>WOXC01006770.1:0-600000 GCA_011680675.1 Gymnobelideus leadbeateri
CAGATTTTGAGTTACAATCATTTTCCCCCCATTATTTCCCTACCCAACCTCCCAGAATAGCAGTCCCACAAGATATCGCTTCCTCCAATCTGCTCTCTCCCATACCTTCTCCCATACCCCCATCGACTTTTCCATTAGAGGAATATGAATCTTTGTGTCCCAATGCCTGCACATCTTATCTCCCAATTATAAGCAAAAGAGTATTAATAATAGTATTTATATATATTTGAAACATTTAATGTTAAGACCTCGAATTTCAGATCCATTTCCTTCCTCCCTTGTCACCCATTCCCTCTTGGGAGATAAGTAATCAAGTATATGTTGTACATGTCTAGCTATACAAAACATTATCATAGTAGATATTGTACAAGGCTGCTTATAATTCCCTCCCACTCATCCCACCCCACACCTGGTCCATTCCCTACATGATCCTGTCCCTCTTCTATAGTGGGTACTTCCAACCTCCCCTCACCCCAAGGATGCCCTCCCTTCCATCATCCCTCCTCTCATCCCCCCTTCCCCCTATCCTGCTGCAGGTTGAGATATCCCATTTAGTATGTATGTCATTTTCTCCCTGAACCAAATTCAATGTGAATGTGGTTTTGCCTTTTTAGCCTTCCTTATTCTGCCCCTCCTTTGCAACCACTTCCCCTACATGAGATAGTTTACCCTACCATGTCTCTCCCCATCTCCTCTTGCCACTTTCCTCTCTCACCTCATAATTTCGTCCCTTGGGTATTCTCCCTTCCCAACAAATTCAAACTATGCCCTCTATCCATATATAACTGTAACCATATACACACACATTCACATATGTATTCATATGACCACACCCCCTTCTTCCATTATTTTCATAGTGAGAAAGATATCATCAGTCACAGATATTGCTTTTCCATATAGGAATGTAAATAGTTCAACTTTGATAAGTTCCTTTTGATTTCTTTTTCCTGATTACCTTCTCAGGCATCTCTTCCTTCTTGCGTCTGGATGTCAAATTTTCTATTCAACTCTGGTTTTTTCCTCAAGAATGCTTGGAAGTCCTCTATTCCACTGAATGACCATATTTTCCCCTGAAACAAAATACTCAGTTTTGCTGGGTAGGTGACCCTTGGGTTCAATCCCAGTTCTTTTGCCCTCTGGAATATCATATTCCATGCCCTTCAGTCCCTCAGTGTACAAGCTGCCAGGTCCTGGGCTATTCTGATTGTGTTTCCACAATATTGAAATTGTTTCTTCCTGGCTGCTTGTAGTATTTTCTCCTTGATCTGGGGATTCTGGAACCTGGCTATAATATTTCTGGGAGTTTTCTTTTTGGGATCTTTTTTCAGGAGGTGATCGGTGGATTCTTTCAACCTCTATTTTGCCCTCTGGATCTAAAACATCAGGGCAATTTTCCTTGAGAATTTCTTGAAGGGTGATTTCTAGGTTCTTTCCTTGATCATGGCTTTCAGGTAGTCCAATAATTTTTAAATTGTCTCTCCTGGATCTATTCTCAGGTCAGTGGTTTTTCCCATGAGATATTTCACATTGCCTTCTAATCTTTCCTTTGTTTGGATCTGCTTAACAGCATCTTGATTTCTCATAAAGTCACTGGCTTCCATTTGCTCCAGTCTAGCTCTGAAGGAATGAATCTCATCAGTGAACTTTTGAGATTCTTTTTCCATCTGGCAAATTCGACTTTTTAAGGCATTCTTCTCCTCATTGCCCTTTTGGGCCTCCTTTGCCATTTGAGCTAGTCTATTTTTTCAGGTGTTGTTTTCCTCAGTCAGGCTGTTGACCCTCATTTCATACTTTTCCTGCATCCTTCTCGTTTCTCTTTCTAATTTTTCCTCCACTTCTCTTATTTGATTTTTAAAGTCCTTCTTAAGGTCCTCTATGGCCTGCAACCCGTTCATGTTTTCCCCTGGGGCTTTTGGAGCAGGACTTCTGACCTCACAGTCCTTTTCCTGCTCTATGCCCCCAAAATAGGAGTCTAGGGTTGCATTTTCTGTTTCCTTTGCCTTGGCATGTTGCCACTTAATTGCTTGACTTTTGGGCTTGTTGCCACACTATGGCTTTAAGGCCAGCTAGAGGAATTTTTGTCCCGAACATGTTGGGGGCAACTTCCGTTTCTGGCAAGCTTTAAACCCACCCATAACTTCCACCCTAGATCACAATCCAGATCCAGGGAGGTTAAAGCAAGAGCGATTACCCCCCAAGACTGATCGCTGGATCTCCCCACAGTTTGTAGGCTGGGAGCCAGAGCTGCCTCTGAGAACTACAAAATGGTGTGTCTACTCAGCAGCTTCTAGCCCCCAGGGGAGTCAGCTGATGCATTCCCCAAATATAGGTCCCAAAGTCCATAGGACACTAACCTCTTACTTTGTCCTAGGCAAGTCTATGTTGATAATTCTGGAGTTGCCACAGCTCCTGGTGTTCTGGGGTTCCTCCAGCTGGCTGCTGGCCCTGCCGCCCTGGGGCTAAAACCTCGGCTCACGCGGACCTGGGCTCTGCTCGGCTGGGCTCCTGCGCTCTGCGCGTTTCCGGCTCCCAGACCGCTGCGCTGTTCCTTCCTGCAGGGCTGCTTGGCTGTCCTCAGCGGGAGGTTAGCTTCTCTGTGTCGTTCTGTGGGTGCTGGGGCTCCAGAAGTTGTTCAGAGTCCTTTTTTACATAGTTTGTGGGGAATCTGGGGGCAGAGAGGCTTGGACGAGCTGTTTCTACTCTGCCATCTTGGCTCCGCCCCCCTAGGTTAGTCTATTTTTAAAGTTGTTATTATATTCACTATTTTTTGGGGGTCTCCTTTATCTAGCTATTGACTCTTCTCTTCTTGATTTTCAAATTCCTTTTTGGGCTCTTCCAAGGCCCATGACCAATTCATCTTTTTCTAGGAGGCTCTGGATGTAGGAGCTTTGACTTTGTTCTCTTCTTCTGGTTGTATGTTCTGATCTTCTTTGTCACCAAAGTAAGATTCTATAGTCTGACTTTTTATGCCATTTGTTCATTTTTCGTGTCAATTACTTGACTTTTTATAACTCTTTGTTAAGGTAGGACTCTGCTTCCACTGTGGAGGGCATACTGTCCCAAGATTCAAATATTATGCACAGCTGTTTTCAGAGAAACTTTTAGGGAACTATAAATTTTCATTTTTCTAAGGTAATATGATCAAAGAAAAGGTGTTTCCTTCTCTCCTGGTCTGTACCCTAATCTGTGAGTAACCACAAACTTTCTTTTTCTTGGGACTGTGAGGTAGATTCTCTCTCTACCACTGCCACAAACTCTGCCATGCCAGTGCTCCTCCTTACCCTAGGACTGCCAACCAGGACTGAGAGCCAGATCTAACCATCAACAAAACAAGAGAATTCTGCCTCAGTGCCAGCAAAGAGATTCCTGAAACCCCCCTCTGATCATCCACTTGATCCCCTCACCTTCTTTCTGTGGGCCAAGAACTCCAGAAGCAGCAGAAGTCCCCACTGCCTGTTTCTGCTACCAGGGCTGGGGCCAGACAGTGCTCTTCTCTCACCCAGGTCCAACAGATCTTTCCTACTGACCTTCTAAGGTGTCTTTGGCATTTGTTGGTTGAGGAGTCTGAAAACCACCACAGATGCCAGTGATTCAATCCCCTGAAGCCTGTTTCAGGTTTGCTGGGCAGCCCAGTTTGTGCTGGTACATTTTGTGCTGGACTGTGCTCCTTTCCCAGCCCTGTGTGATAGACCTTTAATGTTGATCTTTCAGGTTGTCTTAGGCTGGAAATTTGTTTAAATCTGTCACTTTGTGGGTTCTGTTGCTCTAAAATTTGTTTAGAGTCATTTTTTACAGGTATTTGGAGGGGTTTAGGGGAGATCTTAACAAGTCACTGCTTTTACTCTACCATCTTGGCTCCACCCTTGACTTTTTTTTAAAAGAAGGTTTAGGAGATGAAACAATTATAGTGAATTTTATATGGAAAGAGAGGTTAAAGGAAGGTTCTTTCTCTTGATTTTAGCTGTAGACCACTGTCTGAACCTGTTCAATGGAATTTCTTACGTGTGTAACAGGTGTTTTAAAAAAAAAAAAACTTTCCATGTGTAGCATATATACAGATATATAAATATATAGATAAGCCCCACTTGCACATTTATGGAGAGACTAAACCTCATTTTTTGTGGGTAATTTGATAAGATATAAGCAAAGGAATACAGCTATGTCTGGATGATTGTCCTCTCACTCTCCTATATTCAGGTGGGGTATTGGATTTGTAGTTATAGTTAGTTGTTTTGTATCACATATTAGAATTGTAGGGTGTATGGTCCTTTCATGGTTCAGAATAAAAGTCAGTAAATAAACTTATTGCTTATGTAAAATCAAGCAAGTAAAATTAATGAAACCCACATGCATTAGTTTATGTGATATGAGAATTAGGGGCCTCTGTAATCCAGGAGTAAGATGGAATCTCACCTCAATTGGGAAGAGAATTATTTCACCCAAGGAGACCATTTAATCTCTGGGAGTACAGGCACTGGGGATTGAAAGGCCTGTTGTGGTTCTGGCCTTTCTCCTTATACCCATGGCTCTCAAGGACATTCAACATCTGTGGCTTCCCTCTTCTTGCCCTGTATTTCTCTCCTTTCTCTCTTCTTTCTTTAGGAACTTTTTCAGTCAATCTGAAGTTATATGTCTCTCTCTCTCTCTCTCTCTCTCTCTCTCTCTCTCTCTCTCTCTCTCTCTCTCTCTCTCTCTCTCTCTATATATATATATATATATATATTCTCCAGGACTGTCCTTCAGGAGCATGCCAAGCCCATCAGGGGGTAAGGATAGAAGAGAATATTAGCAATACCTGTTCAGTCAGGTTAGGGTCACTGCTAGAACCCAGTTGGCCAGCTGAACTCCCTCATGTCTAATATTTATCTATGAGCATTACATGGCTCATTACACTGTATATCTAAAGGCTGTTGGAATAAAAGGAAATTCTCTAGTTGTCTCATTGAAGCTTCCCATCAGCTAGCATAATTGAAATGATGCCCAAAACTTTCCATAAAGGTGATCATATCATGGGTACTTTCCAAGGGTTTTTCCCTGCTGATGGAAAGATGAGCTCCTTAATTTAATGCTTTTTACCTTCAGTGGGAATTCTTTTCCCTACAATACTGTGGTTTTTAAAAAATTATTTTAGTGTTTCCATGATTCAAAGCCATCCTGAGCCAGGGTGGGGGGAGGAGCAATGAGTTACTAAACTGTTAGATCAGGGGGTTTCAGTAGCTATAATTGCCCAGATTTTATTTCATAAAGTTTGCCATGATATTCTTATGGAAGAGATGGAGAGATATTGGCTAGATTATAATTCAGTTAGCTGGATTTGGAACTCAGAACTGCCATATGTAAAGAATAGTCATTAAAAGTTCAATGTCATTTTGGCAGGAAATCTTCATCAGAGGGCCTCCTGAGATCTGTGCTTGGCTATGAACTGTTTAACATTTTTATCAATGATTTGGATAAAGGCCTAGGTAGTGTGTTAATTAAATCAACAGATGACACAAAGCTGGAAGGAATCGCTAATAAAATGGATGAAAAAGGATGTTAAAAGATCCTTCCATTGGTGGCATAAGCTTGAAGGGGAAATTCTATTCTTGCATCTGATTTCTACTATCAGGGAAGTTGCTGGGTAAGAACATTTAAGGTGTGATGGGGTAATCTATGACCAATCCTTCCCAGTGTTAATGAAATTGAAGGAGAGGAAATCTGGGTAGCATAATCTAAAACATGCATTCTAGGTCTGGAGAGAAAAGATTTCAAAGGGTTGAGGGAAAATTCAGTTGGATCCCTGAAATAAAATTCTATTGAAGAAGTCTGCCTAGAACAGATAGGAAATTCTCAAAAATTAAATTCTGAAGACTTAAAGGGAAACAAATCTGATGAGGAGGAAAAAAAATAGGATTCCTTTCAAGAGACTTATTCTGATTCAAAGAAATCCAACTAATCAATTTAGAGGGTTTTTTTTTTTCATTTTAAATTTCTTTAATCCACAGTCTCTAACAGAAGGATGAAAATCTTAGTTCCCTCTGAAAAGGAGATCATTCCAGTATACTGAGTTAAGTAGAGTAAGATAAGAAATCATTTTTCTGTTTAAATGCAAATCATATGGCATTACAACATAAAGTCTCTGGGGTAGCCTCTTATTGCATTAATTGTATCTAAAAGCTTAATACCCATCCAAGCCCAGAGGTGGAAGAACACATAAACTGGTAAGGTAATTGGCACAGGGTGCTGGTACTGGTGCAACCATGGGGAAAGTTTTCATATACAGAGGCAGAATAAAACAGTCCCTGTAAAGAGATCAGCGGAACAAGGCCAGTCAGTACGGAGAGAGAGGAAACATTTTCTTTGACTACTTATCGCTTCCTCCTCCTAATGGCCTGTGTCCAGAAATTTGGTTTTTAATAAGAGCAGACTGCTCTTGTTCTTTTTCTTCTTGTTGCTATTCTGGTGTATCATTCTTGCTTCCTGTGGTTTCAGATTAGGAATACCATCAATAACTGGGTAAGCAATCCCCAGCTCTTCATTAATCAGTTCATTTATTGATATTTCATACCTCAGCGGCTTCTCTGAGAATGGGCACACCAGCATATCCAGCAAGGCCGCGTCAAAGGCCGACGATGGTGAGGAGTGGCCCAACCGCGGGCTGTCGGCTGTGACCTGGGCCCCTCTACATGTCCCACTCTGCTCAGGGCGGCCTCCGCAGCAGCACAGGCACAGCTCCTCTCCACTGCCTGCTCAGCATGGCCCCTCCCTCAGCTGGGAACCTTCTGCAGCATGGTTCTCCTGCCCACTCTGGTGGGGAGACCAAACCACGCCCCTTCCTCAGGCTGCAATTTAGATATTTTTTTAAAAAAGGTATGGAATATGTATGAGAGGGGCAGCATAATATAGCAGAGAAGGAGCCTTGATGCCATAAAGAACTAAATTGATGCCCCATCTCCAATCAATACTGTCCATATGACTCTGAGCCAGCCATGTAATCCTGCCATGCTCCAGGTGAGTCTCAGATTATAAATTGAAGAGCAGAGGATGCTCCACATTGGTACAGAGCTTTGGAGCTGCCTATTATTTCATGAACTAAAATGAAAGGGGAGGCAGAGGAGACAGAATATAAGGGTGTGCCTTTATCATGTAAAACTTGTTTCAGGCTTGCTAATGCTTGGAAGGAACTGACTGGTAGTGAAAACAAAGGACTACTGAAGTTTTATTTTGTTTGTAAGCTATAGTGGGGTAAAGGAGAGGAACCAGTTTCTATAGCGGACTAGCAAGTATGGTGTGGAGAAGTTGTAAATGCTAATAGAAAAAAGACAGCTACTCAGTTCATATGTCTTCTGCTTTCTCTACCAATGAGAATGACCTTTGGATTAGAAAGAACAGAGGAAATGCAGCTAATAGGGAGCTGATATACCAAATAATCAGGGAAATAGTAAGAGAACACCTAGCTAGTCGTTGATTAAGTCAGTTCACCTGACCCAAATGAACTATACCCATGCTGAAAGAGCTAATGGATATGTTTGCTGAACTACTGTCAATGATATTTCAAAGAACATAGAGAATAAAAGCCTTATCATGTTACAGGATTGAAAAAAGGCAAATAACCCAATTTTTTTTAAATAGGAAGAGAATAAGATCTGCTAATTATAAGACAGTGAGCTTAACTTTGACTCCTGGCAAAATTTTAGCACAGGTCATTAAGGGTAAATTAATACCTACAAAACTTCACGATGATCACAAGAGCCAGTATAACTTCATTAAGAAGATAAATCAGTCTAACCATAATCCATCTCCTTAACACCCTTCCCACTTTTGTCAGGGTTACTAAACTGGTAGATTGGGGGCATGTTCCAAATATAGTCTACTTAGCTTTTAGAAAAGTTTGATAAAGAATCTCATTAATATTAGATGTGTTGGATAATGGACAATAAAACATATAATTAGCAGCTAGGTGCCATAATGGATAGAATCCTAGCCTGAAGTCAGGAAGTTCTGAGTTCAAAAATCTGTGTCAGATACTTACTAGCTTTGGCAAGTCACTTAATCTTTATCTGCCTTGGTTTCCTTACTGTAAAATGAGGATAATAATAGCACTTATCTCCAAGGGTTGCTGTGAGGATATAATATTTGTAAGAGCATTTAGAATAGTGCCTGGCACCCAAGAGATGTTTGTCATCATCACCATTGTCAATCATCAGCATCATCTTGGATTCTGAAGTGGTTGAATGTCTCAACTCAAAGAGTAGTCATTGGCAGGAGGTCTCTAAAGGGGTGCTCCAGGCATGTGTTTGGCCTGGTTACTTAACATTTTCAATAATGACTGGGATAAACACATAAATAGCATGTTTACTAAATTTGTAAATATTACAAAGCTGGAGGGTATGGCTAGCGCAATGAATCAAAACCCAGAAAGAATGTGAATCTTAATAGAGATAAATGTAAATTTTTAGTTTGTGGCTCAAAAAAAAAATCAAACTTGAAAGTACAAAATAAAGAACATATGGTTAGGTAGTCATTTTTCTAAAAGAGAGCTGGAGGTTTTAACAGATTTTAACCTCCAAGTGAATAAACACTGTTATTATATTGAGAATAAAGAAAAAAAAAACTGTTACCTTAACCCTAGGGAAATGCATCTGGAACATTTTGTACAGTTCCAGGTATCTCAGGGACATTGATAAGCTGAAGAATGTATAGAGTAGGGCAGCCAGGATGTTGAAGGTTCTCAAATTCACGCCATAGGAGAATTAGTTGAAGGAACTAGTAATGTTTAGAATGAAAAAGAAAAGACACAGGTGGAAGATTGTAGTTCCCTTCAAACATTTAAAATATTTCATATAGAAAGAGAAACAGACTTGTTTTGTTTGACCCCAGAGCATAGGAATGGGAGCAGTGGGGTAGAAGTTGCAAAAGAAAAAAGGACAAATTTAGATTTGATGTTAGGAAAACTTCTTAACAATTAGAGCTGTCAAAAAGTGGAATAGACTGTATCATGAGGTCATGGGTTATCTTTCATTGAATGTCTTCAACCAAAGACTAGATGGCTACTTATTGGGTATGTTGTAGTGTTTCTGATCCTCCCCACCCACATACCTTAGGTTTGAATTGGAGTATATGTCTACTAAAGTTACTTCCAAACTAAAAAAAAATACTGTAATTCTTTTATTCTGTGATCTTGGCAGTCTAGAATGCTGAAAGAAATTAGATTAGATGAAATTGAATGGAAGAGAATATACTGTCTTATATAAGGGAGATGCAGGATGTTGTAATGAGTGTCTCTGGTTCATAATTCTGGGGTAACTGTACAGGTTATGACCTCTCTGGGCCCCAGGCACCTCTCTAAGTCTAAAGACTATGGAAGATTTGCTAAACTACTTTGGGAGCAGGAACTTTCTCATCTGGATTCTTCTGCTTGGATTAAATCAAAGGTCCAGACAAAATAAAAAAGCAGACAAACAAAAATACTTAGGTTCCAAAAATGAACTTCATAATTACACCAAAGAGAACTTATGGCTGGATAACACTGTTGGGTTTTTGTTGGAGTGGCCAAAAAGGGATTTATTTTCCTTAAATATTCAATGACACAATTTCCCTAAATATAAAACCAACCACAGGGAAGAGGAAGTGACACTATAGAACAGGATAAAATTGGGAGAGAGAAAGAGAAAATTCCCTTGGGGTGATAGTAGAGAAAAAGTACTTGGGAAAGGAGATCAATAGCATGGAGTTTGTAATTAGGGGAAGGAGGCTAATAGGTATGAGCAAGAGTAGCCCGGCAAACTCAGAGCAGGGTATATCTACCCATCTGTCACTCATAAACTCCAAGTCTTATAAAGAGGATTTGGGTTAAGCAGAGAAGAAATATCCAGAACTCATGGGTGCAAGCTCACCAATGGCAGGTAATTGGTCGCCCCACAGTAAAAGGATGTGATCTGCATAAAGTGGAAGAACAGGGCCCAGATGACAGAGAATAGAAAGGTCGCGAGTGGGCAGGAGACACAGCCCTCAATAGTGAAAATACATACTATTTGGCATGGGTGCTAGGTCCCTCCCTAGGGAAGTCAAGATTCTGGGGCTCCAGTAGACAAATAGTATTGCACATTCAGCATCAGGGCAAAGGGAAGTGTGACTCCTGGTTTACCTGGCACCTATTTGAAAGAATTTGCAAAATCAGGTTTACTCATAAAAGCTGGGACCATCTAATAATTATTTTTAAAAGACCCTGGGGCTCAGTGGTTTACAATGATGACTGTGTGTCACATGGCAGTCCAAAAGAAAACAAAAAGAAACAATGCCATCTTGTACTTCATTAATCAAGGAATAGTTTTTAAGAATAAAGAAGTCACAGAGTTTCTGGATTTTGTCCTTGTCAAACCACAAGGTGTATTATATTCTGTGTACTATGTTTCAAGAAGGACTTTTAAATGAGTCAGATGTTATTCAGGGGGTGACCAGGCTAGTGAAAGACCTCCAGATCATCCTCCATGTGAGGATCAGTTGGAGGAACTGGGAATATTTATCCTGAAGAAGAGAAGACTTACGGAAGGTAGGGAATCTTCAAGTTTTTTAAGGCCTGTCGCTGGGAATAGAGATTAAATTTGTTCTATATCCCTCCAGAGTACAGAAGTAGGATCACTGGGTAGAAGTAGCAGGGAGACAAATTTAAGTTTAGTATAAGGGAAAATGTCATCATAATTATAGCTTTCCAAATGTGGAATGAGTTTTCTGAAAATTGTGGTTTGCGCGTCATTGGAGTTCTTCAAGCAAAGGCTGGAGGACCACATACCTTATAAGAATTCGTATTCAGGTATCAGTTGGTCACTGAGATCTTTTATAACTCTAAATTTTTTGATTCAGTAACTTTTAAAGGTACATGATATTGAGATCAATGAGGTTGAGGTCAGAGAATAGAATTTCAAAGTGTAGACCTATGAGTTGCTGAAGTTTGAAGCATAATATTACTGTGTAGTTGGATGTAAAGAGGAAGTTATTGGAGCTGAGGATTTTGAAGGCCATATGCTAATATGAAAAGCCATTTCCTAAAAGCCTAGCATGATACTATGTCCTTGTTTCAGCCTTATCTTCCTTCAATGCTCAGTTTATTTATGAAGATTTCTGTGAGATCTTCCAACCTCAAGTAATTACTGCTCTTTTTTTAATCAAATGCATTATTAACTTGTAGTTTACATCATTCATTTCCACAAGATTTTGAGTTACAAATTTTCTTCCCGTTTTTCCCCTACCCACCACCCCAAAATAATGATTCCACTGGTTATGCCCTCCTCCAATCTGCTTTCTCCCATATCTTCTCCCATATACCCTCCAACTTTCCAGTAGGGCATGCTGGATCTCTATGCCCCAGTGCCTCTGTATTTTATTTCCCATTTACATGTAAAATTATATTGATAATAGTATATATGTATATATACACATGTATATTTTTAAACATTTGATTTTAAAACTTTGAATCCATATTCATTCCCTTCCTCCTTTGTCACCCACCCTTACTGGGAAGATAAGCAATACAATGTATAGCTATGCAAAACATTTCCATAATAGATATATTGTAAAAGACTATTTCCCTTCCTCTCATCCCACCTCCCACTTGTTCTATTCTCTACTTTGATCCTGTCCTTTTTCAAAAGTGGGTGCTTCCAACTTCCGTCCCTTCTATTATCCCCTCTGTCATGCCCTTACCCCCTACTCTCCTGTAGGGTAAGATACCCTATTTAGTGTGTATGTCATTCCCTCCCTAAGTCAAATTCAATGAGAATAAGGTTGACCCATTCCCCTTTGACTTCCTGTTCTTCCCCTCTATTGTAACCATTTTCCCTTACCTCTTCTATATGTGATAGTTTACCCCAATCTGTCTCTCCCTATCTCCTTTCATTATATTCTTCTATCATCTCTTAATTTCACCTTTTAACTATCATCCTTTCCAATTCAATTGGTCCTGTGCCCTCTGTCTATGTATACCAATACACAAATATATACATTCACATATAGACATATATGTATGTGTGTGTATATATATATATATATATATATATATATATATATATATATATACATACACATACACAGACACATTTCTGTTTCCTTCAATTATAGTCATACTGAGAAAAGTTTCATAAGTTACAATTATCATTTTTTCCATGTAGGAATGTAAATAGTTCAACTTTGTTAAGTTCCTTATGATTTATTTTGCCTGTTTACCTTCTCATGCTTCTCTTGCTTCTTGTGTCTGAATGTCAAATTTTCTATTCAATTCTGGTTTTTTTATCAACAATGCTTGAAAGTCCTCTATTCCATTGAATGACTATATTTCCCCCTGAAACATGATGCTCAGTTTTGCTGGGTAGGTGATTCTTGGTTTTAATCCCAGCTCCTTTGACCTCTGTAATATCATATTCCAGGCCTTTCAGTCCCTCAGTGTAGAAGCTGCCAGATCCTGTGTTATCCTGATTGTGTTTCCACAATATTCAAATTGCTTCTTCCTGGCTGCTTGTAATATTTTCTCTTTGATCTGGGAATTCCAGAATCTGGCTATAATATTTCTAGGAGTTTTCTTTTTGGGTTCTTTTTCAGGAGGTGATTGGTGGATTCTTTCAACCTCTATTTTGCCCTCTGGATCTAAAACATCAGGGAAATTTTCCTTGAGAATTTCCTGAAGGATGATTTCTAAGTTCTTTTTTTTGATCCTGGTTTTCAGGTAGTCCAACAATTTTTAAATTCTCTCTCCTGCATATTTTCCAGGTCAGTTGTTTTCCCAATGAGATATTTTACATTGCCTTCTATTTTTTTCATTTGTTTGGATCTGTTTAAGAGTACCTTGATTTCTCATAAAGTCACTAGATTCCATTTGGTCCAATCTAATTCTAAAGGAACATTTCTCTTCAGTGAGCTTTTGAGATTCTTTTTTCCATCTGGCAAATTTGGCTTTTTAAGGCATTCTTCTCCTCATTGGCTTTGTGAGCCTTTCTTGTCATTTGAGTTAGTCTATTTCTTAAGGTGTTATTTTGTTCAATCAGATTGTTGACTCTCATTTCATAATTTCTTGCCTTGTTCTCATTTCTCTTCCCAATTTTTCCTCCACTTCTCTTATTTGGTTTTCAAAATCTTTCTTAACGTCCTCTATGGCCTGTAAACAGCTCATACTTTTCTTGAAAGCTTTTGGTGCAGGAGTTCTGACTTCACTGTCTTCCTCCTGCTCCATGTTTTGATCCATTTTGTCCCCCAAATAGGAGTCTAATGTTGGATTCCTCTGTTTGCTTTGCTTCCCTCATTTACTCATGTTGCCATTCAATTACTTGACTTTTGGACTTTTTGCCACAGTAGCACTCTGCTACCAGACAGGGGAGCTTTGTACCAAATGCTGGTGTTTCCTCAGCTGCCGAATGTATTAGTTGGGTGCCCTCTCTGAAGCCTTCACATACTCTGGCAAGCTTGTCACACAGCCCAGGACCTCCATCCTAGGCTGCAATCCAGATCCAAGCAGGTTAAAGCAAGAACAATTACCCCTTAGACTGGTTGCTTGGTCCCCCTTCAGTTGGCAGGCCAGGAGCTGAGGCTGCCATGTGGTGGTGGCTGCATGGCTGTAGTGCCTCAGTGACTTTTCCTTCCAGGGGATAAGGGCCAACACACTCCCAAACTACCAGATCCCAAAGTCCACACTGCACTGACCTCTCACTTTGTCTTTAGCATCTATGGATTGATAATTCTGGAAAGCGCCACAGCTGCTGTTCATCTGAAGTCCCTCCAGCTGGTGGTTGGTCAGGCCCACCCTGGGGCTAAAACGTCTGCCTGGTGCCTGGCTGGGGTCAGCTCCCAGAGTGCTGAGCTGGCTGCTCCCTGATGACCTGCTGGGCTGTCCTCAGTAGAAGGTTAGCTTCTCTGTGTCATTTTGTGGGTCCTGTAGCTCCAAAGTTTGTTCAGTCACCTATGACATGAATTGGAGGTGGTGGGAGCCAGAGCCCAGCAGAAGCCCTGTTTCTACTCTGCCATCTTGACTCTGCCCCCATACTCTGATCTTTTAATGTAGAGGTTGCAAAGTCCTACCTTATCCTGAGTGTGGTTCCATGATATTTAAATTGTTTCTTTTTGGCTGCTTATAGTATTTTGTCTTTGACCTGATAATTTTTGAAGTTGGCTACAATATTCCTTGGAGTTTTCAGTTTGGGATCTCTTTCAGGAGGTGATTGGTAGATTCTTTTCATGACCTTTTTTATTATTATTTTTTATTACCTTCTGGTTCTAAGACCTCAGGGCAGTTTTCCTTGATGATTTCCTGAAAGATGCTGTCCAGACTCTTCTCTTTGTCATTGTTTTCAGGTAGTCCAATAATTTTTAAATTGTTTCTCTTGGATCTATTTTCCAGGTCAGTTTACCAATGAAATAGTTTTTGTTTTCTTTTATATTTTCATTCTTTTGTTTCTCTTGGATGGATTCTTGATTTCTCATAGAGTTATTAGCTTCCACTTGCCTAATTCTAATTTTTAACAAATTTTCTCCTATTAGATTTTGTACCTCCTTTTCCATTTGGCCCGTTTTACTTTTTAAGGAGTTCTCTTCATTGAGTTTTTGTGCCTCCTTTTCCATTTTGCCAGTTTAACTTTTTAAGGTCTTATTTTCCACATTCAGTTTTTGTCCTTCCTTTTCCAAGCTATTGACTCTCTCTCTTGCATATCTCTCATTTCTTTCCCCAGTTTTTCTTCTGTCATTCTTATTTGACTTTTAAAATCCTTCTTGAGCTCTTCCAAGGAGGTTTTTGGACTTAAGACCAGTTTACATTCTTTAAGGTTTTGGATATTGGTATATTGACAGTGTTGTCCTCTTCTGAATTTGTGCCTTGGTCTTTCCTGTCCCCATAATAAGAATCTGTGATCATTGTCCTTTTCTCCTTTTTGCTCATGGTGTGTGCCTAATTCCTGGCTTTTTGAGTTGAGCTCTCCTGCTAGAGCACAAGGGGCACTGATCTAAGCTTCTTTTGCTGGGAGCCCGGGGCCTGGTCACTAGCTTTGTGTTCTGGGATCTACAGGGGTCTGGCAACTTACCTGGTTCTGAGCTGGGGTCAGCAACACTGGAGTTCTCAAGGTGTGGGTGGAGAGTCTGGCCCCTGGGGGGGATGCCTGCTTACCTGGGCCTTGCACTGAAATATTTGGCTGCTGTAGGATGTCTGCCAGCCTGGAGCTGTGCTTCTTGGAGTTGTGCTTCCTGGAGTTGTGCTTAAGCACTGAAAGATTTAGCTGTTGGGGAATGCTGGCACATGTGGAGGTTTTCTGAATTGGTGTCTACTGCTTCCCCTGCCTGTGCTGAGGCACTGGGGGATCCTGGTGGTGACGCTTGCCTGCTCTACCACCATGGGTCTCAGCATCTCCCCCTGGTTTGCTGAGGTGTCACCTCCTTATATCTTGCTGGGACTCCTCCTGTCCTCTTCTGCTCCTCTTCCTCAAGAGTGAGAGGGTCCTTTTCCATTACTCCTCCAAGAGCTGCCTGGGCTACAAGACTGCAGCATCTTGTCTTTTGGATGACTCAGCTGTTCCAGGGTTTTTCCTGGAGTGATATTTTCTGGGCTTTCAGAGGTCAGTAGTGGAGAATGAGAGTGACTTACTTCTTACTCTGTCATCTTGGCTTCTGCTAGCAGAACCTCAAATTCTTCATAGAATTTCTCTCCATCCTTATCTTTTGTGACTGTCATATCCTCATATATAGTTCTATTATCTTCATAGAAGACTTTCCCCAAATGACTATTGTGGACACTGCCATTTGAGATGACCAAGGGTTTATTATAATTTTTGTTGTTGTTGTTGCTTTTTGATACATGACTAAAATTGACTATGCCAATTCTTTATTTATCTTTCTAAGAAGACTCTATAAGCCATTCTTCTATTTTCCTCCAAGGTTTCTTTTAAAAGATTTAATTCATAGATAGAATATTCATGGTCATGGGATTCAGCTCCTCCCAAAATGTGTCACCTCATTATTTATTGAACAAGAATCTTACTTTTAAAGTACCCACAGATTAGTAAATGTTTGTAGATGGTCAAAAATTGTTGTGATTCTCAGTTCTCTCTTTCTTCCCTTCTGTTATTTGTCATGGCCAAAAGTAAGATGTCAGAACTGAGGGCATTTTGTACGTCTCTTTATTCTATGATTCCCGTGACTGAAGCGTTCACAAGGCAGTACCCATCCTATTCATAGTGAGTTACAAAAAATAGACCAAGTATGTTGGTGATTCCCCTTTGGAAGCCTTTTAAGTATTGTGCAACCTGAAGGAGTTTAAAGTCCCACTGGCATAGACTGTAAGAACCCATGGTCAAATCCTTGTAATGATTATACACCAGAATAGGACTTCTGTTGAGCTTTGTATAAATAAAGCTTTGTTAAATAAATTGCTATATTCTCTTGATAATCTAGAAGGTTCCTTTTTAATGAAGCAAAGAAAGGGATAAATAAAGGTAGACATCACAGGATTTAGAGTTAATAGAGTGCTTAGAAATGACCATGTCCAATTTTCTCATTTTACAGAAAAGGAAAATGAAACTCCAAGAGGTTAAGTGACTAACCCAGGGTTACATAACTAACTAGTAAATATCTGAGGCAAGATTTGAACCTGTGTTTTCTTGTCTCTCAGTCTGGCACTCTTTCTTCTGCATGAAGCCTACATCAAATAAGATCAGGGTCCAATAATAGGATTACCTGCAAACCAGTTGCAGAAGTAACTGTTGTGTTTCATTATATTGAATAGCAATTAAATTGATATTTGTTGAAACAGGAATCATTTTACATTAATCTGAAGAAAGTGTTTACCAAGCAAAAATAAATTCCAGCCTACCTACTGACTGAATCTCAGAAATTCCCAATTAGCAGAGCTTCTAATTAATGAGGTTTTATTATAATTGTAAAAGTGATTTGAGGACAACATTAAGGGAAAGAATAAAATAATCCATAAGAAAGAATAATATCTCTCAGGAGCCTGTAATTATCCCAGTTATTTTTTTGTAGGGTTATGTAGGCATGGTGCTGAAGGTCTAGGAGCTTGTTCAAGCACCCCTGGTGCAAATGTGTGTATATATAACAGTCGCAGTGAAGGCTTTTAACCATAGATGCTGAAATAGACAAATGATTACAGAGATTAAAACCAAAACAAAAATAAAAGTTGGCCAAGTTGTTCTTAAATGATCAAATCTTGCTGGTTCAGGAAAATAAGAAATTTTTTGCCCTGCTCTGTGCTCTATAAATCAAACAGAATTAACTGAGTTTACTGTATGTGATTTAAGGTAGACACAGTAAAAACTAAGAAATCATAGCCAGCAATTCTGTAGCTTTTAAATGGGAAAGGAAAACTGAGATAATGTATGAGCAATTTTCAAATTTCCATGGTAATGAGACAAAGCATTACATGGATACTTAGAACCTATTGTTTAACAATGGAACTTCTCCTTTCTCTTCCTTCAACTAGAGGCCCTACATCTGCCTTTCCCGTTTAGCTCCCCTCCCCCAAGAACACCCACTGAGTCAGGGCCCCTTCTTGGGACTAAATCAGTTTCGCAGAAGGCTTATCTGAGTCAGTCAATGCTTGAAGCAATGGCCCCTTTCACTTGGCAAGTCCAAGGAAAGAATGCAAAGAAAAGTACACATGGCTTACCCATAGAAATCCAAGTGGATAGAAGGCAGGACCAAGGAAAGGGTGCAAGGGTATAATAGCAAGCACCCTAGCACACCCAGGATGGTCTGCTAGCACAGGTTTTTTTGGTCTGCTTTTTTAAAGGAAAGATAACTTTAAAAGGGGACAAACACTCTTAATTTAATTACAGATAAATAGAAAATACAAGCAGAGAAATTAGCACAGAGATTCAACAGACAGGGCTCCTACTGTCTGAACAAAGTAATATAATTACCTACATACACCACCAGAATAGGAGAACACAAACCTCTGAGTAGTCAGGGGCTCTTTAAAAACAGCTACTCAGAGTCCTGTCCAGGGAATCAAAAGGTCCTTCTCATAAATGAACCTCCAAAGTAAAATACCAACCTCCTAGTATATGTAGTTTTCACCTAATAGGCTCAGAGACAGAAGCTACCACAACCCACCTGGATCAGTGCCTAATTAGCTTAGTACCAAAAGGTGTGAAAAACTTTCTGCAAGTTTCTCCTTAGGGAAGTTCCTCCTCCAGTGGATTCTGTGTGACTCAGGATGTATCACAGCTGTGATTGAAATACCTGTGTACCTTTAGACCTGGGAACACAGCTCCTGTTCCAAGGAAGGAGGGGACACATGTGGTCACATAGGCCTTTTAATGGACCAGAAAGATCTTCCAATTACATTAACATTATAAAGGGTGGCCCAATGAAACCTTCATATTGAGACTCTTGACTAACAAAATAGGAGTGAAAAAATGAAAAGGAAAACAATTAGGGATGTTGCCAGGAGACTTCAGTCATAGTGATCTTAAGGCTGTGGAAGAGGGAGAGAGAATTGATTATGAGAGAGGTTTTCCTTCTCGATTAGAATTTCTCTCTGTTGCATAGCCTTAACAGAGACAGTTAGGTGGTGCAGTGGACATCATGCTGGACTTTGAATCGACAAGGCCCGAGTTTGTATTCTGCCTTAGATGTTTATTAGCTGTGTGCTCTTGGAAAAGTGACTTTACTTGTCTTATCCTAATTTTCCTAATCTGTAAAAGGGGGATTATAATAGCACCCATTTCCCAGCATTGTGAAGATTAAATGATACATAAAATGCTTTTTAAGAACATAACCAATGCAACCAAGATTCGAAGGAAAGCAGAAAGCTGGGGGAAAAAAATTATAGCAAGTATCTCTGAGAAAGGCCTCATTTCTCAATATATAGAGAACTGAGAAAAATTTATGAGAAATTCATAAGAATGCAAGCAATTTCCCAATTGATAAATAGTCCAAGAATATAAACAGGCAGCTTTCCTATGAAGAAATCATATATATATACATATATATGTATATATATATGTATATATATGTATGTATGTTATACATAGTCATATGAAAATGCTCTAAATCACTCTTGATTACAGAAATGCAAATTAAAACATCTCTGAGGTACTACCTCATACCTATCAGATTAGCTGGTATGACAAAAAAGGAAAGTAATAATATTGGAGGGGATTTGGAAAAATTATGACACTATTGGTGGAGTTGTGAACTGATCCAACCATTCTGGAGAACAATTTGGAATTATGGCCAAAGGGCCATAAAATTGTGCATATCCTTTGACCACCAATACCATTAGTAGATCTATCTGAAAGAGATTTTTTTTTTAAGTGAAAAGGACCTTACAAAAACATTTATAATACTTCTTTTTTGGTAGCAAAGAATTTGAAATTGAGGTGATACACATCAATGTATGATCAACTGCGAATAACTTTAATACAGTGATCTAAGACAGTTGCAAAGGACTCATGATGAGAAATGCTATCGAACTCCAGAGAAAGAATTGATGGAATCTGAGTGCAGATCAATACATACTATTTTTCACTTTATTTTTATCGTGGGCTTTTTTTTACATGTTTTTTTTTTTTTTTTACAACACAACTAATTTAGGAATATGTTTGATATGATTATACATGTATAACCTGAGTCAACTTGCTTGCCATCTCAAGGATGGGTTAGGAGAAAGGAGAGAATTTGGAACTGAAAATTAAAAAAAAATATGTTAAAAGTTTTTACATATAACTAAGAAAAACTAAAATATCACAGAAGAAAGTGCTTTGTAAGATTTAAAGTGATATAATAAATAATAAGAGGAAAAACAAGAATAATTAAAAAAACCCAATTTTTGTATTCAAAGGGCTGAACTTGAGGACCTAGGGGACCACATGTGACCTAGAGGCCACTGTTCCCACTCCTGGTCTAAGTGATTTGGCCAATTTCACCCAGCTAGAAAGTGGAAAGCAGTATGATTCAGCAATCATGTATTAATACTTCAGTGGACCAATGAACATTTATTAAGCATCTACTTTGTGCCAGTCGCTGTGCCAGATCTTGAAGATGAAGACAAAAATAAAACATTCTCTGCCCTCAGGGATCTTGTATTCTCTTGTGGAGGCAACATAGATACATTTAAGCATATTCAAAATATATTGAAAATAAATACAAGGTTATAATAAGTGGGTATGAAACAGACAAGCCTGTTGACTTTATATTCAGTTCTCTTATCCCTTAAGGCTCACTTCCAATTGTCCCCAGGTTCATGATTGTCCAGTATTAACAGAATTTCATATTTGTGGGGAACTCTTGAACCAATTCCCTATGAATGGGAAAGGAATGTGATCAATGTGTGATTTTAGAAAACAGATTTCATTCTGTTTATCAGTGTACAAGCCTAAGCCTCAGCTAGGTGCCTGTTAATCTTATACACTCTCTTGCTTCCTTTTCCTCTATCCCTAAGGAAAAACAAACACAAAGAAAAAGCTAATTTATTGTATTGAATGGTAAACCTCTATCAGCTAGCTACACAGTTGTGACTACTGGCAAGCTAACCCCAAAACTATTCAGATGGGGTTAGAATTTGGTTTGGAAAAAAACAGCTTTTCCCACTTGAGTTTCAGGAAAACGATGAAAGCATCAAGTCTGCTGAGTAGGTTTGAAAATGGGCTCTCCTGAGGCTTAAAACATTTCAGCTTCTTGTCAAACATATCACCCAGACCTCCTTTCCAGCCATATCCATTGTGTAAATGGACATGGATGAATTTAGAAGTATTACAGGACTTCTCACCTCTAGCAGTCAACAAAACGTTTCCGGGAATGCAAATCACCAGGAGTAATACAGTCAGGTTCTCAGAGTCAGTGACTTTTAATTTCCTTTCATTTCCTCACCTGGAATACTTTGTTTATATTTCTAGGCCAGGCTGATCTTGTGCTAGGCTGGAAATGAGATGACTAAAATCTTTCATTTTCTCTAGTTATGTTTGACTTTACTTAAGATAGGAAAATAGGTTTATAGCTCCTACTAGGTATTGCAGATGCTACTGTATGTTGCTGAGCCCATAAGACACCAAAATACCTATTTAGTTCAATGAATTAAGTTGAGGTGGGGCATAAAATCTAGTTAATTCATTAGAAAAAAAGTTCATTAGGGGCGGCTAGGTGGCGCAGTGAATAGAGCGCCGGCCCTGGAATCAGAAGGACCTGAGTTCAGAGCCGGCCTCCGACACTTAATCCACACAAACAAAAAACCTAGCCGTGTAACCTTGGGCAAGTTACTTAACCCCAATTGCCCTAAAGGGGCGGCTAGGTGGCGCAGTGAGTAAGAGTGCCGGCCTTGGAGTTGGGATGACCCGAGATCAGATCCGGCCTCAGAAAATGAGCACCCACACATAAATAATGACTAGCCGTGTAACCTTGAGCAAGTTACTTAACCCCAATTGCTTTAAAAAAAAAAAAGAAAAGAAAAGAAAAAGAAAAAAAGTTCATTTAGACAGAATAATTGATTAGTGGAATGAAGTTTTCAGTTTTTTAACTGGTTCTTTTTGTTTAGATGACTTACATATATCATATAGAGTTAACTCAATTATCTGTTCACTACAAATGTTGTCTCTTATCCAAGCCTTTGGCTGCCTTTCTTATCAACACTGCTTCCTACGTTGATATTTCCTCATAACTTTTCTTCCCTCTGACTGCCTACTGGACATTTTGAATTGGGTGACCAGCATCTGAACTCAAAGTATCCCACACTAACTTAGTTATCCATCCCCTCCTCCTTCCTTCCCCCCACCCCTCCTGAATTACCCTGACTTTGTTGGGGATATCACCATTTTCCCATTAACCCAGGTTTGCTGCCTCAGGATCATTCTCAACTATTTCCCCTCCTTCATTCCAAATAACGAATCAGATGCTATCTTCCTAATTCTACCTGTATAGCATGTCTCATGTCTGTACCCCTTTCTTCCTTCAAGCAGCCATGTGTTACAACTATACTCTTCTC
This sequence comes from Gymnobelideus leadbeateri, assembly GCA_011680675.1. NCBI lineage: Eukaryota > Metazoa > Chordata > Mammalia > Diprotodontia > Petauridae > Gymnobelideus > Gymnobelideus leadbeateri. The sequence goes on from WOXC01006770.1 coordinate 21,947, forward strand.
TTTTTTTTTTTAGAGGGCAATTGGGGTTGACTTGCCCAAGGTCACATGGCTAGTTTTTGTGTTGTGTCTGAGGCCAGATTTGAACTCAGGTCCTCCTGACTCCAGGGCCTGTGCTCTATTCACTGTGCCACCTAGCTGCCTATTCTCTTCTCTTAATAAAAATAAATAAAGAAAAATTAAAAAAAGAAAACAAAACACAACAAGTTTATAGAGGGGGGACCTCGAGGCAATTGGGGTTAAATGGCTTCCCCAAGGTTACACAGCTAAGTAAGTGTCAAGTGTCTGAGGTTGGATTTGAACTCAGGTCCTTTTGACTCCAGGGCCAGCACTATACCACCTAGCTTCCCCACTCTTCTCTTTACTGACCCTAATTCAGAACCTAAACACTTTTCACCATTCTAATAGTTTCCTATCTGGTTTCCCTCTCCCAACTCTTTCCCTTCTCGAATTCCTCCTCCATTCAGCTTCCAAAGCACAAGTAGGTCATTCTCCTGTTCAATCAATTTAAATACTTTTCTTGTACCACTAGGACCAATTTCAAAACCCAACTCCTCTGTCTGGCATTTAATATTCTTTTCAGTTTGGCTCCAAATGACCTTCACAGCCTTATCATGTATTATTTCTCTTGACATACTTTTGAATAAAGCCAGACTGACCTTTTTTTTTAATTAAAAAAAACCCTCTTATTTTATTCCTATTTTTTACATCATTATTTCTAAATATATTCATCTGTTTGCCCCCTCTTTAGTGAGCCATCCCCTATATCATTGATTAAATATTAAAGACAAAAAGTTTAGAAAAACTAATCAATACACCATTGATATCTGATAGCACATGCACTTTTAGTTCCGACCTCCTGAATCAGGATTTTAATTTAAAAAAACATTAAAATCTGCCCCCCCAGTAACATTTCTTGTTCTATATTAAATTGTCACTGTTTTATAACTAAACACTGGAATTCCAAACATCAAAAACAATAAATATCCAATCAAAAAGCAATAATTACCTAATACCTAACAAATATCTAACAAAATGCAAGTCACCAGTAATGTATTAAAAATCTTTCAGAGTTCACAAGTGTTATAACAGCAAGATAAGTGATTCAAGTACAGTGCTAGTTTAAAGTTATTCCAATAATAAACATGTTGTACTTTATAAGTGTTTGCTTTGAATCTCTAAGTCACTAAATTTTTATCATTAGACAATACATGATAGAGTTGCTGATTAAATGGCATTTAAATATTAGAGCAGGGAAAATAAAAGAAATAATCCCATGGACTGCTTTGTTTTGTCAAAACAAGTCCTTTAAAAAGTAATCTAAAACACTTAATTTAAGTGAGTTATCCATTCATCCTCCATTAGTTTTTGCATTTTTTTAAACAGGAATTTTCCTTAAGGGATATCATTGTTTGTAAACCTAAACTTTTGTTTTTCTTTTAAGATTCTTAGAATGTCTACCCTTGAACATTTTGATATTTAATGAAGTTCCCTTTAAAACAAGGGAATCACTTGGTTTTTTTTTTTTTGTCTTTAATATTTTTTTTAAACAAATGCTTTAGTAACTTCTGTTTTACATCATTCATTTCCGCCAGATTTTGAGTTACAATCATTTTCCCCCCATTATTCCCCTACCCAACCTCCCAGAATAGTAGTCCCACAAGATATCACTTCCTCCAATCTGCTCTCTCCCATGCCTTCTCCCATACCACCATCGACTTTTCCATTAGAGGAAGGTGGATCTTTGTGTCCCAATGCCTGCACATCTTATCTCCCTATTACAAGCGAAAGAGTATTACTAATAGTATTTATATATATTTGAAACATTTAATGTTACGACCTCGAATTTCAGATCCATTTCCTTCCTCCCTTGTTACCCATTCCTTCTTGGGAGATAAGCAATTCAGTATATGTTGTACATGTCTAGCTATGCAAAACATCATCATAGTAGATATGTTGTACAAGACTGCTTATACTTCCCTCCCACTCATCCCACCCCCCACCTGCTCCATTCCCTATATAATCCTGTCCCTCTTCTATAGTGGGTACTTCCAACCTCCCCCCAAGGATGCCCTCCCATCCATCATCCCTCCTATCATCCCCCTTCCCCCTATCCTGCTGCAGGTTGAGATATCCTATTTAGTATGTATGTCATTTTCTCCCTGAACCAGATTCAATGGGAATGTGGTTTAGTCTTTTTAGCCTTCCTTATTCTCCCCCTCCTTTGCAACCACTTCCCCTTGCTTCTTCTACATGGGATAGTTTACCCTACCCTGTCTCTCCCCATCTCCTCTTGCCACTTTCCTCTCTCACCTCATAATTTCATCCCTTGAGTATTTTCCCTTCCCAACAAATTCAACCTATGCCCTCTATCCATATAACTGTAACCATATACACACACATTCACATATGTATTCATATGACCACACCCCCTTCTTCCATTATTTTCATAGTGAGAAAGATATCATCAGTCACAGTTATTGCTTTTCCATATAGGAATGTAAATAGTTCAACTTTGATAAGTTCCTTTTGATTTCTTTTTCCCTGATTACCTTCTCAGGCATCTCTTGCTTCTTGCGTCTGGATGTCAAATTTTCTATTCAACTCTGGTTTTTTCCTCAAGAATGCTTGAAAGTCCTCTATTCCTCTGAATGACCATATTTTCCCCTGAAACAAAATACTCAGTTTTGCTGGGTAGGTGACCCTTGGGTTCATTCCCAGTTCTTTTGCCCTCTGCAATATCATATTCCATGCCCTTCAATCCCTCAGTGTAGAAGCTGCCAGGTCCTGTGCTATTCTGATTGTGTTTCCACAGTATTGAAATTTTTTCTTCCTGGCTGCTTGTAGTATTTTCTCCTTGATCTGGGGATTCTGGAACCTGGCTATAATATTCCTGGGAGTTTTCTTTTTGGGATCTTCTTCAGGAGGTGATTGGTGGATTCTTTCAACCTCTATTTTGCCCTCTGGATCTAAAACATCAGGGCAGTTTTCCTTGAGAATTTCTTGAAGGTGATTTCTAGGTTCTTTCTTTGATCATGGCTTTCAGGTAGTCCAATAATTTTTAAATTGTCTCTCCTGGATCTATTTTCCAGGTCAGTGGTTTTTCCCATGAGATATTTCACATTGCCTTCTAATCTTCGTTTGTTTGGATCTGCTTAACAGCATCTTGATTTCTCATAAAGTCATTAGCTTCCATTTGCTCCAGTCTAACTCTGAAGGAATGAATCTCCTCAGTGAACTTTTGAGATTCTTTTCCATCTGGCAAATTCGACTTTTTAAGGCATTCTTCTCCTCAATGCCCTTTTGGGCCTCCTTTGCCATTTGAGCTAGTCTATTTTTTAAGGTGTTGTTTTCCTCAGTCAGGCTGTTGACCCTCATTTCATATTTTTCCTGCATCCTTCTCATTTCTCTTTCCAGTTTTTCCTCCACTTCTCTTATTTGATTTTTAAAGTCCTTCTTAAGGTCCTCTATGGCCTGCAACCCGCTCATGTTTTCCCCTGGGGCTTTTGGAGCAGGACTTCTGACCTCACAGTCCTTTTCTGCTCTATGCCCCCAAAATAGGAGTCTAGGGTTGCATTTTTCTGTTTCCTTTGCCTTGGCATGTCGCCACTTAATTGCTTGACTTTTGGGCTTGTTGCCACACTATGGCTTTAAGGTCAGCTAGAGGAATTTTCGTCCCGAACGTGTGGGGGGGCAACTTCCGTTTCTGGCAAGCTGTAAACCCACCCACAACTTCCACCCTAGATCACAATCCAGATCCAGGGAGGTTAAAGCAAGAGCGATTACCCCCCAAGACTGATCGATGCATCTCCCCACAATTTGTAGGCTGGGAGCCAGAGATGCCTCTGAAAACTACAAAATGGCGTGTCTCCTCAGCAGCTTCTAGCCCCCAGGGGAGGGAGCTGAGGCATTCCCCAAATACAGGTCCCAAAGTCCATAGGACACTAACCTCTTACTTTTTCCCAGGCAAGTCTATGTTGATAATTCTGGAGTCGCCACAGCTCCTGGTGTTCTGGGGTTACTCCAGCCGGCTGCTGGCCCTGCTGCCCTGGGGCTAAAATCTCGGCTCACGAGGACCTGGGCTTGGCTCGGCTCAGCTCCTGTGCTCTGTGCTCTACGAGGTGCCGGCTCCCAGAGTGCTGTGCTGGTCCTTCCTGCAGGGCTGCTTGGCTGTCCTCAGTGGGAGGTTAGCTTCTCTGTGTCGTTCTGTGGGTGCTGGAGCTCCAGAAGTTGTTCACAGTCCTTTTTTACATAGTTTGTGGGGAATCTGGGGGCAGAGAGGCTTGGACGAGCTGTTTCTACTCCGCCATCTTGGCTCCGCCCCCGGGAATCACTTGTTTTAATCAGAATTCTGTTTTTTTTTTAACAGAAGTGATTTAGGGATGCCTAAGATCTCTTTTGAATTCTCTCTTTTCTATTATGCATTATAGAGTAGAGGTAATTTGTTATCTGAGTACCTAAAGCAAATTACCTCCAAGTACATTTTCCTAAAAATCCAATGTTTATAATAATATCTTCCTCCCTCCCTCCCTCCTTCCTTCCCTCTTTCCTTCCTTTCTCTCTCTCTCTCTCTCTCTCTCTCTCTCTTTCTTTCTAAGAACTTATGTGTCCAAAATTCAGGTGTTTATTTAGAAAAAGGAAATGTACATGGGATTAAAAGGGGAATTTTTTTCTTGTTTTTTTATTTTTTCTACTTACCAGTATTTTATTTTTCCAATTCCATATAAAGATAGTTTTCAACTTTCAACATCTTTATTTCCAATTTTTCCCCTCCCTTCTTCCCCTCCCCCTTCTCCAAGATAGCAGGCAATCTGGTATAGGCTATACATATATAGTCATATTAAACATATTCCCACATTAGTCGTGTTGTGAAAGAAGAATCAGAATAGAAAGGAAAAACCACAAGAAAGAAAAAATTTAAAAAGAGAGAAAATTGTATTCTTAGATCTGCATTCAGACTCCATAGTTCTTTCTCTGGATGTGGATAGCATTTTCCATCATAAGTCTTTTAGAATTGACTTAGATCATATTGTTTCAAAGTTGGTCATCATATCATGTTGCTGTTACTTTGTACAATATTCTCCAGGTTCTGCTCACTTCACTCAGCATTAGTTCATATAAATCTTCCAGGTTTTTCTGAAATCTGCCTGCTTATCATTTCTTACAGAACAGTAGTATTACAATACAGTCATATACTACAACTCATTCAGCCATTCCCCAATTAATGGGCAACCCTTCAATTTCCATTTCTTTGCCACCACAAAAAGAGCTGCCATAAATATTTTTTACTTGTGTGTTCTTTTCCCCCTTTTTATGATATCTTTGGGATACAGACCTAGTAGTGATATTTTTAGTAAAAGGGGAGGATATAAAGAAAGATTTAATCTATAAACCTCTTAAGGCTTTTTAAAAATTAAATTATTTATATTTATTTTTCAAAAATCATTTCCATAAGTATTAAATTTTCTCTTCCTCTCTCCCCCCTCCTTCCCCAGAATGGCTTGCAGTCTGATATGGGCTCCACACATACATTCCTATTAAACACATGTTCACATTAGTCCTGTTACATAGAAGATTTATAATGATTTTTACGACAATATAAGAGATGTACATATCTTTAGGAAGCAAATAATAGTTTTAAATGGAAGATAATTATGCTTTAATTTTCAAATAATTTCCCTTGACAAAAGAAATTTATAGTTGCCTCTGAAACAACAGCTTCCCCATAGAAAATGCAGTTTTAAAAAAATAGAATATTACCTTTGTTTAAAATTTTAAATAATATATTATTATTATTATTATTAGTAATAATAATAAATTATTTTACATTTACATCACAGTAATTTCCAGATACTCACTCCTGGCCTGGAATTAAGCCTAGATAACAAGGAAAAACAGTTAAGTAAAAAACTGATACTGTAATTATTTTTGACAATATACCTGACATTTATGCCTGCAGTTCTCCATCTCTCTATCTAGTAGAAGATACTTCATCATATGTACTTCAGAACCAAAATTGGTTACTACCACTCCTTGGTTAAACTTCCTTTTTATGTTTTGGTTTTTTTTTTTTGTAATTATGATGTATGTTGTTTTTCTGTCTCTGTTTACTTCACTTTGAATTCACATTCCTGAAGTTTTTTTGAATTCCTCATATTTGTAATTTCTTACTCATTAACAACATCATTCTATCTTCTTAATATATTATCATTTCCTTCATCATTTTCCAGTAGATAAGCAACCATTGTTTTTTTTACCAAGGGCCTTGTATTTTGAATATTTTTTTAAACAAAAATACATTTAAATATTTTAAAATTAGTTATGTATAATGTTTTCATAATTACATAGACATTTGATAATTGTCAAGTTATAGCTCAAATTCCTGGAGATGAGATAATTTAGTATTTTTCACTAGATTTGGTTCTTTTCTTGTTTGTCTACTTCATCCTCCCCCAACACTGTAGATTTAAAGCTGGAATGGAACTTAGGGGGGATCTTTTCACATCCTTTTTTTATAGACAAGGAAACTGACACTCAGAAGTGTGAGTTGCTCATGGAAGTGTGACTTTTAACATGGCAGAATAGAGTTTTGGACCCAAGCCTCTGATTCCAAAACCAGCATCATTTTTGAAAGGGCTTTCATTTTAAGTACCTGACCCTATGTTTAGATAAAGCACATTAAGGTATAGGAGGGGAGGTGATAAGGTTGAAAACAGTAGAGAAGCAGAAGGAATCTCTCACTTTTTTATTACACACAGAAAAGTATGTAATGCCTTTAATGACTAAAAAAGGATAACATGTCTAATTTTTATATGAAATGGACATTTCCCCTATTGGGTCAAAACAATTCACTGGTCAACATTCTTCTACTAAGATTAAATAATTACATCAGTGTATTAAGTAAGGCTATTTGGTTTCATGGTGTGGGTACTCCCACTGCTGTTACAGATGATAACCCCCTACATGTTTTAGTTGACAGTGTTGATGGGTTTCTGAGGCCAAAAACGTTCTCTATCTGGTGGGATAAAGCAATTGGGCCAAGAATTCACCTAAGAAATATCTTCCTGGTTAGCCAGAATCTCAAAAATAGATGCTTAGCTTTCTATTGGCCATTAAATAATATTATTTTATTAATAAATAGTCTCATCTTGCTCACAAAAAATTACATGTAGAGAACTGGGAGAAATGATTGAAAAAAGAGTGGATAAAAAAAGCAATCCAAGGAAAATGCTGCATCAAAGTAGGATCCACTTAAATTTGGTCAGTTGTCATGACTCATTAAACATCGAAAAAGCATCTTCTATATAAACATAACTCCAATGCATCTAGCTCTTTGTATAGCAGAGAACTAGTGTTTCTCCAGCAAAAAGGCATCAAATAGTTTTAGTTCTGACCTTCATGTCTTTGTGAATTTGTTTCTTTCATTCCCTTTTACCTTGCCTTCAACAATGATTTTCAACATCAATTTTTTTTTCTTTTTGAGGGAGAAGCTCTGATGTTGAAATGTTATGATTGACTTTAACATTATTATCGAAATCATTTTTGTCACATGTCTGAGGTGACTTAAGTTCAGCTACCTCCAGGGAGGGGGGCATAAAAGAGGAAGGAGAGAAACAAGTGTTTATTAAGCACTTCCAGACTTTGTGCTCAGCATTAGAAATACAAGGATAAACAAAAAGAAATCTAGTCCCTGCCCTCAAGGAACTTATATTCATTCCCATGTTAATGGGAAGATAACATGGAGAAGGGAGCTGAAAAGGTGCATTAGGGGAGTTGGAAGAGGAGAAGTGGGGGGAGAGGATGAAGGTACTTGGCATAGGGACACAATTTTGAAGTTCAGAAAGTAAGGAATGGGGCTCGGAGGGAAATGAAGGTTGACTGGCCCGGATCCCTTTACAAAATAGAGACTCCAGGAGGATTTCACTTTTGGGAGGAGGGAAGCAGGATATTCTATGATGAGTGGCCTTCAGAGATGGAATATCCTTCTGTAAGACCTACAAGGGATTAGGGTGGTTTGCTGTTATCTGAAGTGATCTAAAGCAATAGTCCTGGTGGAGATACTAGAAAGAGGACTGCTTCTTGATAAGGCTTAATTGCTGAGGCTGCCTGGGTGCTATGTTTCTTCTCATCATCCAGTAAGAAGTTACTTTAAAGCTTTCTGTTATCCATCTGAACTGTGAGACATGTGAGACACACTTCCCACCACACTAGTTTTCCTGATCAGTTCAAGGAACATAAGACAAGAGTCTCTCCTTTTTGACTTTTAGCCACATGCAATTGATGAGGTATGGGCTCTAGGAGCCCCCCTCGAGCTTTCTTTGGGTTCTTGAGGCTCTGAGTCTAAGGGAGGTTCCCAGAGCCCATACCTCATCACAACAGGTGCTTATATTATTGTTGTTGTTGTTGTTGTTGTTGTTTTGCTTTTTTTGAGCAGGGAAGGCAGGGCAGTTGGGGTTAAGCAACTTCCCCAAGGTCATATGGCTAATACCTGTTAAGTGTCTGGGGCTGCATTTGAACTCAGGTCCTCCTGACTGCAGGGTGGGTGCTCCATTCACTGTGCCCTCTAGCTGCACCCAGTGCTTATATTATTTACTTTCTCAGTGAAGAGGTTACCCATAAAGAGGATTAGGGTTGCTCTGGAGACCCAAAAACCAATATGCCTGGTCCTGCCAAATGAATTCTACTCAAGTCTTCTTTCAGCCAAAGAAAAGTTTAATAAAAGTTCCCTTGTATTGGACACAGAGTAAGTCTGTGCTAGGTCATTCTATGCGCTCTCACACCACATGGAGACAGGATGGGGTCTTATATACAGAAGGTTGTGGGAGGAATCTAGAGGTGATCTAGAAGAGGAGTTGGGGAAGGTCTTCAGGAGGAGTTAGTGAGGTCAATGAGTGATTAAGGGTGGGAAGTTGCTGGAGGCCACCTGGAGACTACAGACAATGGTGGGCTAGGCCAGTTTAAGGGTGGATTGATATTTTGATAGGCTGAAGGGTGGGAAGTAGATTGACAATGGAGGGCTAGGCTAGAAACAGAGGTTTCGGCCCAGCCACAATGTAAGGCTTATGGCCTCATGCAAATGCCTCATCAAATGGGACTATTTAATCAGACTTCAAGGTGGGGTTCCCAGAGCCTGTACCTCAAGGACTCAAGGAGAGCTCAGGGGGGCTCTGAGGGCCTGCACCTCATCGCTCAGTGGACTCACCCTTTGAAACTTTTATGTCCTTGCAGCTGATAACATGCAAAAAAGCTTGTGGTTACATATTTCCTGGTTAAGTTAGTCTTGGTGGGTAGATATTTAAGAGCCCTTTAAACAAGATGGGAAGATATCCATTTTTTACTTAGCTTAGAAGGAGGTATAGGAAAGCACTTTCCTACAAGCAAGAAAGAGACTAATATATGTTAACCATGAAAGAGAGAAGAAGGGATGATATGGAGAGCTGTGGAACATTACAGATATGAGGCTGGGAGCTGCCATTTTAACTTGAGATTGTTTGAGTACAAGCATCTTAGCTGGTTACAAACTGAAAATTCCTTCAGCATGTAAAAAGGTATATAGTCAGCTATAGACCTCATTGACAAAGGCTCTACTACCCACACAAATTCATCTAATCCTTATTACATTAACCTTTACTCTATTGTAACCTATGCTTCAAAGTCCATTGACCTGGGACTCTCTCTTCTTTGGTGAAAATGTGCCTAAGCCAGTTGGAAGGGCAGGGTATAGTTGGTGATCTGTTCTCTTTACTCTCTTTGACCTAATCAGTCTCTTGATATTCTTCTGACTTTTAATTTGGAGAGAGAAGATGGACAAAGCAAAGCCAAACTCTGCAGGTTGCTAAGGGAGACAAAGACTCTGAGAAGGAGATGACTTAGTAGAACCGTGATCGAGTCCTCTCAGATTGCTACCCAAGAGACTTCAAGGAATTTCCCCCTTAAATGAAATTTGTGACTTTTTCTTGGTTGAGCTGAGTTACCTTGCTCCCAATGGGAATGCTACTTCAGTTTATATATTTTTCATATATATATTATCTGATGTCTATTTCTGGTTTATGTTTAAACATTAACTTAGATAAATGAGTTTCTTTACTATCTGTTATGTGTATTCATTATGGAACTGATATTTGATTAGAAAGGAGTAAAGCTTTGGATCTTCTTTTCCTCACTGAGAAATAATTGTCAGGAGTCTAGGTTGAACCTGAAAATTACATCACCTAAACTAATAATATTTAATGAATTATATAGATTCAATTCTAGCCCAGTAACCCATCTTTCTAAGGAGAACAGAGTAGCTGGCCTCTGGTCCTAACTTGGTGCTGCTTCTCTTAGGAATTAATATTTCCCTTGGAAGAGGGTGGGAGAAGGAGACACCAGAGATTTGTCTATTCTGGCCTCCCTGTGAGCCAAATTGAGAGAGCCTTATTACACTGCCTTTTGTGAAAGGTGGGACTTGATTGCATTACGCATTAGGAATTCTTGGTAATATTACTTCTCTTCTCCCTCTAACTACTACCAGCATATCTTGCTATGCATATACAAGATCCTTAAACTAATACTAAGACTCACAAAAGGGATGTGGCTAAAAGAGAGAGGTAGCCATTTCTTTGAGATAGATAGAGATCTTGGTATTTACACAAGAGCAGCATCTAGTGTGGGATGGATTAAACAAAAATTGATGAGGATGAGACTATGATTAAAATAATTCAGTTTTTATTATAGAATGGCACTAGGCAGTTAGTCAATTGCACTCCCTTAATTGTAGAGAGTGAATCTAGGGTTATTTCAAGACTGGGTTTTAAACTTGGCTTTAGAGAAGTCTATATGTAACACTGTAATTCTATGGTTTTTATTGGGGTTTTGAATTATGACTATTTTAAAAATAATTCTCCTCAGTTTTTTTTTTTATTTTCCTATTAGGAATCCTCTTCTTTCCAGACTGCTATATTTTATTGTACCTGTATTTATAATCTAATACCTACTTTAATTTACTAATAATCCACTTTATTTGCTTATTAATGTCATAGTTGAAAGTATATGAACTAAGAATTTATATAGTTATTTTCATTGGGGCCATAATTTAAGGTAAAATAAACAATACAGATATGAAATCTTTATAGTATGAAGCATTTGAATTGAACTCCTAAAAAGGACTTTTGATAATTGGAGTAACTCCTTGCAAAGAAGAAAGAGGTATTAAAGATTCTGTGTGTGGTACCATGAATTATTTGAGGCTGTGTAAGGTATTTATGAAACCTCATAGGCAAGTAGACAGAATCCTGTCAATAGTCTCCAAATTACATGGATTTATGGCATTCTTTATAAACCCTAGAGAGATAAAAATTGGGAAAGATACATGAAACGAGTGCTCATACTCATCAGTGAAGAAATAAAAACCAAAGAGTTATTAAACTGCCTGTACCTTGTGACCCAGCAATACCATCACTACAACTATTCCCAAAGATGATTAGGGTAAAAGGAGAAGAACCTATATGTTCTAAAATGTTTATAGCAGCTCTCTTTTTGGTGGCAAAGAACTGGAAATTTCAGGGATGTCCATCAGTTGGGGAATGGCTGAACAAGTTTGGTATATGATTTTTATGGAATACTACTGTGCTATAAGTAAGATGATGTTAGAAAAACATGGAAAGACTTGCATGAAATAATGAAAAGTGAAATGAGTAGAACCAAGAGAGCATTTTAAGAATGATTTCAAACAAATAAATCATTTTGAGTATTATGAATACCCAAATTAACTATAAAGGACATATGAAGAAAGATGATATCTGCATCCAGAGAAAGAACTGAAGATATAAGTATGTGTAGAATAATTTTACATACATACACACATATATGTATGTATGTATTTGTGTCTGTTGGAAGCTATCTCTGGGGTAGAGGTAGGGAGGGAAGAAAAAAAAAGGGAGAAAAAGGAAATTTACATATCATGTAAATTTTGCAATATATTTAAAAGGAATAGCAAAGTATATGTAGTCAATTTGTGGTTTCATGTGCACGCACTTTTCTGTTGTACTATGTTACGGAAATGCTTGTTTTATTCCACAAATTAAAAAACAAAAAACAAAAAACAAAAAAAACAAAGGGAGAGGTTGTCTGAAAATGCTGGGAAATTTGTGGATGAGAGAAACTGGTTTTATGCCGGTGAAAAAAGCTTTTCTGTTACGTCATCATTCTTTTCCAAGGGGAGGTAGGAGAGTTCCAAACTCATCTGGTGAGAGATAATTCAAGTCCTGGATAGAATAGACCATGGAAATATTAAAGCAGTGGCATATAGGGCGTCTAGGTGGCGCAGTGAGTAGAATGTCGGCCCTGGAGTCAGAAGGACCTGAGTTTGGATCCAGCCTCAGACACTTAACACACACAAACAAAAACCTAGCTGTGTGACCTTGGGCAAGTTACTTAACCCCCAACTGCCCTCCAAAAACAAACAAACAAACAAAAAAACCAGTGGCATATAAATGAGGTGGAGAAGGTCACTAATGAACAATATGAAGGGACCAACATTTGATCTGGTATGGAATTTAATATTAGAGCACCCTGATATCACAGTCTTAGTATTCTTTTAAATACTAGAGAAGTAATTTGGTAGTGCAAAACAATTGGCTGTATATTCATGCTCAGCTCCTCACCACGTGATTACGAAGGGAAACCCTTCAGAGGATAATTAAAAAAACAAAAACACCAAACCAAATCAGGGATACCAGAAGGAATAGATAATGGTAGGTAGGTAGGCCTAAATAAACTCTGAGCTGATAAATAGTACAAGATGCAGCTGTCAGGGAAATCTAATTGCTTTTGAAAATGTGAAATGAAAGGTTAGCCTTAATGAGATGGATCCAGTGACATAATCTAAGGAGAACATAAGCAGATTTTAAAGGAAGATGGATATATGATAAAGAGAAGTACTTTCTAAAATATCTTCCTATATATTGATTATGAAAGCCAGATGAAAGACTGCCCTTGGTCACTCAGATCTGAAGGAGATAGGAACTTAGGGAAAGTCTGCAGAGAAGTAGAATGATGGGAATATAAAGATTTCTCCTAGAAAGGCAAATTATTAGAGGATTAGAGGTTGCAGTAATTTCATAATAATGACTAACAACTTACATAGTATTTCCTATATACTATGAAATGCACTGAGTGCTTCACAGTCATTTTATGTTGTCCTCACAACAATCCTGGGAGGTAGATGTTATTATTATCCCAATTTTACAGATGAAGAAACAGAGAGTCACAGAAGTTAAGTGTCTTACTTGGGGCAATACAGCTAATAAGTTTCTGAGACTGGATTTGAAATCGTTTTCCTGTAGACCCAGTGCTCTATCTACTGTGCCATCTAGCTGCCTAGGTTTGATGGAAAAAATACTCACAGCAGAACCCAGCCAAAAGGCCTAAGTTACCATTGAAAAACATTGTTTTATCATTTTATTTGTTAAATATTGGTCAAATATCGGTTCATGGGAAGGCTAAAGGATGATGTGGCTCTCTGCTACATTGTGGTCCATTAACTTCTATATTGTTATGATGGATTCAGTTTCCTGGTGTTGAGATTTGTTTTTGGCATTTAAATAAATGTTTTGCTTCTGTCTTCTATATGGAGAGTCTGTTATATTTTGTGATTGAGCACTATGCAGATCTATTTATAGTGATTATGGGTACTGTAGATATTGCATTGGCACTCCAACATATACATTTTTCTCCTGGTTCTACTCATTTAGGTCTTTTTTTTTTTTGGAGGGGGGAAGGTAGGGCAATTGGGATTGTGACTTACCCAAGGTCACACAGGTAGTTTTTGTGTTGAGTGTCTGAGGCCAGATTTGAAATCAGGTCCTTCTGACTCTGGGGCTGGTGCTCTATTCACTGTGCTACCTAGCCACCCCCTCATTTAGGTCTTTATCCATTTATAAAATTCCTTAAATTATACATTTTATAATAATGATATTATATATAATTCTGTTTTTGCTTCACTCTGTATCATTTCATATAAATATTTCCATGTCTTTTTAAAGTCATCTGTTCCCTCATTTTTTAAATGTTTTTTGCTGTAGTCTATCAGCTAGGGGCAGCAAAATGCCACAATGAGTGCCTGGCCTGGAGTTAGAAAAACTCATGTTCCTGAGGTCAAATTTGTCCTCAAACAATAGCTTTGTGGCCTTGAGAAAGTCACTTATCCCTGTTTGCCTCAGTTTCTTTATCTGTAAAATGAACTAGGAAAGGAAATGCAAGCCATTCCAGTATCTTTGCCAGGAAAATCCCAGATGGAATCATGAAGAGTCAGACGCAACTGAAATGACTGAAAAACAGCCAAGTGGCCCAGTACAGGAATATACCACAATTTATTTATCCATTCCTCAATTGGTAGGCATTTCCTTAGTTTCTAGTTTATTTTGTCATCACATAAAGAGTTGCTATAAATAATTTTTGTAGATAAATGACCTTTTCTTTTTTTCTTTTATCACTTTTGGGCATAGGAGACCTAGCAGTGCTATAGCTAAATCATGTGTCTTGAGGAATCAGTTTTTCTGGCCATTCTCTCCCTTCTAACTATTGCATTTAAAAAATATTTTTATAAGAGGCACAATAGATACAATGGATATGAGATACAATTCCGTGTACTTTTGTGGACTGGATATATATATATATATATATGTATATATATATATATATATCCATATATATATATATATATTTTTTTTTTTTCTGAGGCTCTGCTTAGATTTGTAATGGAGTTAGTCTCTTCTTCTGGATTTACTCTTGAGCATGCCTCAGTCCAAGATATTTTTTCATTGTGTTTAATATCTTTCAGTTTTATCATATCCCTTACCTTACTTTCTAAGTTTGGGGCTTATGCTTGGATCAAAGTCCATTTTTGAACAGTGGCTAAATTTTATGGAGAAATTCTCTGACTTTTCTCCTGCTGTGGTCCAATCCCCACATCACTGCATGCTGTATTGTGCATGGTGTCTGTAGATACTTCTCTGGGCCTGTCTTGTGGGGCTCTGGACTGCCTTATGTTGGCAACTGCTCAGGGACACAGTTGCCTTTTTCTGCAAACATAGTCTGGATGGATACGTTTGCTAGACATAATGAAGAAGTGAATGGAGGCTTGGTTTGGTAGGATCTGATATCTCCTGAAAAAGGCCTCTGCAAATGGTGTTGGGATTAAGAATGAGAGTTGCTCTAGATACTAGAAAATATAAACAAGTCTGCCATCAATAACCACTATTAGATTTATAATATCTCATAACAAGTGACAATCAGTGCAGAAGATGTTGAATGTTTTGCTGTGCCAGAAGTTGGATTTCTAATATTCATTGGATTCTAGTTAAACTATGAGACATTAGCAGAAGCTCTTTTGATCAGGGGTCAACCCCTGTAGGATAAGCGAGGACAGTCCAAATTTGGTCATAATGATGAGTTTAATGTTCCCTAAGAAAATTGTGGTTATTATGTATGGATACCATTGCTATGATGTATGAAAGACTCTTGTCTATCAACATTGATTGAAACTGATTGCTTCTAGATATGGCATGGAATATTTCTAGGATAAAATTCTCTTTGGCTTTTAAATCCCTTCTGACATTGGCTTCAGTCTCTTTCCTTATTAAACACTGCTCCCTCTCACACACTTTGCTTTCCATTCAAAATGTCATTGTTCTTTACACCTGACATTGTAACTGCCTAGAATTTATTCCCTCCTCATCCCTGCTGCCTAGAATCCCTAGCTTTCTTGATCAGCTCAAATTCCATTTTCTACATGAGAATATCTTCCAAATTACATCCACTAATTGTGGATTTACCTAAGTGTAGATCTTGGTCGCTCTTCTCTTTTCCCTCTTTCCTATCTCATTTCACTTGGTGAACTTGTCAGCTTTCGTTCCCCACAGGTTGGTAACCTCATTTTCATCCTCAACTCCTCACTACCACTCACCCCACTAACCTAATCTGTTGCAAAGTATTAGTTTCCACCTTCACACCATCACTCATATACACATCCTTCTCTCTATTCACACAGTCACCACTCAGCTTCAGGCCCTTATCACCTCAGGCATGGATTATTGCAATAGCCTTCTAATTGGGCTTCCTGCCTCAAGTCTCTTCCCTCTCTAGTCCATCCTCCACTCAGCTGGAAAAGTGATTTTCCTAAAGTACAGGTCTGAGCATGTCATTTCCCTACTCAATAAACTCCAATGGCTCTCTATTACATCCTGAATAAAATATAAAATCCTCTGTTTAGCTTTGAAAGCTCTTCCCAAAATATAAAAAAAAAGTTACATCATAAAAAATTAGAAAAACAGAAAAAGTATCAGATCTCTGGATAGAAGAAAAGTTCATGACCAAAAAACGGAGGTGAAAGAATAAAGAGGATCACAAAAGGTAAGATGGATAATTTCGATTATACAAAATTGAAAAGTTTTTGCACCAACAGATCCAGTAAAGCTAAGCTTAAAAGACATACAGGTACCTGGGGAAAAAATCTTTGCAGCAGTTTCTCTGATAAAGTCCTAATTTCCAAGATAGGTAAGAATGGATTCAAATTTATTAGAATAAGAGCTACTGGGGCAGCTAAGTGGTGCAGTGAATAAAACACCAGCCCTGGAGTTAGGAGGACCTGAGTTCAAATCCATTCTCAGCCACTTGTGACCCTGGGCAAGTCACTTAACCCCAATTGCCCTGCCTTCCTCATCCCCTTCAAAAAGAAAAAGAAGATAGAAGAAGAAGGAAGAAGAAGGAAGAAGGAAGAAGAAGAAAGAAGGAGAAGAAGAAGAAGAAGAAGAAGAACTATTCCTCAGTTCATAAATGGATTAAAGATATGAGCAGGAAGTTTTCAAGGGAAGAAACCCAGGCTATCTATAACCATATTGAAAATGCTTCAAATCACTATTAGAGAAATACAAAATAAAGCAATTTTAAGATTCAATTTCACACTCAGATTAACAAATATTACAGAAAAAGGAAATGATAAATGTTGAAGGGGCTGTAGAAGAACAGGCACTTTGATGCACTGATGATGGACCTCTGAATGGATACAAGCATTATGGAAATCAATTTGGATTTATACACAAAATTTGGAATATACATAAAAGTTACTAAATGGGACATATCTGTTAATACAAATAAACCACTTTGTGCCTATGCAGAAAAGAAAATCAAAGAAATAAGAAAAGGTCCTATATATACACAAATATTTTTGACAGTTGTTTTTGTGGTAACAACAAAAATCAACCAACCAAATAAATCAAGTTGGAAACTAAAGGGTTGCTCATCAATTGAGGAATAGTTCTGATAGAATACTATTGTGATGTTAGAAATGAGGAAATAATTGATTTCAAAGAGATATGGTAGGATTTATATGAAGTGATGCAGAATAAAGTGAACAGAATCAGAACACCTTATAACTCATAGATAATTTTTCTGAATATCTCTAATCAATATTATAAAAAATGAACAATTTTGAGGAATTTTATACCCTCATGAATGGTGAAATATGCAAAACTAAGAAAACGACTTACTCAACACTATAAATTCGAATAAATTTGAAAGCTGTAAGAACTATGCTCCATATAATGATCCATGATTCCAGAGACTTGATGATTAAACATATTAACCACTTCCTTACAGAGAGGTGACAGAATACAGAATGATACATGCACACACTAAGCACATACACATATTTGTCTGCAGCTAAAGAGAGCATTTCTTTTGCTTGCCTATGCATATTCATTACAAGAATCTGTTTTTCCCCTTTCTTTTTTAATGGTATGGAAGATGAAAAGGAGAGAAAATAGATTTCTATTAATTGAAAATATATTAAAATTAGAGCATTAGGGGAGTGTTACAGATTCAGAATGTTGAATGGGCCTTCAGATGAGGTAATTATATTGATACTTTCTTTTAATTATTTTACTTTGTTAAAATAAACCTCTTCAATATCTAAGTGTCTTTAGTATAAAACCAAAATATCAATGAATTTTTTTCTCTAAAAATTCTATTATTCATTATATAGGCTTTCTTGAAATGGACATTTATTGTATATTTTGAATCTTCTATTCTCATGTGCATGTGGAAATGCTTTTTTTCTTTTCTTATTTTGTATTTAAGTTTTAATATTAAAGTTAATAGCATGTTTCTTTTTATTTTCTGATGGTGTATTTAAGTTTAAAATTTAAAAAATGAAAAAAACCCTTTAAAACTTCACAACCTGTAATTTTCCTACCTTTCCAGTCTTTTTACACTTAACTCCTTCCACTTCTGCCACAGTTCAGCAACATTGGCTTTCATACTGTTCCTGGCACACAACACTCATTTTCCTAATGTTATGTCTTTTTCTTGACTGTCCCATATGCTTTGAATTCTCTCTGTTTTTACATCTCTCTTCTAGAATCTGTGGATTCCATCAAACTCAGCTGAAATCCTACCCTCTGCAAGAGGCTATTCCTGTAAGTGCCTTTCCTCTGAGGTTGCACATAGCTGTTTTCTAATTGTCTGTTCCTTTAGAATGTGCTCCCTTTAAGGGGCAGGCTTTATGTTTTTGCTTTTCTTTGTATCTCCAATACTTAGCACAGAATCTGGTACATAGTAAATGCTTGATAATTGTTTGTTGACTGAATATGGTTTAGGAAGTGTAAATTGATAATTAGTGAATGTCCAAAAAAGGTCTGAGGGCTATTATATAAAAATATCAGTAATTATTAATTAAAATTTAGATTAAGCTGATATAAGCTCTTTAGAATTGAGACGAATTTCTTAATTTCCTAATATATTTTAACTTACCATTTATTTATGAATGGTTTTGGTATAGTTCTGTGGTCATTGGTGCAGAGAAAGTCCTTCAATCAATGTAGATCTTCAATTGTCTTGTAACATTTAGACTTACTAAGTTGTGTGAGGTTTTGAGAATGAAAGGAACTTGCCTAATTGATTCTGAGGCTGTTCTCTATCCAGTCTATTAGACTTTCTCTTCCTGCTCCCTTTTAAAAATAGCTGTCAACAACCATGTTTTGACTGCTGGATCACAACTTTATCTTCCATTCAGTCTAGGTTGCCTCTCTCTTCTACTTATTGCCTTGGAACAGAGTCAAATTACCTATAATGTACTCATTATCAGTTCTATAAAGCCTAGCTTTTCAAGGTATTTATTACAGAGAAAAATAGACTGTGAATTTCAGTACCAATAGAAGCAACAACTTCTTCATTGACTCCATTATCCATTCTTTCATTCAGACAATAATCATTTATTTAGCACCTACTAAATTGTCAATTAATTATGGAATTATTGAATGGGGGAAGCACACCCAATTCTTTGGATGTGTGCCAGGATGGACCATGGTAGCAGTGAGGAGTGATGTTTCAATCATACTTTAGTAAGGCAC
Organism: Gymnobelideus leadbeateri; assembly: GCA_011680675.1. NCBI lineage: Eukaryota > Metazoa > Chordata > Mammalia > Diprotodontia > Petauridae > Gymnobelideus > Gymnobelideus leadbeateri. The sequence continues at coordinate 41,332 of WOXC01006770.1, forward strand.
AGAGGGTATAGGGGAAAGTGGCACAGAAAGTATGGAGACAAATGCCACAAGGAGGTAGCAGGTACAGAGGCAGAGAGTGTGGAAATGGCAATTGGGTGGTGGAAAAAGGCAGGCAGTGTGTGTGTGGGAAAAGGCACAAAGTGTCACTCCTGTAACCATGGATTGAAGTTGGGAGAATTCAAGCAGCATGGACCCAGATGGAGATGGTGAAGTGCTCAGTAGGGAAGAGTTTGGGGTTTCATTTTTGTAGGGTTTTGATGGGGGACATAATAACTCTTATCTGTGTCACTTTGGGGTTACTTCATTAATATATTTGAATTATCTTAAAGTTATCAGCAATATTTGGTATATTTCTGATCTTACTGTGGATGTCTGGAATTTATCATAGGACCAAAATAGGTAAGAGGGAAAATAGGGGACAGTGGTGTCCTGAAAATCTGAAGAGAGTATGAGGGAGGAGAAGGGAATCAGTAGTGTAAAAGGCTGAAGAAAAGTCAAGGAGAATGAGGATAGAGAAAAGGCCACTGGATTTGGCAACTATGAGATCATTAGTAAATATGGAGAGGGAAGTTTTAGTGGAATGATAAGGTCAGAAGTTGAACTGTAAGGTGATAAGAAAAGAGTGGGAAAAGAGAAAGTGGAAGCACCCATGGTAGATGACTTTTCTGAGGAGTTTAGCTACAAAGGGCAGAAGAGATACAGGATGATAGTTTGCCAGGAGGTATGATAGGAGTGCTTAATAGCATTGAAGTCTCATATATAACATAAATTTATAGTGGACCCAGGTAGAAAGGTTTCATGATTTTCTCCGCCATCATCCAGCAACCTGTGGGTAGGAGCAAAGGCAAGGAATGGTGGGAGTGATCCAAGGCTGAAACTTTGGATGGATGTAATTTGTAATATGATAATGGAAGTAGGCATTTAAGAGAGGTGGGCAATATAGAGTTGAATTGGTTCACCAAGGAATCAAGATGAGAAGACAAGGGAATGGCTAGTACTGGGGAGATAGCCTAGGAGAGAACTGAGGGGTCAAAGGACTGGAGGTCATTGTGCAGACAGAGCAGGACTTTTTAAGGGAAGGGAGAAGGAGAGGTGAAAAGTCAATAGATCAGAGGATTTCAGAATTCTTGAACCTAGAGACTGTACATTTGTGGATGGTGGCAAGATCCAAGAGTATGCTATCTTTGTGTGTAGCTGAAGTGGGGTCAAGGAGTATCTCATGGGTGATTAAGTTGAGGATCTGAGTGGTTAGAGAATTTGAGGGAAAATCATTATGTATTTTGAAGTCAGGAGGGTAGGAGTTGGGGAGGAGATTAAAATTGTGAGGCAGAAATTAAACTTATTGAAGTAAGGAAGGGGAGTGACAGGGGATCTGTAGACAAGAACTACCAGATTTTACCATACAATATTTTGATTAAATATCTTTGATGATATTTTTACTTTGCTGATATTCCTTAGTTATATGTTACACTCTACTCACACCTACTATGTATCTGTCCATTCATTTCCCTCTGAATAACATTCATTTTTAAATTCTTTAGAGATTAGTATACTATAACTGTCAGCAATACAACATTACATATGAATTTAAAATAGTATGTTGCATTGAAATGAAAGGATTGCTAAAAAAATGAATTCCAAGTAATTGAAAAACAATGGAAATTTCCAGATAATAAAGTCTATCTCCCCTTCATAGCAGAGAGATGGGGGACCTACAGAACATTGTACACAATATCAGTTGTTTTAACTTTATCATATTTTTAAGTCTAAATTCATAGCATAGCATAGAGCGATTTGTCTTCTATTTGTTTTATAATTAAATATCAAATTATTTGGAGGAGATAGCACAGTACTGAGTTTAAGTCACTTGGAATTCCTTTTCCATTTTCTTTAGAACTGACAGACTACATCCCATGTACACTCTGTACATATTCCCCCATAGCAAAAAAAAAAAAATCTAAACCCCAAAGCAGATAACCGCCCTCCCCCCACAACCCAGTTGAATTGTAGAATTAAAAAGGAACAATGAAACTCTGAATTTCTCAACATTCTCTGGAAAATAAATTTAAGAGATTAACCAGATTTTCCTTTTGTGCTCACACATTCTTTGATAATCCTTTATTCTCTGGATTGAATTACTTAAATGTATTAATCATTTTGCTTCTAAACTGTATTTTTAAACAGTCTTAACCTTCAGGAATCACAAAGAAAAATCCAAAGCTAGTTAACATTATTACAGAAGAAGGCTTTGGTAGATATTTAAAGACAAACCAAGCCAAACAAATAGGTTACTTATGAGTATCAAGACAAAAGTTCCAGAGACTTGAAAATGAGTGTTGGAGATGATTTGCCCATCAGATGTCATACCTACCTTTAACAGTCACGTTAAGAAGAGTTGGCATTTACTTAAGTCTAATTTTTGCTTTGAGATATTTTCTCCTTCACCACCAGTAGTTTGATTTTATTTGTACATGGGCACAGAGTTCAGTTTAAAAGTTCTATAGCTTTAGAAAATACCATTTAAAAAATAGGCAAGGTGTTTCATAACATCACTCAATAGGAGAGTACAAATATCAGGCCTAAGAAACAGCAATGCCAAGAGGCAGGGAGGCTCAGATGTTGGGCTCTGAGTAATAAAAATAAAACATGTAATTCAGCAACTAATCCACAGTGAACTTATAATAACATGACTCACAACAAGAAAATCGTTCAATAAAATATTACGCTGAATGGGAAATGATTCAGTGAAAATATTATTCAGAGCAAGCAATTACTGAGTGAAGGTATTACCCACAACAGACAATTACTCAGTGAAAATATTACATAGGGCAGGCAAATATTCCATCAAATGTTTGACAAGGACAGCAATTATTCAATAAACAATTGTATAATTGTACCCAATGGGACATACTTGCCATACAGTTTGCAAATCATTTGTAGACTCTAAGGATGTTACTCTGACTGTTGAAAATGTAGATAACTTATGAACCTCATTTGTCATTTGAGAGATAATAATTTTGTTACTTTCAGGTAAACACCATTAAAAAAAAAAGGCTTACAAACAATTCTCAAAGCCCATTTTTCAAAGTATATGCTTTTATTTATTTTCTTATTCCCTTCTCTATTCTCTCCCTTGTATTGTACTACTTTCCCCCTATGCTTTCCCTGAACCACACAGATATGTTGCCTCCTGGATTAGCCAGAAATAGAGATGATGTCAAGAGCTTGATTCTTATGTTTAAGTGTACACACAATCCATTCTTCTTTTAAACTTCTGAATTTTAGCCAAGGGTATACACCATCCTTTTGGTCTTTGTAGTTCACTGACTCATTCTCCTTGATTTTTATTTCACACATTCAAATGAGTTGCTATATCTCATTTTCATTTCCAAATATCTGCCTATTCACAGAGCTACCAACTGCTTAATTCAGTTATTGAAGTAGCCCCTTATTTCATTTCTTCTTTTCTAATGCATCCTCTATACTGATGTCAAAGTAATTGAAGTGCAGTCTGGCCACATCATTCCTTTATTCAGTAAACACAAAATGATCTCTATTGGATCAGATATGAGTTTCTCTATTAAGCTTTGAAAGTCCTCGACGATTTTGCCCCAGCCAACTTTTTCAACCTTATTATACATAACTCCCGTTATTGCATCTGCTAGTCTAGCCCAGTTGTTCTTCTTTTTTCAGCACTGTCACTGTATCTTTGCAGTCGCCACCCCTCATTCCCAGAATGAAGTCTGTATCACCTACCTCTTAAGAATTTCTTTTTTTTTTTAATTTCAAAACTCTTTTCCTGGGATAACTTGTACATGAAGTCATTTCCTTATATACTAGCAGCTTTTTCTCACAAACAAAAATTACCTTTCATTCATTTTGTATCTATTTTTATGCTTATCTATTGCCTTATTATTTCCTGTGATAGAAAGTAAACTGAGAGACTGTTTCATTTTTGCTTGTTTCACCATACTTCAGCATGAATAAATGCATATTAATTATTCATTGTTTGATACCAGAGTTTAGAATGAATATTGATAAATGATAACATATTCAGAGAAAGCCAATACAAAACTATGTTTATCCCAGAGAAGAAAATACTTCACAGGGAAACATGATGGCTACCTTTAAGTATTTGAATGGCAGTAACATGGAAAGGAAGGCTTAGTTTTTTTTTTTTTTGGGGGGGGGGTGTTTACTTAGCTCTAAAAGGCAGAACCAGAATCCTGAACATTGCAGAGAGGAAGATTCTAGTTTGGAGGAGGGAGAAAATTAATTTTTTATGTTTTTAAAAAAAATACAATTTATTTATTTTTAGTTTTCAACATTTACTTCCATAATATTTTGAGTTTTGAAATTTTCCCCCATTATTTTCTTCTCCCTCCCTAAGAGTGCATGCAATCTAATATAGGCTCTACTTTTACATTCATATTAAACATATTTTCATATCAGTCATGAAGTAAAGAAGAATTAGAATTAATGGGAGGAGTCATGAGAAAGAAGAAACAAACAGAACAATAGAAGAAAAGGAGAGCAAATAGTATGCATTCAGACTCCAAAGATTTTTCTCAGGCTGTGGATAGCATTTTCCATCATGAATCTTTTGGAGTTATCTAAGATCCTTGCATTGCTGAGAAGAGCTAAGTCTACCAAGGTCAGTCATCACACAATATGGCTATTACTGTGTACAGTGTTCTCCTGGTTCTGCTCATTTCAGTCAGCATCAGTTCAAACAAGTCTTTCTGGGTTTTTCTAAAGTTTTCCCAATTATCATTTTTTATAGCACAATAATATTTGAGGGAGAAACTTTCTAAAATTCTTGAAGTCATGCTAGAATGCTATGGTCCTTCTTGGGAAGCAGTGAATTTTTCATCACTTGATGACTGTAGGCAAGGGCTTAGATAATCTCTCATTGGAAAGGTCATATAATTGACTTCTCATTGGATAGAGGTTGGATTAAAAGACCTCCAAAGTACCTTAAATTATGAGAACCTTGGATTTAAAAAAAACTATATTTTTAAAAGTTATTTTCTCTTTCAAATATATATTTCCCTATCCAGAGAATCATTCTTTGAAACAAAAAATTTAAAAGAAAACATTTCTGTAAAATAAAAACATCTAGTTAGCTTGATTATATGTAATTTTCCAGTACCCTTAGTATCCCAACTCTGCAAATGTGTTAAGGAGGTATATTTTTTCATCTCTTTTTCTGAGAGTAGTTTGGTTATTAAAATTACACTATTTATTTATCATTTGTTGTTATTATTGTTCCCCATACCTGGAATACTTTCCCTCCTCTTCTCTAACTACTTGATTCCCTGGCTTCCTTTAAGTCACAGCTAAAATCTCACTTCTGCAGGAAGCCTTTCCCAATCCCTCTAATTCTAATATCTTTCCTCTTTCAATTGTTTTCCTTTTTGTCCTATACATAGCTTCCTTGTACATATTTGTTTCTTGTTGTTTCTCCTATTAACTTGTGAGCTCCTTGAGGTCAGGGACTATCTTTTGCTTCTTTTTGTATCTCCAGTTCTTAGCACAGTGTCTGGCATATAGTAGTGACATAGCTTAGTGTTTTACAGATTGACTGGTAATTTTATTTACTTTATTGTAATTGTCACATATATATTGTTTTCCTAGTATTTCTTTACTTCACTTTGTATCAGTGCAATAAAATGATTTTAAAAGCCCTCCAATAATTAATAGTCCAGAAAAACAAATGCTTATATTGACAATGCCCAAGTATGCTTGTCTTATTCTGGATTTTAAGTCCATCACTTACTGGAGGAGGTAGGTAAAAGGATTCATTTTTAGTTGTCTTGACTTGTGGCTTATTATTACATTAACCATACTTGTAAAGTGTTTCAAAGTCATTTTTCTCTACAATATTGCAGTTGCTATGTAAATTGTTATTCTAGTTCTGCTCAGTCATGTAAAATATAGCTTTTAACTTGCCAGTTATAAGGAGTGGGACTCTGGAAAATCACAGTGGTGTGCCTGTCCTTTCTCCCCCTGAACTGGATAGCTCGAAGCTTCTGAGGTATTTCTTTTTCAGATCTTAGTATTTTCCAATTTGCCTTAGTGCCAAATAGTATAATAAACTCTGACTTATCTTTAGCATCAAGTTAGGAGTGACACAATAGTCACTTTTTCACATTCCCCAAAATAACCAGAATGAATTCAATTGACTTACAGTTGCATTCTGATACACAAAATTTTTCTCCAATAGGTGAGGTAGGAAATGGTTAAATGCTCCTCCATTTGCCTCTTTTATATGAGGGAAAATATTCCCTTATCTTATCTCTTTCTTTGGCACCCAACTTGGCCAGAGTTGAATGAAGAGAAAGAGATTTTCAAACTTTCAGAAATCTTCAAACGTCTGTTCACACTTTTCAAGCAAATAATTTATACCTTTCTTAAACTTCCTACCCAGCTCCTCTCTTTGCTACATGCTTAAACTTTCTTGTCTTTCATCTTTCTGCTGGATTTTGATTAAAGCCCCTTTAAAACCACACATACCTTATTTCTTTCTAATTCTAACCTGACACTTCCACATTCTTCAACTTGCCATTACTTTCATATAATCTAAATAAAAAATATTTTTCTTCTCTCTTTCTCTCTGACAGACACCTGCATTCAGCAGCAGGGGAAGAAGAGGGAGGGAGAGATAAAAGTATTCCAAGGAGAGTCCAGCAGTCCAGCTGCATTTTAAATCTTATAGAATGACAAATTACTTGCACCATCCTCCCAAAGATACACAGACATATCAGGTAGATACAGAAAATGGCAGGAAGAGTGAACTCATAGAAATTGATAAAGATCTTCTGCAAAAATTAGACATTTATTTTGTCTTCCAGTACTTTAACAGAGACCTGATCAGACTTACTTTGAAATTCTCTTTTTATCTGTTTCTGTTAGAGACTGCTGTATCACACTGAATTGTTCAAGCCACCTTTGTCACTTTCATTTCTAATGTAAAACATATCTTTAAAATATTCCATAGAAAAAAGGCAGAAATGGGGAAATGCTGGCGTCCTCCTCCATTAGTCTCTCACTCATCTCTTCTCCTACTGTGTCCTATTTTACCAAATCTTCTGTCCCCTTCTGTGGAAAGTAGGAACAACATGTTTATACACATTCCAAGAATTTTAGTAACTGACTGCTAGTGATAAATAATCCTCTTTCTCTTACTAATTTCTTTAAGAGTCTAAAATAATATTCTTGGTCTCTGTTTTCACTTTGTATCTGTCCCTTTTTCTCCTGAAAGCTTTTTTTCTGAGACCAGGCTTATCTGCTTACTTGTTACTATGTTCCCTAATGATTACACTGAGCCTGGCTATCATCCCTGCCCTAACACTGCTGGGACTCTGACCCTTCCCTTTTTCTTTGAGTGCCAGCCAGCTTAACTGCATTGGAACGTTGTTTATAATCCTCTCACCCCCTTTCCCTTTTTCCATAACACGGTGGTCTCTTAGGTACCTCTAAGCTGATAGCTGAGGGTTTTCTGTTTCTCTGGAGCCCAAGGGGGCCACTTTCTTCATACCTTCTTTCAGGTCCCTGTTCTGGGTGCCACATGTGGCCCACACTTTGCAGCACCAACTGAAACAGGAGAATGTGAACAAACAATTGAAGAATAGTGAACCAGGCAGAGATTGCATTGATACATTTATTGCATGCTAAGCAAATATCAAATAAGCATCTGAAGGTTAGGGTAGCTGAAGCACTTACATCATACTTTCTCATGGAAAGTTTCACATAGTTTGTTACATGAGGCACCTAACTTGCAACTTTGCAGGAGGCTACTCCTGTGGGATGCTTCCCTGCTTTCTTTATGTATATCACTCAAGTGGCCAGGGCTTCGGGGATGGCCAGAATGTTCCAAGCCTCCTTTGCACAGAGGGAGGATGAACAGAGGGTGGTGAGTCAACATTCTGAGATATAGTGGGCCCAGGCAGGTGGGAACAAGGCTCAAGGGGATTCTTGGTCTGGATTTGAGCCCATGGCATACCCCTCAGAGCTAACCTCAACATTGCCCCCTACAAATTGGAAACAGCAGAGTTGTTTAATATGCATTTATCTAGTTATTAGTGATTTGAGGCATTTCTCATATTATTGATACCTTGGATTTATTTTTTTTTGAAAACCTCCTATTCCTATTCTTTGATCATTTATCTGTTGGAGAAATTTCATGCATTTGAATTAATTCCTTATATACCTTGGAAATGAAACCTTAATCAGAAAAAATTACTGCAAGAACTTTTCCCCCAGTTACCTATTTATCTTCCAATTTTAACTACATTAAATTTATTTTTTGAGAAGAACTTTTAAAGTTTTTGTAATCAAAACTGTCCATTTTATTTTCTGTGATCTCTATTACTTGTTTAGTTACCTACACGTTTCCTATCCATAGTTTGAAAGGCTATTTTTTCTTACTTCTCTAATTTGCTTATGATATCATCTTTGATGTTTAAGTCAGTTAATAATCATTTATTAAATGCCTTTGTTAAAGTTTTTTAATCACATACAATGTGTCAGGTACTATACTAAGTACCTGTAGCTATTTGAAATTTATTATGGTACATGGTATAAGATGTGAGTCTATGCCTAGTTTCTGCCAAAAGGCTTTTCAGTTTTTCCAGCACACATTCTCAGATAATGAAGCCATGCCTCAGAAGGTAGGGTCTTTGAATTTATTGAAAACTATTTTACTCTGTTTGTTTGCCTTTATATTTTATGTACCCAATCTGTTCCACTGATTGATCTCTACATTTCTTAGTTGATAACATAGTATTTTAATGATTATTTCTCTGTATTATAGTTTGAGATTTGGTACTATGTAGTGAGGCCTGTCCTTCACATCTAACAAGAGGGTGTATTTGTATGGATTAATGGGAGGCAAACTAGACATCTCTAGCCTCTTTTTTTCCTAGCCTCCAAAAAGAAAATTTTAATTGCAACTATGAGGGGAAGCAGGAAGTTGAGGCCAGAGGCAACTCTGTTCTACTCAGAGAAAGGGGGTGAGGAGCTAGAATTATATCTATCTGTTTCATTAAATATTATTAGGCTAGAAGACATTTTCTGCTTCAAGTTATCTTCTGGTCACTTCGTTATTGGGGGGAAGTAGGACCTCAAGCTTTATATGCAAGGCTTGAACCCTTTTCCACCACATAGCAGTTTTATATCGAACACACATAGCCCCTAGCCAAGAAAACTACTGTTGATTTATCCAAATCAGTAGTAAAACAGAAATCAGAGAAGATATACATAGGGGATCACCAGATAATGGTGATCTTTTGGGAGTGAGTTAGTTCAACCAAGAAAGTGCTGGATCTCCCCAAATGGGAATTCCCCTAAATTTTTATTTGTAGCAAGCTGAGGATAGGACATGATAGAGACTTCTAGCTCTTCTCATGCATTCTCAGAGTCTTTTCCTTTAGCAATCTGAAGAGAGGTTGACATTGTTTATTTTCCCTCTTGAAGTTGGGAGCCAGAAGAGCCCAAAGCAACTGCAGTGCCCAAAGTGACTCAATACTTAAAAGCAACTAAAAATCTGAAGACCATCTCCAGAAGAACTGAAGAGATGAGCTATCCCCTCTCATCAACTCCACTCTGCCCCTCTCACAGGGAAGGGCATTCATCTCTTACCAATGAGCAGACTCCCATTACAACGGGCTTTGGAACTGGGTTTATTTAGTTCAACTTCCATATAGTGATCTTTTCATTTACATTCTTTTGGTACTCTCTATATTGTGCTCCTGATCATGCTTATTTCACTTTGTATAAGTTCATGTAGATTTTCCCATGTTTCTCTAAATTCCCCATATTCATTATTTCTTACTATAAAATAGTATTCTATTACCTTTGTATTCCCCCATTCTATTTTGGGGTAGTTTTGGTTGAGAAGTATATCTAGTCTAGTATATCCAAGTTTCCTACTTGGGCCAATTTGCCTCCCTTTAGATAATCCTAAATCCTTTAGGCCCCTGATCCTGGGGGTTTTGCCATATCAGTATTGAATTTACAGCTTGTAACCATGACTTTTAGCTGTGCACTCAAGAGTCAAGCAGAGCAAATCTAATCCATCTTTGACCTGATAGACTTTCTTTTTTTTCTTTTTTTTTTTCATATTTAACAAAAGTTTACTTTTAACAATAGCATGGAAAGAGTAATTAGTAAAGATGTGGATTCAATTGGGGGCAGCTTCCCCTCTATAGCCCTGTCTACCACACCACCTCTGTGTCATGGCAACATACTCAGTCACAAAATTCCTACAGAAGTTCAACAAGCCTGAGAAGCCTTTACTCCTGTGCTAGGGTTTTGTTTAGTCAACCAGGAAGCTGTGTCATTTGACCATTACTTCCCCGCCAAGTCAATTCTGTCTTGAGGACTGTTTCATTGCCTTTTAGGGAAAAAACTAGCCTAAGTAGCAGGAACCTTCAGTTTTAGTAGATGTCACTAACTCTTCAAATTAATGCTAGTTCTATCATGCAGTTTAACATTCATTTAACTTTTTTCTACATTGTTTTTAAAGAGTTTTTTTTATTTCCTTGAATTATAAATTTCTAAAACAACCGAAAGAACTGTACATAATATTCATAAATTAACAATGGAAAATTTGAACATAAACACCTACCCCAATTACCAAGTACTGAGACATACATGTAACATATGAACTTTATTAAACAAATGTAATTCAAGGAGAAGTCAGGCACTTATATTAAAGAGAAAATTGACTCGAGAAAAATTGTATCTTAAACATTGTAAAGCAGCCTACTTGCAGTGGCATTTAACTGAGCTCTGTTGCTGTGAAGAATACAGCTCATGCACAGGTATGGATGAATGATTTGTACATTTTTTCAAGTATTCACTGAATACTACCATATATACACATATACATAGTTTGAAAAAAATTTAAGTGAAGAACCCAAATAAACTTCATTTTTGTTGTTCTTTTGGAAGAGGTCTTCTAAAAAGCAGAATATGTGGTTCTGGCTCATGAATCATATAATGAACCCATCCAAGACTCTGCTGGACACCCAGTCTCCTCCACTCCTCTTCAGACATCAGATGGGTTTTTGGTACTTGTTTCGAAAGTTCTCTAGGTAACATAACATGCCAGAGAGGGAAGCATCAACATCTGGGTTTTCAAAGCCGGCGGGGGCTCTCAACAGCTGCCCAGAGTCTCACCTGGTCAAATCACACAACACTTCTGCGACCTGATAGACTTTCAAATCTTGAAGACAGCTCTTTTATATCCTTTAAATTTCTTTTCCCATCAAAACTAAGTATCTCTAATTTCATTAGCTAATATTAATATGTGACAGACGAGGCATTTTATCATCTTGATTGTTTTCTTTTATATACTCTCCAGATTATTAAGCTTATATACTGAGTTGCAAATGACTTCTTCCTTTAGTCCTCTTCTTTCCATGTCTACTCCTTCTGTTCAAGTCTTTCTTTTTCTTTTTTTCACTTAACCTCAAGTTCTTTTTCTCTTCTTTGTTCTTTTTTTCCTTCAGGTCCTTCAGTTTGAATCTTTCTTCTATTATTCCCCAAGTCTTCTTGCCTCAGCTTGCATCTTTCTCCTTCTTCAGTTTCTCAGGTTCTTTCAAATTTCCTTTTCCCAACTTCAGTACCCAGCCTTGCTCACAGGTCTGAAAGTTCTACAATTACCATCACATTTTCCTCTTCCTTTATCAGCTGAAATAGTCTTCTCCTGCTTCTTTTCCTGAAATCTTCTCTTACAAAAACCATAAAAAGGATGATTTAAAATGTTAATCCAGATTATATTGTTAAAAATAATGACATAAATGTCAACCAACATTTTGAATTATATAAATATGAGGACAAATATAAACAAATCAATACATAAAAAAAGCTTTTAGTATTTTTAGTTCTGGGCATATTGCTGGAGTTTATCTTTTTTTTTTTTTATACTGTATCATGGGTTCAAAGTAGTCATTTGAAGTAGTAATAGGGATTCAAGAAAAATAAATCTTATTATACATGAAAAAGAGGGTTACTCCAGTTATAGGAAATATCTTTAGAGAATTCATAGAAAAGACTTTAAGAATATTTGAAGTAGGGCCGGTTAGGTGACACAGTGAGTGAGAGCACTGGCTCGGTGTAGGGATGACTAAATAAAATGTGGTATATGGTTGTAATAGTATATTATTGTGCTACAAGAAATGATAAGCAGGATGATTTCAGAAAAACCTGGAAAGACTCACATGAACCAGTGCAAAGTGAAGTTAGCAGAGCCAGAAGAATATTGTACATAGTACACAATAATATATACACAGTAATAGCCATATTGTACAGTGAAGAACTGTGAATGACTTAGCTATTCTGAGCAATACAATGATCCAAGATAATCCCAAAGGACTCATGATAAAGCATGATACCCTTCCCCAGAGAAAGAACTGATACTGTCTGAATACAGACTGAAGCATTCTGTTTTTCTTTTTTTTTCCCAAATGCTTTATTAACTTTTGGTTTACATCATTTCCACCAGATTTTGAGTTACAATTTTTCCCCATTTTCCCCCTGCCAACCATTCAAGAATAGCAGTCCCACAGAATATCCCCTCATCCAATCTGCTCTCTCCCATCTCTTCTCCCTTACCCCCTTTGACTTTTCCATTAGGGCTAGGTAAATCTCTGTGCTCCAATGCCTGCACATCCTATCTGCGAATTACATGCAAAATAGTATTAATAATAGTATTTATATATATTTGAAACATTTAATTTTAAAACTTTGAATTCCAGATCCATTCCTTTTGTCCCTTGTAACCCACTCCTGATAGGAAGATAAGCAATTCAGTATATGTTGTACATGTATAGGTATGCAAAACATTACCATAGTAGATATATTTTAAAAGACTGGCTATATTTCCCTCCCACCCATCCTACCTCCCACCTGGTCCATTTTCTACTTTGACCCTGTCCCTCTTCAAAAGTGGGTGCCTCCAACCTCCCCTCCCCACAGCACGTTCTCCCCACCATCATACCCCCTCTCATGACCCTCCCCCCTACTCTCCTGCAGGGTGAAATACCCTATTTAGTATGTATGTCATTCTCTCCCTGAGCCAAATTCAATGAGAATATGGTTTTTGCCTTTTTTGCCTTCCTATTCTTCCCCTCCCCTGCAACCACTTCCAGTTGCCTCTTCTACATGAGATAGTTTACCCCCGCCGTCTCTCACCAACTCCTCTCGCCACATTCTTCTCTCACCTCTCAACTTCACCCCCCAAGTATCATCCCATGCCTCCAAATTCGACCTGTGCCCTCTATGCATGTATACCTGTAAACATATATACAAACATTCACATATGTATTCATATGCCCATATACCCTTCTTCAACTATTATCATACTGAGAAAGGTTTCATCAATTACATTTATTGTATTTCCCTGTACCAATGTAAATAGTTCAACTTTCATAAGTTCCTTTTGATTTTTTCCCCCTCTTTACCTTCTCAAGCATCTCTTGCTTCTTGTGTCTGAATGTCAAATTTTCTATTCAACTCTGGTTTTTTCTTCAAGAATGCTTGGAAGTCCTCTATTCCACTGAATGACCATATTTTCCCCTGAAACAAAATACTCAGTTTTGCTGGGTAGGTGATTCTTGGTTTTAATCCCAGGTCCTTTGCCCTCCAGAATATCATATTCCATACCCTTCAATCCCTCAGTATAGAAGCTGCCAGATCCTGTGTTATCCTGATTATGTTTCCACAATATTGAAATTGTTTCTTCCTGGCTGCTTGTAATATTCTGTCCTTGATCTGGGAATTCTGGAAGCTGGCTATAATATTTCTAGGAGTTTTCTTTTTGGGATCTTTTTCAGGAGGTGATCTCTGGATTCTTTCAACCTCTATTTTGCCCTCTGGGTCTAAAACATCAGGGCAATTTTCCTTGAGCATTTCTTGAAGGATGATTTCTAGGTTCTCTTTTTGATCATGGTTTTCAGGTAGTCCAATAATTTTTAAATTATCTCTCCTGGATCTATTTTCCATGTCAGTGGTTTTTCCCATGAGATATTTCACATTGCCTTCTATTCTTTCAATTGCTTGGATCTGTTTAACAGCATCTTGATTTCTCATAAAGTCATTAGCTTCCATTTGCTCCAGTCTAACTCTGAAGGAATGAATCTCCTCAGTGAGCTTTTGAGATTCTTTTTCCATCTGGCAAATTAGGGTTTTTAAGGCATTCTTCTCCTCATTGCCTTTTTGAGCCTCCTTTGCCATTTGAGTTAGTCTATTTTTAAGGTGTTATTTTCCTCAGTCAGGCTGTTGATTCTCATTTCATACTTTTCCTGCATCCTTCTCATTTCTCTTCCAAATTTTTCCTCCACTTCTCTTATTTCATTTTTAAAATCCTTCTTAAGGTCCTCTATAGCCTGTAACATGCTTGTATTTTCATTTGGGGCTTTTGGTGCAATAGTTCTGACCTCCCAGTCCTCCTCCTGTTCCATGCTTCCAACCTCTTTGCCCCCAAAAGAGGAGTCTAATGTTGAATTTTTCTATTTATTTTGTTATCTTTGCCTAGGCATGTTGCCCCTTAATTACTTGACTTTTGGGCTTGTTGCCATAGTAGGACTCTGCCACCAGACAGGGGAGATTCCATCCCAAACACTGGGGTCTTCTCACCTGCCAGAGGTATTAGTTGGGTGCCCTCCTTGAAGCCCCCACACACTCTGGTAAGCTCTTCACACACCCCCAAACCTCCACCCCAGACCACAATCCAGATCCAGTAATGATAAAGCAAGAGTGATTACCCCCAAGACTGATCGCTGGATCCCCCTACAGTCTTTAGGCCAGGAGCTGAAGCTGCAACTGAAGCTACAAAGTGGCGGCTGTGCCATGGCTCCTCAGCAGCTTCTCACTCCCAGGGGAAGAAGCTGACTCGCTCCCAGATACTGGTCCCAAAATCCATAGGGCACTAACCTCTCACTTTGTCCTAGGCACCTATGTGTTAGTAATTCTGGAAATGCTAGAGCTGCTGGTATTTTGGCATCCCTCCAGCCAGCTGCTTGTCCGGTTACCCTGGGGCTAATACCTCTGACTCAAGTGGTCCTGGGCTCAGCTCCCAGAGTGCTGTGCTGGCTGCTCCATGCCAGGTTGCCAGGCTGTCCTCAGTGGGAGGTTAGCTTCTCTGTGTTGTTCTGTGGGTTCTGGAACTCTGGAGGTTGTTCAGAGTCCCCTTTTACATAATTTTGAAGTGGTGTGGGCTGGAGCACTGTGGAAGTGCTATTTGCACTCCACCATCTTGGCTCTGCCCCACCCCCCACCCCAGCACCAAAGCATGCTATTTTTCACTTTATTTCTTTTGTTCTTTTTTTTTCTTATTTGAGTTTTCTTGTACAAAAAGATTATTATAGAAATGTGATACATGATTGCACATGTATAAACGGTATATTACTGCTATAGGAATGTAATTGGGAGACAGGGAGGGATAGAATTGAGAACTCAAAACTTTTAAAAATGTTAAAAATGTTTTAATATGTAATTGAGGAAAATGTTATATATTAAAAAATTTAAGTTGAAAGTACCTTTTTAAACTTAAAAATCTAATAGCATTGTTCCCCAAATAAGAAATTCTTTAAGGAAATTGCACATATTGTATATCAGATTGATTTTATCCAGCCATACTCCTTTGTTCTGTGATGACTTGGGCATATGAAGTCTGTCTTCTAGGTAGCTCATTACTTTCATTCTATCTCTTACTCTTAATTCCTGGAATGTTTGTGAATGCCAAACCCTTGTCCAGGAAAACTCCACTCAAATGATCTGTAAATATCCTTTAGAAGTCCAGTTGTCTCTAGGATGGTTTAGTAGTCAGACAGTGCTAAGTGATTCTGTTCTGAGAGTTTTGAGTGATCATACCAGATACTGCAGATTTGATTATGGTTAAAATGTAGTCTTGGAGAAATCCAATGAGAGGTTTCAATAGTAATAAAGAGAACTTTCACATTTGTATAGAAGTCTCTGCACATCTATTTCCTGACTTTTACATTGCTCATTCATCCTATTAGTACAGGAGAGATTTTTGGGACAATTTCTGGATTATATCAGGAAGTTAAAAGAAAAGTAAAATCTCGGGTTTAAAGATACAGAAAAAGAGGAAATCTTTTGCCTCCTCACTCCACTTGACTACTTTTCTTACTATATAAATCTTCACTTTGATGACCCTAGTAAGGATTCTTAGGTGGTTCCCTCCTTAAATACCCATACTTTGTTTCTTATTTATACCATTATTACAGTCTACTCTCTCTGCTCTTTGTTAAAGTTGTTTATGTACATGTCTTATTTCCCCTGCTGAATTGTAAGTTCCTTGAGGACAGGGACCATGTGTTATTCATTTCTGTATCCTTTATGCCATCTTATAAATGTATAGTATATATTAAATGAAAGAATACACACAAAGCTGTTCACAGACAGCTGTCCTAAGGGTGAAGAATGATATTTTCCTCTGACATAGTCAAGTATATGAGACATGCCTTTTTGGGCAAATGAATCAACTTCTTTAAGCCTCAGTTTCTACATTTGTAAAATGGGGCAAAACAAGGGTAAAAACAGTTGTTATGGTCAATTTTTGTTAGGAAAACAACTATGTCACCCTTAAAACAATACAGAAATATGAGTACTGCTGTTAGCACTCCTCCCATTCTCCAGAAGAGGAACTGGGGTTAATATAAAAACATTTGCATCTTTTGAAGAAGTGATAAAGCTTGCCTATAAAATATCTTTAAGGACAATATAATGACCTTCATCTGGCTACAGGAGAAAGCCATGTTGAAATTTTTGGAATGAAATGAAATTCTTTAAAATTATGCATTTCCTTTGTATAATACTTGAAGGTCCCTTTTAAAAGATGATTGAATTCGCACAACCCAAATGTTAACATATTATTCTCCTTTGCAAAAGACTCAACAAAGAAGACAGTGATGAAGGTCATCCAGAAACTCACCAAAAAGGGAGTATGTAGTAGGTCAACTGCCTCTTACCATGAAGTTGACTGTAGGCTAGATTTCAATGTCCTGTTTGTTTATACCACATCAGTCATGCAAAAGAATGGGATATTGCCTTGAACTGGAATTACTGAGTTTCAGAATAGGATTTGACTTTGATTTGACAACCACTCAGTTCATTGGCAACTGGTACCTTGCTTCCTTTGGGGGCTGAACAGTGTATAGTTATGGCTATGAAGATGAATATTACACAGACACCCCCCACCCCTGTCTTCTGTGGTAGAGTACTTATTAGCTGACTGTTTGCATTCAATTACCTTGAAACATGGACAAGAAGCATCTTAGTGAATCTACTCATAATAATTGCAAGTCTTTTTTGAAATGATAGGCAAACTCTGAGGTTTTTGTATTCTAACATAAAGTTAGGCTTATATTTGAATGTTTATTCCTTCTCATTTTTAAAAATTCTCTCCAAACTTCAACAATTTTGTTAAAAACTACAAAGGCTCATACAGTAAATTAGCAACAGAAGTCAGAGGGTTAAAAAGGGAAGTTTTAACAGAGAAAAAGAAAAAAATGTATTTGTTAAATTAAAATTTAATTAAAATTCTGGGAATTTTCATCAGGAATTCAACTTTTTTTGACATTTAGACCACT
Source organism: Gymnobelideus leadbeateri (assembly GCA_011680675.1). NCBI lineage: Eukaryota > Metazoa > Chordata > Mammalia > Diprotodontia > Petauridae > Gymnobelideus > Gymnobelideus leadbeateri. Next base: position 58,953 of record WOXC01006770.1, read on the forward strand.
TTCCTAGAAACTTTCTACCTTTACCAAAATCCTCATCCACAAGCCTTTCATTTCCTTCCAGAAAACAGAGGTTTTGTGGTTTTTTGAATATCCCACTTATTGTTTTCTTTTCCTCCTCCCTTTTATTTTAGTCAACAGTGTTAGAACTCTATAGGAGGGTTTTCTCTTTGCACCTTAGAGGAAAAATAAAAGGAGAGTAAAAAGGTGGAATGTAAGTATCACACAAAACTATTAATTATTAAACTTAAACAGAAAAAATAAATCATTGCATTCTGAGCATGTTGGATTAAAGCTCTTGAAACTACAGATTGTCTCTCCTGGGGAGTCAGGGTAAATTGGCTTCAAAACTGAAAGGACTATGGGAAAAGATGGGTAAACCTGAAATTTTTCTCTCCAGGGCTTTTTGAAATTATCAAGCTTACTGATACCATTAGAGTAACGAGGTTGTTGGCAGGAAGCTGCTGATGTGTTTTCCTTTCGTCTTGACCTGTGATTTCCCCTATATTAGCCTGCCTTGGTATAGGAATGGGGAAGAAATGAGGACCATTATCTCACTGATGTAAATCAGCAGTTTGTCTACAATTTAAAGTCCTCTAAGTTGCTTGGAAGTCAACTTGCTCAGGATCATAGAATCAGACCTTCTGGACTTAAAGAACAGCTCTCTCTATTTTATTTTTACTACTCTACCTTTGTCTGCTTATTGATTGTTAATGCCTGAAACAATAGATAATTAGGAGATAAAGAATTAAGTTAATAAAATGGCTGCTGAGCTGTAGTATCAAGAGCCTGTTGGCTTGGTCAACAGGCTAAGATGAAATTGCCAGGAAACTAGCAGTAGGGTTAGCTAGGAAGAGTGTTAAATAATAGAGCATCTCAAAATCAATAGGTACAGGAGGTGAGGGAGCTGTCCTAATTGACAGAAGTGATTGCCTCATTTTTACCTTTCTGTCAGAGTGGATAAATAATTATGTGATTTTTTCCCCAAATACTTTATTAACTTCTGGTTTACATCATTCACTTCTGTCAGATTTTGAGTTACATTTTTTCCCCATTTTCCCCCTACCCACCATCCCAGAATAACAGTCATACAGGATATCCCCTCAACCAATCTGCTCTCTCCCATCTCTTCTTCCATAGCCCCTTCAACTTTTCCAGTAGGGTGAGGTGAATCCCTGAGCCCCCTTGCCTGCACATCTTATCTCCCAATTATATGCAAAATAGTATTAATCATAGTATTTATGTTTTTTAAAAGAAATTGATTTTAAAAGGAAGATAAGCAACTCAGTATATGCTGTACATGTGTAGCTATGCAAAACATTAAAACAGTAGATATATTGTAAAAGACTAACTATATTTCCCTCCCTCCCATCCAACCTTCCACGTGGTCCACTACCCACCTTCATCCTGTGCCTTTTCAAAAGTAGGTACTTCCAACTTCCCTACCCCCCAGCCTGCCCTCCCCTCCACCACCTTCCTCCGTCCCCCTTGCCACCATGGTCCTGTAGGGTGGGACACCCTATTTAGTATGCATGTCATTCTCTCCCTGGTCAAAATTCAATGAGAATAAGGTTTTGCCTTTTGGCCTTCCTGTTCCTCTCCTCCCCTGCAACCACCTTCCCCTGCCTCCTCTACACAAGACAGTTCACCCCAATTGTCTCTCCCCATTCTCCCTCAACACATTACGCTCTCACCTCTTAACCTCATCTTTTAAGTATCATCCCTTCCTATTAAATTTGACCTGTGCCCTCTATCTATGTATACCTGAAAACATATATACACACATTCACATATTTATTTATATGCCCATATACCCTCCTTCAACTATTTTCATACTGAAAAATATTTCATCAGTTACAGTTATTGTTTTTGCCTGTAGGAATGTAAATAGTTCAAATTTGATAAGTTCATAGTGATTTCTTTTCCCTGTTTACCTTCCCAAACATCTCTTGCTTCTTGTATCTGAATGTCAGATTTTCTGTTCAACTCTGTTTTTTTCCTCAAGAATGCTTGAAAGTCCTCTATTCCACTGAATGACGGAATTTTCCCCTGAAACATGATACTCAGTTTTGCTGGGTAGGTGATTCCTGGTTTTAATCCCAAGTCCTTTGACCTGGGGAATATCATATTCCAAGCCCTTCAGTCCCTCAGTGTAGAAGCTGTCAGATCCTGTGTTATCCTGATTGCGTTTCCACAGTATTCAAATTGTTTCTTCTTGGCTGCTTGTAATATTCTCTCCTTGATCTGGGAATTCTGGAACCTGGTTACAGTATTCCTAGGACTTTTCTTTTTGGGATCTTTTTCAGGAGGTGATCTCTGGATTCTTTCAACCTCTATTTTGCCCTCTGGGTCTAAAACATCCTGGCAGTTTTTCTTGAGAATTTCTTGAAGGATGGTTTCTAGATTCTTTCTTTGATCATGGTTTTCAGGTAGTCCAATAATTTTTAAATTATCTCTCCTGGATCTATTATCCAGGTCAGTGGTTTTTCCCCTGAGGTATTTCACATTGCCTTCTATTCTTTCATTTGTTTGGATCTGCTTAATAGCATCTTGTTTTCTCATAAAGTCACTAGCTTTCATTTGCTCCAATCTAATTCTGAAGGAATGAATCTCCTCAGTGAGCTTTTGAGATTATTTTTCCATCTGGCAAATTAGGCTTTTTAAGGCATTCTTCTCCTCATTGTCTTTTTGAGCATCTTTTGCCATTTGAGTTAGTCTATTTTTAAGGTGGTATTTTCCTCAGTCAGGCTGTTGACTCTCATTTCATACTTTTCTTGCATCTTTCTCATTTCTCTTCCCAATTTTCCCCCCACTTCTCTTATCTGCTTCTTAAGGTCTCCTATGGCCTGTAGCCAGTTCGTATTTTCATTTGGGGCTTTTGGTGCAGGAGTTCTGACCTCCGAGTCCCCATCCTATTTCATGCTTTGAGCCTCTTTGGCCCCCAAATAGGAGTCTAATGCTGCATTTTTCTGCTTATTTTGTTTCCTTTGCCTAGGCATGTTGCCACTCAATTACTTGACTTTTGGGCTTGTTGCCACTGCAGGAATTTGCCACCAGCCAGGGGAACTTCCGTCCCAAATCTTGGGGTTTTTGCAATGTGGCATAGGCTGCACTGGCTCCTCAGCAGCTTCTGACCCCCAGAAGAAGAAGCTGATACATTCTCCCAACCAGTCCCAAAGTCCATAGGGCATTAACCTTTCACTATGTCCTAGGCATCGATGTGTTGATAATTCTGGGAGCTCCACAGCTGCTGGAGTTCTGGGGTCACTCCAGCTGGCTGCTGGTCTGGCCGCCCTCAGGCTAAAACCTCGACTCACACAGGCCTGGACTTGGCTCCCAGAGTGCTTGCTGGCTGTTCCTTGCAGGACTGCAGGACTATCCTCAGTGGGAAGTTAGCTTCTCTGTGTCATTTTTTGGGTTCTGGAGCTCCAGAGGTCATTCATAGTTCCCCTTTTACATAACTTTGAAGTGGTGTGGCCTGGCTCTCTGTGGAAGTGCTGTTTCTTCTCCACCATCTTGACTAAGCCCCCACAAATATGTGATTTCTTTGTGCATATTTGATTTGATGCTAGAAGAGAATTTAAGGGACTAGAATTTCTCCCACAAACTATTCTTTCTTTTATCTTATTAGGTGGTAGAAAGTGATTCATAGAAAAACCTAAGTAAATACCCCAAGAAAATAAATTAAAAAGAAAAAAAAATTAAGAATCAGAGGAAAGCCAAATAAAAAATATAAGGTTGGCTCAAGTGTCTGAAACATGGAGGAATATTCTAGGAGTACAAGAAGGCACATGAAGCTGTAGAGTAGGTATAACATTTTCTGAAAAAGGAATGGGACTGGAGCTTCTGAAGAAGTATCTTTTAAAGCTATGGAAAAGAATAAAGGGATTCAGATATTCATTTAAGGTGGCAGAGAGTAGTTATGACCAGGCTTGGCTCCCTTTCGTTTCCATAAATCAGCCACAAATGTACCAAATAAAGTCAAAGATGAACTATTATTAGTCCTTGTGGACCTTATTTTGCATTTGTGAGGTGGTTTTTTTGAATCTAACTGAAAGATTTAATTTCATCTTATGAGAGTCAGCTTAACATTTTAGCTTGTGAAGTTCTTTTGGTATCCTAAACCTGATGTCTTCCATTTTAACTCTTCCTTCTAGTTTTGTGTCATCTGAAATCATTGGAAGAGGCATGGACTGGACTTGTGCCTTCATCAATATAGGGAACTTCCAGATGAGGAAACTCTCTCACTCAATGCAGGTTGGTATCTTTATGGCAAATTAAAATGCATAATCTTAGTGAAGTAGAGAGGTTGGGAGGCTTGCCTAAGGTGACACAGCCAGAATGTGGCAGTCAAGATTTGAACTAAGATTTTCCAAGCTCTTAGGCCTACTAGCTGTCCATTATGCCATACTGTCTCCCTTTGTCATTCATACAAATGTTAATAGCACAGGGCCAAACATTTGTTCCTGAGGTACTCCATGATAAATCTCTTTCCAAGTTTATATTGAAATATCAATGCCTACTTTTTGAGTCTGGTATTTAACAAGTTTCAGTTCTACCTTTCTGAATAGTCATCAGGCTCATATGTCTTCGCTTTGTCCTAAAAATATTGGGAAAGACTATAGAGACTCTTAATTGACACCTATAGCCAATAAAAAGAGCTTGACCCAATAAATTCCACACAAAAAAACAAATGGATGATAAGTGCATATTATCACTATCACGACATTTTTTCAGAAAGTATGACAGTAGGCAGAGTCAGCTGTGAAGTCAGAGAGACCTAGGTTCAAATCCATCCACTGAAATATAGTGACAGTGGGACCCTGGGCAAGTAATTCAATGCCATCAGTGCCCCTAGACTACTTTCTAAGAGATTTCTTACAGAATAGCTGCTGAACTGCATTGATAGAAGAAATTTCTTCATTAGGAGTTTACTATACGGGGGCGGCTAGGTAGTGCAGTGTGTAAGAGCACCGGCCTTAGAGTTGGGATGACCCGGGATCAAATCTGGCCTCAGAAAATGAGCACCCACACATAAATAATGACTAGCTGTGTAACCTTGAGCCAAGTTACTTAACCCCAATTGCTTTAAAAAAAAGAGTCAGAAGTTTACTATACCAGTGAAATTGGAGATCTGGTTTCCTCTTCCTCCCTCCCCAAAACCAAAAGTTATTTTGAATGGGTAGCCTATTGAGCTTATTCATTTGTACAAAAATATCTTTATAGGCACTGAAGATGGAAAATGAGCTGGGTCCAGAATTGGATAGGAGAGAGAAGGCACTGGATTGGATACAACACTTTAAATGAACCTTAAATTCTCCTTGGCTTCCTACTTTATCTTCTTTTTTTAAAGTTCATTTATTTATTTTTAGTTTTCAACATTCACTTTCATAAGTTTTAAATTTTCTCCTGCTCCCTCCCCTTAACTCTCCCCAAGATGGTATGCAATATGATATAGGCTCTACATATACATTCCTATTAAGCATATTTTTACATTAGTTGCATAGAAGAATTAAAATGGATGGCAGGAACAATGAGAAAGAAAAAAGAGAGAGAGAACAGTCTGCTTCTCTCTGCATTCAGATGCCATAGTTCTTTCTCTGGATATGGATGGAATTTTCTATCATGAGTCTTTTGCCTACTATATCTTCTTAATGCCACCATTTTCCCAGAGATGCTACATGGTTGTGAATCATGAACTAATACCCTCTCGGGAGAATCACAGTTCAGGTGACCAAAGGGTATTTTAAAGATGCTTTGTGGGTGTTAAAAGGCAGACTACAACACATCAACAACAATGGCTTATGGACATGGTTATTAAGGACATTTATTGCTAGAAAAGGAGGTAGACTAGTCTGGCAGTGAGAGTGAAGGAGTTGTATTCTGAATGCTGCATTGATACAAAACACAAATAAGTCTCAATGGAGAGGGTTTACAAGGGTTTTGGTATATCCTATGTTAAAGATTTATGAAAGGACCTGGATAAGAATTGCCCACGATAAAAAATCAGGGATACATTATAATCCACACTTGTGTAACTGCATAAGTGCACTATAGAAATGTCATCTATTGTTAAGGGAAAAAGTTATTTCATAAAACTGCTTTTGAAATGTGTCTGGTAAAAGCTAAATGGACTGCGTTAAAATAATATCTATTCTCTGAGAAGTTGGATACAAACATAAATATTTGAGAGTTAATTTCATGACTATTATACAAAGTACTTTTAAGAAGAAAGGTTTGAAATAGTTTGATTGGGTGCTTCATCATGCTTGGAATTATTGTAACAAATAGTTCTCAAGGTGTAGAAGACCATTGGAAAAATGGGAAGCCATTTCTTTTTTTTTTTTATTTGCTGCGTAGTTTTTATTTTCTTTTTCACATTTTATAATTAAACAAATGCTTTATTAACTTCTGGCTTACATCATTCATTTCCACCAGATTATGAGTTACATTTTTCCCCCATTTTTTCCTTACCCACCACCCCAGAATAGCAGTCCCACTAGATATCCCCTCATCCAACCTGCTCTCTCCCATATCTTCTCCCATAGCCCCTTCGACTTTGCCATTAGGGCAAGGTGAATCTCTGAGCCCCATTGCCTGGACATCTTATGAAACATTTAATTTTAAAACTTCGATTTTCAGATCCATTCCCTTTCTCCCTTGTCACCCACTCCCTCTGAGAAGATAAGCAATTCAGTATGTGTTGTACATGTATATCTATGCAAAACATTACCATAGTAGATATATTGTATAAGACTGCTTATATTTCCCTCCCACCTGTCTCACCTCCCACCTGGTCCATTCCCTACTTTGATCCTGTCCCTCTTTGATAGTGAGTACTTCTAACCTCCCCTCTCCCCAGAATGCCCTCCCCTCCATCATCCCCCCTCTCATCCCCCTTTCCCCTACTCAGGAGAGGGAGTGAGGGTAAGATATTCCATTTAGTATGTGATTCTCTCCTTGAGCCAACTTCAATGAGAATATGCTTTTGCCTTTTTGCCTTCCTGTTCTTCCCCTCCCCTGCAACTACTTCCCCTTGCCTCTTCTACATGAGATAGTTTTCCCTACCCTGTCTCTCTCCATCTCCTCTTGCCACTTTCCTCTCTCACCTCTTGACTTCACCCCTTAAGAATCATCCCTTCCTTGGGGCCGCTAGGTGGCCCAGCGAGCAGAGAGCCAGCCCTGGAGCCAGAAGGACCCGAGCTCGGATCTGGCCCCAGACACCCAACACACAAACAAAAACCCAGCCACGTGAACCTGGGCAAGTCACCCAACCCCAATTGCCCTCCAAAACAAACAAAAAAAAAATAATCATCCCTTCCCATCAAATTCAACCTGTGCCCTCTATCCATGTATACCTGTGAACATATGCCATGTACCCTTCTTCAATTATTTTCATAATGAGAAAGGTTTCATCAAACACAGTTATTGTTTTCCATGTAGGACTGTAAATAGTCCAACTTTGATAAGTTCCTTTTGATTTCTTTTCCTTGATTACCTTCTCAAGCATCTCTTGCTTCTTGTGTCTGAATGTCAAATTTTCTATTCAAATCTGGTTTTTCATCAAGAATGCTTGAAAGTCCTCTATTCCACTGAATGACCATATTTTCCCCTGAAACAAAATACTCAGTTTTGCTGGGTAGGTGACCCATGGGTTCATTCCCAGTTCTTTTGCCCTCTGGAATATCATATTCCATGCCCTTTGATCCCTCAGTGTAGAAGCTGCCAGGTCCTGGGCTATTCTGATTGTGTTTCCACAATATTGAAATTTTTCTTCCTGGCTGCTTGGAGTATTTTCTCCTTGATCTGGGGATTCTGGAACCTGGCTATAATATTCCTGGGAGTTTTCTTTTGGGGATCTTTTTCAGGAGGGGATCTGTGGATTCTTTCAACCTCTATTTTGCCCTCTGGGTCTAAAACATCAGGGCAATTTTCCTTGAGAATTTCTTTAAGGATGATTTCTAGGTTCTTTCTTTGATCATGGCTTTCAGGTAGTCCAATAATTTTAAATTATCTCTCCTGGATCTATTTTCCAGGTCAGTGGTTTTTCCCATGAGATATTTCACATTGCCTTCCAATCTTTCATTTGTTTGGATCTGCTTAACAGCATCTTGATTTCTCATAAAGTCATTAGCTTCCATTTGCTCAGTCTAACTCTGAAGGAATGAATCTCCTCAGTGAGCTTTTGAGATTCTTTTTCCATCTGGCAAATTCGACTTTTTAAGGCATTCTTCTCCTCATTGCCTTTCTGAGCCTCTTTTGCCATTTGAGTTAGTCTATTTTTTAAGGTGTTATTTTCCTCAGTCAGGCTGACTGTCATTTCATACTTTTCTTGCATCTTTTTCATTTCTCTTCCCAAATTTTCCCCCACTTCTCTTATCTGCTTCTTAAGGTCCTCTATGGCCTGTAGCCAGCTTGCATTTTCATTTGGGGCTTTTGGTGCAGGAGTTCTGATCTCACAGTCCTCCTCCATGCTTTGAGCCTCTTTGCCCCTAAAATAGGAGTCCAGTGTTGAACTTTTCTGTTTATTTTGTTTCGTTTGCCTAGGCATATTGCCACTTAATTACTTGATTTGGGGGCTTGTTGCCACAGTAGGACTCTGCCACCAGACAGGGGAGCTTCCGCCCAAACGTGGGGTCTTCACAACTTCCGCCAGTTAGGTGGCCTCTGTAAAGCCTCCACCCACTCTGGCAAGTTGGATACCCACCCCAAACTTCCCCCCCAGACCACAATCCAGATCCAGGCAGTTTAAAGCAAAAGAGATTAAACCCCAGACTGATTGCTGGATCTTCCTACAGTTTGCAGACCAGGATCTAGAGCCACTACTGATGCTGCCAAATGGCTTCTGTGCAGCTGTTTCTTCAGCAGCTTTTTGCCCCCAAGGGAGGAAGCCACGTGTTCCCCAAATACTGGTCCCAAAGTCCATAGGGCACTAACCTCTCACTTTGTCCTAGGCATATCTGTGCTGATAATTCTGGAATCGCCACAATTGCTAGTGTTCTGGGGTTCCACCAGCTGGCTGAAGGCCCGGCCGCCCTGGGGCTAAAACCGCGGACCTGGGCTCGGCTCTGCGGCCTGCGCTGTCGGTTCCCAGCATGCTGTGCTGCCTGCTCTCAGAGCACTGCGCTGGCCGCTCCCTGCAGGGCTGCTGGGCTGTCCTCAGCAGGAGGTTAGCTTCTCTGTGCCATTCTGTGGGTGCTGTGGCTCCAGAAGTTGTTCAGAGCTCCCTTTCACATTCCACTTTTTATAAACCAAGAATGAAGTATTCTGTCAGAAGAATCAAAGGCTAATGCATTTTTTATTGAACTGAATTTGAGTATAGTTCTTTAGTATATGATTCCTGCCCTTAGTCACTCACCATGCCACAATTTAACATTATTCTTCCATTTCTTTGCTTTTCTTTCTTCTTTTGTTTTAAGGAACTGGGCCTTGTCATTACTGGAACACTTCCTGTCTTCAACCTTATTCTCAGTCCCTTCGGCCCCCTTCATTTATCACCAGCATGCATTCTTGAGGCTCCATTTTGACTCCAAAACCAGTTCATCTAAGATTCAGGCTGGAGACCAGAGATTCATAAAGTCGAAGCCATTTCTAAAGATGCAGATTCACAAGCCAATAAACAAATTATTCAGAAGGTCCTAGGCCCTCGATCAGACATCTAGAGGTAAAAGGAACCCCAGAGACCTTCTAGTCTAATTATGTCATTTTTAGATTAGGAAACTGAAAAACAGAGAGGTTCTGACTCCCAAATTCACATAGATAGTAAGCATGAAAGCTGGGATTAAAACATAGGTCTTCTGAGTGCAGAGACAGCTGTCTTATTCTTTCTGTTATACCTTGATGCCTGTCATCATATTCTTGACTTAAATATTAATCTGCAATAAAAATAACATCCTGATTGTTTCCATCTAGGGGTAAACCTGGATTGTACAGTGAAAATCTTGGCCAAAATCGTTGTTTAGTTTTGGGCAGAAAGCCTAAGTATTCATGTCAGTTCAGAAGACTTCATGGTATGAACAGGCAGCAGATGGAAGAACTTTGATCAATGAAGTTAATAGAATATAGAGAACATTGAAAAATATCCTGTTTGGAAACTTGTTTTCACCTATGACAATAGCATCATGTTATTTATGGTAGATACCTAGGTATATTGTTGATTTCAGTGGTGTGGCTCCCCACTAAGGTCCACCCCAATTCCTTCTAGACATCTTCTCTTGCACACATCTTGTCATTATTTTTCTGAAAATTATCTTTATGTGCTCAAAATCTCTCTTAATGTGCTCAAAACCTTTGTATGGTTCTTTTATTATCATTGGGTTACAATTGCATGACTAGTACTATCTATCCTTGTAATGGTAATAGGAATTGAAGATCTTCCCTGACCCCTAGTAGGTCGAATGTAATCACATGGAGCCTGTGGTGGGAGGAGTTTGCAGAAGGGTGGAGCAGGAAAGGCTGGAGCAGAGAGGAAGCTGGGAGTCAGAGCAGCTAGCACGCTGGGAGAGAGAGGATGCAGGCAAGACAGGCTTTTGAGTGTTTGTTTGTGGGAAGGTTAAAGGCTGGAGTGGCTCCCTGCTGTATTTGTGTATTAACTTCTTTGTTGCTATGATGGGTTTAACTTTCTGGTGTTGGGATATGGTTTTCTGGCGTCTGTATAAATGTTTTGCTTCCATCTTCTATATGGAGAGTCTGTTATATTTTGCAATTCTGAACTGTGCTAACATATTCATAGTTACCATTGGTGCTGTGAATATTTCATTGGCACTACAATCCACTATCTATCATTTCAGGGCACCTCCTCAAGTCATACAGATCTACTTGTTCATGACTACTTTGCAGAATCACAAAAAATATCAGTACTTCAGAGGACATCCAGCCTAACCCACATTAATACAGGATTCATCTTTACCTCATTCCTGACAAGTTTATCTAGCCTCTAGTTATCTCTAATGATCTCCAATGGGGAAGAACTGTTTTTCTAGTGCTGCCCATTCCACTTAGGATATGCTAATTAATAGGAAATTCTCCCCCTCCTCTAGTCTCCTATATTGAACTTAAATATACTCCTAAAAAACTTTCTCCATTACTCCTAGTTGACATCTCAAGAAGGCTGTCATGTCCTTCCCATCTCCTCTTCTTTTTAAAAATTAAAACAAATATATATTTATTTACTTTTGGTTTCCCACATTCAGTTCTACAGTTCCTTCAGTTTCAAATTTTCTACCCCTTCTTCTCCTGCCCCTTCCTTTCTTCCCATGGAGGCATGCAATCAAATATAGGATCTACAAATACCTTCACATTAAATATTAGTCAAGTTGTAAAGAAGGATTATAACCAGTAGAGTGAGCAATGAGAAAGAAGAAACAGAACAAAATAAAACAGAAAAAAAAGAGAGTAAGTAGTTTGTTCCAATCTGGATTCAGCTCTGTAGTTCTTTCTCTGGATGAGAATATCCCTTTCCATCATGAGTCTTTTGGAATTATCTTATAACCTTGCATTGCTGAAAAGAGCCCAGTCTATCTAAGTTAATCATCATACATATGGTTTTTTTTTTTTATCATCCCTTTGATTAGTTTTTATCTACACCCTCTATCTATGTATAAACCTTTTATATGTCACAGTGATTATACAATTCTCAATATTGACAGGTATCAGCTTCCCATATAGGGATATAAACAGGTTGCTCTTATTGAATAAGTTTTTGTGTGTCTGTGTCTGTGTCTGTGTTTCCATGTTTATCTTTTTATGTCTCTCTTGAGTCTTGTATTTGGAGACTGAATTTTCTACTGAGCTCTGGCTTTTTCACCAGGAAGGTCTGGAAGTTCCTTATTTCACCGAATGACCATCTCCTTGCCTGGATAATTATGCTTAGTTTTGCTGGAGAGTTGATCCTTGGTTATAGTTCTTCTGCTTTATGAAATATCATATTCCAATCCCTCTGATCTTTTAATGTAGAAGATGCTAGGTTCTGTGTGTTCCTGACTGTAGTTCCAGATATTTGAATTATTTATTTCTTGGCTGCCTGAAGTATTTTCTCCTTGCTCTTATAGTTCTGGAATTTGGCTACAATAGTTCTTGGAGTTTTCAATTTGGGATCTCTTTCAGAAGTTGCCTGGTGGATTCTTTCTATAACAATTTTACCCTCTGGTTCTAGGATTTCAGGGCAGTTTTCCTTGATGATTTCTTGGAAGATGTCTAGCCTCTTTTTTTCAAGCTATCTGGTAGACTGATAATTCTTAGATTATCTCTCTTGGATCTGTTCTCCAGGCCAGTTTTTTTTTCCCAATGAGATATTTTTTTTTGCCTTTTTTTGGAGGGCAGTTGGATTTAAGTGACTTGCCCAAGGTCACATGGCTAGTTTTTGTGGTAAGTGTCTGAGGCCGAATTTGAACTCAGGTCCTCCTGACTCCAAGGCCGGTGCTCTACTCACTGTGCCACATAACCATCCCACCAATGAGATATTTTACATTTTCTTCTAATTTTTTGTTCTTTAAGTTGTTTGATTCTTGATGCCTCATAGAGTTATTAGCTTCAAAATGACTTATTCTAATTTTTAGCAAATTATTTTCCTCGATTGATTTTTGAAGGTCGTTTTCCATATGTTCAGATTCTGTTTTTAGGGAGTTCTTTTCTCCAGTTAGATTTTGCACCTCTTTTCCAATTTCACAAATTTTACTTTTTAAGGAACTGGGTTTTTAGTAATTTTTTTTTCTATATTGTCAAGTGTAAATTTAAAATAATTAGTCAGTTTATCTTCTACCTCTCTAATTTGGCTTTTAGAATCCTTTTTGAGCTCTTCCAAGAATGCTTTTTGGGCTGGAGACCAGTTCATATTCCCTGTTAAGGTCTCAGAGTTGGTATGGAGTCAATGCTGACCTCTTGTGACTTTGGTTCTTCTGGCTCACTTTAAAAGGATTCAATCATTTTTGTTCTTCTGAATTTCTTCTTTCCCATTGTGATTGCCTATTTCCTGGCTTTAAAGTGGATTTCTCCTTCTGGGGTATAGACGGCTCTGACCCATGCTTCTTATGCTGGGAGTTCGGGATCTGGTTATTGGCTTTGTGTGCTGTGTCCTCTGGTTGTCAAGACTGCGGCAAAGGCCAGGGCTTTCTGAGTTGCCTCAAGTTTACACTGAAGCTCAGTGTATGGTGTGGGGGAGGGGTGGTCTGGCTGCTTCAGGATTCCACCACCCAGCCCCTGTGCTGAAACTCAGCTGCTGGTGGCTGGCAACACAGGTGTCTGCCGGTTTCCCTGGTTGTGTGGAGGCCCAGCTGGGGTTCTGGTGTTAGTGCTTTCTGGCTCCACCACCCTGGGATTCAGAATCTCCTGCTGGTCTGTTGAGATGGGGCTTGGAGGGACAGCTCCTGCCCTGCACTTTAGCCCTGGCAAAGCCACACCCACACCCTTCCTCTAGGACTCCCAAGCCTGCCTAGGGTTGGGCTATTTCAGGATTTCATCCTGAGGCAATATTCTCTGGGTTTTCAGGGTCTTAAGGAGAGAGTAGAGAAGCTATGGTTTACTCTGCTGTTTTTGCTGTCCAGAGCTCAAGTAGTTGATTTTCAAACATCCAGGCTGTGGGTTGGTAGCCCCAGAATTAGCTGCTGCTGTCACAGGCCCTGTGCTTTCTCTTACCTGCCTCTGACAGATCCCCATCCTGTGGTGAGAGGTCTGGGAATTGTGCCTGTGGTTGGTGAATCAGCTTGCCCATGCTCTCTCTGGCTCTGCTCCAGTCGGGTCTCAGGTCTGTGCTGGTGCAGACCCGCTCTACTCTTCCGGTGCCCAGTCCCACATGTGCACCTTCCTGGACTGAAAATTTGCCACGTTTAGTCTCCCAGTGGATTCTGCCACTCTAAAATCCATATTCACTTTTTAGAGATTACTGAAGGAATTTGCAGAGGAGTTCCGGTGAGTTCCTCCTTTCACTCTGCTGTCTTGGCTCTGCCCTTACAAATGATCCCATCTCCTCTTCCTTAAAATTCTGAGTTCCTTCAAGTAGTTACCGTGTGCCATTATCTCCAGTGCTATCACTATATGGATTGTATTTCTCTGTACCTATTTCAGTTTGCCAACATCATCCTTAAAATGTTATACTCAGAAAAGAATATAGTCTGAGATCTGATTAATTTGGTTTCTTGCTGAAATGTAGTTACCTTGTTTGTCTCTTTTCATGAAATCTCTTTTCACCATAATTTTGCTGAGATCATATTTGCTACCCTTGCTTTTTTTGCATCAGCTATAGCATAAAAAATTCACTCTAACCTTCCATTTTAATTCTTTGTGTATCTCTCATTCTTAAGTGTGTTTCTTGTAAACAACATATTGTTGGATTCTGATTTTTAAACAACTCTGCTATATGTTTCCATTTTTATTGGTAAGTTCAACCTATTAACATTCGAAGTTATAATTACAATTTGTGAATTTCCCATCTTAATTTTCTCACTATTTTCTTCTCAGCCTCTCATTTTATCCTATCCCTGTTACCTTATCTTCTTATTTCTTATTTTACCTACCTCTCTAAAAGTCCCTCTCTTATTTTCTACTCCACCTGCCTAATTTTAATCTATATCCTGTTCCAAATGTTTCTTCCTCACCATGTCCCCAGTTTTCTCACCTGTATAGAAGTTAAGAAGACTTCTAAATCGCTCCAAATGTGTACATTGTTTCATCTTCAACACAAATGAGAACAAGTTTCCAATATTACCAACTCCACACCAATTGCTTCTTCTGTATTAGTTCTCCCTTTCATGCCCTTTTTTAATGAGATAATTTCTCCTTTAAAATTTTTCCTACCGAATTTTGTTTTTTTAGAATTCTCTCATCAAACACAACTCAGCCCCATCCTTTCTTTCAAATTACCTAAGTAATGATAAGTTTTAAGAATATTATTATTAATAATCACTACTATTAATAGCATTTTCATATATTATAAATATACAGTTTGATCTTAATAAGTCTCTTATAATTAGTCTTTAATGATTTCTTTGCATTTCTTCTGGGTCTTTTATATCAAATTTTCCTGGTCTTTTTGTTACAAATACCTGAAAGTCTTTCAGTTCATCAAATGTCCATTATCTTAATTCAGATTTATACTCATCTTTGTGGGATAAATTATTCTTGGATGCAGTCCCACCTCCTTTGCTCTTCAAAATATGATATTGCAAGACCTATAGTCTTTTAGAGTATATTGCTAGGTCTTATGAAATCCTGACTGTTTTTCAACAGTATTTAAAATGCTTTTTTTTCTTGTTGCTTGCAAAATTTTCTCTTTAAACTGGGAATTTTGAAACTTGGCTCCATTCCTGTGAGTTTTTTTTTCCCCCTGAGATGTTTTTAGGTGATGATTACTGGAATTTTTCTATATCTATATTTCTTTCTTCTCCTAGAACTTCAGGGCAGTTTTCCTTAATACTTTCTTGTAATATTGTATCCACATCCTTTTTTTTTATCATAACTTTCAACTAGTTTGACAATTATCAATCTCTTCTCCAGATCATTTGTTTTCTAATGAGATGTTTCAGATTCTTTTCTATTTCTTTCTAGTTTTATTATTTCTTGGTGTCATGTAATGTATTTTTGGTGTCTTTATAATTTTATTCTACTTGCTCAATTCTAGTTTTTAAGAATTATTTTCTTAATTGAGATTTTGTATCTCTTTTTCCAATTGTTTAACTTCTTATAATTTTCTTGAATTGCTTTTATTTTTTCCTAATTTTTATTTGATTTAACTTATTTGATTTTTGAATTCCTTTTTAAGTTCTTCCAATAGTTCTTTTTGGGTCTCTGACCATTAGATGTTACTCTGGCATTTGTATAGTTTCTTTATGGTTATTGAAGTATTTTATCTTTGACCTGGGAGGTCTGGAATTGGGGATCTTTTTCTGGTTGTGATTTGTAGAATCTTTCAATTCTGTTTTACCCTCTTGTTCTAGGATATTGGGGGCAGTTTTTCTTGATAATGTCTTGAAATATGACGTCCTGGCTCTTGCTTTGATCATGACTTTTCATGTATTCCAATAATTTTTTAAGTTATATCTCCTTAATTCCAAGTCAGTTGCCTTTCCAATGAGATATTTTTCATTTTCTTTTATGTTTACCTGTAAACATATATAAACATATTCACATATGTATTTATATGCCTATATACCCTTCTTCAACTATTTTCATAGTGAAAAAAGTTTCATCAGTTACAATCATTGTTTTTCCCTGTAGGAATGTAAACAGTTCAATTTTGATAAGTTCATAGTGATTTTTTTCCCTGTTTACCTTCTCAAGCATCTCTTGCTTCTTGTATCTGAATGTCAAATTTTCTATTCAATTCTGGTTTTTTCATCAAGAATGCTTGAAAGTCCTCTATTCCACTGAATGACCATATCTTCCTCTGAAACATGATACTCAGTTTTGCTGGGTAGGTGATTCCTGGTTTTAATCCCAGCTCCTTTGCCATCTGGAATATCATATTCCAAGCCCTTCAACCCCTCAGTGTAGAAGCTGCCAGATCCTGTGTTATCCTGATTGTGTTTCCACAGTATTCAAATTGTTTCTTCCTGGCTGCTTGTAATGTTTTCTCCTTGATCTGGGAATTCTGGAACCTGGCTATAATATTCCTAGGAGTTTTCTTTTGGGGATCTTTTTCAGGAGGTGATCTCTGGATTCTTTCAACCTCTGTTTTGCCTTCTTGTTCTAAAACATCAGGGCAGTTTTCCTTCAGAGTTTTTTGGAGGATGATTTCTAGGTTCTTTCTTTGATCATGGCTTTCAGGTAGTCCAATAATTTTAAAATTATCTCTCCTGGATCTATTTTCCAGGTCAGTGGTTTTTCCCATGAGATATTTCACATTGCCTTCTATTCTTTCATTTGCTTGGGTCATTTAACAGCATCTTGATTTCTCATGAAGTCACTAGCTTCCATTTGCTCCAGTCTAATTCTGAAGGAATGATTCTCCTCAGTGAGCTTTTGAGATTCTTTTTCCATCTGGCAAATTAGGCTTTTTAAGGCATTCTTCTCATTGCCTTTTTGAGCCTCTTTTGCCATTTGAGTTAGTCTATTTTTAAGGTGTTATTTTCCTCAGTCAGGCTGTTGCCTCTCACTTCATACTTTTCTTGCATCTTTCTTATTTCTCTTCCTAATTTTTCCTCCATTTCTCTTATCTGCTTCTTAAGGTCCTGTATGGCCTGTAGCCAGTTTGTATTTTCATTTGGGGCTTTTGGTGCTGGAGTTCTGACCTCCCAGTCCTCCTCTTGTTCCATGCTTTGATGCTCTTTGCCCCCCAAATAGGAGTCTAATGTTGAATTTTTCTGTTTATTTTATTTCCTTTGCCTAGGCATGTTGCCACTTAATTACTTGACTTTTGGGCTTGTTGCCACAGTAGGACTCTGCCACCAGACAGGGGAGCTTCCGTCCAAAACATTGGGATCTTCTCAACTGCCAGAGGTATTAGTTGGGTGAAAGTTGGGTGTTTCATCCACATAGGCTCTGGGCCAGTGTTCTATCTCATCTCACAGATCTTTCTTTCTGAACTCTTAAGTTGTCTTGGGATGGAAGAATGTCTCACTCTGACTTTTTGTTGACTCTGCCACTCCAGAATTCTACTTCAGGAATTATTTTAAACTTGCTTGGAGAAGTTGAGAAAGCTTGGATGAGTACTTTCTTTATTCCACAATCTTAGCTCTCTTCTGACTGATGAAGTTTTGGGGCTGTTGACCATGTCCTAGTCATGGTAATTGTCACTAATTAAACTACTCCAAGAGATGGTGATATTCAAAGTCCAAATCTTTACCACTATTTATCTCCCCTCATCTCCCACTACTTCATAGATAGTTTAATTGTGCTGTAGTGATATACAGTGTTTACTTCCTTCACACATGATTCCAGTTAATCCTCACCTATAGATTTATCCATGTAGACCTGGGTCAATTTGTTGTAAAGCCAATCATGAGCAACTCCCCTGAGGATTGCTGATGTGAATAACTTTAAGGATCTAATCACATAATATGGTAACTCTCTATATATTCAGCAATAAACTAATGCAAACCACTCAAGAGACTAAAGTACAACATTCACAACAATTTAATGTAACAACTTATTACTAAGGTAGCCCCATAGTCTTTAACATCTACCCCTAGGTTACAGTAAACAATAATCTCCTCAGTCAATATAGGGTGTCCAAGTAAGGTCTTCTTTCATCTTGACTGGAAGCTGGCTTCCAATCATCCTTAAGCTAGTCATCCTTAAGGGGTGGCAGAAAATACAAACACCATCCACCATAAGTTACCATATCTTCATTCAATGCAGAGTATCTAAGTAAGGTCCTCTTTCATCTTGACTTGAGGCTGGCTTCCAAACCCTTTGGCTCCTCTTCCATGGGGTTACCATTCCTAGTTCTTGCCTAGATTCTCTCATAGGGTGCCTCTCTGCTCTGGTTCTTTGTCTCAGTTTACAGGGACTGCTCCACTCCAATCCCTTTGCAGTTTCTGTTTCCTGGAAGACAAAGCTTAACAGAGCTACAATATTTACCCACTTTAAGCTTAACAGAGCTACAATATTTTTACACATTACTGGCAGTATGATCTCAGTTTACTTTCTATCTGACAAATAACACAAATCTACAGACAAGGCTTCTGTCTGAGAAATCACGCATAAATCAGCAATAAAGTCCTCTTTCAGGATTTCTGTAAGAACAGTAGTCCTCTTTCAAAGGATAGAATGCTGCTGTCTGAAAAAGTAACATCAACACAGACAGAACAGAGTGCTACAGGGTGCCAACATCACAAACATTCTCTCTCTTAGCTCTGCTCCTTTCCTGTTTCACCCTTCCTGTTCTACCCTTTCTATTATTTTCTTTTGGCAAGCTCCTTCCACTGTCGGCTCCATGTGATGACATTAGGCTGTTTAAAGGCAGGGAAGGTCTTCAGACTCCCTTACGCCTATTAAGGGCAACACAATGTATACTGTTTCCAATAGAAACTTGATACAATCAAAGGTAAGGCTGAATAAGCAGCCAAGTACTACTTTGCTTGCCATTAACATCTGTCAGAGAATTTAAAGAGCCTTTAGCCAATGTTGTAGAAATCTGCATCAAATTAGCCTTGTATATTGGTGTTTATCCCAGTTTTAGTTAATTGATTCTTACCTTGTTCCCTAGTTCTTGAATTTCCTTCTTGTTCAGCAACAGAATTCCTTCAGAGATGGTATCCAAATTTCTCTCCCTAATCATTTTGAGAAAGCAGCAGTCCAAGACCTAGAACTCCAGCCTCTGTTGTTATTACCCTATAATCTGCATAGTCTTTCTTGCTGATTCCCTGCTTAATTAAACTTCCATTTACTGGTGGTCACTTGGTCTTTCTTGAGTAATTTTCTTTTATTCCTATGAGTCTGGATCCTAGTCAATAATGTCCTATTTTTGACTGAACCCCAGTTATTATATTATGCCTAGCATGAAGAGAATCTTGATGATTTAAATCCAATCTCAAAGTTTTTTTTAAACTTCCTGTTGTTTTTTTAATATATTCACTCATTTTCTGTAGCTGCAGAGAGACTGAATAATAGGGTAGTATAAAAACAATCCATTTGTATTAACATAGTTTCATGGTTTCACATTTCCTATATTTGCCCAATATTTAAATATATTAAGTAATTTCTATTTACCTAGCATGAAGTCTATATATATTCTTACCTAATTTTCCCACAATCGTCTTTGGCTTTTACTAGGATACTTACATACTTCTTATTTCTAAAAGATTTTCTACTTGGACTATGCCTGTTAATTAAAAAAAAAGAAAAACTCTAGTTAAAAAAAATATCAACTTATTTTCATTGCCCACAAGTCTAAATGTGAGATGACTCATGGATAAGCATTAGCATTTCGTTCTTTTAAATTAAGATTTTCTTTTTTATTTTTTTTAATTAATTTATTAGTTTAGTTTCAGTTAACAAGATTCAATTCCATAGTTCCTTGATTTTCAAATTTCCTTTACTTCCCTCCCCTCTCTCCCCAAGACAGCATATAGTCCAGTATAGGATCTGCAAACACATTCATAGTGGACATTATTCCAATTACAAAGGCGTATTGTACTAGGTGGGATGGAAGATGGTAAAGAAGAAATAAAACCAAACAATGAAAAGAAAAAGATCATTTAGTTTGCTTCCATCAGGATTCAGGCTCAGTTCTTTCTAGTCATATCTCTGGATGGTGCATTTCTCTCTTCTACAATTGGGTAAGTAACTCCAGGTTACGGCTACATTATGCTGTGCTCATTTTCTGAGGCCATCTATCCAGTCAAAACTCCAGCGCACTCTCTCACTGCTCCACCAGTCCCCTTTGGAATTAAGTAACTCAAGGTACACCTGTTTTGTTGTCATATGTTGGAGGCCGCTCCGAACTCAGGTCCTTCTGATCCAGGCCTCTATTCACTGCCACCAGCCCCCCATTTCTCTCTTTCTTGAGTCTTTCAGGATTGACTTATATCACTGCATTGCTGAAAAAAGTCCAGTCTGTCATAATTGGTCATCACAGATATGGTATGTCTGTGATTGTATACAAATGTCTTCTGATTCTACTCTTCTCACTTAGCATCAGTTTGTATAAGTCTCTCCAGGTAATTATGAAATCTGTCACCTCCTCATTTCTTATAGCACAATAATATTCCATTACATTCATATACCACAACTTGTTTAGCCATTCCTCAATTGATGGGTACCCCTTTACTTTCCAATTCTTTGCAACCACAAAAAGGGCTGCTATAAATATTTTTGTACATATGGGTCTTTCTCCCACTTCTGTGATCTCTTTGGGATATAACCCTAGAAGTGGTATGGCTGGGTCAAAGGGTATGAAATTATTTATAATCCTTTGGGCATAATTCCAGATTGCTCTCCAGAATGGTTGGATAAGTTCACAACTCCACCAGCAATGTATTAGTATTCCAATTTGTCCACATCCTCTCCAGCATTTGTCACTTTCTTGTTTTTTCATCTTAGCCAATCTGACTGGAGAGATGTGGTATCTCAGAGTTGTTTTGATTTGCATTTCTCTAATCAATAGTGATTTAGAGCATTTCTTCATATGTTTATAGATATCTTTAATTTCTTTCTCTGAAAACTGCCTGTTCATATCCTTTGACCATTTATCAATTGGGGAATGACTTGTATTCATATAGATTTGGCTCAATTCTCTATAAATTTTAGAGATGAGTCCTTTATCAGAGACACAAGTTGTAAAAATTCTTTCCCAAATTCCCACCTCCCTCTTGATCTTGGTTACATTGGCTTTGTTTGTACAGAAGCTTTTCAATTTAATGTAATCAAAATTATCCATTTTGCATTTTATAATGCTCTCTAATTCTTGTTTGGTCCTAAAATCTTCCCCTCTCCACAAATCTGTCAGGTAAACTATTCCTTGCTTTCCCAAATTGCTTACAGTATCATCCTTTACACCTAGATCATGCACCCATTTAGACTTGATTTTGGTATATGGTGTTAGATAATGGTCTATGCCCAGTTTCTGCCATACTGTATTCCAGTTTTCCCAGCAGTTTTTGTCAAATAGTGCATTCTTATCCCCAAAACTGGGGTCTTTGGGTTTATCGAACAATAGATTGCTGTATTCATTAACTGCTGGGTCTCCTGAACCTAATCTATTCCATTGATCCACTACTCTACACCTCTGCCAGTACCAAGCAGTTTTGATGACTGCTGCTGTATAATACAGATTAAGATCTGGCATAGCTAGTCCACCTTCCCTAGCATTTCTTTTCATTAATTCCCTTGATATTCTAGACCGTTTGTTTTCCAAATAAATTTTGTTATTATTTTGTCTAACTCTATAAAGTAGGTTTTTGGTAAATTGATTGGTATGACACTAAATATATAGTTTAGTTTGGGTAAAATTCTCATTTTTATTATATTAACTCGACCCAGCCATGAGCAATTGATATTTTTCCAACTATTTAGATCTGTTTTTATTTGTGTGAGAAGTGTTTTGTAGTTGTGATCATATAGATTCTGGGTTTGTTTTGGCAAGTAGATTCCCAAATATTTTATAATGTCTACAGTGACTTAAAATGGGATTTCTCTTTCTATCTCTTGCTGTTGAGTTTCATTAGAGATGTACAGGAATGCTGAGGATTTATGTGGGTTTATTTTATATCCTGACACTTTGCCAAATTTATTTATTATCTCAAGTAGTTTTTTACTTGATTCTCTAGGATTCTCTAAGTATATCATCATATCATCTGTGAAGAGTGATAGCTTGGTCACTTCTTTGCCTAATTTGATTCCTTTGTTTTCTTTTTCTTCTCTAATTGCTATTGCTAGTGTTTCTAGTACCAGATTGAATAAGAGGGGTGATAGTGGCCACCCTTGTTTCACTCCTGATCTCATTGGAAAGGCTTCTAGTTTATCCCCATTGCATATAATACTTGCTGATGGTTTTAAATAGATGCTATCTACTATTTTAAGGGAGGCTTCATTTATTCCTATACTTTCTGGTGTTTTTAATAGGAATGGATGTTGTACTTTGTCAAAAGCCTTTTCTGCATCTATTGAGATGATCATGTGGTTTCTGCTAGTTTTATTGTTGATGTGCTCACAGTAATGATGACTATTTGTCTCTTCCCCTCCATCCTATTCCCTCCCCTATTTATGTTTTTGTTTCTTCCTTCTCCCTTCCTCACCTTGAAGTTTTCCCTTTTGACCACCCCCTCCCTCAGTGTTCCCACCCAGTAATCCCCCTTCTTAACCTACCCTCTCTCCTTACTACTGTTTCCCTCCCTTTTAATCCCCCCCTTTAGTTTCCTCCTTTTCATCCCCCCCTTACCCGTCCACTATCTATAGGACACAATAAGTTTTTATAGTTATCAGAGTAAATTACTCCCCGTTTGATTCCAAACCAATGAGAGTAAATTTCAAACAGTGCTCCTCTCCCTCCCTCCTTTTCCTCTATTTAATGAATTTATGTGTCTATTCACATTAGAATCTTAAACTTCACTGATTAAGTTGATCCCTCTTTGAACCAGAACCAGTGAGAATAGTGTTTAAATGATGCTCCTCTCCCTCTTTCTTTCCCCTCTTCTATATTGTGTTTTAATGCCTCTTCAGATGGCATATTTTACCTATTCCTATCTCATCCTTTCCTTTTTCCCATTACAATCCCTTTGATCCCCTTAATAGTTTTTTTTTGAAGTCTTCATGTTAGTGCATTCATACCCACACCCTCTATCTAAGTATAACCCTTTTGAAGGTCATGATAATCATAAAGATTTCAAATATTGACAGTTATCAGCTCCACATATAGGGATGTGAACATTTTGCTCTTGTTGCATCCCAAGTAATGAGCGTGTGTTTGTGGGTGTGGGTGTGTGCGCACACATGCATGTGTGAGTCTGTGTTTCTCTTGTTTACCTTTTTATGTCTTTCTTGAGTCTTGTAATTGGAGATCAAATTTTCCATTGAGCTCTGGCTTTTTCATCAGGAAAGACTGGAAGTCCCTTATTTCATTAAATGTCCATTTCCTTGCCTGAAAGATTATGCTCAGTTTTGCCAGGTAGTTACTCCTTGGTTGTAGTCCTAGCTCTCTTGCCCTACGAAATATCAAATTCCAGTCCCTCCTCTCTTTTAATGTAGAAGCTGCTAGGTCCTGTGTGATCCTAACTGTAGTTCCTCAATATTTGAATTGTTTCTTTTTGGCTGCTTGTAGAATTTTTTCAGTAATCTTGTAATTCTAGGATTTGGTTATTATATTTCTTGGAGTATTCAGTTTGGGATCTCTCTCAGGAGGAGTCTGGTGAATTCTATCGATAACTATTTTATCTTCTGATTCCAGGACCTCAGGACAGTTTTCTTTGACAATCTCTTAGAGGATGTTGTCTAGACTGCTTTTTTCATCATGACTTTCTGGTAGACCAATAATTCTTAGGTTGTCTCTCCTAGATCTGTTCTCTAGTTCAGTTATTTTTCCAGTGAGACATTTTACATTTTCTTCCAATTTTTCGATCGTCTTCTTTGTTTGATTGACTCTTGCTCCACCATAGAGTTCTGAGTTTCAGTTTGAGTGTTTCTAATTTTTAGTGAATTATGGTCTTCAGTTAGTTTTTGAAGTTCCTTTTTTTAGGGACGTATTTTCTCCAGTTACTTCACTGAGACATTTTTCCAAGCTGGTCACTGCCTCCCTGATTTGGTCTTTAAATTTTTTCTTAAGCTCCTCCAGGAATGCTATTTGGGCTTGAGACCAGATCATGTTTCCTTCTGTGGTCTCAGGTGTGGGTAGAGAGTCTATATTGTCCTGTGTATTTGGTTGTTCATGCCCTGCATAGTAGGGTCGAATAGACTTTCTTGCCTTCCCCTTCTCCTTCTCAGCTTCTTTTTTTCCCATTGTGACTTCCTGTTTCTTAGTTTCTCAGGCTATGAGTTTAGGGCCTGATCCTTGACTTTGAATACCTCTGGGTGGCTAGTTTATGGCTAAGTCAGGGAAGTCAGTGAGGAATGTAGATGCATAGGTGGGGGTGAGTCTAACCACTTCAGATTTCTGCCTCTATACCCCTGGGCTATAAGTAGGCTTTTTTTTTTTTAAACAAATACTTTATTAACTTCTGTTTTACATCATTCATTTCCGCCAGATTTTGAGTTACAATCATTTTCCCCCCATTATTCCCCTACCCAACCTCCCAGAATAGCAGTCCCACAAAATATCGCTTCCTCCAATCTGCTCTCTCCCATACCTTCTCCCATACCCCCATCGACTTTTCCATTAGAGGAAGATGAATCTTTGTGTCCCAATGCCTGCACATCTTATCTCCCAATTATAGGCAAAAGAGTATTAATAATATTATTTATATATATATTTGAAACATTTAATGTTACGACCTTGAATTTCAGATCCATTTCCTTCCTCCCTTGTCACCCATTCCTTCTTGGGATATAAGTAATTCAGTATATATTGTACATGTCTAGCTATGCAAAACATTATCATAGTAGATATATTGTACAAGGCTGCTTATAATTCCCTCCCACTCATCCCACCCCCACCCTGGTCCATTCCCTACATGATCCTGTCCCTCTTCTATAGTGGGTACTTCCAACCTCCCCTCACCCCAAGGATGCCCTCCCATCCATCATCCCTCCTCTCATCCCCCTTCCCCCTATCCTGCTGTAGGTTGAGATATCCCATTTAGTATGTATGTCATTTTCTCCCTGAACCCAATTCAATGTGAATGTGGTTTTGCCTTTTTAGCCTTCCTTATTCTCCCCCTCCTTTGCACCCACTTCCCTACATGAGATAGTTTACCCTACCATGTCTCTCCCCATCTCCTCTTGCCACTTTCCTCTCTCACCTCATAATTTCATCCCTTGAGTACTCTCCCTTCCCAACAAAATCAACCTATGCCCTCTATCCATATATAACTGTAACCATATACACACACATTCACATATGTATTCATATGACCACACACCCTTCTTCCATTATTTTCATAATGAGAAAGATATCATCAGTCACAGTTATTGCTTTTCCATATAGGAATGTAAATAGTTCAACTTTGATAAGTTCCTTTTGATTTCTTTTCCTGATTACCTTCTCAGGCATCTCTTCCTTCTTGTGTCTGGATGTCAAATTTTCTATTCAATTCTGGTTTTTTCCTCAAGAATGCTTGAAAGTCTCTATTCCACTGAATGACCATATTTTCCCCTGAAACAAAATACTCAGTTTTGCTGGGTAGGTGACCCTTGGGTTCATTCCCAGCTCTTTTGCCCTCTGGAATATCATATTCCATGCCCTTAGATCCCTCAGTGTAGAAGCTGCCAGGTCCTGGGCTATTCTGATTGTGTTTCCACAATATTGAAATTGTTTCTTCCTGGCTGCTTGTAGTATTTTCTCCTTGATCTGGGGATTCTGGAACCTGGCTATAATATTTCTGGGCGTTTTCTTTTTGGGATCTTTTTCAGGAGGTGATCGGTAGATTCTTTCAACCTCTATTTTGCCCTTTGGATCTAAAACATCAGGGCAGTTTTCCTTGAGAATTTCTTGAAGGGTGATTTCTAGGTTCTTTCTTTGATCATGGCTTTCAGGTAGTCCAATAATTTTTAAATTGTCTCTCCTGGATCTATTTTCCAGGTCAGTGGTTTTCCCATGAGATATTTCACATTGCCTTCTATTCTTTCATTTGTTTGGATCTGTTTAATAGTATCTTGATTTCTCATAAAGTCACTGGCTTCCATTTGCTCCAGTCTAACTCTGAAGGAATGAATCTCCTCAGTGAGCTTTTGAGATTCTTTTTCCATCTGGCAAATTCGACTTTTTCAGGCATTCTTCTCCTCATTGCCCTTTTGGGCTTCCTTTGCCATTTGAGTTAGTCTATTTTTTAAGGTGTTGTTTTCCTCAGTCAGGCTGTTGACCCTCATTTCATACTTTTCCTGCATCCTTCTCATTTCTCTTTCTAATTTTCCTCCACTTCTCTTATTTGATTTTTAAAGTCCTTCTTAAGGTCCTCTATGGCCTGCAACCCACTCATGTTTTCCCTGGGGCTTTTGGAGCAGGACTTCTGACCTCACAGTCCTTTTCCCGCTCTATGCCCCCAAAATAGGAGTCTAGGGTTGCATTTTTCTGTTTCCTTTGCTTGGCATGTTGCCACTTAATTGCTTGACTTTTGGGCTTGTTGCCACACTATGGCTTTAAGGCCAGCTAGAGGAATTTTCGTCCCGAACGTGTGGGGGCAACTTCCATTTCTGGCAAGCTGTAAACCCACCCACAACTTCCACCCTAGATCACAATCCAGATCCAGGGAGGTTAAAGCAAGAGCGATTACCCCCCAAGACTGATCGCTGGATCTCCCCACGATTTGTAGGCTGGGAGCCGGAAATGCCTCTGAAAACTACAAAATGGCTTGTCTCCTCAGCGGCTTCTTACCCCCAGGGGAGGGAGCTGACGCATTCCCCAAATACAGGTCCCAAAGTCCATAGGACACTAACCTCTTACTTTGTCCTAGGCATGTCTATGTTGATAATTCTGGAATCGCCACAACTCCTGGTGTTTTGGGGTTCCTCCAGCCGGCTGCTGGCCCTGCCCCCCTGGGGCTAAAACCTCGGCTCAAGTGGACCTGGGCTCGGCTCGGCTCCTGCGCTCTGCGCGCTGCCGGCTCCCAGACCACTGCGCTGGTCCTTCCTGCAGGGTGCTGGGCTGTCCTCAGCGGGAGGTTAGCTTCTCTGTGTCGTTCTGTGGGTGCTGGGGCTCCAGAAGTTTTTCAGAGTCCTTTTTTACATAGTTTGTGGAGAATCTGGGGGCAGAGAGGCTTGGACGAGCTGTTTCTACTCTGCCATCTTGGCTCCGATAAGTAGGCTTTTGTTGGTGAGGTGAGGTGGGGCTTGTTGGGACCCCACCCTCTCTTCTCTTCAGACTCCTGGCTGTCTCAGTTACACTCCTTCTTGGAGACTCTCAAGCCTGGGGCTGTTTCCATTAACTTGGGATTTCAGTCTGGGTGCAAGACTTATCTTTGGGTTTTCTGCTTCATGAAGGTGGGATGGGAGGATCTGAGCAGCTAGAATTTACTTTGCCATTCCAGCCCCTGTATTATACAGGCAGGCAGTTTCTAAACTTCCAGTCTAGGGGCTGAATGCACCTGGAGAAGCTGCTCTTTCCCCTGGGGGCCTGACTCTCCTACCTGGCTCCAATGACCCCTCCAGTCCCTTCTTGAGATGAAGGGGAGATGACTGTGATTCATCCTTGGTAAGTCTGCAGGCTGGGGCTTTTTCTCTCTCTGGTGTAGTCTGCTTGTCTGCTCTTAGGTCTGAGCTGTGCAGACCCCACGAGCTCTGTGCTCGTCCTGTTCAGACATGATGGGCAACCTCCTGGGCTGGACTCTGCCACACTCCATCTTCCAGTGGGCTCTTTCACTCCGGAACCTGCTCAGATTCACCCTTTGAGACTTAGTGACCGAGGCACTCAGCGAGGTGACTGCTTCCTTTCCGCCATCTTGGCTCCTCCCCTAAGATATTCTTCTTAAGAATAATATTCTATTGGTAATTGTGAAGCCTATTATCTAAAGGGCATTCAGTATAAATAGGAACAGTACAGGTACCTTTGGGGCTTCTATATAAATGAACTTCGGGTGGATTTTAGAGAATAGGCTAGGTTATTATTCCCCAAAGCCCTTCATTATTTTACTTCAAGGTGGTTTATGTATGATATCAAAATCTTGAGAGGTTTTGATGATCACAGACCTCAGACTACCTCTGTTTTCCATAGGAAACGTATTCCTTATTTGATAAAGCCTAAGCCACAGTATTAACAGATTCTACTTATGAGGACAGAGTGCAGGGGCCTTTACTTCTCTCTAAAACTATAGTGATTGCAATGAACAGCATTATAAAATTAGATAGTTTCCATTTCCCTTTCTATCCACCTCTACTAGTGTTCTCCTGATATGCTTAAATCTGTGCTCCTTGTATTCTCAAGGATCAGGAAAGTAAATCTCATTTTTCAAAACAAGTATAATTTCTGTACCACTTAGATTTCCTTTTCCCATACTTCTCCCCTATTTTTTTTTTGTTGTTGTTCTTGTTGTGTTTTGTTCTCAAAGAGGGCCATGACATCAGGAAGCTGATGCCATGACTTGCAAGGGAATTGGATTTAAGTGAGGGAGGGCTGTGCAAAGTCACCAGCCTCAGTTTCTCCTCAGGAGCCATCTGGGTCCAGTGGTAAGATATATCAAGATTACTGGAGATGGCCCCAGATGAAGCGCAAAATTTTGGCATTTTTAAGTTAAGGTCTTTCTCAGGTCTCAGTTTGACTGAGACAGGGTCCCTTCTGTGATTAAGAACAGAAATAATTAAAGGGATGATTTAGAGACACTGTGGGGGGCTTATATGAATTGTTTATTAGTAAGGTTTCAAGAGAACAATGTATACAAGGACCACAACACTATAAAGGGAAACGATTCTTATTTTTGGTGAATTTCAAGTGTTCATGAAGACTACAGGAAATGTATAGTTCAACATCTTGTTGATACGTGATTCAGAAATAATGAATAGTCCATGTCCTTTTTCTTTTGTTTTCTTTTGGTTTTGGTCATGAGTGGTACGGTATAAAGAGTGTTAGATTTGGAATCAGAAGAACTGGATTTAAATTTTAGATTTATGATGTATGAGTTCTGTGACTTTGTGCTAGTTACTTAACCTCCTTGGGTTTCAGTTTCATCATCTGTAAAATGAAGGGTTTAGACTAGGTGGCCTCTGAGATCCTTTTCAGCTATGATCTATGCATATATGATCTAATAATTATATACCCTTAATGATGTTTGTCATGTCACTTCTTATGCAAAGTAATTTTTACAAAATGTTAGAGTCTAATTTTGTCTGACATGAATCTTTATATTGAGATTTATCTGTTTTTATTTTTGATTATTCTGAGTTTATGTTATATTGTAAAGGATTATTTCATTTTCCTTCTATTGCTCCCTATATACATAGTCAAATCAAGTAAATTTCTTTAGTAGCCAAATGTAAAAATATGTGTCTCATTTTAAATTTTGAATTAATCACTTCTGGTAGGAAGTGAGCACTGTGCTTTATATTTGCTCTTCTGGAATTGTGACCAGAGTTCTGAAATCTTTCAAAATTGTTTTTCCTTATAATGCTTCCATTGTATAAATTGTTCTCTTGGTTGTGGTCATGTCACTACAACAGATGTTATAGTTTTTCCCAGTTTCCTCTGAATCACTTACTCATATCTTATGATGCAATAATATTCCATGATATTTATATACCATATTTTTTCATCCATTTCTTTAAGGGGAGTGTTCCCCTAGTTTTAGGGATTTTTTCTAATATGAAAAGAGCTGTTATAAATATTTTCATAAATAGGGGTCATTTTCCTCTTTTTTGTCCCTTTACAGATATATATCTTAGTAATGATATTTCTGGATCAAAGGGTATAAACAGTTTAGTGATTTGTTTTTAAGGCACATTTCCAAATTGCTTTCCAGAATGGCCTGACCAATTCATAGCTCCACCAGTAGTGTAACAGTGTGTCTATTTTCTTGTATCCCCCTAATATTTATCATTTTCCTGTTTAAAAAAAGATCAAGTGGGGTTTTTTGGCAGTCATACAGACTCATCCTGAAAGATTGTTATTAAAGAGATAGATTTTTATACCAGTGAGCTGTTTTGGATTATTGAAAACATTGCATACCTGTTCCAAAAGTTGTTCAGCTTGATATCCTCCTATTTCTTTCTGTGCTCAGCTCATTGTTTTTTGGAATGCCTATATAGGATGTACACTCCTAGGTTGGTGGATGAGCTAGATTGTATACCCATCCAGCAACATGTCATAATCTAAGCATCATTAATATTTAGCATGTTATGTAACCAAGTTTCTTTCCAATAACATCTGTCACAGAATTTTATATAATATTAACATATGGATCAGACACATCTTGTTTGAGAAGAATCTTTTTAAGTTTTTGTTTTATTCTATGGAAAGTGTGTGTGTGTGTGTGTATGTGTGTGTGTGTGTGTGTGTGTGTGTGTGTGTGTGTGTTTTAAATCAATAAAAAATAAACACAGCAGGATTCCCAAATTCTCTCAGTCACTTGTGTGACTGTTTAGAAATGTGCTATAGAAAGTTGTCTGTGAAGACCTTTCTGTTCCCTTGTCATGTTTTCATCAAGGGTGCCCTCGGTGCTTTCATATACCCATCTTATCAATATTTAACAGAGATGAAAAAGCAGAAATATGATTTAGTACTTTTTGATTTTTCTTCAGCTACCTTCTATTTTCATTTTGAGCAATGCTTCCCCCACAAACCTGCCTGCGTTCTCTGACCTTCCTTCCAAAACTAAACTTCATCTAGGTTTTGCCCCCTTATTGTTTGAAAGGGCCTACAACGGGAGTAGAAACAGCTCATCCAAGCCACTCTGCCCCCAGATTCCCCCCAAACTATGTAAAAGAGGACTCTGAACAACTTCTGGAGCCCCAGCACCCACAGAATGACATAGAGAAGCTAACTTCCCGCTGAAGACAGCCCAGCAGCCCTGCAGGAAGGACCAACACAGCGGTCTGGGAGCCGGCAGCACGCAGAGCGCGGGGAGCCAAGTCCAGGTGCCCGTGAGCCCAGGTTTTAGCCCCAGGGCGGCAGGGCCAGCAGGCGGCTGGAGAGACCCCAGAACACCAGCAGCTGTGGCGATTCCAGAATTATCAACAGAGACATGCCTAGGACAAAGTGAGAGGTTAGTGCCCTATGGACTTTGGGACCAGTATTTGGGGAATGCGTCGGCTTCCTCTCCTGGGGGCTAGAAGCCACTGAGGAGACACGCCATTTTGTAGTTTTCAGAGGCAGCCCTAGCTCCTGGCCTGCGAACTGTAGGGAGATCCAGTGAACAGTCTTGGGGGGTAATCGCTCTTGCTTTAACCTCCCTGGATCTGGATTGTGATCTGGGGTGGAGGTCATGGGTGGATTTCCAGCTTCCAGAAATGGAAGCTGTCCCCCACATGTTCGGGACGAAAAGTCCAGTCTGGCAGCAGAGCCATAGTGTGGCAACAAGCCCAAAAGTCAAGTAATTAAGTGGCAACATGCCAAGGCAAAGGAAACAGAAAAGTGCAACCCTAGACACCTATTTTGGGGGCATAGAGAGGGAAAAGGACTGTGAGGTCAGAAGTCCTGCTCCAAAAGCCCCAGGGGAAAACATGAACGGGTTGCAGGCCATAGAGGACCTTAAGAAGGATTTAAAAATCAGATGAGAGAAGTGGAGGAAAAATTGGAAAGAGAAATGAGAAGGATGCAGGAAAAGTATGAAATGAGGGTCAACAGCCTGACTGAGGAAAACAACACCTTAAAAAATAGACTAACTCAAATGGCAAAGGAGGCCCAGAAGGGCAATGAGGAGAAGAATGCCTTAAAAAGTCGAATTTGCCAGATGGAAAAAGAATCTCAAAAGTTCACTGAGGAGATTCATTCCTTCAGAGTTAGACTGGAGCAAATGGAAGCTAATGACTTTATGAGAAATCAAGATGCTGTTAAGCAGATCCAAACAAATGAAAGATTAGAAGGCAATGTGAAATATCTCATGGGAAAAACCACTGACCTGGAAAATAGATCCAGGAGAGACAATTTAAAAATTATTGGACTACCTGAAAGCCATGATCAAAGAAAGAACCTAGAAATCACCCTTCAAGAAATTCTCAAGGAAAATTGCCCTGATGTTTTAGATCCAGAGGGAAAAATAGAGGTTGAAAGAATCCACCAATCACCTCCTGAAAAAGATCCCAAAAAGAAAATGCCTAGGAATATTATAGCCAGGTTCCAGAATCCCCAGATTAAGGAGAAAATACTACAAGCAGCCAGGAAGAAACAATTTCAGTATTGTGGAAACACAATCAGATTAGCACGGGACCTGGCAGCTTCTACACTGAGGGATCAAAGGGCATGGAATATGATATTCCAGAGGGCAAAAGAGCTGGGACTGAACCCAAAGGTCACCTATGCAGCAAAACTGAGTATTTTGTTTCAGGGGAAAATATGGTCATTCAGTGGAATAGAGGACTTTCAAGCATTCTTGAGGAAAAAACCAGAATTGAATAGAAAATTTGACATCCAGACACAAGAAGCAAGAGATGCCTGAGAAGGTAATCAGGGAAAAGAAATCAAAAGGAACTTATCAAAGTTGAAATATTTACATTCCTATATGGAATAACAATAACTGTGACTAAGGAATCCTTTCCCAGTATGAGAATAATGGAAGAAGGGTATGTGGCCATATGAATACATATGTGAATGTGTGTGTATATGGTTACAGTTATATATGGATAGAGGGCATAGGTTGAATTTGTTGGGAAGGGAGGATACTCAAGGGGTGAAATTATGAGGTGAGAGAGGAAAGTGGCAAGAGGAGATGGGGAGAGACAGGGTAGGGTAAACTATCTCATGTAGAAGGATCAAGGGGAAGTGGTTGTAAGGGAGGGGGAGAATAGGAAGGCAAAAAGGCAAAACCACATTCTCATTGAATTTGGTTCAGGGAGAGAATGACATACATACTAAATGGGATATCTCAACCTACAGCAGAATAGGGGGAAGGGGGATGAGAGGAGGGATGATGGATGGGAGGGCATCCTTGGGGGGAGGGGAGGTTGGAAGCACCCACTATAGAAGAGGGACAGGATCATGTAGGGAATGGACCAGGTGGGGGGGTGAGAAGAGTGGGAGGGATTTATAAGCAGCCTTGTACAATATATCTAGTATGATAATGTTTTGCATAGTTAAACATATACAACATATACTGAATTACTTATCTCCCCAGAGGGAATCGGTGACAAAGGAGGAAAGAAATGGATCTGAAATTCAAGGTCTTAAGATTAAATGTTTCAAATATATATAAATACTATTATTAATACTCTTTTGCTTGTAATTGGGAGATAAGGTGTGCAGGCATTGGGACACAAAGTTTCACCTTCCTCCAATGGAAAAGTCGAAGTGGGTATGGCAGAAGGTATGGGAGAGAACAGATTGGAGGCAGCGATATCTTGTGGGACTGCTATTCTTGGAGGGTGGGTAGGGGAAAAACAGGGCGGGGATGATTGTAACTCAAAATCTGGCGGAAATGAATGATGTAAAACAGAAGTTAATAAATCATTTTTTTAAAGGAAAAGAAAAGAAAGTGCCTATAGCAATCCCGTTTGACATTAGACACACAACCTGGTCTCTCAGAGGTCAGTTTTATGACATTTCAAGAAATCTACACAGTCTTCAAAAGGATTGGAAAAAAAATTCCAGGATTCCTTTTTTGTTTTGTTTTGTTTTTACCCACATACACTTTACTCATGAATTTCTGCTTTCTTGTTATAAGTTTTAAAAATCCCCACACCAATTGGACTACACACCCCTGCTGCTTGTGTTTGGTGCAAAGAGATAAAGCAACTAGGTATTGAACTAATCATAAAAAGAGAGAAGAGGTTGCTATTGTATCCTCAAAGGCCTTCTTTCTTAGTGTGTTTTACCAACAAACGTTTCTTTAATGAATGTTGGATGAAGGAATAGCCTTAGCAGTTTTTAGATCAGGTGCATTTTGTGGCTTGGTATGGGGTGGCTAGCACCTGTGGAGTTCCTGAGGCTTTTCCTCCAGGTGAGAAGATGCTTATATCATTTAACAAATGTGATATTTGAACATAGCACCCTATGGATACTAGTTTTTAGGGTAACAGGGGAATTTGAATATTATCTAGGCATCCAAGTGGGTTGAAAGTACTTTATCAACAGAACCAAAATACATATGTGTGTATATCTATAGATATATATCTATATACACACACAAACACACACACATATATACATATACACTTATTTATATATGCTTTGTAGGAACATAAAGCTTATAGAACAGGCTATAAAATTAAACTTCCTCTATAGCCAACAAAGCAAGACTTGAGAATATGACAATAGGAATCACTTCCCCTACAATGATTGAAAAAGGTGAAGTTTTCTTTTCCATTTATTTCTTTTCTGAAGTTAACTTTCTGATCACTTTAATTTGGATTTTTTTTTAAATAGAGAAATGCATAAATATATCACTCTAAAACCATCAGAAATTCATTACAGTATATTTCATTTTTAAAAAGTTATTTCAATTTAAAAGCTCTGTAATGAGCAACACAGTACAGTACATTAAGACTAGAATAACCTATGCTTAAAAGGCCTAGATCCAAAATCCAGAATGATGAACCTCAAAGACTCTTTGTCTAAGTTTATTACATAGAAGTCTGTACAATCACTTATGGGACCCAGGTCTAGATCAAACAGGGTCAGACACCTTCAAAACATGTAGCAAGGTAAAGAGCATGACTTAGTACAAAACCTCAGACTAGGAACTAAAACTAGGAGAGATGAGTAACCCAAAGAACAGAAAAAACAATATTAACAATTATTGCAAATCTAACAACTGCAAGTACAGGCAAAAAAATAAAAAGTATTTCCCGTAAGGACTACTGGTAAAAGTAGCCAAAACAAGGAGGCATAGCTACTTCATACCTGGAAAAAAATGAAACGACAGATAAAAAACAAATTAAAATGCTTGAGGAAATAATTTGGAAGACAAAAATAAAAAAGAATTAATAATACTCAAGAAATGGTATAGCTAAATAATCTAGAAAAGATCAAACAGAAAGCAATGACTGCATGAGAAAGCAATAAATATTAGAATAAATAAAATGATCAAAATTGTAAAGGAAGGTATAAATATATGATATAAAAGCAACTTAGCTGGAAAATAGGCCAGAGATTTTAAGAATCTATGTACTCCAAGAGAAGTTAAGGAAAAAAAGAAATCCTGAATGCTGTATTTCAAGAAATCATACATGAAGACTATTTCTCAACAGGCCACTCTTTAGACTTCTTGTCATCATGCCCCAGAAACCAATTTGTCCTGAAAGATCTGTTCAGCCCTGGAATTAATGCCTCAGAAGCACAGTCTGGCCCTGTGGCTTCTCCCTCTAATTGAATGGCTCTTTCCAAAGACTTGATTTAAGTAGGGAACCCAGGTGAGATATTTCATTTATCACCAGGCTATGCTCTGAACTCTTTCATCTTGTCCCTTTGCTAAGTACATCTTCTCTGTTCTCATTTTCCTTTTATGTATTGTCTTCACCCATTAGAATGTAAATTCCTGGAGGGCAAGGGTACTTTTTTTGCTTGTAATTATATTCCCAGTGCCTGATACATAGTAATGGCTTAATAAATGCTTGTTGTCTGACTGACTGAAAAGTGCCTAGATATATTAGAACTAGAGGTAAAAGTAAAGATAGAAAGAATCTACCAATTATATCTTGAAAGGAACCCCCAAAGGAGCAAAAAAGATTTTCATAGCCCATATTCAGACCTCCCAGATAAACCACACGCCACCGCCACCGCCACCACCACCACCACCACCACCTGCAAGCATTCAGAAAGAAACAATTCATGTACCAAAGAACTACAGTCAGGATCAGATACCAAATTTGGAGGAGATTTTGGATCATAATATTCCAGAAGACAAAAGAGACAGACACAACCAAGAATAACTTACCCTGAGTAAAATCCTATAGGGGAAAAAGTGGGTATTTAATTGAACAGAGGAATTTCAAGCATTTCTAATGAAAGGACTACAGCTGAGTAGGAACAGTGAAATAGTAACACAACTATCAAGAGAAACCTAGAATGGTAAATTAATTAAATGATTGGAAAAAACTATATGAAGATATAATGCTAACATTTTAATATAGGAGAAAATAACAAATGTCATTTTACAACCTTCAGGTCTTCCAAGGGTATTGAAGGGGTTAAAAAAATTGGATATCGAAAGGAAGCAGTAACCTCGCTGAGCTCCTCAGTCACTAAGTCTCAAAGGGTGAATCTCAGCGGATTCCTGAGTGACAGAGCCCACTGGAAGACAGAGTGTGGCAGAATCCAGTCCAGGAGGTTGCCCAGTGTGTCCGGACTGGTGGAGCACAGAGCGCGTGGTGTCTGCACAGCTCAGACCTAAGAGCAGACAAGCAGAATACACCAGATAGAGCAAAAGCCCCAGCCTGCAGACTTACTGAGGACGAATCACAGTCATCTTGCAGAGGGAACGGATCATTGGAGCCAGGTAGGAGAGTTGGGCCCCCAGTGGAGAGAGTGGCTTCTCAGGCTGCATTCAGCCCCCAGCCTGGAAGTTTAGAAACTGCCTGCCTGTATAATACAGGGGCTGGAATGGCAAAGTAAATTCTAGCTGCTCAGATCCTCCCATCCCTCCTCCATGAAGCAGAAAACCCAAAGATAAGTCTCCCACCCAGATTGAAATCCCAAGTTAATGGAAATAGCCCCAGGCTTGAGAATCTCCAAGAAGGAGTGTAACTGAGACAGCCAGGAGTCTGAAGAGAAGAGAGGGTGGGGTCCCAACAAGCCCCACCTCTCCTTACCAACAAAAGCCTA
Organism: Gymnobelideus leadbeateri; assembly: GCA_011680675.1. Classification (NCBI taxonomy): domain Eukaryota; kingdom Metazoa; phylum Chordata; class Mammalia; order Diprotodontia; family Petauridae; genus Gymnobelideus; species Gymnobelideus leadbeateri. Next base: position 95,872 of record WOXC01006770.1, read on the forward strand.
CTTATAGCCCAGGGGTATAGAGGCAGAAATTTGAAGTGGTCAGACACACCCATACCTACTCATCTACATCCCTCATTGACTTCCCTGACTTAGCCATAAACTAGCCACCCAGAGGTATTCAAAGTCAAGGATCAGGCCCTAAACTCATAGCCTGAGAAACTAAGAAACAGGAAGTCACAGTGGGCAAAAAAGAAGCTGAGAAGGAGAAGGGGAAGGCAAAAAAGTCTATTTGAGCATACTATGTAGGTCAAGAACAACAAAACACACAGGAAAATATAGACTCTCTGCCCACACCTGAGACCACAGAAGGAAACATGATCTGGTCTCAAGCCCAAATAGCATTCCTGGAGGAGCTTAAGAAAAATTTTAAAGACCAAATCAGGGAGGCAGTGACCAACTTGGAAAAAGAAAATACCTCCCTAAAAAAGGAACTTCAAAAACTAACTGAAGACCATAATTCACTTAAAACTAGATACAATCAAACTGAAACTATGATGCAGCAGGAGTCAATCAAAAAAAAAAAAAAACAAAACGATCGAAAAATTGCAAGAAAATGTAAAATATCTCACTGGAAAAATAACTGACCTAGAGAACAGATCCAGGAGAGACAACTTAAGAATTATTGGTCTACCAGAAAGTCATGATGAAAAAAGCAGTCTAGACAACATCCTCCAAGAGATTATCAAAGAAAACTGTCCTGAGGTCCTGGAATCAGAAGATAAAATAGCTATCGACAGAATTCACCGGACTCCTCCTGAGAGAGATCCCAAACTGAAAACTCCAAGAAATATAGTAGCCAAATTCCAAAATTACAAGATTAAAGAAAAAATTCTACAAGCAGCCAAAAAGAAACAATTCAAATATTGAGGAACTACAGTTAGGATCACACAGGACCTAGCAGCTTCTACATTAAAAGAGAGGAGGGACTGGAATTTGATATTTCGTAGGGCAAGAGAGCTAGGACTACAACCAAGGATTAACTACCCGGCAAAACTGAGCATAATCTTTCAGGCAAGGAGATGTACATTTAATGAAGTAAGGGACTTCCAGACTTTCCTAATGAAAAAGCCAGAGCTCAATGGAAAATTTGATCTCCAATTACAAGACTCCAGAAGGACATAAAAAGGTAAACAAGGGCAACATAGACTCACACATGCAGAAGTGCACACACCCACACCCACAAACACATGCTCATTACTTGTGATGCAACAAGAGCAAAATGTTCACATCCCTATATGTGGAGCTGATAACTGTCAATATTCGAAATCTTTATGAATATCAGGACCTGAAAAATTGTTATACTTAGAGGGTGTGGGTATGAATGCACTAACATGGAGTCTAAAAAAAAAAGACTATTAAGGGGATCAAAGGTACTGTAATGGGAAAAAGGAAAGGATGAACTAGGAAAAGGTAAAATATGCCATCTGAAGAGGCATCAAAACACACTATAGAAGAGGGGAAAGAAAGAGGAAGAGGAACATCATTTAAACACTATTCTCACTGGTTCTGGTTCAAAGAAGGATCAAATTAATCAGTGAAGTTTAAGATTCTAACGTGAATAGACACATAAATTCGTTAAATAGAGGAAAAGGAGGGAGGGAGAAGAGCACTGTTTGAAATTTACTCTCATTGGTTTGGAATCAAACAGGGAGTAATTTACTCTGATAAGTATAAAAATTTATTGTGTCCTATAGATAGTGGGAGGGTAAGGGGGAGGTGAAAAGGAGGAGACTAAAGGGAGGGATTAGAAGGGAGGGAAATAGTAGTAAGGGGAGAGGGTAGGTTAAGAAGGGGGGTCACTGGGTGGAAACACTGAGGGAGGGGGCAGTCAAAAGGGAAAACTTCAAGGAAGGGAAGGGAGGAGGAAGAAACAAAAACATAAACAGGGGAGGGAATAGGATGGAGGGGAAGAGACAGATAGTCATCATTACTGTGAATGTGAATGGGATGAACTCTCCCATAAAACAGAGGCAGATAGCAGAATGGATTAAAAACCATAATCCTACAATGTGCTGTCTTCAAGAAACACATTTGAAACAAAGGAATACCCACAGGGTAAAGGTAAAAGGTTGGAGTAAAATGTATTATGCCTCAGCTAAAGTAAAAAAAGCAGGGGTAGCAATACTTATCTCAGATAAAGCAAAAGCAAAAATAGATCTAATTAAAAGAGATAAGGAAGGAAACTATATCCTACTAAAAGGCACTATTGAGAATGAAGCAATATCACTACTTAATATATATGTACCAAGTGGTATAGCATCCAAATTCCTAGAGGAGAAGTTAAAGGAATTAGAGGAAGAAATAGATAGCAAAACTATACTAGTGGGGGACCTTAATCTCCCCCTCTCTGAACTCGATAAATCTAACCTCAAAATAAACAAGAAAGAAGTTAAGGAGGTGAATAGAATCCTAGAGAGACTAGATATGATGGATCTCTGGAGAAAATTGAATGGGGATAAAAAGGAATTTACTTTCTTTTCAGCAGTGCATGGTACATACTCAAAAATAGACCATGTACTAGGGCATAAAAACCTCACAATCCAGTGCAGAAAGGCAGAAATCTTAAGTGCATCATTCTCAGATCATGATGCAATAAAAATTATATGCAATAAAGGGCCATGGAAAGATAGACTAAAAACTAATTGGAAGTTAAACAATTTAATCCTAAAAAATTGGTGGGTCAAAAAAGAAATTATAGAAAAAATCAATAATTTCATTCAAGAGAATGATAATCATGAGACAACATACCAAAATTTGTGGGATGCACTAAAGGCAGTTCTCAGGGGAAGTTTTATATCCCTGAGTGCATACTTAATTAAAGCAGAGAGAAGGGAGGTCAGTGAATTGGACATGCAATTGAAAAAGTTAGAAAAAGAACAAATTGAAAATCCCCAATTTAGTACTAAATTAGAAATATTGAAAACCAAGGGAGAGATTAATAAAACTGAAATTAAGAAAACTATTGAATTAATAAATAAAACTAAGAGCTGGTTCTATGAAAAAATCAACAAAATTGATAGACCCTTAGTCAATATGATAAAAAAAAAAGAAAGAAGAAAACCAAATTGAGTATCAAAAATAAAAAGGGGGAATCTACCTCTAATGAAGAGGAAATCAAAATAATAATGAGGAATTATTTTTCCCAATTGTATGCACATAAATATGACAGTCTTAGTGAAATGGATGAATATTTACAAAATCACAAATTGCCCAGATTAACTGAAGAGAAAGTGAATTACCTAAATAACCCCATCTCAGAAAAAGAAATCAAACAAGCCATCAATGAACTCCCTAGGAAAAAATCTCCAGGGCCAGATGGGTTCACTAGTGAATTCTATCAAACATTTAAAGAACAATTGATTCCAATACTCTACAAACTATTTGGGAAAATTAGTGAAGAAGGAGTGCTACCAAACTCTTTCTGTGACACAAATATGGTACTGATTCCTAAATCAGGAAGAGATAAAACAGAGAAAGAAAATTATAGACCAATCTCCCTCATGAATTTAGACCCAAAAATTCTAAATAAAATATTAGCTAAAAGACTCCAACAAGTTATCACAAAAATAATACACCCTGATCAGGTAGGATTCATTCCAGGAATGCAAGGATGGTTTAATATTGGGAAAACCATCAGTATAATTGAGCATATCAACAATAAAACTAGCAGAAACCACATGATCATCTCAATAGATGCAGAAAAGGCTTTTGACAAAGTACAACATCCATTCCTATTAAAAACACTAGAAAGTATAGGAATAAATGGAGCTTTCCTTAAAATAGTTGCTAGCATCTATTTAAAGCCATCAGCAAGTATTATATGCAATGGGGATAAACTAGAAGCCTTTCCAATAAGATCAGGAGTGAAACAAGGGTGTCCACTATCACCCCTCTTATTCAATCTGGTACTAGAAACGTTAGCAGTAGCAATTAGAGAAGAAAAAGAAATCAAAGGAATCAAATTAGGCAAAGAAGTGACCAAGCTGTCATTCTTTGCAGATGATATGATGATATACTTAGAGAATCCTAGAGAATCAAGTAAAAACTACTTGAGACAATAAATAAATTTGGCAAAGTTGCAGGATATAAAATAAACCCACATAAATCCTCAGCATTCCTGTACATCTGTAATGAAACTCAACAGCAAGAGATAGAAAGAGAAATCCCATTTAAAGTCACTGTAGACATTATAAAATATTTGGGAATCTACTTACCAAAACAAACCCAGAATCTATATGATCACAACTACAAAACACTTCTCACACAAATAAAAGCAGATCTAAATAGTTGGAAAAATATCAATTGCTCATGGCTGGGTCGAGCTAATATAATAAAATGACAATTTTACCCAAACTAAACTATATATTTAGTGCCATACCAATCAATTTACCAAAAAAACTACTTTGTAGAGTTAGACAAAATAATAACAAAATTTATTTGGAAAAACAAACGGTCTAGAATATCAAGGGAATTAATGAAAAGAAATGCTAGGGAAGGTGGACTAGCTATGCCAGATCTTAATCTGTATTATACAGCAGCAGTCATCAAAACTGCTTGGTACTGGCAGAGGTGTAGAGTAGTGGACCAATGGAATAGATTAGGTGCAGGAGACCCAGCAGCTAATGAATATAGCAATCTATTGTTTGATAAACCCAAAGACCCCAGTTTTTGGGATAAGAATGCACTGTTTGACAAAAACTGCTGGGAAAACTGGAATACAGTATGGCAGAAAGTGGGCATAGATCACTATCTAACACCATATACCAAAATCAAGTCTAAATGGTTGCATGATCTAGGTGTAAAGGATGATACTGTAAGCAATTTGGGAAAGCAAGGAATAGTTTACCTGACAGATCTGTGGAGAGGGGAAGATTTTAGGACCAAACAAGAATTAGAGAGCATTATGAAATGCAAAATGGATAATTTTGATTACAGTAAATTGAAAAGCTTCTGCACAAACAAAGCCAATGTAACCAAGATCAAGAGGGAGGTGGGAAATTGGGAAAGAATTTTTACAACTTGTGTCTCTGATAAAGGACTCATTTCTAAAATTTATAGAGAACTGAGCCAAATCTATATGAATACAAGTCACTCCCCAATTGATAAATGGTCAAAGGATATGAATAGGCAGTTTTCAGAGAAAGAAATTAAAGATATCTATAAACATATGAAGAAATGCTCTAAATCACTCTTGATTAGAGAAATGCAAATCAAAACAACTCTGAGATACCACATCTCTCCAGTCAGATTGGCTAAGATGAAAAACAAGAAAGTGACAGATGCTGGAGAGGATGTGGACAAATTGGAACACTAATACATTGCTGGTGGACTTGTGAACTTATCCAACCATTCTGGAGAGCAATCTGGAATTATGCCCAAAGGATTATAAATAATTTCATACCCTTTGACCCAACAATACCACTTCTAGGGTTATATCCCAAAGAGATCATAGATGTGGGAGGAAGACCCATATGTACAAAAATATTTTTAGCAGCCCTTTTTGTGGTTGCAAAGAATTGGAAACTAACGGGGTGCCCATCAATTGGGGAATGGCTAAACAAGTTGTGGTATATGAATGTAATGGAATTTTATTGTCCTATAAGAAACGAGGAGGTGTCGGATTTCATAATTACGTGGAGAGACTTATACAAACTGATGCTGAGTGAGAAGAGTAGAATCAGAAGAAATTTGTATACAATCACAGACATACCATATCTGTGATGACCAACTATGACAGACTGGACTCTTTTCAGCAATGCAGTGATATAAGTTAATCCTGAATGACTCAAGAAAGTGAGAAATGCGCCATCCAGAGATATAACTATTAAGAACTGAGCCTGAATCCTGATGGAAGCAAACTAAATGATCTTGTTCTTCTCATTGTTTGGTCTTATTTCTTCGTTACCATCTTTCATCCCACCTAGTAAAATATGCCTTTGTAATTGGAATAATGTCTAATATGAATGCATTTGCAGACCCTATACTGTACTATATGCTGCCGTGAGGGGAGGGGGGAGGGAAGTAAAGGAAATTTGAAAATTAAGGAACTATGGAATTGAATCTTGTTAACTGAAACTAAACTAATAAACTAATAATAAAAAAAAAAGAAAAAAAATTGGATATCGTGGTACACACCCGTAATCTTTGCTAATGGGGGGAAGTGTGTGTGTGTGTGTGTGTGTGTGTGTGTGTGTATAAGAACCCAAGTAGAAAATGGAGTAGGTCAAAGCTTCCATGATAATCAGTATTTGGGTTAGGTCCTTTTTACTTCTACCCTGGTTGAGATAGGAACATACAATGTCAAAAAAAAAAAAAAAAGGAAAAAAAGGAAAAGAAAAGAGTAGGAAAGAGAATAGAAGGGGAAAAAAGAAAGGAAAATAAAAATGTTTTTTTGGGGGGAGTGGATTGGTTTGTAGTGGGGAAAGAGAAGAGGGATAAAAAAATCCGCCCTCCAAAAAAACCCATTCTTTTTCTTTTCATTTCTTTTCCCTTCTCTTTCCTACTCTTTTCTTTTCTTTCTTTTCCTTGTATTCATATTGCCAGTATCTAATCCAAATACTGATTTGATCTACTCCATGAATATGAAAGATATATAGAACTTTTATTTCTCATAATTGGGGCATGTGGGAAAAAAAGAAACAAACACTATACAAGCATGGAAGGAGGAGTCGAGGTTGGCAAAGGTGAGCCTTATTCTTATGTGAAATGAACAAAGAAGGATTCAATACATATACAATTTGTCTTTAAAATATGTCATACTCAACAGACAATAAGTAAATAAGGAGTGCCATTAAAAGGGAACGTAATACCAGGGAAGGATTAGTTAATACAAATAAATAAGCTTCTTGATCCTGAAGGGGAACTAAAAAAGAGGAAAAGAGAAGCAAATAATTTTGATTTAAGGGGGTGCCTTAGATTGTCTCCTAGACAACTGAGGAGTGACTGGAAAAATTGTTCTTAAGAATGAAATTAAATATCCTTGTATCAAAAGAAATTATGAAAGAGAGGATTTCAGGGAATCCTGAGTAGTGTGAACTGAAGCAAAGTATACAGAACCAGAATAGTTTATATGACCTCAACATTGTATAGAAAATGAATTTTGAAGGATTTATCAATTGAAAGAGTTATTAATTCTGACCAAACAATGACCAACCATTTCCAGTGATGAAGTATGTTACCCACCATTATCTGACAGGTCATGTATACAAGTACAGAAATGTAAATTTTTGGCCACATGTAGATTAATTTTGCTTTAGTATGCTTATTTGTTACAGAAATATTATTGCCTTCTGAGGGGAGTTTATCAGTGACCAGAGAATTCAGTCAGTAATTCAGAGGCCACATTTTTTTTTAGTTGAAATTCTGGTACTTTTAAGATTGCACTTTATTTTTTCTACTTGATAGAATTTTATTTTTTCCAAAATGCAAAGATAGTTTTCAACATTCAGTCTTCCAAGATTTTCAGTTCCATTTTTTCTCCCTTTCTCCCCTCCCCACTCCTCAAGATGGTAAGTAATCTGATACAGGTTATACACATACAGTCATATTAAACATATTTCCAAATTGGTCATGTTATGAAAGAAGAATCGGAACAAAAGAGAAAAATCACAAAAAGAAAAAAACAACAACAACAAAAAAGAGAAAATAGTATGCTTTGATCTGCATTCAGACTCAGTAGTTCTTTCTGGATGTGGGCAGTATTTTCCATCATGAGTACGTTGGAATTGTCTTAGATCATTGTATTGCTAAGAAGATCTAAGTCTATCATAGTTAGTTATTGCCCAATGTTGCTGTTACTATGTACAACGTTCTCCTGGGTCTGAGGCCACTGTGTTTTGAAGAGAGGCATCATATGTTTTTTTGTATCTGCTTATGTACTCTAGTGAATCTTTTGGGTCCTTTGTCTATTTTTCTGTATTTGTTTTTGGGCTCCTGTGTATGAGTATTTTGCTTCTGAATTTTGCATGAAGAGTTGGCATTGTTGATGAAATAAAAGCTCTCCCATACCCAAGTTCCATGTTGTTTTCTCGTATAGGAGATGGGAACCTATATTAACCACATCTGTAGGAACCAAGGCAGGAAGTATACTTAAGTGAAAATGATTTATTTCATCACTTTGAAAATTTCCTCCAAAGATTCAGATCGCAACCTATCAGGGCCTGATCATCTTAGGCAATGCTTATCTATATTTTCATGTTGATTTATCACAAGGGATCTAATAATTATGCCTTCCTCCTTTTTTTCTGATAGCACAAAGATATCAGTGTAACATTTCTGTCTGTCTTGGCATCTTTTGCTGGAAAATTATTCTGTCTTCTTTTCTTATACAACTCCTTTAAGCTTTTGTTTTTACTCCTGTTCTTTAGAATTTCTCATTGGTTCCATATGGCACCACATGCCTAGCCACCATGAACCTATTCACTGCTATCAAGTGACATTAGCTTTCTATTCTCTTGAGATTGTTTTATTCTATGTCATGGTACTATATAACAACATCAGTAGAATGTTGGTAATACGAAGACGCATCTTTCCTTAAAACTACACTATCCTTTTTGGTATTGAACTTGTTTATTAGTATCATAGCTGGGACAGATAGTACCAACAGAAAATGAATTGGTTCAAGACTTTATGTACATTTATACATTTCTCTGTCATGTAATTCATTTGGTCACTTGTAGGTACATATGACTCATAGTACAAGATTATGATAGCTTTATTTCCTGTCCTTAGAGGAGTAATCTCTCTCACTGTATATTATTAGGCTGTGTTGTTATACATATGCATACATGACAATACTTTTGGTAAAATTTTTCACTTTTCTACATATTTATTTTTCCTATGTATATATTTTGCTCTATTTATACACACACATATATGCATCTGTGTATACATGTGTGTGTATTTATGTATACATACATGCAGAGAGAGAGAGAGAGAAAGAGCATGAGTACCTTAATGACTATACTAAGCACAAGTCTGGTGTAACTAAGAGACTATTGGACATTTCAAACGAAATATCCTGTAAACTATCTCAGACCCCACTGGTACAAAATTAAGCTCATTATGTTCTTCACAAAACTTTCCCTTCTTCAGAATTTTCCTTTAATTGTCAACATCACCCTTCTAGTCAAATAAGCTCACAGCCTTTGTGTCATCCTTGGCTCTTCACTCTTGTTGACCCTACCCTTTTAACAGTTGCCAAATCTTGAAATTCCTTTTCCCTAATATCTCTTGCATGTTTCTTTTTCTCTATTCCCATACTTAGTAGTCAAATTCAATACCTCATCAAGCCTTTTCCTGGATTTTTATAATAGCTTTCTAATTGGGTTCCTTTCCTCATGTCTCTTTCACTCCCATCCACCCTCCACATAGCTACTGGTAATTTTCCTATAGTGTGAATTTGAAAATGTCGCACCCATTCCAATTCTAATGGTCTTATATTACCTCTTGGACCCAAAATAAGCTCCTTTACCATTTAAAGCTCTTCACAATCAGCATCTTTATATCTTTCCAGTATCCTTACACACTATGTCTCTCTATGTGTTTTATGGTCCAGACATAATAACCTCCTTGCTGCTCTTAGTATCCCTGACTTCCTTTAAGGCAGTTAAAGTAACCCATTTCAAACGCCTTTCTTACTTCTTCCAGCTGGAGTTGGAAAGATTTGTCTAACTTATCCCCATGATGGAAAGGATTCCCACATATCTGTCAAGTTTCAACCAGTCTTTGGTTAAAACTCACCAGTGAGAGGAGCCCACTACTTCCTGAAATAGCTTTGTCCTTTTTTCATACAAGTCTAATTATCTTTGAAAGGCAACTAGGTGACTTGGTGGATAGAGAGTACCAGGCCTGGAGTTAGAAAGACTTATCTTTCTGAATTTAAATCTGACCTCAGGCACTTACTAGCTGTGTACCCATGGACAAGTCACTTAACCCTATTTGCCTCAGTTTCCTCATCTATAAAGTGAGCTGGGAGAGGGAAATGGGAAGCCATTCCAGTATCTTTGCCAAGAAAATCCCAATGGGGTCACAAAGAATCAGACATGACTGAAAAAAATGACTCAACAACAACACAAGTTGTCATTGAGATTTTCCTTACATCATAATTAAAATTTGTCCCTATGTAACTTCCACTCGCCACTTGCTTCTATAAAAGTTCTTAAAACATTTGATGACAGCAATCAACTCCCTTCCAAATATTTTCTCTAGGATAAGCATCCCTAGTTCCTTCAACTAATCTTACATGAAATGAACATCACCATCCTTTGTTGAGGAAGCTAGTGGTAGAATAGATAGGATAGAGTGTGGGACTTGGACTCAGGAATAAACAATTTTAAATCTTGCCTCTTACATGTAAAAGCTATGTGATCCTGAGCAAGTCACTTTACTTCGTTTGACTTCAGTTTTCCATTTCTATAAAATGGTGAAAATAATATCACCTATTTCACAAGATGGTTGTGAGGATCAAATGAAATTACACATGTTATCTTTGCAAATTTTAAAGTTCTATATATTATCTATCTCTCTCATTATTATTATTACCCTCTCTTCTTTCATTTTCCCAATGTTTTCCATCTTTTCAATGTTTTTCTCCACTAAATGTGCTACTCAAAACTGAGCACAATGTTCCAGAAATATTGGAGTAAAGTCCATTCTAGGAATGAGGGATGGAGTGAGAAATGTACAGAGATGGGAGAGGGAAGGATGGGAATGTGGTTTGATTATGGTAGGGGAATACTGTGAGATCAGGGGGTATCATTAACACCTGAAGGAAAAAACAAATCACCCCTAAAACATTTCTCCCAGTGGGCTCAGGAAAGGAAGTTGTTAATCCTCAAGCCAAAAAGTCAGAACAAGAGTGACTCATCTGGTACATTGTCCATTAGCATATTTCCTGACACCAGCTGCTACAATGGAAAAAGTAGAAAAGAAGCACTTTGTTTTCCTTCACATTGCTTAGTGTTTAATGGGCATTTGAATTTCAACTACCTGGTGGGAGGACATCTTTCACTTCATGCATTCATGCCTTTGTACTGCTGAGGCTTAAAAGGATTCCCCAGAAGGCCCATAGAATACATTTTTCTCAGTTGTTATTGGGTATTTGCATTCCCTTTCTTTGAGCAAATTTTTTGCTATGGCGAGAAATGAATTAGTGAATGCTATCTTAGGACCAATTATTAAAAAAAATATGTCCATAGGTGATTATCATGAGGAAGGGAACTCATTTTACAAAATGAGGGCCTTTTCTGTCCTTTCTACTGAATGCAAGTTGTGTTTGTGTGGAGAATTAGACCTCAGAGACAGATACTGACTCTGTATTAATCCCTGTGACTACCAAACCTAAAATCCCTTATATTCATTGGGGGATATGGTAAAGTGTATTTAGGTCCAGGGTGAAAACAAACCAAAAAACAACAAAAAATGGTTTTTCTAATCTTATGTCTATATTGTTAAACCAGTTGATAAAAAGTGTGATATAGAGGACAATATTCTAGATTTAGAGACACAGGGATTGTTTTCAAATTCAAGATCTTCTACTTATAATCTTTGTGACCTTGAGAAAGTCATTAAACTTTTTAGAGCATAAATTGTCTCATCCGAAGGGGCTTGATTAGGTGCCTTTTAAGGACTTTTCTAGTTCTAAATCTATGATCTAAAATCTATGCAACAAGTTCCAGAGGCCCCTGGTCAGCCTACCCTCTGTGGACAGAGACATTTCAGCACAGATTGAAGCTTCTACTAAGTCTGCAAATGGTATGAATCTACAACTTCAGCTTCAGGTAGAAAGATATGGAGGAACCAAAAGATGTAGGGAAGATGTATATACAGTGATTAAAGTTCTGATTAATACAATTAATAAACATTTATTAAATTGCTGCTCTATGAATGGCATTTGGGGTGCAAAGACAGATAAAATATAGAACCTATTGTCAAGAAGCATATAGTCTCATGGAACTAGAGGTGGAAATAGAACCTGAATTACTGATATCAGGAGGGTAAGATGCATATTTGGGTAAAAATTGAGGAGCAAGAGTCTGGTTGTATTTTTTTTTGCTGGAGGTAGCAACTGAGAGGAATACTTCATGAAAGAAATAAGATCTAATTTGGGCTTTGGCTGGAGGAAAGGACTTCAGTGGACCAAGATGGCCGGGGGAGAGGAATCTATTGTGGGAAAAAAAGGATGAAGTGAGCAACAGCAGGATGACAATCATGAATGGAGAGAAGACCAGTTTAACTGGAATTCAGGAATTCCATGTATTCCAATATATGAAGGAGAGAAGTTTAAAATCAGGTTGAATATGATCTGTAGGGGTCCATAAGTATCAGGACCAGGAGTTAATTAAGCAGTGGGAAGCCGGTAAAACACTTTTAACAAAAGAAAAAAGTGATTCTATAAAAATTCATTAGAAAGATTGTTTGGAAACTGTGGAAGAGAATAAGGAAAATGACTAGAGCCCACAGGATAAAATTATATGATTATTACAATAACTGACTGACAATAGATATCAGTCAGTGAACATGTATTAAGTACTTACTATCATCCCACCAAAGAATGGGAGTATCATTCCATATACAAAGAAAGGTAAGATATAGTTCCTATTCTTGTTTTAAATAGTTTTTTTTCCCTAGTTACATGGCAAGGAAATTTTGATATTTCATTTTTTAGAAGATTTTGAGTTCCAAACTTTTCTCCTGTAATCTCTAAAAGAGCTCACTCAGTCTAATGGAGGAGACAATATGAAAACAATTATGGACAAGCAAGTTTTATATAAGACACATTGGAAAAAATAATAGAGTTAAGCATGAGGATTAGTGGGGGGAATCAGGAAAGGCTTCCTATAGAAGAAGTTGATATTTTAACTGGGAATTAAAAGCAGTTAGGAGGCAGAGGTGAGGAAGGAGAGTGTTCAAGGCCTGGAGGACAATCAGTGAAAATGTACACAGTCAGATGATGGAGTATCTTTTCTGAGGAAAAGCAAGGGGGAAAGTGCCACTGCATCACAGAGTATGTGGGAGGATATGTGATAGAAATGTAAGAAGGTTGGAAAGGTCAGGGAGGTAGGTTATGAAGGGTTATGAATGCCAAAGAGAAGATTTTATATTTGCCTCTAAGATGATAGGGAATCACTGGAGTTTACTAAGTGGGCAGTGACATGGTCAGACCTGCATTTTAGAAAGATCATTTTGACCGTCTGGAGGATAGACTGGAGTGGTCACTTTGAGTGAGGCAACACCCATCAGTGAGTGAATAGGCCTCTTTAAGAAGTGAATCAAGGGGTGGTGTAGCAGCAACCACCCTAGCATACCCAAGATGGCTGCGAGCACAGGTTGTTCTTTGGTCTGCTTTTTTAAAGGAAAGCAACTCAAAAGGGGTTAATGATCTTACTTTAATCAAACAAATATCATTCTCTTACTTCAGGGGAAAAGTCAGAACCCTGGGCTTCAGGAAATACAAACAGAAACTACAAGCAGACAAAAATGCAGACAGAGACAATAGCACAGTTAAACAGACCAACAGACAGGGCTTCTAGCTGTCTGACTATTACATACATATAGTGTTAGTTACCGAAAGAGAGAAGTACCAACATCTGGGTATTCAAAGCCAGGGGGCTCAATGGCTGCTAGATTCTCATCTGGCCAAATCACACAACTCTTTGCATAAGTGAGCCCCAAAGCAAAACCTCACCTCAGGGAGTGTATATAGCCTTCTCCAGGATCAGAAGACATTACAACCTTTGTGACCCACTGACTAATTACAAAGTAACAAATGGTGTGCCTTCCTGAAAAATAAGCCTTTCCTAAAGCAATTTTCTCTTGTTGGGCTCCAACTGAGGCCCTTTAGGGGCAGGAAAGTTCTTCAAATTCCCTAGGCCTGTTAAGGGGCATGGAAGATCTTCAAATTCCTTTACCATTACAGATGGCCTCTTTGATAAAAATAAAAAATAAAACTGGGAAGGGAAGACCCTTAGTGTTGCTGGCCAAAAGAGAAAGAGTTACTATTTACATTAATTCTTAGCCGGAAGGCCCCCCAAAAAACCATTAAGTGGTACTTGGGCAGGGACCTATTATTGTCCAATTCCTGAGATCCAGAGTGAATTGGGTTTAAGATTTGGATATTAGCTTGAAAGGGCCAACCTCTTCCACTGCATCCTGGGCCATCTCCAGTGGCCCTGATCAATATCTGGCCACTGGACCCAGATGGCTCTGGAGGAGAAAGTGAGCTGGTGACTGCCCAGACCTCCCTCACTCCAGTCCAAGTTAATTGCAAGTCATGTCATCACCTTCCTGATGTCATCTTTCTCTTTGAGAAAAGAATCACACAAGACTGGAGTGGGAAGTGACTTGTAAGGTGGAGATCCAGCAGGTTATGGCAATAGTCCAGATTTGAGGTGATGAGGGCCTGCACCAGTGTGGTGGCATTGTCAGAGGACAGAAAGGGGCGTATGTGAGAGATGTTATAAAGGTAAAATTGACAAGGTTTGGCAACAGATTGAATATGGGGTGAGGGGTGAGAGAGAATGAGAAGTAGAAAATGATGTCAAGCTTGGGAACCTGGATGATGGTTTTTGATTTTCATTTATATTATTATTAATTTCCTTTTCTTTAAAGAGTATTTTGTAATTATAGTTTTATGTCTTCAGACCAATTTTTTAGGATGTCAAACATTTTTTTAAAATTGTAATTATCTTGAGTAGGACTTTCCTTTTAAGAATCTTTTTTCTAAACTTCATTATTGCTATTTTAAAATGTCCATGATTTTAAAAAATTTACTTTTTATTTGGCTACTTTACAGATACTATTATCTCATTTTCTTTTCTGATTCTCTGGGGTTTTCTATTTAAGTCATTGCTTCATATGCAGATAAAAGTGATTATATCTCATCTTTTCCAATATTTATGTCTTAATTCAACTTTGTAATAGTGAGTCAATCAGTTAACAAAAATTTATTAAGTGCTTACTATGTTCCAAGGGCAGCTAGGTGGCATAGTGGATAGAATATCAAACTCTTCTTCCTGAATTCAAATGTGGTCAAGGACTAGTTGTGTGACCCTGGGCAAGTCAGTTAACCCTGTCTGCCTCAGTTTCCTCATTGGTAAAAATGAGCTGGAGAAAATGGCAAACTATTTCAGCATCTTTGCCAAGAAAACCCCAAGTGGGGACATGAATTTTAATATGACTAAAATGACCGAATAACAATAATGTTCCAAGAACTATGTTAAGCACTGTGAATAGAAAGAAGGGCAAAAAACAGCCCTTCCCCTCAAGAAACTTACAGTCTAATTGGGGGGAGGGGAAACATATAATGGATGAGGTACAAAGTACATAAGATAATAGGAAATACTCAACAAAGGAAAGGCATGTCTCTCTCTCTCTCTCTCTTTCTCTCTTTCTCTCCATATATATGTGTGTGTATATATATATATATATATATATATATATATATGTGTGTGTGTGTGTGTATATATATATATATATGTATATATATATATATATATATGTATGTATGTATGTATGTTCCAGGTAGATTTATAAGTAAATTATACAAAAATTTGAATAGATTAATAAATGAGTGAATGGTGTCAAGATATTTGAGATACTCTGTTTCCTAGAGATAAGACCCAACAACTGGGCCATGTCCTGAGATTGGTATAACAATAATCCTTTGTTCATCCTGTGGCAAAGTGTATTGCTCTGACCAGTACCAGGTGTTTATTGTCTCCTATTTCCAAGGGACCTGAGAGCCATCTATCAATGATACCTCTTGACATGCTCACAAATCCCTGTTTCTGGTAAAAGCTAAGTGAATGGAACCAGTTCTATACTACTGTTCCAGCCAACTCTGGTTTGTTCAGTGAGAGAGTCAACTTGCAGAATGTTCCCATGGGACCTAGGAACACCTACTTTGTCCATGCATGAGCCTGCCACGGGAGCAACTACTCAAGACCTAAGAATGATTATGTCATGGTCCAGCTTACTTGTGGTTTTTTTTTATGTATATAGAGCACTGTCTTGACCCGGCATGTTAAGCCTTCCTACTCAGGAGGACTTCAGATTATAAATATTTTCCTCACTTTGAAATTAATTAAATTTCTCTTTGCGTCCTGACCCTTCTGTCTCTAGCCTGCTTCGTGATGCTCTGGCCACCCACAGGTTAGAGGCTGGTTCCAGTCCAGTTGATAATGAAAACAATTTATTATCCCCTGCTGTATTACACACTGTGCTAAGAGCAATTACTACCTCTACATAAAAACTTCCTATACATAGTGATAACAAATAAAAACAAATAATTTCTATATAAAATATGCAAATTGTCAAAAGTTGAGAAAAAAACCACAAAATTCCTTTTATGAGACAAGTGTAGTCTGAATACTCACATCAATGAAAAAAAGCATAAAACTATGGATAAATATAGCTAATTTCTATTAATAGAAAGACTTAAGAATCCTATCAAATATACCATAACAATATAAAATATTATTCTCTATAGTTGACATCCTTGACCCTTTACTGTCTTTCACACACCATATTGTCTCCTATCAAGATCTGTTGATTTTCCCTTTGGAACATCTCTTGAATAAAATCCTTTCTCTTCTCTGATACTACCATCAACGTGGAGACCCTCATCTCCCTATCTTGGCTTTTGCAATGACCTAGATCTCTCTCTGCTATTTCCATCTGCTTTTCCTGATTTTTTTTCTTCTGTGGCCAAACTGAACAGGTTCAGCATCTCCTTCATATGGAAGCCCCTTAGGTATTTGAAAGTTGGTCTCATATGTTCCCTAAATCTTCTCCTGTGTAACTATCCAAAGTATCTTTTTTTTGGTCTTTTTTGGAGTGAGGAAGGCAGGGCAGTTGGGGTTAAGTGAATTGCCCAAGGTCACACAGCTAGTAAGTGTTATGTGTCTGAGGCTGGATTTTAATTCAGGTCCTCCTGACTTGAAGCTGGTGCTCTATTCACTGTGCCACCTACCTGCCCCATATTCACAGGATCTTGAACTGATTCTCATATCATATGGTTTCTGATCTCCTTACTATACCTATACCTCTCCTTGGACATGCTCCAGTATGTAGTAAAAATTCCTATTAATAGAAGGTTCCAGTTAATATGCTTTATTGTATTATGAAAGTATAATCCCATTTCTATTCCCATAGTAGAGAGACTGGACCTGTGATTTTACTGGTTTAAGGAATTTTCAAATGAGGAAACTCCTACCAATTCAAATTAGCGATTTTCCTAGTATAAGCTATATGAGTCAGAGGTAGATTTGAACTCTGAAGTTTTGCTGACTCCTAGGCCAGTTATCAATCCACTATTCCAACCTTCTTCTCATTCCTGCTTTAGGAAGCTTTTAAGAAAGCAAATATAACATTTTAAAGCATGCATTAAGCAATTCTTGATGTTAATCAAGAATTACTGATTAATCTTGTTGATCAAATTATTCCTTTCTTTGTTTTCTGCAAATAAGTCATTCCTTCACTTAGAGGGGGATTCAAATAGGTCTCCTTTCTAGTATAGTCAAGGAGATAAGAATTACACAAATAAATATAATACGAGGTAGAGATAATATGTATGATGGAGGATTGACAATATGCTCTGAAAATTCAGAGCAGGGAAGGCTCATTTTTGCTAAAGAAATGAGGAAACACTGATTGGAGACATGTAGGAAGGTGTTATTTGAGTTGGATTTTGATGAATTGGCAGGGATTCAACTTGTATAGACAAGAGAGAGGGTATTTCAGGCATAAACAGTGTTTCTTGGTCAAATTTGACATACTTTGGAAGCAATAAATAGTTGTTTGAGTTGTGTAAGTGAAATGGAGGGAGGGAGTGTAAAGTAAGGCTAGGAAGGTAGTTTGGGGGTAGACTGGTAGAAAGAGGGCCTTAAATACCAGCCTAAAGAGTATGAGCTTTATTTGTCAGACAGCAGGAGGCCATTCAATATTTCTGATAACAGAAAAGGCATGATGAGAGCTGCACATTAGCAAAATTAATCTGACAGCTGTGTGTATAAGAGAGAGAGCTGAGGCAGAAGGATAAATTCAGAGACTATTGCAGTAGTATAATTAAAAGGTAATGAGGTTCTGAGCTAGGAAGAGGGAAGCAGGAATTGATTTGAGAGCTTTAGCAGACCTGGAGTTGACAAGACTTACTGACTTATTAGATGTCAGGACTGAGGAAGAAAGAAAGTCAACTGTCTTGGAGTTCAGGGTCAGGATGACTGAAAACAGTGTTATTAGCAAAAATAATTCTGTATACATAGAAAAAAAAATTCACTTTAAGCAAGTATCCGCTTAACAGCTTAACAATGCATATAGTATAGTGGATTTGGAGTCAGATCTTGCTTCAAATGATGGCTGTATTACTTTCCAGATCATAAACATAATGGATTCACATTGGAATTGGAATAGGGAAGGTGTGGTTTAAGTCTTGATTCTGACACACACCAGTATTTTTATTATTAGCAAGTCACTTAAGTTCTGAGTGCCCCAAGCATTGTTTTAAGACCATAAGTGACAGATGAATTATTGGCCTGTATCCATGGAGAGAACTGTTACATGAGAAGGTTTCTGAAGAAATCACAGGTCAAGTTAAAAACTAAAAAAAATAATTTTTATAACCTTTATCTACAAAAAGCACTATTTCTAGTGATACAAACCCTGAATTCTAAGTGATTTCACTCTTCCTCTTCTTCACTCCTGTAACACCATGCACAAACAGCTTTCCACAAGAATTCTACTGTGAACAGGTTTTAAGGTTCTGATTACACAGTATAGTGAACACTCTGTTCTATAACAAATCAAAGTAAAACATTCACAGAAAATCAGGGTACAGCATTCACAATATTACAGCTTATCACAGAAAATCACAATATAGTATTCACAACAGCTTATCATTAAAATGGCCACATAGTTTTCACCAAAGTGGTCACAATATTTAGAACAAAGGACAATCATCTGTAATGAAAATGCATATTTGAAGATCTTCCCTGCCTCTAGGCCCTTTGATTGGCTTAAGGCCCTTTGATTGGCTTAAGTGACTCTGAGAACCTTCTTTAATTTGATAATATACTCTGCCCCCTAATAGGCTGAATGTGGTCACATGGAGCCTGTGGTAGGAGGCTTGGTTTTCAGGAATGACCACACCTTGATGCTGTGTGATTGGGCAGTGGGTCAAGAGGGTGGTTACATTCTCTGACCCAGGAGAAGGCTATATAATTCCTGATTTGAGGCTTTGCTTTGGGGCTCACTTTGAGAAGTGTTGTGTGATTTGACCAGATGAGACTCTGGGAAGCCGCTGTTGAGAGCCCCCTGGCTTTGAAAACCCAGATGTTGATGCTTCCCTCTCTGGTAACTGTGATTTTGGTATTGATAATGTTTGGACAGTTTGGAAGCCTGTCTGTTTGATTTGTTTGTTTCTCTATCTTGTAAGTTCTGTCTGTATACTCTGAAGTTCAGGGTTCTGACCTTTTTCCCCTGAACTAGGTAAATGATATATTTTTGTTTGATTAAAGTAAGCTTGTTAACCCATTTTGAGTTGCTTTCCTTTAGAAAAGCATATCTAAGAACCTGTGTTGGCAGCCACTCTGGGGATGTTGGGGTGCTTGCTGCTATATCATCTCAAAGTACAATAGTCAAAATCTTCCACTCATGGGGAACACTAAGTCAACTTAATCAGTCACTTATTCAGCAATCAATTACTAAGTGTCATTAATCACTAAGTACAGTCATTAGAAAACACACAAACCCTCCACCCCTTGGTCACTAGTAAACTATAATTTCATCATTACTCAGTACTTACAGAGAAGTCTTTTCATCTTGAATTGGGGCTGGTTCTCAGATTCCCTTCCATGGTCCCAGATTCTACCTGGATTCACCAGACTGTCACCTGGGTTCAATGGCAGACAATTCCCAGTTCCTTGTCCAGCTCTCTGAGTAGGTCCTACTCCACACTGAAGTTCATAGGGTCCAATACATGTCAAATGCTTCAAAATTTCTGCTCCCGGGAATTCAAGGCTCAACCAAGCCACAAATAGACAAAGTCCCTGCATCCCAGTCATACTTCCTCAGTCTTCTGCAGCTCGTTTAAAAAAAAAATCAAATCATCTTATCCAGCCCGGCGGGGGAGGGGTGGGCATGGAGGGCATGCTCCTCAGCTCCTGGGTTCCTGGCTTCCTGGGCTCCTGGACTCCTCTTCAGCCTCCTCCAGGAAGCTGCTTATGCCTCCATGATGCTCCAAGAAATTCTGACTGTGCCTCTCTGGGGCTTTTCTTATATACACAGTATTAGCTACTTCCTGTTTCAGCCAGCCCCTTCCTGTTACATCAGGAACAAGGGTTCATACCTTCTGCTTCTTTCCTGGAGGTTTCATTAGTTACTAAGTGCTAAGTACCTGTTTACTTGCCAATACAAAAAGGGGTCTTCAAATCACCATTACAACTCCTGACTCTAAGTCAATATGTGTAGTCAATGTTAGGTCTGCAATAGCTCTCAAAGAACTCAACCACCCTCCTCCCAAACCTGAAAACTGGTCAATTCCATGAAAAGATGAGTCAAAGCTAGTTTAAACAGACAACCAAGTACAACTTACATGTTTATTTAAGCTAGTTAATATGATTAAATTGATATAGTCCACTCTCAGCTAATAGAGTTTGAAGATGTCAGATTTTGTTACAAATCATGAAAGTTTGCTAGATTCGGTTTCTCTTGCTAAAAAGCATGGATATATAAAACATGTGAGCCTTTCTATTGCTATAGCTTTCTTTTCTCTGTGAATAGAATGCACTGAAGGGATCAAGTACTTCATAACTTAAATTCTGCAATCAATATCTCAAAACTGAATGTATTTGTTAGATTGACCCCATTATCTATATATCTGACCTATAGAGATACTTGGCATTTCCAGGCACTGTCCACACTCATTCATGACCCATATTTATTCATTAGTGACTTCTGCTTTTGAAAGCTACATAATCTCACTGTGTCTGTAAGAAAAAACCCCACAATACAAAACCTCCTAAAATTTATACACATGCAACATACACACACATATACATATAAATATATATTTGTGTGTATGTGTGTGTGTATATATATACATACATATATGTATATATACATATATATGTATGTGTATATATACATACATATATGTATATATACATATATATGTATGTATGTATATATATTAATTTCTTCTTTTTTATCACATTATGAGAGGAATGGGTAATTTCTTATGTATATGCATATATGCTTATGCATTCTATCTGCTGAGCCACCTAGCTGCCTTTGGGTGTCTGAGTAAGAATGCTATCTACACCATATTCAGCAGTGATTGTCAAGCCTTTTACTTGATGACTTTCACTGCGGATGAAAACACTCACTAGGCAAATGATTTCACTTCTGAGTAGTTTTAATTGTTATTAATGTTTCCTTTATATCAAGCCTACATTGGCCTTCTGCAGCTTACATTCACTTCTCTTAGTCCTACCCTCTATTATTAAATATTAAAAGCCTAATTTTTCTTTTTGTACATGATGACCCTTAAATGCTTTGAGAGTGATCATGCCTGTTTTGCCTCTCCCCCTCACACCTCAATACATCCCTTATCCAGACTAAATACTGTCAATTTTCTCAATCACCAGTCACCTCTGCCTCTGTGGCCTCTTGTTCTGATTGGAGGGTAGAGAGTTCCTTCCGCAACTTTAATGAGGACACAAGACTAGCTATCTCTTTGTTTTCTACCCAACTGTATGCTTTTTGGATGCCCCCCCCCCCCCTTCCTGGTACTACCAGGAAAAAAAAAGAGCTTGTTTGGGTTATGGAGTTACTAAACAATGAACTTGGTTTACTGAGAAATGAAATCTCTTATGTATGTAAGTCATGGCAAAATTACTTACTGCAACTCCATAAGAGTAAAAGCATTTGTATCTAGCCCTAAGGTGTGATTGGTGAGACTTGCCATTTGAGGTAAAAGACGTTGGGATTGAAACTAGTTTTATGTTCAGTTTGAATTTAGATATAGTTGTCTGCATTAAATCAGTGTCTGAGAGAAATACCACTAGAAAATCAGAAGGAATGTGATCCTGCTACAGGTAGGTGAAGGTTTGCTTTTGGGAAAAGCAGAGGGGACAGTTTTAGCCTCAGTCTAAAATGGGACCCTCCTAGTTCAGTTTCCCCATTGTCTTCCTTTGAAAAAGAATATTTTGCATCTGGCTATTCCTGAGTCTGGCTATGAGATGGATTTAAAGTGACTCTTATCTGAATTCAAAAAGAGCTAAGGATGTTTTATCATGTCATATCTGGCATGTTCCTCCTTTTTCTTTTATGAAAATTTCTCTAATTAAAGCAAGTGGTCAGTAAAAGAGAGTAAAAGTACAATGCAGTTTTGTGAAATTTTACTGTTCTCAATCTGAATGTGTAGACATTCCATATCCCAAACAATTGGGTAAATTAATACATGGGTTTGTCATCTGCCTACCTGAATAGTCAGGTGAAAGGTTAAATCCCTGGAATAGAACATTTTTTTCTGAATGATAGGGGAACAATTACACAAAGGAAAAAGAAGCTTGTGAAACAAAGGTACAAACACAGTGTTAATCATTATCCCATATACGAAGGCTGGGATACATTGGAGCTACTAACTTGTGTGTTAGATCTGAGCTATTGAACCTAAAATTATATTCTTTTCTACAATCTAAATAATTTACTAAAGGAGGAGGCAGAGCCAAGATGGCGGAGTAGAAACAGAGTGTCCAAGACACTGTGCCCCCAGATTACCTCCAAACTATGTAAAAGGGGACTCTGAACAACTTCTGGAGCCCCAGCACCCACAGCACGACACAAAGAAGCTTACCTCCCACTGAGGACAGCACAACAGCCCTGCAGGAAGGACGAGCGCAGTGGTCTGGGAGCTGGCAGCACAGCACACAGAGCGTGGGGAGCCAAGCAGGGAGACGAGCACAGCCCAGTGCCTGAGTTGCAGTTTTAGCCCCAGGGCGGCAGGGCCAGCAGGTGGCTGGTGGGACCCCAGAACACCAGCAGCTGTGGCAATTCCAGAATTATCAACATAGACATGCCTAGGACGATGTGAGAAGTTAGTGCCCTATGGACTTTAGGACCAGTATTTGGGGAACACGTTGGTTTCCTCCCCTGGGGGCTAGAAGCCACTGAGGAGACACACCATTTTGTAGTTTTCAGAGGCAGCTCCAGCTCCTGGCCTGCGAACTGTAGGGAGATCCAGTGATCAGTCTTGGGGGGTAATCGCTCTTGCTTTAACCTCCCTGGATCTGGATTGTGATCTGTGGTGCAGGTCGTGGGTGGGTTTCCAGCTTGCTAGAAACAGAAGTTGCTCCCCACACATTCGGGATGAAAATTCCTCTATCTGGCCTTAAAGCCATACTGTGGCAACAATCTCAAAAGTCAAGTAATTAAGTGGCAACATGCCAAGGCAAAGGAAACAAATTAAACAGAAAAATGCAACCCTAGACTCCTACTTTGGGGGCAAAGAGGGTTGAAGCATAGGGGAAGAGGACCGTGAGGTCAGAAGTCCTGCTCCAAAAGCCCCAGGGGAAAACATGAGCGGGTTGCAGGCCATAGAGGACCTTAAGAAGGACATTAAAAATCAAATAAGAGAAGTGGAGGAAAAATTGGGAAGAGAAATGAGAAGGATGCAGGAAAAGTATGAAATCAGGGTCAACAGCCTGACTGAGGAAAACAACACCTTAAAAAATAGACTAACTCAAATGGCAAAGGAGGCCCAAAAGGGCAATGAGGAGAAGAATGCTTTAAAAAGTTGAATTTGCCAGATGGAAAAAGAATCTCAAAAGTTCACTGAGGAGATTCAGTCCTTCAGAGTTAGCCTGGAGCAAATGGAAGCTAATGACTTTATGAGAAATCAAGATGCTGTTAAGCAGATACAAACAAATGAAAGATTAGAAGGCAATGCGAAATATCTCATGGGAAAAACCACTGACCTGGAAAATAGATCCAGGAGAGACAATTTAAAAATTATTGGACTACCTGAAAGCCATGATCAAACAAAGAACCTAGAAATCACCCTTCAAGAAATTCTCAAGGAAAATTGCCCTGATGTTTTAGATCCAGAGGGCAAATAGAGGTTGAAAGAATCCACAGATCACCTCCTGAAAAAGATCCCAAAAAGAAAACTCCCAGGAATATTATAGCCAGGTTCCAGAATCCCCAGATCAAGGAGAAAATACTACAAGCAGCCAGGAAGAAACAATTTCAATATTGTGGAAACACAATCAGAATAGCCCAGGACCTGGCAGTTTCTACACTGAGGGATCAAAGGGCATGGAATATGATATTCCAGAGGGCAAAAGAACTGGGAATGAACCTAAGGGTCACCTACCCAGCAAAACTGAGTATTTTGTTTCAGGGGAAAATATGGTTATTCAGTGGAATAGAGGACTTTCAAGCATTCTTGAGGAAAAAACCAGAGTTGAATAGAAAATTTGACATCCAGACGCAAGAAGTAAGAGATGCCTGAGAAGGTAATTAGGGAAAAGAAATCAAAAGGAACTTATCAAAGTTGAACTATTTACATTCCTATATGGAAAAACAATAACTCTGACTGATGAAATCTTTTTCACTATGAAAATAATGGAAGAAGGGTGTGTGGTCATATGAATACATATGTGAATGTGTGTGTATATGGTTACAGTTATATATGGATAGAGGGCATAGGTTGAATTTGTTGGGAAGGGAGGGTACTCAAGGGGTGAAATTATGAGATGAGAGAGGAAAGTGGCAAGAGGAGATGGGGAGAGACAGGGTAGGGTAAACTATCTCATGTAGAAGAAGCAAGGGGAAGTGGCTGCATGGGAGGGGAAGAATAGGAAGACAAAAAGGCAAAACCACATTCTCATTGAATTTGGTTCAGGGAGAGAATGACATACATACTAAATGGGATATCTCAACCTGCAACAGAATAGGGGAAGGGGGATGAGAAGGGGATGATGGATGGGAGGGCATTCTTGGGGGAAGGGGAGGTTGGAAGTACCCACTATAGAAGAGGGACAGGATCAAGTAGGGAATGGACCAGGTGGGGGGTGGGATGAGTGGGAGGGAATTATAAGCAGCCTTGTACAATATATCTACTTTGATAATGTTTTGCATAGCTAAACATGTACAACATATCCTGAATTACTTATCTCCCCAGAGGGACTGGGTGACAAGGGAGGAAGGAAATGCATCTGAAATTCAAGGTCTTAAGATTAAATGTTTCAAATATATATATAAATACTATTATTAATACTCTTTTGCTTGTAATTAAGCGATAAGGTGTGCAGGAATTGGGTCACAAAGAGTCACCTTCCTCTAATGGAAAAGTTGAAGGGGGTATGGGAGATGATATGGGAGAGAGCAGATTGGAGGAAGCGATATCTTGCTGGACTGCTATTCTGGGAGGGTGAGTAGGGGGAAACGGGGGGAAAATGATTGTAACTCAAAATCTGGCAGAAATGAATGATGTAAAACAGACGTTTATAGAAAATAAAAGGTTTGGAATAAAAAAAAATAATTTACTAAAAGGGGACTTGGCCTAGTCAACTGCATGTTACTAGATATATCTATCTTTCTCCTTATATCTTGGGGCCTGCATATTGAACTTGCCTGTCAGATTTGTGTCTCTGATTAAGGCCAATTCACCTACAGTTCGCAGGAAGCAGTAGGTACCAGTCCATCCTCACTTACCCTCCCCTGGATGGGATCTATGCTCAGTTCTAGTCAACTTCCTCCTTGGGACCCACTGAGACAGGAACAACTCTATTCCTCTTTTTAGCTTGAAGAAGTTACACAAGCTGAGACCTTCATCCCTTCTCCCAAATGAATTTGGGCCCCAGCTCTTTGAAGGGAGGGAATGATGGAATCATAATAAAACTGCCCCCAGCCCCAATATACTAACTTCATTATAGGCCTGGCCCTGTTGAACAGCGGGCCCCCTGCACCTACCTAGTGCCCCCCGCCCCCCGCCCACGTCCTAACTTCTTTGTATATGCCTCACTGCTCACTGGAACAACAGGTGTGTCCCTGAACTCTTAGTTCCCACAGAAATAGCACGTGTGTCTATGTGATGGGAACCTAGCTACTGCCTCTACCTGGTCACTGCCCAGACCCAGTTCCACAGAAACAGGTGTGCTCTTGTATTCAAACACAATCACATTATCCATCTAAGTTAAGACAGGACCACAGTACCTAACTATCTGTCTTAACCAGACAATACCACAATAGCTAGCCAGTTGGAGGGCAGAATGATCAGAATGTTTAACCACCTAACCATAGATGGGACCCCTCCCCTATTACCTAATCCCTTAACAAACTCCTCTTGCTTTTTTAATATTAATGATATTACCTTATTCTCTGTAAATTTCTGTTATGTAATTGCATCTTTACCCTATATAAAAATCCATCTTGCTTCCTCTAAAGTTGTTGGTTCCTTTCAGAACTTAGCCCACTTCATGAGAAACCTTTTATTAAATATATGTAGTTAAATAAATTCCCATAATAATTTTGTCCAAAAATGTGTGCTTAATTATGCATATTGAATCCATCATCTCTCTGTCAAGATATGGGTAGTATTCTTCATCAACCTCCTTTGGAATCATGGTTGATCGTTACATGAATCAGTTAGGTCTTTTGAAATTATTCTTTAAAATTTTTTTATTTAATTAATTTAGTCTTTTCCACATTCACTTCTACAAGATTTTGAGTTCCAAATTTTCTCCCCATCTCTCCCCTCCCCCCCAAGAAAGTATGACTTCTGATTACCCTTTTCTCTGCCCTCCCATCTATTATCCCTCTCCTTATCTTATCCCCTTCCCTTTTATTTTCCTGTAGGGCAAAATGAATTTTTATACCCCTTGCCCATTGCTTTTATATCTTATTTTTGAGTTGCTTGTAAAAACAATTTTTAACATTCAATTTTAAAACTTTGAGTTCTAAATTCTCTTCCTCCTTCCATTCCCACCTGCCCTCATTGACAAGGCAAGCAATTCAGTATAGGTTATATATGTGTAGCTATGCAAAATACTTCTGGGACAGTCATGTTGTGAAAGACGAACTATATTTTACTCAATCCTATCCTGCCCCCCATTTATTCTGTTCCCTCCTTTGACCTTGTCTGTCCTCAAAAATGTTTGTTTCTGATTACCTCCTCTACTCCTTTGCCCCATCTTCTATCATTACACCCTCTCTTATCCCCTTTCCCCCTTATTTCCTATGGGGTCAGATAGATTTTCATACCCAAATGTGTATGTTATTCCCTCCTCAAGCCAAGTATGATGAGAATAAGGTTCACTTATTCCCTATCATGTCCCTCCTCTTCTCCCCCATTGTAAAACTTTTTCTTGCCTCTTTTATATGAGATAATTTAGCTCATTCTACCTCTCCTTCCCCGTTCTCTCTGTACTTTGCTCTCTCTACCCCTTAATTTTACATTTCACCTATAATCCCTTCATATTCAATTCAACCTTTGCCCTCTCTGTATGTGTACTTTATATATATGTATATATATATACATATATTATATATATATGCATATATTATATATATGTATATATATATACACACACACACATATATTTGTGTACAACTCAACTTTAATAAAAACCCCTTATGATTTCTCTTTTCCATTTACCTTTTCATGCTTCTCTTGAGTTTTGTATTTGAAAATTAAATTTTTCTATTCAGCTCCGGTCTTTTCATCAAGGGTACTTGAAAATCCTCTATTTAACTGAAAATTCATTTTTTCCCCTGAAGGATTATATTTATTCCTGCTGGGTAAGTGATTCTTGGTTTTAATTCCATCTCCTTTGACCTCCAGAATATCATATTCAAAACCCTCCTCTTCTTTAATGTAGAAGCTGCTAGATCTTGTATTAACCTGATTGTGTTTCTATAATACTTGAATTTTTTCTTTCTGGCTGCTTGCAATATTTTCACCTTGACCTGGGAGCTCTTGGATTTTGCTAAAATATTCCTAGGAGTTTTCCTTTTGGTATTTCTTTCAGGAAGTGATCAGTAGATTCTTTCCATTTCTATTTTACCCCCTGGTTTTAGAATATCAGGCAGTTTTCCTTGATAATTTCTTGAAAAATGATGTATAGGCTCTTTTTTTGATGGTGGCTTTCAGCTAGTCCAACATTTTTTCAATTATCTTGTCTGGATTTGTTTTTCAGGTTACTTGTTTTTCCATTGTGATATTTCACATTGTCTTCTATTTTTTTAATTCCTTTGATTTTGTTTTATAATTTCTTGATTTATCATTGAGACATTAGCTTCAATTTGCTCCATCCTAATTTTTAAGGAATTATTTTTTTCTGTGAGCTTTTAGACCTCCTTTTCCATTTCCATTCTACTTTTTAAGGCATTCTTCTACTCATTGGCTTTTTGAACCTCTTTTGCCATTTGGATTAGTCTATTTTAAGGTGTTATTTTCTTCAGCATTTTTGAGGGCTCCATTAACAAGCTGTTGACTCATTTTTCATGATTATTTTGCACTACTCTCCTTTCTCTTCCCAATTTTTCCTTTACTTCTCTTACTTGATTTTCAAAATCCCTTTTGAGCTCTTCAGTGGCCTGCAAACAATTTTTATTTTTCTTGGAGATTTTTGATGTCAGAGCTTTGACTTTATTGTCTTCTTCTGGTTATATGTTTTGATCTTCCTTGTCACCAAAGTAAGATTCTGTAGTCTGATAGTCTGATTATCCCCCTGCTCTTTGCTCATTTTCCCAACCAATTACTTGCCTTTTATGCTCTTTGTTAAAGTAGGCCTTTGCTTGCAGCATTGAAGGTGTACTGTCCCAAACTTCAGGGGTTTTGTGTAGCTGTTTTCAGAGATACTTCTAGGGTCCTATAAATTTTCAGTTCTTCCAAGGAGATATGATCAAAGGAGAAGTGTTTTCTCTTCTCTGGACCTGTGCTTGGGTCTGTAAGTGACCACAAGCCCTCTTTTATGCCTTGGAACTATGAGGAGGATTCCATCTCCCCTGCTACTATAAGCTCTACCACATCATTGCTCAGCTCCTTGCCCCAGTGCTGCTACTACTCTGATCCAAGCATGGCCAAAGCAAGAGAATATTGCCTAATTGCCAGCAAATAGACCCTTGCAATCCCTCATCTGTGAGCTGAGACCTCTGAAGCAGCCACTTCTGTTACTGTCAGCACCACCTTGATCTGCCCTCAATTCCCTGATCGTTTACCATGATCTTTGCTCCTACTACCCCAATCTTGATCTCAACACCCTCCAAAACTGCCCTGCTGGATGGGAGATGATTCACTCATGCTCAGTCAAGACAGCAGAAACCTTGACTTCCTTCCCCAGCAAGTCCCATGTTGGTAAGGGCCTGAAGACACAATGGGGAGGGGAAGGGCAGGGATAGCTGGGGAGCCACTCTGGGCTTTCTACATCCCCACGCAACCAGCCTCTAGAAACTGGACATTTCTGGGTCCCTCCTTTGTTTTCAATTATTTCTCTTCCTTAATTCCTTAATTATTTAGTCTGTTACACTGATATGATTTTTTTTGTTTTTTGATGTATGTTAAATAATTTTAGTAGTAGTGCCCTATTTTGAGGTACATTATTCCATGCTTCATTTATAGCTTATTTCATTATTTCCTTTGAGACTCTAGAAGTTTTGTTCTTTCAAGTGAATTTAGTCATTGTAGTATCAGTATCCTCTATATAATTTGATTGATAGAGCATGAAATCTATAAATCAATATAAATTTTGTTGTTTTTATTATATTTGAATTGCCAAAACATGAACCTTGAGTAAAATCTCTTTTGTTTCTTTAAAGAATATAGTTATATTTATATTACTGCATATGCTTATAACTTGCAGTTTTATTTTATATAAATCTGATACAAGTATTGGTAGATTAATTTTGGGATATTTTGTGTACCTTGTAGTTAGTTACATGCATGGAATGTAAATGGTTATATTTTGCATTACTATTGTCTAGGGATATTAACATTGTTCATTTTTTTGTACGTTAGAATTTTGCATTAACCATTAAATATTTAAAATTCTCCAATTCTCTGGTATTTTCTAAGTGTGATGTCATGTCATCTATATAAGTATATATTTTTCTCATCTTCATCAATATTTATATAATCTATTGTTCATTTAAGATATTTCCATTTATATGTCACTGTTTTGGGCTGAAAGGTGCAAAAATAATTTTTATGGTAGGAGAAATAGATATATCTACTCTCAAAGAATGAAAGATATTGCTATTATTGCCAAGTAAAAATTGTGATGATTAAAAGCAATAGGAAAGGACCTTAGTTTTAATAAAATGTTTTTTTAAAATGTCTATTAATAGCCTTAGATGGACTTTGGGAAATTTTTGACAGAAAATTAGCTATAGTATAATTGTAAAGACTGAAATCATCTTCCAAATTATATAGAATGATGTCTTGCTTATTTGTGACTACTTTGATGGTGCAGAGATGCAGAGAAATATATTTTTATTTATTAAAGACTAGAAAAATATGAATTTTAAGAAACAGTTCAAAGACATTACAGGAAAAAGGAAGGAACTATTCCTAAGGAATGACAGAGGTAAAGAAGTCAAAGATGCAAAGGAGAAACAGCATGGGTGGGATCCCCCACCTCCCACTCTTTCTAGCTCTATGGACAGTATGGTAGCCTATAAATCAGCAAAGTATTTCCTCAAATTCCAGATTATCAAAACTACTATATATATGGGCACCAAAGACACTGCCTCATCACTCTTGAGGTTAAGGCAGTAGGTTAGTTTAGGTGTCTAAAATAAAATTATATTCTGAGTTGCCATGAGAAATGAGAGATAGAGATGCAAGGAAATGTAACTCCAAAGAAAGTAAGCCTTTTGTAGAGGGAGGGATAAAGCTATTGATCTCCTGAGTATTTAAGTCTTAGTTTATATGTATCCTGGGAGCTAGGACCATAGCAGTCAAATTGGTTTTCAGCATATAGGAAATACATTGGAGGACCTTGCTGAAAACCTCAGAGTTGAAAAGAAAAGCAATATATTATGTTAGCTAATTTGTGTATAATTGTTTTATGACTAAAAAAAGGTAAAACTCAGAAAAATGACACTATTTCAATACTGAAGTATGATTTTTTGAAAGACTGCTGCTCTCATGAGGAAAGTTTGGTGAGTTGTTAACTTTTAAGTTAAAAGTGAATAAGTGGGGGCAGCTAGATGGCACAGTGAATAGAGCACCAGCCCTAGAGTCAAGAGTACATGAGTTCAAATCTGGCCTTAGACACTTAATACAAAAACTAACCATGTAACCTTGGGCAAGTCACTTAACCCCAATTGCCCTCCAAAAAGCAAAAGAAAAAAAGTGAATCAGTGACTGACTTTTTGCTGTTTAGTTGCTTCAGTCCTGTCCAGTTCTCTGTGACCCCATTTGGGATTTCCTTAGAACAGAACTGCAGTGATTTGCCATTTCCTTCTCTAGCTCGTTTTATATATGGGGAAACTGAGGCAAACAGGGTTAAGTGACTTGCCCAGAGTCACACAGGTAGTAAATGTCTGAGGCAGGACTTGAACTCAGGAAGAGGAGTCTTCCTGACTCCATGTCCAGCACTCTGTCCACTGCTTCAACTTACATGCCTGACTCAGTTTTAGGAGACTCTGATTTAAGCCATTGAAAGATAGAGGAACCTGGGATAAGACCTTGGTATAGGAGGCTGATGCTGGTGATAATAAGAATGTGTTGTGAAGATTAAAGATACAACTTTAAGGGTTATGACACTATGATTATGTTGCCAAATAACATCCTTTTTGACACCTAGGATGGCACAGTATTCACTGACTCTCTTTAAACTTTGACTATAGGACCATATGTCCTTGGGGCAGCCAGGTGGTGCAGTGAATAGAGCACCATCCCTGCAGTCAGGAGGACCTGAGTTCAAATCCAGCCTCAGACACTTAACACAACAAAACTAGCCATATGACCTTGGTAAGTAACTTAACCCCAATTACCCTCTAAAAAGCAAAAAAAAAAAAAAAAAAAAAGAAAGAAAGAAAAAAAAAAAGAAAAGCAAAAAGGAACCGTATGTCCACCGTGCCTATTTATCATGATGCCATAACTTTTGAAGTTGTGTCTTCAATCTTGAAACTAAACATAAAAGATAAAATCAAACAAAACCAAACAAAACAAAACAAAAATTCCCTAAACTCATGGTAACTGGTCCCATCACTTTCTGGCAAATAGAGAAAGAAGAAAGGGAAGCAGTGTCACATTTTATATTCTTGGGCTAAAAGATTACTGCAGACAGTGACTGTAGCCATGAAATTAAAAAGACACTTCCTCCTCAAAAATAAAGCTGTGGCAAATCTGGAGAACACTAAAAAGCACAGACCTTGCTGACAAAGGTCTGTATAGTCAGAGTTATGGTTTTTCCAGTAGCAATGTATGACTGTGAGAGTTGGACTATAAGGAAAGCTGAGCAACACAGAATCAATGCTTTTGAATCCTGGTGCTAGAGTTCTTTATAAAAGCTTGGAGATCAAATCAGTCAATACTTAAAGAAATTAATTCAGACTACTCATTGGAAAGACAGATACTGAAACTGAAGCTTAAATACTTTGAACACATAATGAGAAGATAGAACTCACTAGAAAAGCCCTGGATGTTAGTAAAGAGTCAAGGCAAAAGAAGAAGTCAGTTGACGTTTAGGTGGATATAAAGTGTCAAGAAAGCAACAAGTATAAACTTGAACAGACTTCAGAAGATAGCAGAGGACAGAAGGGTCTGACATTCTATGATCCACGGGGTCATAAAGAGTTGGAGACAATTGAATGAATGAACAGCAACTTTTTGTATCCTATGTTTTTAGGAGTTTTAGCACCAATGAGGGTTATATTTTTTCAAAGAGATTTCCTAAGTGTAATGAAATAATCTATTGTTGTCTAAATATTTCTTATATGATTAATTACATTGTTTTACTGATAGTGAATCATCCACTAGTTCATAGTATTAAATGTCATGGCGTCTTTTTCTGAATCTAGTTCTGTAACCTCCTTGTGAAAATTGTATCTAAATTTTTGCATTGATTATTTAATAGTGAGACTTCCCTATAATTTCTTTATTTCTTCATTTTATTCTTTGGTTATCAGGACAAAATTTGTCCAATAAGAGTAGGTTTATAGTGGGCATTCCGTCACAATTTTCTAGAATAATTTTTGTTAGCTATTACATTGAATGTATGAATAATAAACATTTATTAAGTAATTATTACGTGCAGAGCACTAAGTGCTGCAAATACAAGTAGAAAAGTATGGTAGTGCCTGTTGTCAAGGAGGTCACATTTTAATGGCAGAGACAACTCACATCACAGGTTTCAGTTGCAAGTGAGATGGAAAAGGTGTTCTTTAAATATTTAATAGATTTCTTCTGTGAATCTTGCTGTCACAAGTCTTCCTTTACCGTCAGAGGTTCATTTATGACTTTTTTTAAAAAATGAGACTAGGTTATTTAAGTTTTCTATTTTTTATTTTATTATTTTGGGTATCACTTTTTTTGGCTTCTCAGTTTTGTTGGTATTGTAATTTCTGATAATTCTTTTATTTCCTTTCTTCTCTCTCTCTTTTTTTTTACTGCTTTTGTCTGTATTTTCACAAAACAGTTCTTAGTTATGTTTGTTAGTTCTATAACTCTTTTTCCTTTTAAGCTTTTCTACGTATCTTCCATTTTCAAGATTCCTTAATTCATACTCATTTTAGAATTGACAATTTAAATTTTCTAGTGTTCTTAATTGCATGCTTATTTCATTTATCTTCTCTTTTCCATTTTATCAATGTAACTATTCAGAAATATAAATTTATCTCAGAGGACTATTCTGCTATATGTCCTAAGTTTTAGTATCTTGTTTCTTTAATATTCTCATTTAGAAATCCTCACAGGTTGGTAAAGTTTAGTTTTTCTAACAATTTTTTTAATTCTCTATTTTCAGTATTGTTTGTTTTCATATTAGATTTATCTTACTCTCAGAGAGGAGTATTAAAGTTGCCTACTGTTATTGTGTTACTAACAATGTTTTTTTTGCAATTTACCTAAATTTTTATTTAAAGAAATTAGCCAGTTTGGTATTCAGTTTACATAATTTAAAAGTTTGCTATCTCATTGCCTCTGCACCAATTTTATTGCTGGAATGCCCTACCTGCTGGCCTCTGCCTTTTAGAATTACTGGTATCCTTAAAATCTCCACTCAAATGTTTTCCATTCATGTGGCCTTGCCCAGTTGCCAGCGCCCATTCACCCAAACATTATTTTATTTTATCTTTTGGACACAAAGTAAGCATATACAGTATATATGGTTAGGTTGTTCAGTAGACAGAGGGCTAAGCCAGGGGTCAAAGACCTTTGTTCAAATCTGGCCTCAGACACTGTGATCCTAAGCAATATGTTTCTGTTTGTTCTTGTGACAAGTATGGTAGGAGGTAACACCTCAAACTTAACACTACAATCTTGTTAGAGTCAAACAATGGGAAATTCAGGAGAAAAATATAGCAATAGAATGACAAAAAACCCAACTAGTATTTTGAGGGGGAGAAGAGAGAAAAATAAGACCTACTTCTGATGTGTTGACTGAATTTGGTATCCCCTTACTATTTTATAGATATGATCTGATTGCCACTGTATCTTTAAATGAGATAATGTATATGAAATCCCCTTGAAAAGTGTAACCCTACTTTAGAAATATACAGTAATAGGGGGAGGCTAGGTGGCACAGTGAGTAGAGCGCTGGCCCTGGAGTCAGAAGGACCTGAGTTCGGATCCAGCCTCAGACACAACACACACAAACAAAAACCTAGCCGGGTAACCTTGGGCAAGTTACTTAATCCCAATTGCCCTCCAAAAAGCAAAAAAAAAAAAAAAGAAATATACAGTAATATAAGCCATCCTCATCATTAAGACACCTTAAAGAGAAAAGATGAAATGGAGAAACTTCCGATTTACATTATAATTCCAAATTTACCAACCTGATGATACCCAAGCTGTTCTATCAATATATTAATGCAAATATACAGTGTGAGTGGGCAGAATGACAACAGAAGCAAAGCAAAAATAAAGCTCCATACTGTGGCCTTTAAATAAGAATAGCTGTATCTTCTCAGAGAATTGTAATGCTGTAGGCCAATTTTACTGTTTACTGCAATAAATATGGAAACCATGATAGCTAGGTAGATAAAATGCTGGGCCTGGAGTCAAGAAGAATTGAGTTCAAATGTGACCTCAGACACACACTGTGAAACCCCAGACAAATCACTAAATCTTCCGCAGTTTCCTCATCTGTAAATTGGGGATAAAAATAGCACCCAATTACCTGACTTATTATGAAGATAAAGTGAAGTAATATTTGTGAAGGGTTTTGCAAAGCCAAATATAAGTGGTTGGTACTATTAATATCATCATTAATTTGATGATATTAGCCCAATGTGGCTCTCTGAAAAGAATGCTGGATTTTGAGTCAGAGAACTAGAGTTCAAGTCTTGACTCTGGAACTGCTTGTATAATCTTGAGCAAATCATTTACTCTGTCTGGGCTAAAGTTTCCTCAGATTAGAAGCTTGACTTGGATGAACTTAATGTATTCTCCTCTGTTAAATCAATAAGCTAATGATCGTTATTCCAAACACAGACTCTCTCTCTCTCTCTCTCTCTCTCTTTCAAAAAGGAATGAAAAACGAACTTATGTAAAAATGTGTGCTGTTTTGCCAGAAGTTAGAAATCATCCTTGGTAGAGTTTCTTGGAGAAAGCAAATGACCTTAGAAGTCTATAGACTAGAAAATTAGTTCATTTTCTAAGTTGTGGTGACAGAGGCAATGCAAAAGGACAGAAGATTTCTGGAAACAATACTAGCACTGTTCTCACAATGTATTGGATTTCAAAGACTTCACAGATTGTTGCTAGATAATGATGGAACCAACTAGTCAGCATGATGAGAACTAAAATGAGAAATTCCTTAACATGGAGGAAGGGGATTGAACAATTTGGCTCACGTTAATTTAAAAGGTAGTGTAGAGGAGTAGTATTAAACCAAAATATAAAAATAGATTGACTTAGAAAACCATAGATTAACATTATCTATATTGTACCTTTTTATTTTATTAAACATTTCTCTTACATTTTCATCTGGTTTGAGCTACACTTGGGGGTTTTGAAGTCCTGTTGTGAATTTGAAACCTTAGAGTTTTCTGGAGTTGTGGTGGAGGGGAGGGTGGTGGAGTTGTACCAGGAGAGGCAGATAGAGTATTGTAAAGGCTGGTAAAGACCTTAAAATGAGGGGATAATGATCTATGGAGGACTGTGATGTACCTACCAGATGCTGGCAGCCAAGGGCGAATCTTATAGATAATTATGGCTAGTTATGACTCTGAATATGATTCTCTAATTATTGGCTTTTGTCACTCGGGATTTAATGGATTCTATGGTATTCCTAAGGCTCTGCTCAACCCTACCAATGAATAAATCCCCCTGAAAGGCATTTATGTTCTATCCTTGTTGGAATGCTGAAGTAAAAAAAAATGTGTGCCTAAATTGTTCAACGTGATTTTATTCATTGATCCAATTTACTGGGTATAGTATAGAAACAGAAACATCACATTTGAAATAAATTTTAGCATCACAAAGTAGTCATTGTTGTATGGATTATAGACATTTAAGAGCTGTATTTAGATTTTTGGTAATTTATGATTATACACAGTAAAAGGAATGGAAAACTGAAGCAATTTTCTGTATAAGTCAAGATAAAATACATAGCTCCTGAAGAATATCAAATCTTTTAGGACATTATTTTTTTCTTACATATTTATTATGTTTATTTTGTGTCAAGGTAGCTAAGGGACATAGTGGACTTGGAATCAGGAAGACCTGAGTCTGAATCTTCCTTCAGAAATTTAATATATTTTTTTTAACCCTGGGTACATCTTTTAACTTTTTATGATCAGTTATTTCAGTGGTAAAATGGGAATAATATGACCTACATTACAGGACATTTTTTGAAGTTCAAATGAGATAATATGTGTAAAATATTATAAAAATGCTAATATTATTGTTATGTTTTATGTGCATGTCATCTTTTGATATATATATGCATATATATGTAAAATTATTCTATACATCTATCAGTTCTTATTTATTAGGATGTAGCTAGTGTCTTCATATGTCCTTCATTTTAAATTTTTATATTTAATAGTCAAAGTGAACTTAGTTTCTCAAAGTCATTCTTAAAATGATGTTACTATGTACAATGTTCTCTTGCTTCTGCTCACTTTTCTCTTTACCATTTTGTGTCAGTCTTTCCATGCCTTTCTAAGATCATTGAGCTTATCACATTTTATAGCACAGAAATATTCCATCACAATCATACACCACAACTTGTAAAGCCATTCCCTAATTGATGCTGATTCCTGCAATTTCCAGTTTTTGCCACCACAAAGAGAGCTGCTGTAAACATCCTATTCACATTCAAAGTTATAATTACTATTTGTAAATCTCTACATCTTATTTTACTTGATATTTTCTTTCTCAGCTTCTCTTTTAACCCTACCCTATTACCTTATCTTCTCCCCCACCTCCCTAAGAATCCTCCCAACCCTTTTCCCAAGCCTTCCAATATCAATTCATACACCCCTCCAAAAATCTCTCCAATTTCTCCCCCACCCTCCTAATCTTAATCTATACAACCTTCTAAATGTCAGTCCCGCCCCCCCCATCCCCATTTTCTCAGCCCTCTATATGTTCAGAAGACTTCTATACCCTTCCACATTTAAATGTTATTTCCTTTTCAAACCAGATGAAAGTAAGGTTCCAACTTTACCCTCCACCACCACCTGCTTCCTCTGTATTAGTTCTTCCTTTCACACTCAATTTTTATACTGTAATTGTTCCCTTTTACCTTTTCCTACCAAATTATTTTAGAATTACCCCACTATAGACAACTCAGTCCCAAACTTTCTTTCAAACTACCTTAGTAATGATGACAGTTTTAAGAATACTGATAACATTTTCATATATAAAATAAATAAAATGTTTGACTTTAAGGAGGATCTTATAATAAATCTTTAATGTTTCTTATATTTTTGTTTCAGATTGTAAGCTTCTTGAGACCAGGAACCATATGGTCTATCTTTGTATCTCTCCTAATACAGTACACTATACCTCAGAGGGGTTCAAAAATGTTTTTATTTTAATCTATTCATGGATGGGAAATACAGATGTAGATTTACACTATACTGAAGTGTTCTTCTCATGCCCAGATGGCCCTGGTTTCTTTTTTTTAGTTAAATTTTGTGTTTATTTTTAGTTTATATCATTCATTTCCACAGGAATTTGAGTTTCAAATTTTTTCCCCATTTTTCCCCTACCCACCACCCCAAAATATCGATCCCACTGAATACTCCCTCCCCCAATCTGCTTTCTCCTATACCCTTCCCTATCCCCTGTCCAACTTTCTAGTGGGTCATGGAGAATCTCTATGCCCCAGTGCCTGTATATCTTATTTTCTAGTTGCATGTAAAATAATAATAATGATAATAAATACATATATATATATATATATATATATTAAACATTTGATTTTAAAATTTTGAATTCTAGATTCATTGCTTTCCTCCCTTGTCACCCACCCTTACTGGGAAGATAAGCAATTCAATATAGGTTGTACATGTATAGCTCTATAAAACATTTCTATAGTGGATATAATGTGAAAGACTGACTATATTTCCCTATATTCCCCCCCCCACCCCTAACTTGTTCTATTCTCTACTTGGATCCTGTCCGTTTTCAAAAGTGTATGCTTCCAACTTACCTCCTTCCCCCCAGCCTGCCTTCCCTTCCATCATCCCCCCTTTCATCCCCATCCCTCCTATTCTTCTGTAGGGCGAGATACCCTATTTAGTGTGTATGTCATTCCCTCCCTAGGCCAAATTCAATGAGAGTAAGGTTGACTCATTTCCTTTTGCCTTCCTGTTCTTCTACTCCATTGTAACAGTTTTCCCTTTCCTCTTCCATATGAGATAATTTACCCCATTCTGTCTCTCCCCATCTCCTCTCAATATATTCCTCTATCAGCTCTCAGTTTTACCTTTTAAAATCATCCCTTCCTATTCAGTTGATCCTGTGCCCTCTGTCTATGTATACCTGTACACATATATGCATATACTCACATATGTATTCATGTGCCCATATACCCTCCTATATACATATATATGCATATATATATATGCATACACACACAAACATATATATATGTTCCCTTCAACTATTCTCATCAGAGAAAAGTTTCATAAGTTACAATTATCATTTTCCATGTAGGAATGTAGATAGTTTAATTTTGATAAGTTCCTTATGATTTCTTTTCTCTGTTTACCTTCTCAAGAATCTCTTGCTGCTTGTATCTGAATGTCAAATTTTCTATTCAATTCTGGTTTTTTCCTCAAGAATGCTTGGAAGTCCTCTATTCCACTGAATGACTATATTTTCCCCCAAAACATGATACTCAGTTTTTCTGGGTAGGTGGTTCTTGGCTTTAATCCCAGCTCCTTTGACCTCTGGAATATCACATTCTATGCCCTTTGATCCCTCAGTGTAGAAACTGCCAGATCCTGTGTTATCCTGATTGTGTTTCCACAGTATTCAAATTGTTTCTTCCTGGCTGCTTGTAATATTTTTCTCCTTGATCTGGGAACTCTGGAAGCTGGCTATAATATTTCTAAGAGTTTTCTTTTGGGGATCATTTTCAAGAGGTGATAAGTGGATTCTTTCAACCTCTATTTTGCCCTCTGGGTCTAAAACATCAGGGCAATTTTGCTTGCTAATTTCTGGAAGGATGATTTCTAGGTCATTTTTTTGATCATGGCTCTACAGGTAGTCCAATAATTTTTAAATTATCTCTTCTGGATCTATTTTCCAGGTCAGTGATTTTTCCAATGAGACATTTTACATTTCCTTCTATTTTTTCATTTGTTTGTATCTGTTTAATAGTATCTTGATTTCTCATAAAGTCACTAGCTTCCATTTGCTACAATCTAATTCTGAAGGAATGATTCTCTTCAGTGCGCTTTTGAGATTCATTTTCCATCTGGCAAATTTGGCTTTTTCAGGTATTCTTCTCCTCATTGGCTTTTTGAGCCTCTTTTGCCATTTGAGTTAATCTATTTTTAAGGTGTTATTTTCTTCAGTCAGATTCTTGACTCTCATTTCATAATTTTCTTGCATCATTCTCATTTCTCCTCCCAATTTTCCTCTCCTTCTCTTATTTGGTTTTCAAAATCCTTCTTAAGGTCCTCTATGGCCAGTAATCAGCTCACATTTTTCTTGGAAGATTTTGGTTCAAGAGTTTTGAGTTCCCTGTCTTCCTCCTGTTCCATGTTTTGATCCTTTTTGTCCCTAAAACAGGAATGTTTAAGTTGGATTCCTGAGCTTGCTTTGCTTCCTTTGTTTGCTCAAGTTGCCACCCAATTACTTGACTTTTGAGCTTTTTGCCACAGTAGATCTCTGCTACCAGAAAGAGGCGCTTTGTCCCAAATTGCTGGGATTTTTGCAGCTGCTAGAACTGTTAATTGGGGTGCTCCTCTGAAGCCTCCACATGCTCTGGCAAACTGGTCACACACACCTCCACCCCAGGCAGTGATCCAGATCCAAGCAGGTTAAAGGAAGAGCTGTTACCCCTCAGAATGTTTCCTTGGTCCCCCTACAATTTGCTGGCTAGGAGCTCTGAAGCAGCCATGTGGTGGTGGCTGCATGGCAGAGGAGCCTCAGCTGCTTCTCACCCCAGGGACAAGCCTGTACTGCACTCCTGAACTCCCTGTTCCTGAAAAGTCTGCACTGACCTCTCACTTTGTCTTTGGCATCTATGGGTTGATATTTCTGGAAACCACCACAGTTGCTGTTGATCTGAAGTCCCTCCAGCTAGTGGCTGGCTGTGGCTGCCCTGAAGCTTAAACCTTGGGCTTGCATGGGGCTGGACTAGGCTCTCAGCCCCTTCCTGATGGCCTGCCAGCCTCTCTTCAGTGGCAAGTTAACTTCTCTATGTCATTTTCTTGGTTATGTAGCTCCAAAGTTTGTTTAGAGTAATTTTTTGCATGAATTAGAGGAGGTGGAAGTGGGAGCCACATAGAAGTTCTGTTTCTACTTCTCCATCTTGCCTCTGTCCCCGGCTCTAGTTTCTTGAAGGCTAAGTCAACAGAGGGTTCACTCTTGGTAGATCCTGACAAGCTAGAAAAGCTTCAAATATTGCCTCAGTGATACTGCATATGTCACCTAAGGTCCAGTTCAGCTGCATTTGGAGAAAGTTACCTTCAGTTTATGCACAGTAAAATGATTTCTTAAAAACCATAGCAACTTATAAAAACAATATACTAAGGTACAGATGATTGTGGTCTTCACAAGTAGTTAGAGGATGTGAAATAACAAAATCATGTCTTTTTGAGGTATGGAACTGCACAGATGATTGAAATCAGAGTCTGTTTAAGAAGCCTTGAATTGCTTCCAAATTTGCCTCACTTCTCTACTTCTTTCCAGTGTGGACAGAAAGTATGTCCTTATTTTTGCAAACAGAACTGTGGATTCAATAACATATAATAAATCTTTTCAACAAACATACATATGCTTATGTTAATCACAATATACAAGATGAAGTGAGGACTTTAAGCTAGTTAAATCTCTCAGAAGTTAGAGATGTGTGTGACTTAAATATTATATAGCACATAAAATAAATAGGCAAGTAAGGATTAAGTGTCTTGAAGTGGAAAGATTAAAATAATCTTTATATTATTTTCTATTTGCCAAGGGAAGGAAAAAAGATGAGTCCTATGCTCACATAAGAATTTATTAAAGCAATGATGGAATAACATTTAAGAAACAATAGACATACCTAGACATTTCCATGTGTTCAAAGAGTATTATATATTCAGATACTTTAAAAATGACATATATAGAAATGAACAAATATATGCACAAACAAAATGGAAGATTTAGATGTCCTTGGTATACACACAAACACACACACATATGTTAATGAAGTGGCTGCATGTTTGAAAACTACATGTTTTGAATATGTTTGAAATTTTTTTCAAAGTTGAATCTGTCTTAATTATAGATGAGTCAATGGATAACTTCATTTCACATCTGGGAGTAGGAAAAGTAGAAGAAAGTAGAAGGCAAAGGAAGGGAGTGACAAATGAAGGATGGGGAGAGAAAGAGAGAGAGGGAGGGACAGAAAGAGAGAGAGAGAGAGAGAGAGAGAGAGAGAGAGAGAGAGAGAGAGAGAGAGAGAGAGGGGATAATCAGTCACTTGTCAACAGATATACAATAAGTGCCTACTATGTGCTAGGGACACAAAAGGAGTCATCAGCAGTTCCTCCCTTCAAAGAGTTTAAAATCTAATAAGGGAGAAGCAAACACATATGTACAAACAAGCTATATACAGGATAAATAGGAAATGATTGAGAGGGGAAGGCTTTGGGGATACCAAAAGAGGCAAAATATAGTTCCTTATCTCAAGGAACTCACAATCCAGGGTGAGAGATAACAAGTAAAAAATATTTATAGAAATAAACTGCATTCAAGGTAAATAGGGAATAAATAAGCAAGGAAAGGCACTAATTCACAGGGTTTGGAAACTGTTTCCTGTAAGATGGGATTTTAACTAGGACTTAAATGCAGCCAGGGAAGGCAGTAGGTAGAAATAAAGATTGAGAGCATTCCAGTCAAAGATTCAGCCAGAGAAAAACATTCAGTCAAGAGATAGTGTCTCGTTTAAGAAAAGCGAAGTAAACCAATGCTATTCAATTGAAGAGTACATGGCAGGAGAGTAAGGTGTAAGAAGACTGAAAAGACAGGAGTGGGGCTGGGTTAAAGGGCTTTGAATTTCAGAATACTTTACATTTGATCCTGGAGTTGATAGGGAGCCACTGGAATATTTTGAGTAGGGTTATGACAAGGTCATAACTACATTTTACCAAAATCACTTTGGTAACTGAATGGTAGATGGATTTGAATAGGGAAAGACATGACATAGGCAGACTCACCAACAGGCTTTTGCAATAGTCCACGTGACAAGGATTTGCATGAGAGTCATGGAGATGTTCATACTATGATTGTATGTGTAGACCAAGCAAAGTGGAATAATTTGTGTGATTGCCCAAAACATGTTTCTTTGAAATATGCATTTAATCTTCACAAGTTAGTATATCTCCCCCAGTAAATCCTGTTAAAGTTATTGAAGACAGCAGCAGCACGAGAAATTTTTTAGCTAATAGAAATTTGTACAATAGAGGAGAAAAGAATCAGTGAGTAAAAAATGACATCCATCCAGGTCTTCTTTGAGTGTGACAAATTCAGCCTAGTTTCTTTGTCAAGCTTGATTACTTTTTAAAATTAAATTTTATGTTTAATTTTAGTTTACATCATTCATTTCCATAAGACTTTGAATAAAAAAATTTCTCCACATCTTTTCCCTACCCACCACCCCTAATAGGTATCCCACTGTATACCCTCTCCCCCAATCAGCCTTCTCCTATATCCTCCCCCATACCCTCTTAGACTTTCCAGTAGGGCAAGATGGATCACTGTACCCCAGTGCTTGTATATCTTATTTCCCAGCTGCATGTAAAAAAAGAAATGATATAATATTTTTTAAACATTTGA
Source organism: Gymnobelideus leadbeateri (assembly GCA_011680675.1). Taxonomy (NCBI): domain Eukaryota; kingdom Metazoa; phylum Chordata; class Mammalia; order Diprotodontia; family Petauridae; genus Gymnobelideus; species Gymnobelideus leadbeateri. The sequence goes on from WOXC01006770.1 coordinate 139,547, forward strand.
TTTAAAAATTTTAAATTCCAAATTTTTTCCCTTCCTCCCTCATCACCCTCTCTTACTGGGAAGATAGGCAATTCAATATAGGTTGTACATGTGTAGCCACATAAAACATTTCCATAGTGGATATATTGTGAAAGCTGGCTATATTTCCCTCCATCCTACACCAACCCCAACTTGTTCTATTCTCTACTTTGACCCTGCCTCTTTTCAAAAGTGTGTGCTTCTAACTTCCCTCCCCCCAGAACCTGCCCTCCTCTACATCATCCCCCCCTCTCATCCCCTACCCCTACTCTCCTGTGGGGTGAGATACCCTATTTAGTGTGTATGTCATTCCCTCCGTAAGCCAAATTCAATGAGGGTAAGGTTGACCCATTCCCTTTTGCCTTCCTGTTTTTCCCCTCCATTGTAATAGTTTTCAATTGCAACTTCTCTATGAGATAATTTACCCCATTCTGTCTCTCCCCATTTCCTCTCATTGTATTCCTCTCTCAACTCTCAATTTCACCTTTTAAGTATCATCCCTTCCTATAAAATTGGTCCTGTACCCTCTGTCTATGTATACCAGTACATATATATACACACTCACATGTGTTTTCATGCCCCCATATACCCTCCTATATATGTATGTGTGTGTGTGTGTGTGTGTGTGTGTGTGTGTGTGTGTGTATTCCCTTCAACTATTCTCATCAGAGAAAATTTTCACAAGTTACAATTATCATTTTTCCCTGTAGGAATGTAAATAGTTCAACTTTTATAAGTTCCTTATGATTTCTTTTCCCTGTTTACCTTCTCATGTTTGTCTTCCTTCCTGTATCTGAATGTCAAATTTTCTATTCAACTCTGGCTTTTTCATCAAGGGGGCTTGAAAGTCCTCTATTCCATTGAATGACCATATTTCCCCCTGAAACATTGATACTCAGCTTTGCTGGGCAGGTGATTCTTGGTTTTAATCCCAGCTCCTTTGACTTCTGGATTATCATATTCCAAGCCCTTTGATCCCTCAGTGTAGAAACTGCCAGATCCTGTGTTATCCTGATTGTGTTTCCACAGTATTCAAATTGTTTCTTCCTGGCTGCTTGTAATATTTTTCTCCTTGATCTGGGAACTCTGGAAGCTGGCTATAATATTTCTAGGAGTTTTCTTTTGGGGATCATTTTCAAGAGGTGATAAGTGGATTCTTTCAACCTCTATTTTGCCCTCTGGGTCTAAAACATCAGGGCAATTTTGCTTGCTAATTTCTGGAAGGATGATTTCTAGGTCATTTTTTTGATCATGGCTCTACAGGTAGTCCAATAATTTTTAAATTATCTCTTCTGGATCTATTTTCCAGGTCAGTGATTTTTCCAATGAGACATTTTACATTTCCTTCTATTTTTTCATTTGTTTGTATCTGTTTAATAGTATCTTGATTTCTCATAAAGTCACTAGCTTCCATTTGCTACAATCTAATTCTGAAGGAATGATTCTCTTCAGTGCGCTTTTGACATTCATTTTCCATCTGGCAAATTTGGCTTTTTCAGGCATTCTTCTTCCTCATTGGCTTTTGGAGTCTCTTTTGTTATTTGAGTTAATCTATTTTTAAGGTGTTATTTTCTTCAGTCAGGTTGTTGACTCTCATTTCATAATTTTCTTGCATCATTCTCATTTCTCTTCCCAATTTTTCCTCCGCTTTTCTTATTTGGTTTTCCAAATCCTTTTTAAGCTCCTCTGTGGCCTGGAACCAATCCATATTTTTCTTGGAAGCTTTTGGTACAGGAGTTATGACTTTGTTGTCTTCCTCCTGTTCCATGCTTTGATCCTTTTTATACCCCAAAAAGGGATCTAAGTTTTGACTGCTCTGCTTGCTTTGCTTCCTTTGCTTGCTCAAGTTGCCACTCAATTACTTCACTTCTGAGCTTTTAGCCACAGTAGAACTCTGCTTCCAGAGAAGAGAGCTTCATTCCAAATCACTGGGGTTTTCTCAGCTGCTGGAGCTATTAGTTGTGTACCCTCTCAGAAGCCTCCACTGGCTCTGGCATCTGGTTCACCCACCCCAGGACCTCTACCCTATATAGCAATCCATATCCAAGCAGGTTAAAGGAAGTGCTCTTACTCCTCCGAATGTTTCCTTGGTTCCTCTACAATCTGCAGGCCAGGAGCTTTGAAGCATCCATGTGGCAGTGGCTGCTGTGCATCACCTGCTTCTCCTTCTGGGGGCAGAGGTCGTATTGTACTCCAGGACCTGCAGAGTCTACACTGACTTCTCACTTTTTCTTTGGCATTTATGGGGTGATAAATCTGGAAACTGCCACAGCTGCTGGTGATCTACTTTCTCAATGTCCCTCTAGCTGTGGCTGGCCAGGCTGCCCTGAGGCTAAAACCATGGGCTCATGTGGGGCTGGGATCTGCTCCCAGCATGCTGTGATGGATCTTTCCTGCCAGTCTTCCTGGCTGCCTTCAGTTTGTTTCTGTCTGTCACTTTGTCTTCTGTAGTTCTAAAGTTTATTTAGGGTCATTTTTATAGGTATTTGAGGTGATTATGGGGGTAGTTCAGGGAGTTTTCCTGCTTCTTTGCCACCATCGTGGTTCTGCTCCCCAAGCTTGATTTCTCATGTGATACTTATTATCATACTCTTCTAGCCTACCACTTAAAACTTGCCTTAGCCAATCTACACTCTCATATCTTTGTTGGATCTAGGAATGAACATGCCAAGGGACTTGGGATTAAAATCCTATCTCAGTTACTTCCTATACTCTGTGATATTAAAGAAATTGTTTTACTTCTGTGATCATTAGTTTCTTCATCTGAAAAGGGAGGGGTTTGAGTTAGAAGATTTCTAAGTTCCTTCTAATTCAAACTCTGTACTCTTAAGTAATTTGCTTCCTCTTCAGTTAATCTGGGCAACTTATATTTTTGTAAATATTCATCCATTTCACTAGGTTTGTTAAATTTATGTGCATACAATTTGGCAAAATAATTCCTAATTATTTTTTTAATTCCCTCTTCATTGGAGGTACATTCACCTTTTTCACTTTTGATGCTCATAATTTGGTTTTCTTTCTTTTTTGATCATATTGACTAAGGGGGAGGTCAAAATCACGTGGGAACAGTATGGGGTGGAAAGGAACCATTTCCTTATTGTCCTATTTGCTACTATACTCGTACCAAGAAACTTTCAGCAAGACTAGAGAGATTGAATTTATATAGTACAATTTTTTTCAGCTACAAAGAACAGACTTCATCTAGGCCCATGCTCCCCAGGTGCTCTCAACTTGAATCTCTTGTTATGTGAATATCTCTTTGTGGCTTCCCCACTCCCTGCTTCCCCATGCTGCTTGCTTTCCTCTGCCACCCCATGCCTGTGCCATCTGCCTCTGTACTCTATTCCCATTTTACTGCTTGTCTCTGTAATTCCTGTGATATTGTACCTGCACCTTTTGTGCTTTATTAATTGTTGAAGCATTATTTCCCACTGCCATCATGGTTTTCTTCTGGCAAGTACCCAAAGAACTTGGCATACCTGCCTCACTTAATAATTCCATAAATTAATTAGCAATTTACTCACTTCCCATGTTGTAAGAATAGAGTTAACATGCCCAGAGGGCTATAAAACTGAGCATACCCTTTGATCCAACAATACCACTGCTAACTCTACATCCCAAACACATCCTTTTTAAAAGGAGGAAAGGGCCTATTTGTACAAAAATATTTATAGTAGCTCTTTTTTGGTGTCTAAGAATTGGAAATTTAAGAGATGCTTGTCAATTGGGGAATGATAAACATGCTGTGGTATATGATTATAATGGAATATTATTGCTCTATAAGAATTATAAGGGAGGATTATTTCATAAAAACCTGTAAAGATTTACATGAGCTGATACATACTGAAGTGAACATAATTAGGAGAACATTGTACATAATAACAGAAATATTGTTTGATGAAGAACTGTGAATGATTTAGCTATTCACAGCAGTACAGTGATCCAACACAATCCCAAAGGACTCATGATGAAGAACACTATCCATTTCCAGAGAAAGAACTGATATGGTTTGAATACAGACATAAGTATGCTATTTTTAACTTTCTTTCATTTTTTTTCTTTTATTTGAGTCTTCTTTTTTGTTGCTTTTTGGAGGGGGCAAGGTAGGGCAATTGGGGTTAAGTGACTTGCCCAAGGTCATACAGCTAGTTTTGTGTTAAGTGTCTGAGGCTGAATTTGAACTCAGGTCCTCTTGACTCCAGGGCTGGTGCTCTATTCACTGTGCCACCTAGCCACCCTTATCTGAGTCTTCTTGTACAAAATAACTAACATGGAAATGTTTTATGTGATTATACATATATAACATATATCTGATTGCTTACCATCTCAGAGAGAGGGAAAGGAAGGAGAGAAGGATAGAATTTGAAAACAAAACTTCTAATAAAAACGCCAAAAAATTAAAAATAAATAAAATAAAATTGTCAAAATATATGTACTTTCTAACTTATGAGGTTGTTGGGAGGAAGTCACTGCAAAATTCAAAGGATTATATAAATTATTATATTATTATTATTAAGAGTAATTATTATTATTTTAATTAGTAATGACTATTATTCTTAATAGTAATATAATAATGATCGAAATAGTCCTGGAGTAAGTTTCTACTTAATATTCTGTGGACTCTCATAAAGATGGATAAATTAATAGTTCTTTGTATTTGAACAAAAATATTACTATGTAAATTCAATCTCTGTGGTCTCACTGAAAGCATCTTGGTACAAGTGTAGTAGCAAATAGGACAATAAGGACATTGTGTACCTCATCCGTTTTCTTCATAATTTTGATCTCTGCTAGTTCTATATTTTGAAAACTTTTTGTTCCATGTAGTTTGGAAATCATGAGTATTTGGTATGATGGTATCTATTAAAAAGTTCTTAAAGTATTATGAATTAATATTATATCCAGTTGACGATGGGCAAAAGTTCACTGTGATACTAGTCCAGATCCAGTCCAATTTATTGATTAAAATCTGCGGGATATATATTTTTTTGGAAATCTATTTTTTTTAAACAAATGTTTATTAACTTCTGTTTTACATCATTCATTTCCGCCAGATTTTGAGTTACAATCATTTTCCCCCCATTATTCCCCTACCCAACCTCCCAGAATAGCAGGCCCACAAGATATCACTTCCTCCAATCTGCTCTCTCCCATACCTTCTCCCATACCCCCATCGACTTTTCCATTAGAGGAAGGTGAGTCTTTGCATCCCAATGCCTGCACATCTTATCTCCCCATTACAAGCAAAAGAGTATTAATAATAGTATTTATATATATTTGAAACATTTAATGTTAAGACCTTGAATTTCAGATCCATTTCCTTCCTCCCTTGTCACCCATTCCCTCTGGGGAGATAAGTAATTCAATATATGTTGTACATGTCTAGCTATGCAAAACATTATCATAGTAGATATATTGTACAAGGCTGCTTATAATTCCCTCCCACTCATCCCACCCCCCACCTGGTCCATTCTCTACATGATCCTGTCCCTCTTCTATAGTGGGTACTTCTAACCTCCCCTCATCCCAAGGATGCCCCCCCCCATCAATCATCCCTCCTCTCATCCCCCTTCCCCCTATTCTGCTGTAGGTTGAGATATCCCATTTAGTATGTATGTCATTCTCTCCCTGAATCAAATTCAATGAGAATTGCCTTTTTGCCTTCCTATTCTCCCCCTCCCTTGCAACCACTGCCCCTTGTTTCTTCTACATGGGATAGTTTACCCTACCCTGTCTCTCCCCATCTCCTCTTGCCACTTTCCTCTGTCACCTCATAATTTCACCTGCTGAGTATCCTCCCTTCCCAACAAATTCAACCTATGCCATCTATCCATATACACACACATTCACATATGTATTCATATGACTACAAACCCTTCTTCCATTATTTTCATAGTGAGAAAGATATCATCAGTCACAGTTATTGTTTTTCCATATAGGAATGTAAATAGTTCAACTTTGATAAGTTCCTTATGATTCCTTTTCCCTGATTACCTTCTCAGGCATCTCTTGCTTCTTGTGTCTGCATGTCAGATTTTCTATTCAATTCTGGTTTTTTCCTCAAGAATGCTTGAAAGTCCTCTATTCCACTGAATGACCATATTTTCCCCTGAAACAAAATACTCAGTTTTGCTGGGTAAGTGACCCTTGGGATCATTCCCAGGTCTTTTGCCCTCTGGAATATCATATTCCATGCCCTTCAATTCTTCAGTGTAGAAGCTGCCAGGTCATGTGCTATTCTGATTGTGTTTCCACAATATTGAAATTGTTTCTTCCTGGCTGCTTGTAGTATTTTCTCCTTGGTCTGGGAATTCTGGAACCTGGCTATACTATTCCTGGGAGTTTTCTTTTTGGGATCTTTTTCAGGGGGTGATCAGTGGATTCTTTCAACCTCTATTTTGCCCTCTGGATCTAAAATATCAGGGCAATTTTCCTTGAGAATTTCTTGAAGGGTGATTTCTAGGTTCTTTCTTTGATCATGGCTTTCAGGTAGTCCAATAATTTTTAAATTGTCTCTCCTGGATCTATTTTCCAGGTCAGTGGTTTTTCCCATGAGATATTCACATTGCCTTCTATTCTTTCATTTGTTTGGATCTGCTTAACAGCATCTTGATTTCTCATAAAGTCATTAGCTTCCATTTGCTCCAGGCTAACTCTGAAGGACTGAATCTCCTCAGTGAACTTTTGAGATTCTTTTTCCATCTGGCAAATTCAACTTTTTAAAGCATTCTTCTCCTCATTGCCCTTTTGGGCCTCCTTTGCCATTTGAGTTAGTCTATTTTTTAAGGTGTTGTTTTCCTCAGTCAGGCTGTTGACCCTCATTTCATACTTTTTCCTGCATCCTTCTCATTTCTCTTTCCAATTTTTCCTCCACTTCTCTTATTTGATTTTTAAAGTCCTTCTTAAGGTCCTCTATGGCCTGTAACCTGCTCATGTTTTCCCCTGGGGCTTTTGGAGCAGGACTTCTGACCTCACAGTCCTTTTCCCACTCTATGCCCCCAAAGTAGGAGTCTAGGGTTGCATTTTGCTGTTTCCTTTGCCTTGGCATGTTGCCACTTAATTACTTGACTTTTGGGCTTATTGCCACACTATGGCTCTGCTGCCAGGCAGGAATTTTCATCCCGAATGTGTGGGGGACAACTTCTGTTTCTGGCAAGCTGGAAACCCACCCACAACCTCCACCCCAGACCACAATCCAGATCCAGGGTGGTTAAGGCAAGAGCGATTACCCCCCAAGACTGATCACTGGATCTCCCTACAGTTCGCAGGCCAGGAGCTGGAGCTGCCTCGGGAAACTACAAAATGGCGTGTCTCCTCAGTGGCTTCTAGCCCCCAGGGGAGGAAGCCGACGCATTCCCCAAATGCTGGTCCCAAAGTCCATAGGGCACTAACCTATTACTTTGTCCTAGGCATGTCTATGTTGATAATTCTGGAGTCGCCACAGCTGCTGGTGTTCTGGGGTCTCTCCAGCTGGCTGCTGGCCCTGCCGCCCTAGGGCTAAAACCTCAGCGCAGGGGGACCTGGGCTCCGCTCGGCTTGGCTCCCTGAACTCTGCACACTGTGTACTGCTGGCTCCCAGAGTGCTGTGCTGGTCTTTCCTGCAGGGCTGCTGGGCTGTCCTCAGTGGGAGGTTAGCTTCTCTGTGTCGTTCTGTGGGTGCTGGGGCTCCAGAAGTTATTCAGAGTCCCCTTTTACATAGTTTAGAGGGAATCTGGTGGCAGAGTGGCTTGGATGAGCTGTTTCCACTCCGCCATCTTCTGCAGGATATTTTGAGATTTGAATTTGTAGCTTGGGATTTGTTTTCATTCCTGTTGTACCAGGTATTTAGTAGTTGCCATTTTTACAGCTATAAGTGTTATATTACAGTTCTTACAATTTCTGTTGCTGTCAAGTTACCCAGACAGTTGCCTTTTCTTCCTTTTGTATCCATGGACTTTGTCTAAAGGATAGACAACAATATAGTCATTTTAGCAGTAAAAAGAATTAAGAAAAACACAATTTCCCAGACTATATAGATATAATGGACTTGTATAATGTCTCTTCTCATCATTGGCCTTTCTTCCAACTTACTATTGATTTCAAACTTTGCTGATGTTTCTAAATGGCTTATGGTTTGAAAAAGACTCCTACATCAGTGACCAGTCATTCTCTTTCTTTAAATTGTAGTTGATGTGTGTATTTGGATTTGTATTTCTTTGTGTATGTGTGTGATCTTATTTGGTATTTACCTCATTGAAGACCTTTAGATTCTCTTTTTTAAAGAAAATAGTAATGATATATGCAAGTGTGAAATTTCTCAATAATCTGCAAACATCCTTCATTTCTGAATCCTGAATAATGTCTTCTATCATTGTGGTTATCTTCTCCTGTGACCACCTTAGCAATGAGGTTGGCAAGTATCAGGACATATATTGACTTAATTTGGAGGAGCTCATCAAGTTCTTCCTAGAATTTCATCCTCTACAACAGATGTTGACACACAAGCTGAAATCATAAAGGCTATTGGATTATGTTCACAAAAGTACTGCAAGGAAAGAAGACAGTCTCCCATGAAATGAAATTTCATGTTTCTTTTGGGTACAGGATGAACCCAATCTTGCCAGCATCTTCATTAATGTATCCAAGGAGAATTTGAGTATCATCTTTCTATTTAGTAGTGATAGCCATTTCTTCTAGTATGAATAATATTTAATTCTTCCTGGCAGATTCTAAACCATGTGTGGGAAATCAGACAACCTAGGTTTCATAAAATATGTAGGCTTTAAATGCTATTTGCATGTGTCAGGGGGAGAGATAATAGGATCCCCCAGAAAAGGACAAGAGAAGTAGAACCAGACCACAAACACTTGGTAAGCCAGCTACTGATATTCCTACACCAGGATTTTGGAAGTTCTTAGCCATGTATCTTTTTGTGCAAGTTCAAAGCAGCTCTTGTACCTCACATCCACCTCCCACCCATTTTAGGGGGTTGTAGGGATGAGAATGAATGGCAGTTAACCCTATTAAACAAAAGACTAGAACCGAGATTTGGAAATGTTATTACCCTATATTAGAACCAAGGAATCCAGTAGGGAAAGGTGTTTTATGGCCCTATCCAGTACACCCCTTTTTACCGTCAAATCCTCCCAGGGGAATGGTGCAAAGAAGGTCCAGATTAAAACAAATTTGTCCACTGCCTCCTTTAGATACTCTAACCTCACTTTCTTTTCCAGATAAATTTCTTTTGGTTGTCTTCCTACTAATCAGATGTGGATAGATAAATTGGAGCAAGGTTACAAAGGAGTTTTAATGCTAAACAGAGGAATTTATATTTGCTTCTAAATACAATAGGAAGCTGCTAGGTTTTATTGAATAGTCCCCATGAAATGGTCAGATCTTTGCTTAAGGAAAATAATTTTTGCAGGAATGTGAAGGATAGAATGAATAGGGAAGAATATTGTGGCAAGGAGTTTAATTAAGACACTGTTGTGATAATCTAGACAAGAGGTTTTTAGTACTCAAAGTGTGTGAGGATAAAGGATTGGAAATTTAGAGATAGAAAGAACAATACCTGGTACGCGATTATCTATGTAGTATGAGACAGAGAGAAAAATTGAGGATTACTTTAAGGTGAACCTGAGTGGCTGGAAGTATTGTGCTACCCTCAGTAGAAGCGGGGAATTTGAATTGCAAATGACACAAATCTAGGAGGGATGACAAGCATCTTGACCGACTAGACCCTTGGACTGAACCTAATAAGATGAAAGAAAGTGGTTTCTTGGTTGTTGTCCTTTGTTCTCAAAGAGGACAAAATGACATCACTAGGTTGGGGCCAAGGTACAGTGTGTTCAACTGTAGCTGATCAGACCAGTATGAGCTTGGAAGGCCCATTTGGAGATGTCTAAATTTATGCACCTCACATTTCTTTTCAGTTGTTGCAATACTGATTTTCTCAAAAAAGTACAGTGCTGTCTTTGATGTGGAAAACCTTGACGGATAGTCCTTTGCCAGAGTCTCTTATGCATCATTTGAATACCAAAGTTCTTCAGAGATATCTTAAGTGTGTCCTTGTATCATTCCTTCTGACCTCCTATGAGCACTTACCTTGTATGAGTTCTCTGTAAAAGTCTTTAAGGTAAACTTACTTTATGCAATAGAGTTTGAATAGAGAAAGGACCTCTGTGTGTGGTACCTTATTTTACCAGATGATCTTCAGAACCTTTCTAAGACAATCCAAATGGAAAGAACTTAATTTCCTGGCAGGGTAGTAGTATACTGACCAGGTATCACAGGAATAAAACAATGAGGTTGGCACAATGGCTCTGTAGACTTTCAATTTGGTAGGCAGTCTAACACTTCTTTTCTTTTTTCTTTTGGAGGTGTCTAGACACTGAGCTAGCTCTGGAAATACATGCATCAACCTCATCCTCTGTTTGTATATCCCTGGAAAGTATACTGCCAAGGTAAGTGAAATTATCCACAGCATTCAAAATTTCTCCATTTGTTGTAACTGATGGTTCCATGTATGGATGGTATGGTGGTATCTGGTGGAGAACTTCTATTGAAGCTCAGTAATAATAAATGCAAAGACTTATGCTTGGTGTAAAAGATGGACTTCACAAAATAAGATGAAGGTAGAAAGGATAGGCAGCAGTTTTGTTGAAAATATGTAGTGGTTTAATGTGTCTCAGACTCAATATGACATATTAGTGTTATCAAAAACAAACAAACACATACAAATTTTAGCTGCATTAAGAGTGTTATCCCTTCCGGGATTTAGGAGGTAATAGTCCCATTGTATTCTTCCATCATCAGATCTTGTCTGGAGTACTTATGTTGAATTTAGAGAATAATCATTTAAGAGGGATACTGATAAGCTGGAGAATATACATCCAGTGGAGCAAAATCAGTTTAGTGCAGGCCTTGAGTCTATGAATTGTGAGGACTGGTTGAAGAAGCTGAGCATTTTTAGCCTGGAGAAAACATGACTCAAGGGGTCTTGATAGTTATTTTTGAACATTCGAAGGACTGTGATGTGGAAGAGGGATCAAAGTTGAGTTCTGTTTGGTCCCAGAAAGTAGAACTGTTGTTGTTTAATCATTTCAGTTGTGCCTGAGTATTTGTGACACCATTTAGAGTCTTCTTGGCAAAGATACTGGAGTGATTTACCATTTCCTCGTTCATCTCATTTTATAGAAGAGGAACTGAAGTAAACAGGGTTAATTGATTTGCCTAGGATTAAAAAGTTAGTAAGTGTCTGAAGTCACATTTGAACCCAAGACTTCCTAACTTCCTGATCGGCACTCTATCTATTGTGTCATCTAGCTTCCCCTAACAATGAGACCTTTCCAAAAGTAGAATGAGCTGCCTGAAGAATGGCAGGTTCCCAATCCTTAGCCTTCTTCAAGCAGAAGCTGGATAAGTGGAGAATCCCATGTGTGGAATCGCCTCAGTGGCTAAGAAGAGTTCTTTCACTTCTAAGATTCTGTGATTTGATGTACTTTGGAGTAGGCTAAGAAGAAGATAGAAGATTTTTGATAGAAGTTAGTTTTGAGATACTAGGATGCATCCAGTTGGAACTGTGAAGCAAGCATTTAATAATGAAGGACTGCAGTAGATATCAATACTACATATGTAAATCTAAGAGCCTTCTGTAAAGAGATAATTGATGTTGTGAAAGCAGAAAAGATCAACAAAAGAGAGTGTGTAGTAAAAACAAAAGAGAAAATATTCTGGGGCTGAGTCTTAAGGAGCACCTAAAGACAGACGTTATTGTATTGTGGTTGTTCAGTTATTCAGTCGTTTCTGATTCTACATGATCTTGTCCATGGGCTCATGTAGAATTGAATATGATTGAATGCATGAACAGCAGCCATAATCTCTGTTTAGATGCTCCTTAATCATCCTTTAGATGCTCCTTAAGCCTTAAGCCACCTAGAGCCCCCTAACAATGAGAGCTTTCCAAAAAGTAGAATGAGCTTCATGAAGAGGTGCCAGGTTCCCCATCCTTAGCCATCTTCAAGCAGAAGCTGAAAGAGTAGAGAGCCCTTCTTTCATGCATGATCATGTTCAGGCAAATGGCAAATGAGAATAATTTTTTGACAAAGATACATTTTCTTCTCTGGTGTGTCTCCATTTTATATATGAGGAAAAAGATAAAGGTAGACATAGATAATAATTCATCAAAGGAGACTAATAAGGGTTAAGATGAGTAGGAGGACCACCAAGAGAAATTTATCAAGAAAAGTGAGGGGAGAGGCAGTGGTCAAAACCCAAACAATGGTTTAAGTTTTTCACGTTTAATGTACAAAGCAGTAGATGTCAGATATGTATTTCCTTTACCACAAAAAAATGCTTAAAATGCAAGAGAGTAAAAAATATACATTAGCTCATACTTAAACCAGAAACTAGAGTTTGTCATTCATATTATGCCTTCCCAGGAGGTAGAGATACCTGGAGAATTTGGGGACTATTATTGATTATTTTGTCTCATGTAGTTTTCATTTATGATTTCTTGAAATATGACTCTGGAAAACCAGACTTTGATAAAGCCCATTGGGATTCAAATGGAGCCACCTGACTATGATTTAAAACCCAAATCACTCTGGCTCTTACTGATTGGCCAATAATAGGTGCCAGCACAAGCCTCACTTTCTCATTGTTTGGGTTTTGATGGCTGAGAGTAAATGTAAATGAACAGATATTTGACATTCATTTTGGATCTTTACTGTTTAAATGGCAACTCAAAGTACTTATCTGCTAGTCAGCCAAGTATTCATGGCACATTTTCCTGTCATTGGTCATCTCCTCAGAGGAAGATGTAGTTTAAGCAACCAGCACCCAAGTTAATGACTTTAGAGCTCTTGAGCTGATAAGATAGCTGTCACAAGTAAAAATGTCTATCCCTTAGAAGCACTGTCTAATTACCTGGGTTCAGGAAAAAGAAGCCTGGAGCAGAAAGGGGAAGTCATGGACTAGAGATCGAGTCTTAATCTTATCCAGGAAAGCCCATGTTCTTTCTGCTATAAACTTTTAGCTGCCATAACTGTTGATCAGGATTGGAGAGAAATCCCCTCCTTTTATACCTCGAAATACAAGGGAGAATCTCTGACAGTTAATCATGAATTAATTATATTCTTGTGGATTTCCTTCTCTTCATACAACAACAACAACCAACAGCAACAATGAAGAGCAAGTAGGTAAGCACAGTAGATAGTCAGAAAAACTCATCTGCCTGAGTTCAAATCCAGCCTCAGACATTTAGCTGTGTGACCCTGGGGAAGTCATTGAATCGTGTTTGCCTTAGTTCCTCACCTGTAAAATGAGCTGGAGAAAGTAAATGGCAAACCACTCTAGTATCTTTCTTAAGTGAATTGATCAGGGTCACACACTAGTTAAGTGTCGGAGGCTGGATTTGAACTTAGGTCTTTGTGACTCAAGGCCTAGTGCTCCATCCACTGTGCCACCTAGCAGGTACCATTGCACATGAAATCCCTGCTTTGATTTATCTTAACTGGATTAAGGTAAGACCTCTGCAGGCTCTTTTTGGATTCCTATTTAACTATACATGCACATCCCTCTCAAGTTGATATTTTCCCATTAACTTTAAAGCCCTCTTGAGTTTTTACAGAGTAAGCTTGAACAATTTTCCATTTATCCTGTCACTCAGTTTAATGTTGTTTATTGTCACTCATATTTCATGTAAATGTTTCTTTAATGGTTATTACAAGTAGCAAAGAATAATTCTTGTGAAATATGTTGGTAAATACCAATAAATTTTGCAAAGGGTAAATTAAAATGTGTATTAACAAAATGAAAGAGTCTATATATATATATATATATGTGTGTGTGTGTGTGTGTGTGTGTGTATGTGTGTGTGTGTATTAAATATTCAAAAATAGTAGATCGAATATAAATGGTTGAAATTTAAAATTATTCTTCTATCAAGGAGAAAAGAATAATATTGCTCATAGTGCCTCTTCTTAATATATTTGGATTGATTTAATTTAGAAACCAGTTATAAATTAGGATAGTTGCTCTGGGGGGGATGGAACAATGATGGCAGAGTAGAAACAGCACATCCAAGGCACTCTCTCCCCAGATCACTTCCAAACTATGTAAAAGGGGACTCTGAACAACTTCTGGAGTTCCAGCACCCACAGGACGACACAGAGAAGCTAACCTCCCGCTGAGGATGGCCCAGCAGCCCTGCAGGAAGGACCAGCACAGCACCCTGGGAGCCAGCAGCATGGAATATGATATTCCAGAGGGCAAAAGAGCTGGGACTGAACCCACGGGTCACCTACCCAGCAAAACTGAGTATTTTGTTTCAGGGGAAAATATGGTCATTCAGTGGAATAGAGGACTTTCAAGCATTCTTGAGGAAAAAAAACAGAGTTGAATAGAAAATATGACATACAGACACAAGAAGCAAGAGATGCCTAAGAAGGTATTCAGGGAAAAGAAATCAACAGGAACTTATCAAAGTTGAACTATTTACTTTCCTATATGGAAAAACAATAACTGTGACTGATGAAACCTTTCTCAGTATGAAAATAATGGAAGAAGGATGTATGGTTATATGAATACATATGTGAATGTGTGTATATATGTTTACAGTTATATATGGATAGAGGGCATATGTTGAATTTGTTGGGAAGGGAGGATACTCAAGGGGTGAAATTATGAGGTGGGAGAGGAAAGTGGCAAGAGGAGATGGGAAGAGACAGGGTAGGGTAAACTATATCATGTAGAAGAAGCAAGGGGAAGTGGCTGCAAGGGAGGGGAAGAATAGGAAGGCAAAAAGGCAAAATCACATTCTCATTGAATTTGGTTCAGGGAGAGAATGACATACATACTAAATGGGATATATCAACCTGCAGCAGAATAAGAGGAAGGGGGATGAGAAGGGGGATGATGGATGGGAGGGCATTCTTGGGGGGAGGGGAGGTTGGCAGTACCCACTATAGAAGAGAGACAGGATCAAGTAGGGAATGGACCAGGTGGGGGTGGGATGGGTGGGAGGGAATTAATTATAACCAGCCTTGTACAATGTATCTACTATGGTAATGTTTTGCATAGCTAGACATGTACAACATATACTGAATTACTTATCTTCCCAGAGGAAATGGATGACAAGGGAGGAAGGAAATGGATCTGAAATTCGAGGTCTTAAAATTAAATGTTTCAAATATATATAAATACTATTTTTAAAAAAGGATAGTTGCTCTGATCCCTCCACTTCTAGTCAAATAATTGTCTAAAGACCTTGAAATCATCCTTGACCCTGATGCCTCTCCGTTGTTACAAAGCACTTCCTCTGCCTCTTTATATCCAACCCATGACCAATGCATCTTAAAGGCCAGTATTCTCTTCACCTGAAGATCTTTAAAATCATGGAGAGTAGGAAATTTTGATGTCTGAACTTCAATGAATAAATAGCTAATAAATAGCCAACTCAAGAGGTTGTGGGATCAAGGTAGGAAGGAGACATTTTTATGAAGAACAGCAAGCAGTAGACTTGAGGGGGCAATGTCTTCTCAGCAATAAATATTCCAATCCATCAGTGATGACAGCGCTATGACAGATTGGCACTTTGGCCTCAGCCAAGGCGATGACATTTTGTCAAAGCATCATCTGCCCCATTTGCATCCCCAGATTCATAGCACTTAGTGGAGCAGCCAAAGGAAGGGTGCTGTTTGCTGAGTTAGGATTACCCTGAATTTTTAAGGTGAAAGAAGTGAGAGAAACACAAATAGTTTCCCTACTCTTCTCCCTCCCACCTAAGACCCAGTTGATTTGAATTGAGTTAAACCAATTTTCCCCATTCTCTGATGTAGGTAACATTATAACCCCACCCCACCCCTATATTGTTGGGGAAAAAATTGCAATGCTTTGGAACTGAATGAAAAAAAAAAGCTCTTGACATTTATGCTAACAATGAAAGTGTGAAGGCATATGTCCTACATTCTGCTTAACTCTACTCTCTTCTTCCCTCGCTAATTCTATTCTCCCACTCTCGTAGGTGACATGCAGGAGGAAACTGACACAATTTTTTGCTCTGCCCCCTTTCCTGAGCAGTACCTGAGGGTTTTTTTTAAAGAGTTTTCAGGTGACAGTAAGGGAAAAGATGCCATGTCTCAGCTATGTGCTATATGGAGACCTCTCTTTAAGTGTTTGAAAGGAACTTGCTATGAACATGGGGCCTCTGTTACCTCTGACACTAGACTATTGTGGCCAATGATGAATGGTGTTGGCTATACCCAAAGGGGAGCTTCTGAGAAACATGCTAATAAAGTCTTTCTTCTTGTAGTTTTAAAGGTTCCTGTATCCATTTAACACAGGCAAAAGAAGCAAAATAATTTAAGCTACCTTTTCTTAAAGTTCAAATAAGTGCTACAAATTAAAAAAAAATGGGACTAATTTAGGAATATAGCATGGCTTGTAAAACTTTTCAGCTCCCAATTGAAAAGTCCACACATTCATTTGAACTGTTTGGCAGCTTGTTGTTTTGTAGAAAAATCAAGGCTATTTTAGAAGAGAAAGCTAAAGAGAGAGAACTCATTTCTGGGTAAATAACTTCACTGTTCTCATCCTGTTCGCCCACACAACCAAAACTCCAGTGTTATTTAGCTCTTAAATGTCACTGTGCAATTTTATATACTTGGAGTTCCTGGTTATTGGTATATGAGAACAGATACATGAAAGCTATTAGATAGTTCCTGGGTTTGTCCCTAGCAACACACACACACACACACACACACACACACACACACACACACACACACACACGAGGAAATTTTAGAAAGCAAAACAAAAACTTCTGATGCGTATCAGTTGTCAAGCCTACTACTTTCCTCACCTTCTGTTGCTTCTGTATCCTTCTCACCTGAATTATAGTAACTGGACTCCCTGAATCTAATCTAGTCTATCCCTACTACGATCCATCCTCCACCAAACTGCCAAAATAATCTTCTTCAGACCTAGGTCTGACTATGTAACGCCTCCAGTCAGGAATCTTTGTATCTCCCATTCCTTTAGGAAAAAATAAAAACTGGAAACCACTAACTGTAATCCCTATACTTGGCCCACAAAGCCCTTTACAACTGGCTTCAGCCTTTCTAGGTTTATTACACATCCTTCCACCTTGGTCATACTATGCCAAATTGACCTACGTAGTAGTCTCCATTATCGATATTCTGCCTTTAATTTCCAAGCTTTTGCACAGGCTTTTTGCCCCTTTTGTGAAATGCTCTCCCTATTTGCCCTTGCTTGAAAACCCTGGAAATTCCCTTCAAGGTTCAATTCAAATGCTCCCTCAGTTAAGAGGCCTTCCTAGATACTCCCAGATGTCAGTTCATCCTCTCCAATCTCTGTGTGTGTATAATACATATGTATATATGTATTACATATATTATATATGTATATTTATATACATTGTTGTCATTGTTGTCCTTTGTGCTTGAACATGACCCAAATGACATCAGTATATTGTAGTAAAGGCACAGTGTGTTTGACTGTGGTTTATCAGACTAATACAGGCTAGGAAGATTCTACTATTGTTTGTATACACGTGCTCCACATGAACATTAAGGATGGAGATATCTCTAAATTTGCACATCTCATGTTTCTTTTGAGCTGCTGCAAGTCTACTTTGCTCATAAAGCATAGCATCTTCTTTGATGTGGGCACACCCTGCTGGGTGGTTCTGGGCCATTGTTTCCCATGTTTCATAATCCGTACCAAAGTTCATCAGAGAAATCTTGAAAATGTCCTTGTAACACTTCTTCTGACTTCCAAGTGAGTGCTTGCCTTGAGCGAATTGTCTGTTAAATAGTCTTTTAGGCAAATGTACTTTTGACATTTGAAGAAAATGGCCAGCTCATTGGAGTTATGTTCTCTGCAGTATGGTATGAATGTGTGGCAGTTCAGCTCAAGAGAGGACCTCAGAGTTTGGTACTTTATCTTGTAGGCGATCTTCAGAATCTTTCTAAGACAATTCTAATGGAAGTGGTTCAATTTTTCTGGCATGGCACTGGTAGACTGGTCATGTAGATATTTACATACATAGGCATAAGTCTGTCATACATCAGTCTATTTATTTGTCTATCTATCCTATACTTACTTAGCTCTGAATGTTTTTTCTCCCCACCAGAATGTAAGCTCTGTGAGGAAAGAATCTCTCATACTTTTGCATTCATATTTTCAGGGGCCTAGCACAGTTCTTGGCTTAATAAATGTTTGTTAAGTGATTGTTCATGGAGAAACCAGTAAAATAAGAAACCTATTCTTTTCTTTTTTAAACTTTGGTTTCTACCCTCATTCTAAGATGTTTCTTCAGTTGCATTGATTGGGAGTTTTCCAGACTAGATTGTCCTTGCTGTTTGCAATGACCACCTGAGTCAAATCCACTCAAATTGACTCCAAATAGTTCTGTTCCTTCTTTGCTTTATCTTTAGACACTAATCTCTCTCTCTCTCTCTCTCTCTCTCTCTCTCTCTCTCTCTCTCTCTCTCTCTCTGTCTCTCTCTCTCTCTCTCTCTGTGTCTCTCTCTGTCTCTCTCTCTGTCTCTCTCTCTCTGTCTCTCTCTCTCTCTCTCTCTCTCTCTCTCTCTCTCTCTCTTTCCCTCTCTTCCTCTTTTCCCTCCCCCCATAAGTAAAAGAGGAAATGGGGAATTGATGGAAATAATTGATTGTAGTTTAGTCAAGTGTAAAACTAACCTTTATTAGAATTCTGCCTTTTCCCCTAGCCCTTCTTGATCATGATTTTTTTCTCCAAATTCTCATTCCCCAACAGCCAAGTTACTGATTTTCTTTTAAATCAACAAGTCAGAAATATCATCAGCTTTTTATTTCCTTCCAGTATTTTCCAGGAGTCTCATCAACTGAATTTTGTTGGTAACTGAGCAGAATTCTACTTCTGGAATTAGAGTTTTAAAATTGAAAGGAACTTTACATATAATCCTACAGACCTTTCAATTTAGAGATGAGGCAGTTTAGACTCAGGAAAAGGAAAATGACTTGAGAAAGGTTGCAGATCTGGGACTAGAAACCAGGTCTCTTAGCAACAGGTGAATATTCTTTCCACTATACGGCATTGCCTCCTCTTATGTAACAATCCTTTTGTAATAATCAAATAATATAATGACATCCTCCTTCAACAGATATCGCCCATTTTTAAGAACAAATCATTTATATTTTTCAATTTTTAAGGTCTATGCATTTTTCCTTCTCTTTGCTTCTTTCAATTCCTCCAGGTCTGTCTTTAAGAATGAAGAATAACAACCACAAAACTCATATTTTTATCACCAGTTTTAATAATAATCTCCAAACAGTATTTTGTGAGGTAAAAATGAATTTATTTTTAAAAATTGTTTAAATTTATTTTATTTTAAAAATTTTAGTTATTTGCTTCTGGTTTACAACATTCAGTTCCACAGTCCCTTGAGTTTCAAATTTTTTCCCTCTCCCTCTCCTCCCCATCGCCCCCATGGTGGCATGCAATCAAATAGAGGATCTACAGATACCTTCAGATTAAACATTCGTCAAGTTGTAAAGAAGTGTTATGACCAATGGTGTGAACAATGAAAGACGAAACAACCCCCCCCCCCAAAAAAAAAAAAAAGAAAAGAAAAAGAGCACGAGAGCAAGTAGTTTGCTGCAATGTGCATTCAGTCTGTAGTTCTTTCTCTGGATAGGGATATACCTTTCCATCATGAATCTTTTGGAGCTGTCTTATAACCTTGCATTGCTGAGAGGAGCCCAATCTATTAAAGTTAGTTGTCATGGATATGATGTGTCTGTAATTGTCTATAAAGTTCTCCTGATTCTGTTCTCCTCACTCAACATGAGTTTTTGTAAGTCTCTCTAGTTTACTAGAAAGTCAGTCTGCTTCTCATTTCTTATAGCACAACAGTATTCGATTACATCCATATAGCACAACATGTTTAGCCATTCCCCAATTGATGGGCATCCCCTTGATTTCCAGGTCTTTGCCACCAAAAAAAGAACTTCTAAAAATATTTTTGTACAAAGGGGACCTTTTCCCACTTCTATGATCTATTTGGGATACAGCCATAGAAGTGGTATTTCTGGGTCAAAGGGTAAGCATTTATGTCTAGCCCTTTGGACATAGTTCCAGATTGCTCTCCAGAATGTTTGGATCAATTCACAGCTCCACCATCAATACATTAGTGTTCCAATTTTTTCACATCCTCTCCAACATTTTCCATTTTCCTGTTTTGTCATGTTAGCCAATCTGACTGGTAAGATGTGGTACCTAAGAGTTGTTTTGATTTGCATTTCTCTAATCAATACTGATTTAGAGCATTTTTTCATATACTTATATCTTTAATTTCTTCCTCTGAAAACTGCCTGTTCATATGCATTGACCATTTATCAAATGGGGAATGACTTTTATTCTTATAGATTTGACTCAGTTCTCTGTTTATTTTAGAAATGAGGCCTTTATCAGAGACACTCATTGTAAATTTTTCCCCCAATTTTCCACTTCCCTCTTAATCTTAGTTACATTGATTTTATTTGTACAGAAAGTTTTCAATTTAATGTAATCAAAATTATCTATTTTGCATTTTATAGGGTTCTCTTAACTCTCGTTTGGTCATGAAATCTTCCTTTCTCCATAAATCTGACAGGCAAACTATTCCTTGCTCTCTCAGATTGCTTATAGTATCAGCCTTTATACCCATTTAGACTTTGTTTTCGTAAGTGGTGTAAGATATTTGTCTTTGCCCAGCTTCCACCATACTGTTTTCCAGTTTTCTCAGCAGATTTTGTCAAATAGTGAGTTAGTATCCCCAAAGCTGGGGTCTTTGGGTTTATCAAACACTAGAGTACTATAGTCATTGACTACTGTGTCTTATGCACCTAATCTATTCCACTGATCCACTACTCTATTCCTCAGCCAGTACCAAGTAGTTTTGATGGCTGTTGCTTTGTATCACAGATTAAAATCTGGTATGGCTAGTCCTCCTTCCCTGGTATTTCTTTTCATTAATTCCCTTGTTATTCTGGACCTTTGTTCTTCCAAATGAATTTTGTTACTATTTTTTCTAGCTCTATAAAATATTTTTTGGTAGTTTGATTGGTATTGCGCTAAACAGGTAAATTAATTTAGGTAAAATTGTCATTTTCATTATATTAGATCAGCCTAACCATGAGCAACTGAGGTTTTTCCAGTTATTTGGATCTGACTTTATTTATGGTGAAAAGTGTTTTATAATTGGGTTCATCTAGTTCCTAGGTTTTTTTTTTTTGGCAGGTGGACTACCACATATTTTATAATATCTATAGTAACTTTAAATGAATTTTCTATTTATATTTCTTGTTGATGGGCTTCATTAGAAACATATAGGAATGCTGAGGATTTATGTGGGTTCATTTTATATCCTGCAACTCTGTCAAATTTATTTATCTTTTCAAGTAGTTTTTTACTTGATTCTCTGGGATTCTCTAATTATCTCATCATATCATCTGCAGAGTGATAGATTAGTCTCTTCTTCGTCTATTTTAATTTCTTTGACTTTAATTCAGAAGCTGCAAGATCCGGTGTGCTCCTGACTGTAGTTCTGTGATATCTGAAGTGCTTCTTTCTGGCTGCTTGCAATGTTTTCTTCTTGACCTGATAATTCTAGAATTTGGCTACACTATTCCTTGGAATTTTCAGTTGGGGATCTCTTTCAGGAGGTGTTCTATTAATTCTTTCAAAGACTATTTACCCTCTGGTTCTAGGACCTCTGGGCAGTTTTCATTAATGATTACTTGGAAGATACTGTCCAGGCACATTTTTTTCATCATGGCTTTCCAGTAGACCAATGATTCTTAGACTCTCTCCTGGATATGTTTTCAAGGTCATTTGTTTTTCTAATGAGATATTTTACATTTTCTTCTATTTTTTTCATTATTTAGATTTTGTTTGACTGATTCTTGATGCCTCATACAGTCATTAGCTTCAACTTGTCTTATTCCAATTTTTAAAGAATTGTTTCTGTATGTCCTTTTCCATTTGGCCAACTTCTACTTTAGAGATATTATTTTCTTCTGTTAGGTTTTGTACGTCCTTTCCCATTTGTCTAATTGTATTTTTTAAGGAGTTGTTTTCTTCAGTGAATTTTTTTTTCCATTTTGTATATTGTATTTTTAAAATAATTGTTCAGTTTATCTTCTATCTCTCTAATTTGGCTTTTAAAATCCTTCTTGAGGGGTGGAGTCAAGATGGCAGAAAGGAAGCAGTAACTTCTCTAAGTTCCTCTGTGAATCCCATCATTAAACTTTAAAAAGTGAATCTGAACGGGGTCTGGAGTGACAGAACCCACTGGGAGACAGAGCGTGGCAGAATCCAGCCCAGGAAAGTGCCCAGTGAATCCAGACAGGAGGAGCATGGAGCATGTGGGGTCAGCACAGCTCAGACTTGAGAGCAGACAAGCAGACTACACCAGAGAGAGAAGAAGCCCCAGCCTGTGGACTTACCAATCCCTCCTTCATGAAGTAGAAAACCCAAAAATAAGTGTCTCACCCAGAGAGAAATCCTAAGATAGTGGAAATATCCTCAGCCTCGGGAGTCATCAAGAAGGGGTGTAACTAGGAATCTAAAGAGAAGAGAGGGTGGGGTCCCAACAAACCCCACCTTACCTAACCTGCAAAAGCCTGCATGAGCTATAGCCCAGGGGTATAGAATCAGAAATCTGAAGTAGCCAGACCACCCCTTCTCCACAGATTACTCTGTGTGCATCAGCATACACCTCTCTGAGACTCCTGCCTTAGTCTCAAACTAGACACCCAGAGGCTACAGCATTCAAAGTCAACAACCAAGCCCTTAGCTCACAGCCTGAGAAATCAAGAAATAGGAAATCACAATGGGAAGGAAGGAAGCTGAGAAGGAGAAGAGGAAGGCAAGAAAATCAATCTGAGCTCATTATGTAGGTCAAGAACAACCAAATACAGAGGACAACTTGGACTCTTTACCCACTCCTCAGACCACAGAAGGAAATATGAACTGGTCTCAAGCCCAAATACCATTCTTGGAGGAGCTTAAGAAAGACTTTAAAGACTAAGTCAGGAAGGCAGTGACCAACTTGGAAAAAAAGTTTCACTGAAGAAAACAAATCCTTAAAAAGTAAAATTAGTAAAGTAATTGGAGAAAATACTCTCCAAAAAAGGACCTTCAAAAACTAACTGAAGACTATAATTCGCTAAAAATTAGAATCAATCAAATTAAAACTCAGAACTCTGTGATGCACCAAGAGTCAATCAAACAAAACATGACAATTGAAAAATTGGAAGAAAATGTAAAATATCTTACTGGATAAACAACTAACCTAGAGAACAGATCCAGGAGAGATAACTTAAGAATTATTGGTCTACCAGAAAGCCATGATGAAAAAAGCAGCCTAGACAACATCCTTCAAGAGATTGTCAAAGAAAACTGTCCTGAAGTCCTGGAATCAGAAGATAAAATAGCTATCGATAGAATTCACCAGACTCCTCCTGAAAGAGATCCCAAATTGAAAACCCCAAGAAATATAGTAGCCAAATTACAGAATTACAAGATTAAGGAAAAAATACTGCAAGCAGCCAAAAAGAAAAAAATTCAAATATTGTGGAACTACAGTTAAGATCACATTGGACCTAGCAGCTTCTACATTAAAAGATCAGAAGGATTGGAATTTCATATTTTGTAGGGCAAGAGAGCTAGGATTACAACCAAGGATTAACTACCCAGCAAAATTGAGCATAATCTTTCAGGCAAGGAGATGGCCATTTAATGAAATAAGGGACTTCCAGACTTTCCTGATGAAAAAGCCAGAGCTCAATGGAAAATTTTATTTCCAATTACAAGACTCAAGAAAGACATAAAAAAGTTAACAAGGAAAACACAGACTCACACATACATACATGCACACACCGACACTCATACACAAATGCATATAACTTGGTATACAACAAGAGCAAAATGTTCACATCCCTATATGAGGAGCTGATAACTGTCAATGTTGAAATTTTTATGACTATCATGACCTTCAAGAGGGTTATACATATGTTCACATCCCTATATGTGTTTTTTGGTTTTTTTTTTTTTTTTTTGGAGGGCAATTGGGGTTAAGTAACTTGCCCAAGGTCACACGGCTAGGTTTTTGTTTGCTTGTGCGTTAAGTGTCTGAGGTCGGATCCGAACTCAGGTCCTTCTGACTCCAGGGCCGACGCTCTACTCACTGCGCCACCTAGCCGCCCCTCACATCCCTATATGTGGAGCTGATAACTGTCAATATTTGAAATCCCTATGATTATCATGACCTGCAAAAGGGTTATACTTAGAGGGTGTGGGTATGAATGCACTAACATGGAGTCTAAAAAAAAAGACTATTAAGGGGATTAATGGTACTGTAATGGGAAAAAGGAAAGGATGAGCTAGGAAAAGGTAAAATATGCCATCTGAAGAGGCATCAAAACACACTATAGAAGAAGGGAAAGTAAGAGGGAGAGGAACATCATTTAAAAACTATTCTCACTGGTTCTGGTTCAAAGAAGGATCAAATTAATCAGTGAAGTTCAAGAATCTAACGTGAATAGACACATAAATTCATTAAATAGAATAATTGGAGGGAGGGAGAGGAGCACTGTTTGAAATTTACTCTCATTGGTTTGGAATCAAACGGGGAGTAATTTACTCTGATAAGTATAAAAATTTATTGTGTCCTATAGATAGTGGGAGGGTAAGGGGGGGGTGAAAAGGAGGAGACTAAAGGGAGGGATTATAAGGGAGGGAAATAGTAGTAAGGGGAGAGGGTAGGTTAAGAAGGGGGGTCACTGGGCGGGAACACTGAGGGAGGGGGCAGTCAAAAGGGAAAACTTCAAGGAGGGGAAGGGAGAAGGAATAAACAAAAACATAAACAGGGGAGGGAATAGGATGGAAGGGAAGAGACAGATAGTCATCATTACTGTGAATGTGAATGGGATGAACTCTCCCATAAAACAGAGGCGGATAGCAGAATGGATTAAAAACCATAATCCTACAATATGCTGTCTTCAAGAAACACATTTGAAACAAAGGGATACCCACAGGGTAAAGGTAAAAGGTTGGAGTAAAATTTATTATGCCTCAGCTAAAGTAAAAAAAGCAGGGGTAGCAATACTTATCTCAGATAAAGCAAAAGCAAAAATAGATCTAATTAAAAGAGATAAGGAAGGAAACTATATCCTACTAAAAGGCACCATTGAGAATGAAGCAATATCACTACTTAATATATATGCACCAAGTGGTATAGCATCCAAATTCCTAGAGGAGAAGTTAAAGGAATTAGAGGAAGAAATAGATAGCAAAACTATACTAGTGGGGGACCTTAATCTCCCCCTCTCTGAACTCGATAAATCTAACCTCAAAATAAACAAGAAAGAAGTTAAGGAGGTGAATAGAATCTTAGAGAGACTAGATATGATGGATCTCTGGAGAAAACTGAATGGGGATAAAAAGGAATTTACTTTCTTCTCAGCAGTGCATGGTACATACTCAAAATAGACCATGTACTAGGGCATAAAAACCTCACAATCCAGTGCAGAAAGGCAGAAATAGTAAGCGCATCATTCTCAGATCATGATGCAATAAAAATTATATGCAATAAAGGGCCATGGAAAGATAGACTAAAAACTAATTGGAAATTAAACAATTTAATCCTAAAAAATTGGTGGGTCAAAGAAGAAATTATAGAAACAATCAATAATTTCATTCAAGAGAATGATAATAATGAAACAACATACCAAAATTTGTGGGATGCACTAAAGGCAGTTCTCAGGGGAAGTTTTATATCCCTGAGTGCATACTTAATTAAAGCAGAGAGAAGGGAGGTCAATGAATTGGACATGCAATTGAAAAAGCTAGAAAAAGAACAAATTGAAAATCCCCAATTTAGTACTAAATTAGAAATATTGAAAACCAAAGGTGAGATTAATAAAATTGAAATTAAGAAAACCATTGAATTAATAAATAAAACTAAGAGCTGGTTTTATGAAAAAATCAACAAAATTGATAGACCCTTAGTCAATATGATAAAAAAAAAGAAAGAAGAAAACCAAATTATGAGTATCAAAAATAAAAAGGGTGAATCTACCTCCAATGAAGAGGAAATAAAAAAATAATGAGGAATTATTTTTCCCAATTGTATGCACATAAATATGACAATCTTAGTGAAATGGATGAATATTTACAAAATCACAAATTGCCCAGATTAACTGAAGAGGAAGTGAATTACCTAAATAACCCCATCTCAGAAAAAGAAATCAAACAAGCCATCAATGAACTCCCTAGGAAAAAATCTCCAGGGCCAGACGGGTTCACTAGTGAATTCTATCAAACATTTAAAGAAAAATTGATTCCAATACTCTACAAACTATTTGGGAAAATTAGTGAAGAAGGAGTCCTACCAAACTCTTTCTATGACATAAATATGGTACTGATTCTTAAATCAGGAAGAGATAAAACAGAGAAAGAAAATTATAGACCAATCTCCCTCATGAATTTAGACGCAAAAATTCTAAATAAAATATTAGCCAAAAGACTCCAACAACTTATCACAAAATAATACACCCTGATCAGGTAGGATTCATTCCAGGAATGCAAGGATGGTTTAATATTAGGAAAACCATCAGTATAATTGAGCATATCAACAACAAAACTAGCAAAAACCACATGATCATCTCAATAGATGCAGAAAAGGCTTTTGACAAAGTACAACATCTATTCCTATTAAAAACACTAGAAAGTATAGGAATAAATGGAGCCTTCCTTAAAATAGTTGCTAGCATCTATCTAAAACCATCAGCAAGTATTATATGCAATGGGGATAAACTAGAAGCCTTTCCAATAAGATCAGGAGTGAAACAAGGGTGTCCACTATCACCCCTCTTATTCAATCTGGTACTAGAAACGTTAGCAGTAGCAATTAGAGAAGAAAAAGAAATCAAAGGAATCAAATTAGGCAAAGAAGTGACCAAGCTGTCACTCTTTGCAGATGATATGATGATATACTTGGAGAATCCTAGAGAATCAAGTAAAAAATTACTTGAGACAATAAATAAATTTGGCAAAGTTGCAGGATATAAAATAAACCCACATAAATCCTCAGCATTCCTGTACATCTCTAATAAAACTCAACAGCAAGAGATAGAAAGAGAAATCCCATTTAAAGTCACTGTAGGTATTATAAAATATTTGGGAATCTACTTGCCAAAACAAACCCAGAATCTATATGATCACAACTACAAAATACTTCTCACACAAATAAAAACAGATCTAAATAGTTGGAAAAATATCAATTGCTCGTGGCTGGGTCGAGCTAATATAATAAAAATGACAATTTCACCCAAACTAAATTATATATTTAGTGCCATTCCAATCAATTTACCAAAAAACTACTTTGTAGAGTTAGACAAAATAATAACAAAATTTATTTGGAAAAACAAACGGTCTAGAATATCAAGGGAATTAATGAAAAGAAATGCTAGGGAAGGTGGACTAGCTATGCAGATCTTAATCTGTATTATACAGCAGCAGTCATCAAAACTGCTTGGTACTGGCAGAGGAGTAGAGTAGTGGATCAATGGAATAGATTAGGTGCAGGAGACCCAGCAGTTAATGAATATAGCAATCTGTTGTTCGATAAACCCAAAGACCCCAGTTTTTGGGATAAGAATGCACTATTTGACAAAAACTGCTGGGAAAACTGGAATACAGTATGGCAGAAACTGGGCATAGATCACTATCTAACACCATATACCAAAATTAAGTCTAAATGGGTGCATGATCTAGGTGTAAAGGATGATACTGTAAGCAATTTGGGGAAGCAAGGAATAGTTTACCTGACAGATCTGTGGAGAGGGGAAGATTTTAGGACCAAACAAGAATTAGAGAGCATTATAAAATGCAAAATGGATAATTTTGATTACATTAAATTGAAAAGCTTCTGCACAAACAAAGCTAATGTAACCAAGATCAAGAGGAAGGTGGGAAATTGGGAAAGAATTTTTACAACTTGTGTCTCTGATAAAGGACTCATTTCTAAAATTTATAGAGGACTGAGCCAAATCTATATGAATACAAGTCATTCCCCAATTGAGAAATGGTCAAAGGATATGAATAGGCAGTTTTCAGAGAAAGAAATTAAAGATATCTATAAGCATATGAAGAAATGTTCTAAATCACTATTAATTAGAGAAATGCAAATCAAAACAACTCTGAGATACCACATCTCTCCAGTCAGATTGGCTAAGATGACAAAACAAGAAAGTGACAAATACTGGAGAGGATGTGGGCAAATTGGAACGCTAATACATTGCTGGTGGAGTTGTGAACTTATCCAACCATTCTGGAGAGCAATCTGGAATTATGCTCAAAGGATTATAAATAATTTCATACCCTTTGACCCAGCCATACCACTCCTAGGGTTATATCCCAAAGAGATCATAGTAGTGGGAGGAAGAACCATATGTACAAAAATATTTTTAACAGCCCTTTTTGTGGTTGCAAAGAATTGGAAACTAAAGGGGTGCCCATCAATTGGGGAATGGCTAAACACGTTGTGGTATATGAATGTAATGGAATTTTATTGTGCTATAAGAAATGAGGAGGTGACGGATTTCATAATTACCTGGAGAGACTTATACAAACTGATGCTGAGCGAGAAGAGTAGAATCAGAAGAAATTTGTATACAATCACAGACATACCATATCTGTGATGACCAACTATGACAGACTGGACTCTTTTCAGCAATGCAGTGATATAAGTTAATCCCGAATGACTCAAGAAAGTGAAAAATGCGCCATCCAGAGATATAACTAGAAAGAACTGAACCTGAATCCTGATGGAAGCAAACTAAATGATCTTGTTCTTCTCATTGTTTGGTTTTACTTCTTCCTTACCATCTTTCATCCCACCTAGTACAATATGCCTTTGTAATTGGAATAATGTTTAATATGAATGCATTTGCAGACCCTATACTGTACTATATGCTGTCATGAGGGGAGGGGGGGGGAAGCAAAGGAAATTTGAAAATCAGGGAACTATGGAATTGAATCTTGTTAACTGAAACTAAACTAATAAATTAATTTTAAAAAAAAGAGGGTTATACATAGATAGAGGGTATGGGTATGAATGCACTAACCTGAAGATTTGTAAAAAAAAACAAAACCTTATTAAGGGGATCAAAGGGACTGTGATGGGATAAAAGTAAAGGACGGGATAGGAAAAGGTAAATTATGTCATTTGAAGAGGCATAGAAACACACTATAGTAGAGGGGAAAGAAAGAGGGAGAGGAACAACATTCAAACACTATTCTCTCTGGTTCTGGTTCAAAGAGGGATCAAGTTAATCAGTAAAGTTTAAGATTCTAATGTGAATAGACACATGAATTCATTAAATAGAGGAAAAGGAGTGAGGGAGGGGAGCACTGTTTGAAATTTACTTTCATTGGTTTGTTGTCAGACGGGGAGTAACTTACTCTGATAAGCATAAAACCTTATTGTATCCTATAGGCAGTAGGAGGGTAAGGGGCGGGGAAAAGATGAGACTAAAGTGGGGATTAGAGGGGAAGAAAATAGTACTAAGGGGAGAGGGTAGGTTAACGCAGGGGGGTCACTGGGTGGGAACACTGAGAGAGGGGGTAGTCAAAAGGGAAAACCTCAAGGAGGGTAAGGGAGAAGGAAGAAGCAAAAACATAAGCAGGGGAGAGAAGAGGATGGAGGGGAAGAGACAGATAGTCATCATTACTGTGAATGTAAATGGGATGAACTCTCCCATAAAACAGAGGTGGGTAGCAGGATGGATTCAAAACCACAATCCTACAAGAAATACATTTGAAACAAAGGGATATCCAAGGGTAAAGGTAAAAGGTTGGAATAGAATCTATTATGCTTCAGCTAAAGTAAAAAAAAAAGCGGGGTTATCAATACTTATCTTAGATAAAACAAAAGCAAAAAGAGATCTAATTAAAAGAGATAAGGAAGGAAAATATATCCTGCTAAAAGGCACCATCGAGAATGAAGCAATATCATTACTTAACATATATGCACCTAGTGGTATAGCACCCAAATTCCTAGAGGAGAAGTTAAAGGAATTAGAGGAAGAAATAGATAGCAAAACTATACTAGTGGGGGACCTTAATCTTCCCCTTTCTGAACTTGAGAAATCTAACCTCAAAATAAACAAGAAAGAAGTTAAGGAGGCGAATAGAATTTTAGAGAGACAAGATATGATAGATCTCTGGAGAAAACTGAATGGGGATAAAAAGGAATTTACTTTCTTCACAGCAGTGCATGGTACATACTCAAAAACAGACCATGTACTAGGGCATAAAAACCTCACAATCCAGTGCAAAAAGGCAGAAATATTATATGCATCATTCTCAGATCATGATGCAATAAAATTTATATGCAATAAAGGAAAAGATAGACTAAAAGATAGACATGGAAAGATAGACTAAAAACTAATTGGAAATTAAACAATTTACTAAAGAATGAGTGGGTAAAACAAGAAATTATAGAAACAATCAGTAATTTCATTCAAGAGAATGATAATAATGAGACAACATACCAAAATTTGTGGGATGCATTAAAGACAGTTCTTATGGGAAGTTCTATATCCCTCAGTGCATACATGAATAAATTAGAGAAAAGTGAGGTCAATGAATTGGACATTCAATTTGGAAAAAAAAAAAAACTAGAAAAAGAACAAATTGAAAATATCCAATTTAGTACTAAATTAT
This sequence comes from Gymnobelideus leadbeateri, assembly GCA_011680675.1. NCBI lineage: Eukaryota > Metazoa > Chordata > Mammalia > Diprotodontia > Petauridae > Gymnobelideus > Gymnobelideus leadbeateri. The sequence continues at coordinate 170,316 of WOXC01006770.1, forward strand.
AAATATTGAAACCCAAAGGAGAGGGGTGGAGCCAAGATGGCAGAGTAGAAACAGCATGTCCAAGGTGCTCTCCCCAAAGATCACTTCCAAACCATGTAAAAGGGGACTCTGAACAACTTCTGGAGCCCCAGCACCCACAGAATGACACAGAGAAGCTAACCTCCTGCTGAGAACAGCCCAGCAGCCCTGCAGGAAGGGCCAGCGCAGCTCTCTTTGAGCCAACAGCCCAGCTGCAGACAGCCCAGCCCAGGTCGGCATGAGACACGATTTTAACCCCAGGGTGGCTGGGTCAGCAGCTGATCAGAGGGACCCCAAAACACCAACTGCTGTGGAGATTCCAGAATTATCACCACAGACATGTCTAGGACAAAGTGAGAAGTTAGTGCCCTATGGACTTTGGGACCAGCATTTGTGGAACATGTCAACTTCCTCCCCTAGGGGCTAGAAGCTGCTGAGGAGAAATGCCATTTTGCAGTTTCAGTGGCAGCTCCAGCTCCTGTCCTGTGAACTATAGGGAGCTCTAGTGATCAGTCTTGAGGGGCAATCGCTCTTGCTTTAACCTCCCTGGATCTGGATTGGGGTCTGGGGTGGAGGTCGTATGTGGGTTTCCAGCTTGCCAGAAACGGAAGTTGTGAAGACCCCAACTTTGAGATGGAAGCTCCCCTGTCTGGTGGCAGAGTACTACAATGGCAACAAGCCCCAAAGTCAAGTAATTAAGTGGCAACATGCCAAGGCAAAGGAAACAAAATAAACAGAAAAATGCAACATTAGACTCCTATTTTGGGGGCAAAGAGGATCGAAGCATGGAACAGGAAGAGGATTGTGAGGTCAAAAATCCTGCTCCGAAAGCACCAAAGGAAAATATGAGTGGGTTACAGGCCATAGAGGACCTTAAGAAGGACATTAAAAATCAAATAAGAGAAGTGGAGGAAAAATTGGAAAGAGAAATGAGAAGGATGCAGGAAAAGTATGGAATAAGGGTCAACACCCTTACTGAGGAAAACAACACCTTAAAAAATAGACTAACTCAAATGGCAAAGGAGGCCCAAAAGGGTAATGAGGAGAAGAATGCCTTAAAAAGTCGAATTTGCCAGATGGAAAAAGAATCTCAAAAGCTCACTGAGGAGATTCATTCCTTCAGAGTTAGCCTGGAGCAAATGTAAGCTAATGACATTATGAGAAATCAAGATGCTGTTAAACAGATCCAGACAAATGAAAGAATAGAAAGCAATGTGAAATATCTCATGGGAAAACCCACTGACCTGGAAAATAGATCCAGGAGAGATAATTTAAAAATTATTAGACTACCTGAAAGCCATGATCAAAGAAAGAACCTAGAAATCATCCTTCAAGAAATTCTCAAGGAAAATTGCCCTGATGTTTTAGATCCAGAGGGCAAAATAGAGGTTGAAAGAATCCACAGATCACCTCCTGAAAAAGATCCCAAAAAGAAAACTCCCAGGAATATTTTAGCCAGGTTCCAGAATCCCCAGATCAAGGAGAAAATACTACAACAGCCATACAAAATACTACAATTTCAATATTGTGGAAACGCAATCAGAATAGCACAGCACCTGTCAGCTTCTACACTGAGGGATGGAAGGGCATGGAATATGATATTCCAGAGGGCAAACGAACTGGGATTGAACCCAAGGGTCACCTACCCAACAAAACTGAGTATTTTGTTTCAGGGGAAAATATGGTCATTCAGTGGAATAGAGGACTTTCAAGCATTCCTGAGGGGGGAAAAAAACAGAGTTGAATAGAAAATTTCACATTCAGGCACAAGAAGGAAGAGATACTTGAGAAGGTAATCAGGGAGAAGAAATCAAAAGGAACTTATCAAAGTTGACCTATTTACATTCCTACATGGAAAAACAATAATTGTGACTGATGAAACCTTTCTCAGCATGAAAATAATTGAAGAACGGTATATGGGCATATGAATACATATATGAATGTGTGTATATATGTTTACAGGTATTCATGGATAAAGGGCAGAGGTCAAATTTGGTGGCAAGGGATGATACTTAAGGGGTGAAGTTAAGGGGTGAGAGAGCAATGTGGCAAGAGGAGATGGGGAGTGACAGGGTAGGGTAAACTATCTCATGTCTAAGAGGCAAGGGGATGTAGTCGCAGAGGAGGGGAAGAACAGGAAAGCAAAAAGGCAAAACCATATTCTCACTGTATTTGGCTCAGGGCGAGAATGGCATACATACTAAATGTGATATCTCACCCTGCAGAAGAGTATGGGGGAAGTGGATGAGAAGGGAGAGGATGGAGAGGAAGGCATGCTGGGGGGAGGGGAGGTTGGAGGCATCCACTTTTGGAGAGGGATAGGATCAAAGTAGGGAATGGATCAGGTCGGGGGGCAGAATGGGTGAGAGGGAAATATATTCAGTCTTTTACAATATATCTACTCTGGTAAAGTTTTGCATAGCTATACATGTACAACATATACTGAATTGCTTATCTTCCTATAGGGAGTGCGTTACAGAGGACGAAGGGAATGGATCTGGTATTCGAAGTCTTAAAATTAAATGTTTCAAATATATATATATATATATATATGTATGTATGTATATATATGTATATATATATGTATGTATATATATGTGTATATATATATATATATATACACATATATACATACTGTTATCAGTACTATTTTGCATGTAACTGGGAGATAAGATTTGCAGGCATTGGGCCACAGAGATTCACCTTGCCCTAATGGAAAAGTTGAAGGAGGTATGGGAGAAGATATGGGAGAGAACAGATTGGATGAGGGGATATCCTGTGGGACTGCTATTCTGGCGTGGTTGGTAGGGGAAAAACTTGTAACTCAAAATCTGGTGGAAATGAGAGATGTAAACTAGAAGTTAATAAAACATTTGGGAAAAAAAAAGACTACAACAACTTATCACAAGAATAATAAATTTTGATCAGGTAGGATTTCTTCCAGGAATGCAAGGATGATTTAATATTAGGAAAAATATTAGGAAAGCCATCAGTATAATTGATCATATCAATAATAAAACTAGCAGAAACCACATGATTATCTCAATAGATGCAGAATAGGCTTTTGACAAAGTATCCATTCCTATTAAAAACAGTATAAAGTATAGGAATGAATGGAGCCTTCCTTAAAATAGTAGATAACATCTATTTTAAACCACCAGCAAGTATCATATGCAATGGGGATAAACTAGAAGTATTTCCAGTAAGCTCAGGAGTGAAACAAGGGTGTTCACTATCACCCCTCTTATTCAATCTGGTACTAGAAATGTTAGCAGTAGTATTTAGAGAAGAAAAAGAAATCAAAGGAATCAAATTAGGCAAAGAAGAGACCAAGGTATCACTCTTTTCAGATGATATGGTGATATACTTAGAGAATCCTAGAGAATCAAGTAAAAAACTACTTGAGACAATAAATAAATTTGGCAAAGTTGCAGGATATAAAATAAACCCACATAAATCCTCGGCATGCCTATATATCTCTAATGAAATTCAACAGCAAGAGATAGAAAGAGAAATCCCAAATACCTGCAAAAACAAACCCAGGACCTATGTGATCACAACTACAAAACACTTCTCACACAAATAAAGTCAGATCTAACTAATTGGAAAAAAATATCAATTGCTCATGGCTGGGTCGAGCTAATTTGATAAAAATGACCATTTTACCCAAACTGAATTATATATTTAATGTCATACAAATCAATTTACTAAAAACCTACTTTATAGAGTTAGACAAAATAGTAACAAAATTTATTTGGAAGAACAAACTGTATAGAATATCAAGGGAATTAATGAAAAGAAATGCTAGGGAAAGTGGACTAGCTATACCAGATTTTAATCTGTATTATGCAGCAGTAGTTATCAAAACTGCTTGGTACTGGCTGAGGAGTAGAGTAGTGGATCAATGGAATAGATTGAACACATGAGATCCAGCATTTAATGAGTATAGTAATCTATTGTGTGATAAACCCGAATATCCCAGTTTTTTGGATAAGAACGCACTATTTGACAAAAACTCCTGGGAAAACTGGAATATAATATGGCAGAAACTGGGCATAGACCATTATCTAATACCACATATCAAAATCAAGTCTAAATGGGTGCATGACTAGGTATAAAGAATGATATTGTAAGCAATCTCGAAAAGCAAGGAATAGTTTACCTGTCAGATTTATGGAGAGGGAAAGAATTTAGGACCAAACAAGAATTAGAGAGCATTATAAAATGCAAAATGGATAATTTTGATTACATTAAATTGAAAAGCTTCTGTACAAACAAAGCCAATGTAACTATTATCAAGCAGGAGGTGGGAAATTGGGAAAGAATTTTTACAACCTATATCTCTGGTAAAGGACTCATTTCTAAAATATACAAAGAATTGAGTCAAATCTATTAGAATGCAAGTCATTCCCCAGTTGATAAATGGTGAAAGGATATGAAGGCAGTTTTCAGAGAAAGAAATTAAAGATATCAAGAAGCATATGAAGAAATGCTCTAAATCACTATTGATCAGAGAAATGCAAATCAAAACAACTCTGAGGTACCACTCTCTAGAGTCAGATTGGCTAAGATGACAAAACAGGAAAATTACAAATGCTGGAGAAGATGTGGGCAAATTGGAGCACTAATGCATTGCTGGTGGAGTTGTGAAATTATCCAACCATTCTGGAGAGCAATTTGGAATTATGCCCAAAGGGGTTAAAATAATTTCATACCCTTTGAGCCAGCAATACCATTTCTAGGGTTATATCCCAAAGAGATCATAGAAGTGTGAGGAAGACACAAATGTACAAAAATATTTATAGCAGCTCTTTTTGTGTTTCCAAAAATTGGAAATTAAAGGGGTGCCCATCAATTGGGGAATGGCTAAACAAGTTGTGGTATATGCATGTAATGGAATACTATTGTGCTATAAGAAATGAGGAGCAGACAGATTTCATATTTACTTAGAGAGGCTTATACAAACTGATGCTGAGTGAGAAGAGTAGAACCAGGAGAAATTTGTAACAATCACAGACACAACATATGTGTGATGACCAACTATGACAGACTGGACTCTTCTCAGCAATGCAGTAATATAAGTCAATCTCGAAAGACTCATGAAGGAGAGAGATGCCTACATCCAGAGAAATAACTAGAAAGAACTGAGCTTGAATCCTGATGGAAGCAAACTAATTGATCTTTTTCATTGTTTAGTTTTATCTCTCCTTTACGATTTTTCATCCCATCTAGTACAATACGCCTTTGTAACTTGACTAATGTCTAATGTGAAAGTATTTGCAGATCTTATACTGGACTATATGCAGTCTTGGGGGGTGGGGAGTGGGAGGGAAGGGAACTTTGAAACTCAAGGAACTATGGAATTGAATCTTGTAAACTAAACATAAACAAATAAATTAAAATAAAAAAAATAAAATAAAATCCTTCTTGAGCTCTTCCAAGAATGCTTTTTAGGGTTGAGATCAGTTCATATTCCCTTTTGAGGTTTCAGATGTGGGTTGTCTTTGTTTTTCCTATTTTCTTTTTGCCCATTGTGATTGCTTATTTCCTGGCTTTTAAAGTGAATCTCTGCCTCTAGGGCACAGATGGCTCTGACCTACTCTTCTTATGTTGGGAGCTAGGGGCCTGGTTACTGGCTTTGTGTGCTGTGGCCTCTGATTTTATTAATCAAAGGCTGTATAATACTGTAGCTCACCTGATGCTAAGCTGGAGATAGCTGGTTAATGACTAGACTGAAGCCAAGAACAGTACTTTAGGTGTTTCTCTGGGGTTACAGTGAAACTCATAACATGAGGTGTGGGTGAGGGTGGTCTGGCCACTTCAGGTTTCCGTCTCCCTGCCCCTTGGCTAGAGCTCAGTCAGACTCAGCAGCTAGTGGCCAGGGCTATGCTGGTGTTTGCTGATTACCCTGGCTGTGCAAAGGCACACCTGGAGTTCTGGTGTTAGTGCTTACTGGATCTACCCCCCTGGGGTTCAGGGTCTCCCACTGGGACACCTCCCTTCCTGCATTGGTCCACTATAGCCACAACACAGCCATGGCTACACTCTTCCTGTATATCTCCCAAACTTTCTGTTGGTTCCACTATTTCATGATTTTACTCTGGGGTAATATTCTCTGGTTTTTCAGGGTCAAAGGGGAGGATGAGAGCACCTAGTGTTTACTCCACCATCTTGGCTCCTGGAAGTTCAGGTAGGTGATTTTTATATATCCAGACTTTGGGCTGATAGATCCAGGAGTAGTCTCTGCTACTGCCACAGGCCCTGTGCTTGTCTCTTACCCAGTTCCAACAGACCTCTGTCTTGCCATGCAAGGTTTTGGAATTGCCCGTGCCATAGATGAATCAGTTGCCCTTGGCTCACTTTGGCTCCACTATGGTCGGGTCTGTGCTGGTACAGCCTGCGGGCTCTGAGCCCTGCACTCTCATGGCTGGTGCACCAAGTTGTACCCATGGATTTTCCAAATTTTGCTGGGCTGGAAATCTGCCACACTCTGTTTCCTAATGGATTCTGCCACCCTGAAATTTGTTCAGATTCACTTTTTAAAGGTAACTGAAGAAATTTATAGGTGAGTTCAGGTGAGTCTATGCTTTCACTCCACCATCTTGGCTCTGTCCCCAGATTCATACATTTTTGACTCAGCTTTTTTACCCTAAAATTGAAAAATCTTTTATTAAGAATATTCCAGAAAACAGATACCACCTTTTTATTTGAAAACACACGGCATTACAGTGTGTATGTATGTATATATATATATATATATATATATATATATATATTTTAAAGGAAAAGAATGGAAAGAGTAGAAGTAAAGGAAGAAAGGGAAGAAAATGAAGGACATTGATTGAACTTTGCAGAAGCATAGTAGAATGCTCAGAAAATGAAGTCATCACTAGAATGGAGGTTTGGTTACTGTTGAATAATAGAGGAGGAAAAACAGAGGCAGCAGAGGAGGAAGAAGAGAAGAAGGAAAATGACTGGCATTTATATATCACTTTAGGGCTGGCAGAATGTTTTTTTATACATTATCAAATTTGAAACTCATAATGCCCCTGGTTCTAGGTTACCAAGCTCATGGAAATGAGCATTTTATTAGATTAGAAAATTTACTCTTTTGGTTATAAATCAAATAAGATTTCTCATATCACCAAAAGTTTGCCTGAATGTCTTTATCTAATCAGCTAAAGAATAACATAAACAACAATAACTTACATTTATTGAGGTTTAAAATTTACAAGGAATTTTATGTATATTATTTCCATTGTGTCATCTATATCCTAATTCATTTAGCATACTTATTGAATTATTTAAATTATGTGGTCCAGTCAATCTCTTAAGGCCAAATGACCTGCACAGGATACCTAGGATACTATGGTTTCTGACGTGATTAGCTGTTCCATCATTAGGAGCAGGACAGAGCAGATGACAAAATGCCAAAGATATCCATGGTGGATAGATGTGAAATATGGTCTACTACTAGTTAGGCATAATATTTTAGTCAAATTTTTACTTACTCACTGGCCATTCTAACTCAGCCCCATGATGGGGTTTCAGACTACACAGATTAACTCATCAGGGAGGTAAGCATCCTTTCTTTCCTCCCTGTTTTCTATATAGGATATGGAGTTGAAATGTTCCTTAGAAGTCATCTAATTCATCTCTCATTGGAATTTTTTCAGGGAGGGAAATGAAAAATAAATGACTACCGAAAGTAGGAAAACATGAGGGACTAAATAAGTGGCTTATATTTGATATTCTAAAATGGCTTCTTTGGAATTGTTACCCATAGAACCAAAGCTGTTGAAATCTCTTTCAAAGGTATATACCAAATTGTCTTTTGTAACTAGGTGCTTAATAATTTTTTTTATGATGATTCATTAGTATCCATAAGAAACAAAGAAATGCCTGCAACAACTGTTAAGGCAACCCAAACTGTCTGGCAGTTGTGAGAGGGGGTGTTAGGCCTTTATAGTTTGAGGCATTTGTGAACTGATTTCTGAATTTTTCTTCCTTCAGGAGATTTCAGGGGTTAAGTGGTGAGATCATTGATAAGAAAGATTACACTTCTCTAGTCACTCAAATGTACATATTAAGATAGAAATTTCACTGCTACATAAGTTTCAAGAGCCTTTTACAAACCAACAACAAAATAGAAATGTTTGGACATTCATTCATTCATTCATTCATTTAGAGTGAGTTATGTATAGGGACATCAAGGATTTTCAGTAGTTGATTCTTGACATTTTTCATATAGGACACACAGATCTTCACATTACTGTATTTTCTGCCTGTGATTTATCATCTTTTACCAAGTTCACACTCTTTCTATATCCCCTTTTAAAAAGAACAGTAGCACAATAAATCTATTTTAATGTTACAAGATAATAAGTATCCACACTGACAGCACCATTCCTCTGGAGGCCATTAGCTTTAACAGCTTACTGTAGGCAGGACTGCTGAAGTTAAATCTAAGGGAAATAGTCAAAAGATAAAGGCCAAAGAGCACAAAAGAAAGCTGATATTTAAATGTATTAGTTTATTAGTCATATAGCAATTTGGGGAATAGAAGAAAATATTAGACTCAGTTTATTATTGTATATCTAAAAAATGTAACTTTTGGACTCACCATTTTAACAAGGAGGAAAATATTTAGAAATGTTGGAAATAACACACTAAAATTTGCATAATACTTTGCATATATTTTCTCATTTGATTTTCTGAATTTAGTGAGGTAAGTGCTATAGGTATGGTTATACTCAACTTAGATACATAGAAACTGAGCCTCATAGTTTGAGTGACTTGCACTAGACCATACAATTAATGAATATAGGATGTAGGAGTCATACTTAATTATTTCCTGAATTCTAGTCCAGTGTTCTTTTCACTATACTATTCTGCCTAGTATATAAAAAATATGGTCATGATATGCTTTGTCCACATCCTGTTAAAGAGTCCTTTAATTCTCTGCTACACAGAGTCTATGTGGACATGGGAGTAGAGACAATGAAAATCAGTTTTCTTTTTTATTTTTATTTTTCCTTTTTTGGAAGGGGGAAGGCAGGGCAATTGGGGTTAAGTGACTTGCCCAAGGTCATATGGCTAATAAGTATTAAGTGTCTGAGGCTAGATTTGGACTCAGTTCCTCCTGACTTCAGGTGCTGAGCCACTTAGCCACCTCCTGATAGTCAATTTTCTAAACGTATTGCCAAGACCAGCTGAAGTGCACTGTTCCTTACAACCCTGATTACTTCAACTAGCTTGTTTTACTACTCCTTGGACAGGCTTTCCTATTTGTCCCTGCTCAAAACTGCTCCTGACCTTTGCACAGATTTCCATACATGGACTAGTGAATATGTTCCTATATAGCTTTCCCCTTAGTGTGTCTTATAGTTTTGGTCTTAACAGACCAGCTATGTCTCTGGGAATATTCTTTGCCTTCAATAAATCAATTCCTTCCTAGGTCTGACTCAATTAATTAATTTAAAAAATTCACCAAACATTTATTATTAATTATTTATTTATTAAATTTTAAATATTTATTATTAAATTATTTATAAATCAGGATTTGTTCTGTAAAACTTGGATTCAATCAAAAGGCCACACTCGAGGGCCTAGAGGGCTATATCTAACCTTGAGGCCATAGGTTTCCTACCCCTGCTTGACTAATACATATATAAGGATCCCTGTGGGATACATATTAATTTAGTTTTAAAATGTAATGTTATCTGTATTTTATTGTATTTTTATATATTTTGGTAAATATTTTTCAACAACATTTTAATCTGATTTGGTGGCCCTTGGGAGCATCGTGGGTCACTTGCAGCATGTTGGCTATGTAGTTGATACCTCTGATCTAGGTAAACTTCTGAGGCCAGGAAACTGTGCCAAAGTACAGGCTTTTCCTGTAAATGCCATTGTGTCTCTTCATGAAAGTGCTGACATATAAGGAGGCAGTTAAAGGAGAATAAGTGTGCCCAACACCCCCCCTGTTGTCTTTTGGAAATGCTTTGTGATTGTCCTTATATGTCAGAGGTCTGTTCCTAGAAAAGGTTTGTTTTGCCTGAAAGATTTTAAGAGTCCCTGTCCCTCAGGTGTAGGGGTAAGCAGATGGATGGCATGGATTCATGTCTAGGCTTGTGCAATTTGATGGTAAGAGAAAATTATGCTGAAGTCAAATACAGTCATTTATGAAGGCAGCCAGCTGGTCAAAAGAAGTAGCTTGTATAACATTAGGAAAAGAAACTGGAAGCAAAATGTTCAAAGATTTAGGTGGGGGAAGTCCACACAAAGCAAGGTCAGGAAAGACATTATGGCTAATGAAAGTGTAGAGTGTTAGTCCCTGACAACTTGTCTTATATGAGGAATGAATCTGAAACATCAACCTTCTGTATCGATGAAGACAGACAGATTCAACCCCATAGATGCAAAGAAAGTCATCCAGCTTAAGGGAAAAGGAGATGTGTACAGAGATAAAGATTTCAGTGGGAGTATGTACTCAGAGTAGAGGGTATGAGCAAGAAGTTTATACCTGAAAAACAGTCAAGCTTGAAAATAGGTAATTGATGTCAGATGGGGGAAGTAGAATTTCCAATCAGACCCAGATGTGGTAGGAAATTCTACAGGTCACTAAGTAATATCAGACTCTGGTCAGAGGTGTTTCTTTATCAGGACCAAAATTGGGTGAACTTTTGAGTTGATAATCAGGGATAGGTGTGGCTCCCAGCTCCCAGCTGCTGCAGACGGCTGAGTCCCATTTCATCAGAAACTGTCATTGTTTAATTGTTTGACATAAGGATAGAATGAGTTGGTCCAGTAGAAAAGTACAAACTGTCACTGCTTATACGTTTTATGGGCATTAGGACTGATTAGCTCAAGTGATACTAAATTTAAGTCCTATCATATATACCACAAATTATGATTCAAAAATCATAATTATCTAAAGTATAGGTTAACCATGCCACTTTCCATTCAAACCAGTTTCCCTTTAATTTAATATTTTATTTTCTCCCCATTACTTGTAAATTTTTTTTGAAAAGAAAAAGATCATTTAGTTTGCTTCCATCAGGATTCAGGCTCAGTTCTTTCTAGTTATATCTCTGGATGGCACATTTCTCACTTTCTTGTGTTTTTCAGGATTGACTTATATCACTGCATTGCTGAAAAGAGTCCAGTCTGTCATAGTTGGTCATCACAGATATGGTATGTCTGTAATTGTATACAAATTTCTTCTGATTCTACTCTTCTCACTCAGCATCAGTTTGTATAAGTCTCTCCAGGTAATTATGAAATCCGTCACCTCCTCGTTTCTTATAGCACAATAAAATTCCATTACATTCATATATCACAACTTGTTTAGCCATTCCCCAATTGATGGGCACCCCTTTAGTTTCTAATTCTTTGCAACCACAAAAAGGGCTGCTATAAATATTTTTGTACATATGGGTCTTTTTCTCACTTCTATGATCTCTTTGGGATATAACGCTAGAAGTGGTATTGTTGGGTCAAAGGGTATGAAATTATTTATAATCCTTTGGGCATAATTCCAGATTGCTCTTCAGAATGGTTGGATAAATTCACAACTCCACCAGCAATGTATTAGCGTTCCAATTTGCCCACATCCTCTCCAGCATTTGTCACTTTCTTGTTTTGTCATCTTAGCCAATCTGACTGGAGAGATGTGGTATCTCAGAGTTGTTTTGATTTGCATTTCTCTAGTCAATAGATATTTAGAGCATTTCTTCATATGTTTATAGATATCTTTAATTTCTTTCTCTGAAAACTTCCTATTCATATCCTTTGACCATTTCTCAATTGGGGAATGACTTGTATTCTAATAGATTTGACTCAATTCTTTGTATATTTTAGAAATGAGTCCTTTACCAGAGATATAGGTTGTAAAAATTCTTTCCCAATTTCCCACCTCCCTCTTGATCTTGGTTACATTGGCTTTGTTTGTATAGAATCTTTTCAATTTAATGTAATCAAAATTATCCATTTTGCATTTTATAATGCTCTCTAATTCTTGTTTGGTCCTAAAGTCTTCCCCTCTCCACAAATCTGTCAGGTAAACTATTCCTTGCTTTCCCAAATTGTTTACATTATCATCCTTTATACCTAGATCATGCACCCATTTAGACTTGATTTTGGTATATGGTATATATGACCAGTTTCTGCCATACTGTATTCCAGTTTTCCCAGAAGTTTTTGTCAAATAGTGCATTCTTATCCAAAAAAATGGGGTCTTTGGGTTTATCGAACAATAGATTACTATATTCATTAACTGCTGGGTCTCCTGCACCTAATCTATTCCATTGATCCACTACTCTACACCTCTGCCAGTACCAAGCAGTTTTGATGACTACTGCTGTATAATACAGATTAAAATCTGGCATAGCTAGTCCACCTTCCCTAGCATTTCTTTTCATCAATTCCCTTGATATTCTAGACTGTTTGTTTCCCAAATAAATTTTGTTATTATTTTGTCTAATTCTATAAAGTAGGTTTTTAGTAAATTGATTGGTATGGCACTAAATATATAGTTTAGTTTGGGTAAAACTGTCATTTTTATTATATTAGCTCAACCCAGCCATGAGCAATTGATATTTTTCCAACTATTTATACCTGATTTTATTTGTGTGAGAAGTGTTTTGTAGTTGTGATCATATAGATTCTGGGTATGTTTTGGCAAGTAGATTCCCAAATATTTTATAATGTCTACAGTGACATTAAATGGGATTTCTCTTTCTATCTCTTGCTGTTGAGTTTCATTAGAGATGTACAGGAATGCTGAGGATTTATGTGGGTTGATTTTATATCCTGCCACTTTGCCAAATTTATTTATTATCTCAATTAGTTTTTTACTTGATTCTCTAGGATTCTCTAAGTATATCATCATATCATCTGCAAAGAGTGATACCTTGGACACTTCTTTGCCTAATTTGATTCCTTTGATTTCTTTTTCTTCTCTAATTGCTACTGCTAACATTTCTAGTACCAGATTGAATAAGGGGGTGATGATGGACAACCTTGTTTCACTCCTGATCTAATTGGAAAGGCTTCTAGTTTATCCCCATTGCATATAATACTTGCTTATGGTTTTAAATAGATGATATCAGCTATTTGAAAGAAGGCTCCATTTATTCCTGTACTTTCTAGTGTTTTTAATAGGAATGGATGTTGTACTTTTTTGAAAGCCTTTTCTGCATCTATTGAGATGATCATGTGATTGCTGCTAGTTTTATTGTTGATATGCTAAATTATACTGATGATTTTCCTAATATTAAACCATCCTTGCATTCCTGGAATGAATCCTGCCTGATCAGGGTGTATTATTTTTGTGATAAGTTGTTGGAGTCTTTTGGCTGATATTTTATTTTAAAATTTTGCGTCTAAATTCATGAGGGAAATTGGTCTATCATTTTCTTTCTCTGTTTTATCTCTTCCTGACTTAGGAAATCAGTAATATATTTGTGTCATAGAAAGAGTTTGGTAGGACTCCTTCTTCACTAATTTTCCCAATTAGTTTGTAGAGTATTGGAACCAATTGTTCTTTAAATGTTTGATGGAATTCACTAGTAAACCCATCTGGCCCTGGAGATTTTTTCCTAGGGAGTTCATTGATGGCTTGTTTGCTTTCTTTTTCTGAGATGGTGTTATTTAGGTAATTCACTTCCTCTTCAGTTAATCTGGGCAACTTGTGATTTTGTAAATATTCATCCATTTCACTAAGATTGTCATATTTATGTGCATACAATTGGGAAAAACAATTCCTCATTATTTTTTTGATTTCCTCTTCATTAGAGGTAGATTCACCTTTTTATTTTTGATACTCATAATTTGGTTTTCTTCTTTTTTTTATCAAATTGACTAAGGGTTTATCGATTTTGTTGATTTTTTCATAAAACCAGCTCTTAGTTTTATTTATTAATTCAATAGTTTTATTAATTTCAACTTTGTTAATCTCTCCTTTGGTTTTCAGTATTTCTAATTTAGTACTAAATTGGGGATTTTCAATTTGTTCTTTTTCTAGCTTTTTCAATTGCCTGTCCAATTCATTGACCTCCCTTCTCTCTGCTTTAATGAAGTATACACTCAGGGATATAAAACTGCCCCTGAGAACTGCCTTTAGTGCATCCCACAAATTTTGGTATGTTGTCTCATGATTATCATTCTCTTGAATGAAATTATTGATTGTTTCTATAATTTCTTGTTTGACCCACCAGTTTTTTAGGATTAAATTTTTTAATTTCCAATTAGTTTTTAGTCTATCTTTCCATGGTCCTTTGTTGCATATAATTTTTATAGCATCATGATCTGAGAATGATGCATTTAATATTTCTGCCTTTCTGCACTGGATGGTGAGGTATTTATGCCCTAGTACATGGTCTATTTTTGAGTATTTACCATGCACTGCTGAAAAGAAAGTAAATTCCTTTTAATCCCCATTCAGTTTTCTTCAGAGATCCATCATATCTAGTCTCTCTAAGATTCTATTCACCTCCTTTACTTCTTTCTTGCTTATTTTGAGGTTAGATTTATGGAGTTCAGAGAGGGGGAGATTAAGGTCCCCCACTAGTATAGTTTTGCTATCTATTTCTTCCTCTAATTCCTTTAACTTCTCTTCTAGGAATTTGGATGCTATACCACTTGGTGCATATATACTAAGTAGTGATATTGCTTCATTTTAAATGGTGCCTTTTAGTATGATATAGTTTCCTTCCTTATCTCTTTAATTAGATCTATTTTTACTTTTGCTTTATCTGAGATAAGTACTGCTTCCCCTGCTTTTTTTACTTTATCTGAGGCATAAAAATTTTACTCCAACCTTTTACCTTTACCCTGTGGGTATCCGCTTGTTTCAAATGTGTTTCTTGTAGACAGCATATTGTAGGATTATGGTTTTTAATCCACTCTGTTATCCACCTCTGTTTTATGGGATAGTTCATCCCATTCACATTCACAGTAATGATGACTATCTGTCTTTTTCCCTCCATCCTATTCCCTCCCCTTTTCATGTTTCTGTTTCTTCCTTCTCCCTTCCCCTCCTTTAAGTTTTCCCTTTTGACTACACCCTCCCTCAGTGTTCCCACCCAGTGACCCCCCTTCTTGACCTACCCTCTCCCCTTACTACTATTTCCCTCGCTTCTTATCCCCCCTTTAGTCTCCTCCTTTTCACCCCACCCTTACCTTTCCACTATCTATAGGACACAATAAATTTTTATACTTATCAGAGTAAATTGCTCCCTGTTTGATTCCAAACCAGTGAGAGTAAATTTCAAACAGTGCTCCTCTCCCTCCCTCCTTTTCCTCTATTTAATGAATTTATGTGTCTATTCACATTAGAATCTTAAACTTCACTGATTAAGTTGATCCCTCTTTGAACCAGAACCAGTGAGAATAGTGTTTAAATGATGTTCCTCTCCCTCTTTCTTTCCCCCCTTCTATAGTTTGTTTTGGCACCTCTTCAGAAGGCATATTTTACCTTTTCCTATCTCATCCTTTCCTTTCTCCCATTACAGTCCCTTTGATCCCCTTAATAGTTTTTTTTTTAAGTCTTCATATTAGTGCATTCATACCCACACCCTCCATCTAACTATAACTCTTTTGAAGGTCATGATAATCATAAAGATTTCAAATATTGACAGTTATCAGCTCCACATATAGGGATGTGAACATTTTGCTCTTGTTGCATCCCAAGTAATGAGTGTGTGTTTGTGGGTGTGGGTGTGTGCACTTATGCATGTGTGAGTCTGTGTCTCCCTTGTTAACCGTTTTATGTCTTTCTTGAGTCTTGTAATTGGAGATCAAATTTTCCATTGAGCTCTGGCTTTTTCATCAGGAAAGACTGGAAGTCCCTTATTTCATTAAACAACCATCTCCTTGCCTGAAAGATTATGCTCAGTTTTGCCGGGTAGTTAATCCATGGTTTCCAATTTTTTGCCACCACTAAAAGAGTCAGTATAAATATTTGTGGACATATATGTTCTTTTCCTTTCTTTAAAATCTTTTTTGGATACAGATCTAGTAGTGGTATTGTTTAGTCAAAAGATATGCTTAGTTTTACAGACCTTTGGGCATACTTCCAAATTTCTCTAAAGAATCATTAAATCAGTATGCTACTTCACCAACATTGCATTACTGTTTCAGTTTTCCCGTATCCCCTCCACTTATCATTTTTCTTTTTTGTCACATTAGCCAATCTGATAGGTGTGGGCTGCTAGCTCAGAGTTATTTTCATTTGTATTTCTATAATCAATTGTGATTCAGATAATTATTTTCATGACCATAGATAGCTTTGATTCCTTCATCTGAAAACTTCCTCTTCATATCCTCTTAACCATTTATCAATTGAGGAATAGCTCTTATGTCTGTGAATTTGACTTACTTATCTATATATTTCAGAAATGAGGACTTTATCAGAGAAACTTACTGTAAATGCTTTCATAATAAAATTACTATGTGTTTCCCCCCCTTTCTATAGTTCTTTTTATTTCTCTTTCTCTCTCTCTCTCTCTCTCTCTCTCTCTCTCTCTCTCTCTCTCTCTCTCTCTCTCTCTCTCTTTCTTCTTTTGTCCTGGCCATTCTTAGAAGTGTCTTGCTTCTGACTTGTACCTCACCCAATCTGCCCTCCCTTCTATCAGCTCCTCTGCCTTATTCTCTTCCCCTCATATTTTCCTACACGATAAAACTGATTTTTATACCCAGCTGGGTATGTATATTATTCCCTCATCAGCCAATTTCAATGAGAGTAAGGTTCATGCATACCATCCCTCTCATGTCCCCCATATTTTCCTTCACTTTAAAAGCTCTTTTTCACCTCTTTTTACGTCAGAAAATTTACCCCATTCTACCTCTTCTTTACCCTTCTTCCAGTGCATTCCTTTTTCTTACCCCTTAATTTTATTTTTTAGATAGTTGTTACATCATATTCAACTCCTACACATGTCCTCTGTCTATGTATACTCCTTTAACTGCCCCAATAAAGAGAACATTTTTTGTTGTCACAACCAACATTTTCCCATTAGGCATGTAAACAACATGGTTAGCCTTATTCAAGCCCTTATAATTTCTCTTTTCCATGTACCTTCTTATTATTTTCTTAAGTTTTGGACTTGAAAGTCAAGTTTTCTATTCAGCTCTGATCTTTTCATTAGAAATGCTTTAAAGCCTTCTATTTCCTGAATGTCCTTTTTCTCCCCCGAAAGATTATACTCAGTTTTGATGGGTAGGTGATTCTTACTTATTATCCTAGTTCTTTTGCCCTCCATAGTATCATATTCTAAGCTCTCCAGTCCTTTGGTGTAGAAACTGCTAAATTTTCTGTTACCATGACTGTGGTTCCATGATATTTGAATTCTTCCTTTTTGGCTTCTTGTAATAATTTCTCCTTGACCTGGGAGTTCTGAAATTTGTCTATAATATTCCTGGGAGTTTTCATGTTGGGCTCTCTTTTGGGAGGTAATACATAGATTCTTTCAGTTTCTATTTTGCCTTCTACCTCTAGAATACCAGGGCAGTTTTCCTTAATGATTTATTGAATGATGATGTCTATGATCTTTATCAGATATATTGTTTGACATTGTGGCATAAATATCGATTTAAATATGGGATCACTTAGGCTCACTGGTCCTAATGCCCATGAAACACATAAACAATGACAGTTTATACTTTTCTACTGTTCCAGCTCTTTCTGTCCGTGGCAGCTTCTGATGAGAGGGAGCTTTTGACTATCTGTAGCAGCTGTCAGCCACAACTATCTCTAGAGTATCTGTTTGCCAATTCAAAACTTCATGCAATTTTGTTCCTGATAAAGCTCATGGCTTTCAGGGAGTCCAGTAATCTGTAAATTATCTCTTTTGGATTTGTTTTCCAGGTCAGTTTTTCCCCCAATGAGATATTTCACATTTAATTCTATTTTTTCATTGTTTTGATTTCATTTTATTGCTTCTTGATGTCTCATAAATCCATTAGCTTCTACTTGCCCAATTCTAATTTTTAAGGAGTTACTTTCTTTAGTGAGCTTTTGTATCTCCTTTTCCATTTTGCGAAGTCTTTTTTTTAAAAGAAGTTCTTTTCTTCAGTGATTTTTTGTATATCTTTTTTCATTTGGTCAATTCTGCTTTTCAAGGCATTCTTTTCCTCATTGAATTTGTGTGCCTCTTTTATGATTTTTCCTATTCTGCTTTTAAGGTGTTATTTTCTTCAGTATTTTTATGTGCCTCCTTTACCAAGCTCTTGATTCTTTTTTTTTTTCATGATTTTCTTTCATCACTCTAATTTCTATTTTTATTTTTTTCTCTTATTTAATTTTAAAATTCTGCTTTGAGCTATTCCATCCTCTGAGACCAATTCATATTTTTTTTTGAGGCTTTTGATGTAGCAGTTTTCACTTTGTTGATTTCTTCCAAGTTTGTGTTTTGATCTTCTTTGTCCCCATTGCTCATTTCCCCACCCTATTTCTTGACATTTATCTCTATACTAAGTGGCGTTCTGCTTCTGAAGTGAAGGGAGCACATCTAAAGTTTCAGATTTTTTTGTATAACTGTTTTTCAGAGATAATTCTGGGGACCCGTAAGTTTTCAGTTCATCCAGGGTGGTATGATCTAGGGAAAGGTGGTTTTACTCCCCTCTTGGCCATTACTGTGGTCTGTGAGTGACCACAAGCACTTTTTTTCCACACTGGAACTGTGACCAGTGTCCCAGCTCCCCTGTGGCCATAGGCTCTAGTGTGCTAGCACTTCTCCTTACTCCTGGGACTAAGACCCAGTACTGCAACCCAGATCTAAGTATGTGCAGTACAGCAGAATCCTGCCCCTGGTGCCAGCCCCTGTAATCTCCTTTTAACCAGTTGTCTCACTCTCTTAGCATTTGTAGGCTGAAAAGTATAGAAATCACTGCTGCTGCCATTGATTCAGTCACCCCTAAGACGTACTACTGATTTGTGGGGCACAGTCTGTGCTGGACTGTGTTCTACTCTTACCTCAGTGCAACAGACCTTTTCTGCTAACAGTCTAAGTGTAGCAGCAAGCACCCCAACATCCCCAGGGTGGCTGCCAACACAGGTCCTTAGATCTGCTTTTCTAAAGGAAAGCAACTCAAAACGGGCTAACAAGCTTACTTTAACCAATCAAACATATTGTTTACCTAGTTCAGGGGAAGAAGGTCAGCACCCTGAACTTCAGAGTATACAGACAGAAGTTACAAGACAGAGAAACAAACAGATCAAGCAGACAGGCTTCCAAACTGTCCAACCATTACATCAATATCAAATCACAGTTACCAGAGAGGGAAGCATTAATATCTGGGTTTTCAAAGCTGGGGGACTCTCAATGGCTGCCCAGAGTCTCATCTGGTCAAATCACACAATACTTCTCAAAGTGAGCCCCAAAGCAAAGCCTCACATCAGGGACTATATAGCCTTCTCCTGGCTCAGAGAATGTCACAACCCTCTTGACCCACTGCCCAATCACACAGCATCAAGGTGTGGTCATTCCTGAAAACCAAGCCTCCTGCCACAGGCTCCATGTGACCACATTCAGCCTATTAGGGGGCAGAGTATATTTTCAAATCAAGGAAGGTTCTCAGAGTCTCTTAAGCCTATCAAAGGGCCTAGGGGCAGGGGAGATCTTTAAATTTGCATTTCCATTACAATAAATTGTCTTGAGCTGGAAAATTGTTTTGCCCCATCTTTTTGTGGGTTCTTTCATTCTAGAATTTGCTTTGAGGGATTATTTGAAATTGTTCGATGGGTTTTAGGGAGTTTTCAGGTGAGTCCCTGCCTTTTCTCCACCATCTTGACTGTAAAATATGATTTCTTTCCTATTACTTCAAGGCCTCCAAAATCTATTCAATTTATCTTTCCAAGCTTAGTTCATTTTCTCTTTTCTCAAAACTTTATATTCTAGCAAGTATAGAATATTAGCTATTTTCTGCTCTCATCCTGTCCTCCATCACCTCCATATATTTAAGCAGGCCAATGCCCACCATTCCCCTTTGATCCCCCCATAAATATGTATATAAATATATATTTATGTACAAATATATAAAAATCCCCACATACTCTGTTCTCATTACTGTGTACTGAAATTCTTCTCATCTTTGCCTGCTAATTTTTTTTTTATATCCAGCTATTGAAAAACTTCTTTTTAAGCCCTATCACAAATGTTAGCACTTTCATGAACTCCTGATGTCCTCAGCTGGGAGTCATCTTTTGTATGACTCTCTCTTCCTGGCATACTTTATTATTCTTATTTTTGTATCTGTATTATCCCCTTTATACTATAAGCTTCTTGAGGGCCTAAATATTTGTATCCCCCATGCTTAGCTTTGAATAAGGTTTAATATCTGATGAATTTCATTGAATGTGCAGGAGAATATTGATATATTTGTACTTTTCTTCTGCATTGCTATTTAAAGCTATATACTTGAAAATTTCAGTAGTATAATTACAAAAAAAGGCATCATAAAATTTCACTTTCTCTTTCTACATGAAGGTACTTGTAATCTGTCATGTCATCTTTTTAAAAAAAATTACTCCCTTATGAAAACAGGGTGGATGGCTAGACTTTACCACCTAGTATGCAGACCCTCTAGCTAATTAAAATCTGGTATCTCCTGAATTAACTTGTGAATCCCTACAGTGATGGAAATTGCCCCTTTATAGTATTATCGACTGACAAAGCAGGTGATAACCTGCTTGCATCCCCTGAACAAGTTCATTAGTTTCCAATAATGGCTATTGCAGGTAAACACTCCAGTATTTCATCAACAGACTGTCTATGGAGCTCACAAAAAATGCATGACCTCTCTCCCCTCCCACTTTTGTCTTTGAGACAGAGAACTGTTCTTGTGGCCAGTCTGACTCATTCTCAGTAAATAGAAATCCACCCCACAGGTACCATTAATAACCCTGAGAGTCTTGTTCAAGTCTCTGCATCAAACACCTATACTGTCCATATTCTAAAAATAAGATACCATTAATCTACAAGCTAGTCTAAAGAGCAAAAGTTTCAAACTTAAAGTTTTAAAATTCCAATTAATTCTTCCAATTTATGCCACTTAACTAAAGTTGCTGTGGCCAGCCAACATTTTGGGCAAATCTAAATGGAACAGAAGGAATACTTGGAGGAGTGATGAGTGCCAGAGTGCTTTATTAACATGTTGGCATAATTACATCTGCAAAGAACGTATCATGTTTGTTCACCAAGAAAGTTGACAATGAGGCACAATTAAGCAATGGCTCAGTTTCAGAGAACTGGATTATCATGGGGGCATAGGTAAAAGTAATTAATTTTATTAGTTTATCCCTGAGTCATAAAATCAAATTGCATCAAAATCAAGAAACAAATCTGTATTACTCAGAGATAGTCATGAGAAACAAAGCCAGGTTCTGAGTCTACATTTGCATCACTTTCACTTATATGTATCAAACAAGCAATCATTTAGTATTGGTTAAACTCTGATGCTCTACTGTCATTACCTTAAGTGCTGGTAATTCAAAGATAAAAATAAAACTCCTTGCTGTCAGGAACTTATATTTTATTAGGGGAGATAATGTATACTTACTTTGAATGAATATGAAGTCATTCTTTATCTCAGCCTCCCTTTGTATACTGTGAATGCCCTTAGGACTCTGAGACTGACTGCTTGTACAGGCCCCAAACCACTTTTGAAATGCTCCAAACTTGCATTTTGGTGAGATCAGTCAGCATGGTCCAGCTATATCAGGACCATATCTTTAAGCTGTTTTGTGTCATAGACTCCTTTGGAAGTCTAGAAAAGTCTATGGACCCCGGTATATCATTGCCTACATTCATAATAGAAAGGAGTGTTAAATTTCATTTAGAGGTTAGTGAAAACAAAGATGTATTTTTTTTCCATACAAGTTTATGGATCCCTTGATATCTATCTGTGGAGTTAAATATATGGGTTATATGATGCCATAATTGTTAGAGTTCCAGAAATATACTTTACTTCAGCATGGGCAAATGGTTGAAATTCACAAATAGATCACAGTGTGTGTGCGTGCGTGTGTGTGTGTGTGTGTGTGTGTGTGTGTGTGTGTGTGTGTATGAGAAGGTACTGTCTAGGTGAAGCCTCTTTCTGGAAAGATAAAAGGTACTCTTTTGAGTGGAAGAAAAATTTGAATCCTATATTTTCTCTTTCACCTAGTGCTCTCCCTGCTGCTCCCCCCCCCCAACATTACCTGAGATTTTCATTCCTTCCAACAGTGCAAATAAGAGTTTGGGAGGAGGGGCTGGCCACTCTCCTTTCCTCAGAGAGAGGGGATATAGGATTAGAATTATATCTGCTTCCTTAAATATTGTTAGCCTCAGGGAAATAAACTTTAGGTTCAAACTGAATTCCTAATCATTATCCTTTAATGGGGAAGGAATGCCCCAAGCTATGAAACCAAGACATGACTAACTTTTCTACCAAGTGCCAGTGCCACCATGAGTACACATAGCAAATAATTAATATACGCATTTATCCGAGTTGAGAGCAAAACAGAAATTGGAGAAAGTATATGTAGGTGATAATATATACCAGACAATACACAGAGTATGTGAGCTCTCTTCACTGGGAGTGAAAACATACAGCTCAGTCAAGAGTCTTAGATCTCACCAAAGGGATAATTCCACGAAACCGAAGGGAGAGAAAGACTATTCTTTCCATAGTCTTTTCTTTCCCTTCAAAGTAACTGAAGGAAGTCTGGAAAATCATGTCTTCTCTCCTGAAGCAGAAAGGCTGAAGACCAGGATCTCTCCTCTCAAGCTTTAACTAACCCTGCCTCTCATAAAACATATGGTTTACTGAATTCTTAGTATCTACCAATGAGGAGAGTTGTGCAAATAGACTTAGGGCAGTTAAGTGAACAAACTGATATGCCAACCAAATTTGACCATCTGTGTAACGTCACACATCCATAGACTCCTAAACTCTACAAAAAAGGGAGGGATGCCATGTTCTGTAATTTTTCAAATATCAGCAACATGGTTCATCTAGTTTGATAATTTTTTAGGACTTTAAATATAACTCATTTAAAGATTGTTGCCTTGAACTTACTGAGAAAAGTTAGGTGCTCTTACCTTTCATTTATCTTTAGGTAGCAGTCAACAGATATTTATTAAGCAGTACCATGTAACAGGTACTCTACTATTGCTGGGATACAAATACAAGCAGAAAACAGACAGTGCATGCTGTCAAGTAGCTTACATTCTATTGGGGAAGATAGTACATAACAGAGAGTTAAAAAGAGGAGGAGGTGGGATTGTTGTTACCTGACTTGTGGAGCATTGTAGAGAAAGTTTGGGAGAGTCAAGTTTGCAGCTTGTAGAGGAATGAAAGCATGAATGGCCTGGGCCCTTCTCTTTGAAAAGGAGGTTCTGAGAAGAACCAGCCAGTTTGAGAGAGAAGCTACAGGGGTGTAGGATGCTTCTTGTATGTGACATACAAGGTTAGATCAAAATTACAACTTTTAGGATGAATATGTTTCTGAGGATTGTAAAGGAAGTCCAGGAGAGTAAAGAGCAGGGGTGGGGAACCTGCAGCCTTGAGGCCACATGTGGCCTGCTAGGTCCTCATATGTGGCCCTTTGACATGCAGCCCCTTAGTAAAAGGATTTGTTTCATGAAGCTTGGATTCAGTCAAAGGGCAGCACCTGAGGACCTAGAGGGCCACATGTGGCCTTGAGGCTTCAGGTTCTCCACTCTTGGTGAAGCATATCTTGGGTTTCAGTTATTTCCTTGTTAATGATTTTTGTTCATGGTCAGAAGATAGAATAAACAGAAACAAAGCAATGATTCAGTAGTTTTTTCCTTAATCTGATTAATTTGCATTGGAATATTCCTTTTCTAGCTAGATACTCAAATTAAGGCAAATAATCCTGTATGGCCTCTGAGGTTCCTTTAAGCTCTGATATTCTATTTTTAGTTACATGGTGAATATTAGGGTACCATTGAACAAAAGGACATGAAGTATATGTGGGCATTTTAGTAAAGATGTATAGAGAAACTTTGATTTATGACCACAGGGTATCCCTGGGTCCTTAAATTTTATCTTATATTGATCAGTTCTGGGAAGCTAGAAGAAGAAGCCTCGTTGAGATAACCTTCCTTATGATCATGTAAAGAAGTTCTATAATCTAGATCATTCACACTCCCTGATTTCAAACCAGGCACTGAATCTCTTTAGTTTTATTAGATACATGTAAATTGTGTCCTCCACCCTCACCCCATCCTCTCCTCCAGACTCACAATGAATAGTTCAAGAGCAATGTACACTAAGTATGGTTAGTCTTAGAGAGGAAACATGACTCCCAACAACTTCTGTTATTACTATGAACAGTAAGAGTAATTTGTATTGGATAGAATGCTAGTAGCTGCATGGATCATCAAGTGATATTATGAGAAATGGGCTCAGATAATGAAAGGCAGCCTATGACTTTCAGTTCTTCAGACTTTTCTTCTTCAGTGGAAACTACTTCACCTACCCAGAAAAATTATCATTTGTATACCTTCCTACTTCTGTCACCTGAAATTGAGGGCAGAGCTCCTGACCTAAGTGGAAAGCATTTCCTGGGGAATTAATGATTTGTTGGAGTTCAGGAGAGCCCAGCTTGCTGTTTAGCCACTGGAGATGCCCCCACCTGAATCACAGTGGCTCTAAATTAGCACAAGGACATTGTGTTGAGTTAAGAAAACAAGGGGGAAATAGTTTTAGCTCAGAAAATTTTTATTTCTTCAATGAGCACATTTTCTAAGTCTATCTTACTGATAAGTAAAGTTAGGTAGTATTTTTGTGGACATTGCATTATCTCTGGAACACTCTAGGAAACCGGGTTCGAGTGGGATTACTTACTAATTTACTGTCTTCAGATAGTATTATAGTATTATGATAAATAACCTTCATTTCTTCTTTCCATTTCCTACCCAGCTGCCCTCATTTTGGATTTCTTGGACTTAGGCACCATGCCATAAGTAAGCTTCTCACTGGGAATTTTCAAAATTTTACACAATTAAGTGAGCCATAGTATTCACCCATCTTGCCTTTTGCCCTTCTGATTAGAGGGTGGAACCATGAACTTAATCTCAATTTAAGTAAGGGAGACAGGGAGAGACTTCTCAGATGTCTCCTAATTTTTCACCCTGTTACACTTCTTTAGGACTTTGATTTCTCTGGCACCACTCATTTTGGACTTCTTTGTACTTATTTTGAGTATCTTTGGCCATTTCAGCATGACTGAGGCTGAGTACTGGAATACAAATAAACACAGCACACAGGATGACTGTTAGCACAGGTTCACTCTTGATCTGGTCATACAGGAAAGACACTAAGAAGGGGTTAATAATCTTATTTTATTTTAGTCTAGTTTCCTCATAAGAAGGTTGCTGATAATGGGAAGACAAACTCCTACAGCCTTCACTAATCACCCTTCTCTCAG
This sequence comes from Gymnobelideus leadbeateri, assembly GCA_011680675.1. Taxonomy (NCBI): domain Eukaryota; kingdom Metazoa; phylum Chordata; class Mammalia; order Diprotodontia; family Petauridae; genus Gymnobelideus; species Gymnobelideus leadbeateri. Next base: position 195,772 of record WOXC01006770.1, read on the forward strand.
GGATCAGTGAGAAGGGGGAGCGGAACTAATCCTACATCTCAATAGGGCTAGTCAAGACAGGTACAACATGTGCATCCCCTAAGTCCCCCCAAGCCTTGATGGGGGCCAGTTGGGGCACACACAGCATTTGTGCATTCAACCCTAAGGTTCCCCATTCACTGACCACTGACCACCTGTTTTATAAGAGCAACAGACAAAGAAGGCATATTGCCAGCAATAGCCTCATAAATTTAAATCACCCCATCCCTGTATCTTATTGCACAGTTGCAGTGGATGTTTATAATTTTTATCATTTCATAATGCTATGCAAGTGTGGGGATGTTTTGAACCTTAGTTATGGGAACTTCTTTTTTTTTTTTTTTTTTTATTAATTTATTAGTTTAGTTTCAGTTAACAAGATTCAATTCCATAGTTCCTTGATTTTCAAATTTCCTTTACTTCCCTCCCCCCTCCCCTCATGACATCATATAGTACAGTATAGGGTCTGCAAATGCATTCATATTAAACATTATTCCAATTACAAAGGCATATTGTACTAGGTGGGATGAAAGATGGTAAGGAAGAAGTAAAACCAAACAATGAGAAGAACAAGATCATTTAGTTTGCTTCCATCAGGATTCAGGCTCAGTTCTTTCTAGTTATATCTCTGGATGGCGCATTTCTCACTTTCTTGAGTCATTCGGGATTAACTTATATCACTGCATTGCTGAAAAGAGTCCAGTCTGTCATAGTTGGTCGTCACAGATATGGTATGTCTGTGATTGTATACAAATTTCTTCTGATTCTACTCTTCTCGCTCAGCATCAGTTTGTATAAGTCTCTCCAGGTAATTATGAAATCCGTCACCTCCTCGTTTCTTATAGCACAATAAAATTCCATTACATTCATATACCACAACTTGTTTAGCCATTCCCCAATTGATGGGCACCCCTTTAGTTTCCAATTCTTTGCAACCACAAAAAGGGCTGCTAAAAATATTTTTGTACATATGGTTCTTCCTCCCACTACTATGATCTCTTTGGGATATAACCCTAGGAGTGGTATGGCTGGGTCAAAGGGTATGAAATTATTTATAATCCTTTGGGCATAATTCCAGATTGCTCTCCAGAATGGTTGAATAAGTTCACAACTCCACCAGCAATGTATTAGCGTTCCAATTTGCCCACATCCTCTCCAGCATTTGTCACTTTCTTGTTTTGTCATCTTAGCCAATCTGACTGGAGAGATGTGGTATCTCAGAGTTGTTTTGATTTGCATTTCTCTAATTAATAGTGATTTAGAGCATTTCTTCATATGCTTATAGATATCTTTAATTTCTTTCTCTGAAAACTTCCTATTCATATCCTTTGACCATTTCTCAATTGGGGAATGACTTGTATTCATATAGATTTGGCTCAATTCTCTATAAATTTTAGAAATGAGTCCTTTATCAGAGACACAGGTTGTAAAAATTCTTTCCCAATTTCCCACCTCCCTCTTGATCTTGGTTACATTGGCTTTGTTTGTGCAGAAGCTTTTCAATTTAATGTAATCAAAATTATCCATTTTGCATTTTATAATGCTCTCTAATTCTTGTTTGGTCCTAAAATCTTCCCCTCTCCACAGATCTGTCAGGTAAACTATTCCTTGCTTTCCCAAATTGCTTACAGTATCATCCTTTACACCTAGATCATGCACCCATTTAGACTTGATTTTGGTATATGGTGTTAGATAGTGATCTATGCCCAGTTTCTGCCATACTGTATTCCAGTTTTCCCAGCAGTTTTTGTCAAATAGTGCATTCTTGTCCCAAAAACTGGGGTCTTTGGGTTTATCGAAGGGAACTTCTATATGTAATACCTGGGAACAAGAAATTGTTATGGCTATGGATCCTGGGAAACAACTCTAAGAAATAATAACAAAAATTAACTTTATACACACTAAAATCCACCTTACTTACACAAAAATTCACCTTACTTACAGGTACCTTTCTTTCACCTCCTTTTTTTTTAAAGTTTTCTTTCATGTGTTGACTTCCCCGATTAGATTGTAAACTCCTTGGGGCCATGGACTGCTTTTTTCGTAGTTTAGCAGAATGCCTGGCACATAGATGTTTATTGGTAGTTCCCAGTAAGACCTGAGCAAGTACATTTCAAATAGAATCTGAGTTTACAAGTTTCAAAGAGAAGTAGAAATTTGGTTTGAGTTCAATTACTTCAAACAATGCGTTGAGTAAGGCTGGATACCCTTTGGGTATATTTAGGAGATGATTTGGCTTATTCATTTTGGCAGTTTGTGTTGATCAAAGAAGCTGAACTATTGATGTTTGTTCAATGACCTATGAAGCCTATGACATTGAAACAGTATAGTTACCAAGCCTTTTCAGTAAGATCTCAAAGCATAGTGATAAATTATTCAGGTTTTAAAGTTGGAGAACTTGCCTTCAACCACCAACCCCACCTTTTAATAATTTACTAATTACTCAGTAATTCACATAACTATCCTCCCATCCCCTCAGTTTCAGAACCTGGGAGCCATGTTTGATTCTTTTCTCTCCCCCACCCCTATACTCCAACACTTTCCAAGTCTTATCAGTTTTCTCTACACAATACTTCTGATCAGTTCTCACCAGTCACTCAGATAGTCTCTCCCTAAAAAAATATCACCTGTATTCTCGACCATTGCAACAGCCTCCAATTTGGTCTTCTACTTTCATTCTCTTCCCTATCTAATCCACCCCCCCATAGATTTGCCAAAATAAGCCTCCTAATTCACAGCTCCAAGCATATTACTCCCCTTCACAAGAATATTCAGTGGTTTCCCTATTGATGCTAGGATGACTTCTCAGCCTGACATGGAAAGCTCTCCATAATGTCCCTCTCACCTATGTTTTTAGCATTGGTTTATACTGTTTCTTTCATGTACTCCATCCCAGTCACATGAGTCTGTTAGCTGTTCTCTGTATACCTCTGTTGATTTGCCTCTATATTTTTGCAGACTACATTTCCCCTGTTTATAATTCATTCCATACTTATTTCTACATCTTAGAATTCTTAACTTTTAGCAAAGCCCAGCTCCAGAGCTACCTTCTTCAAGAGGCCTTTACCGATCCCCCCAACTGGTCTTACTGTCTTCCTCTAAAAAATACGTCATGTTGCCTCATATATTGTTGTGTTGTTGGTCAGTCCTGTCCCAATGACCCCAGGGCCATAGTGCCTGTGGGATTTCCTTGGAAAACATACTGGAGTGGTTTTCCATTTCCTTCTCTAGTGGATTAATGAAAACAGAGGTTAAATGATTTGTTCAGGGTAACATAGCTAGTAAGTATCTGATGCTTTGAAATCAGGGATTTCTCACTCAGTCACCTAGTTGGCTGATTTTGTACGTTTATGTGTGTGTATGTGTGTGTGTGTGTGTGTGTGTGTGTGTGTGTGTGTTTGTGTGTGTGTATACATAAATCTATCTTGAATTTCCTTATCTGCTTACATGCTTTATCTCTACCAATAGAATATCAGGTCTTCAAAAGCAGAGAGAGTCTTTGAAACCTTAGGGCCTAGTGCAGTGGCTCACACATTTTATCTCCTTAATGATTGTTTAATGAAATTGAACCTCTCTTGGCCTCAGTTTCTTCATTTGTCAAGTGTGGAAAATAAAACCTGAAGTAGCTGTTAACATCAAAGGACTATTAGGAATATAAATGAAATAATTAGAGCACAAAATATTTCTTAACCATAAAGAGTTATTTTGCTCTCTTGACTTATTTGTTAATTAAATGTATATACAATAGCTACCATGTGCAAAAATCCAAGATTTTCTGTGCCTCAGCATTTCTGAAATATTTTTTGAAAATGAAAATGAATTTCATGTAATGTCTATATAGCGGACAGAAACACACATGATATCATACTGTTATTAAAAAAAATAATAGCACCAAAGATCAGATATTTCTTTTGAGCCAGTTAGATGGGGCAGAGTGCTGAATCTGTAGTCAAGAAGATCTGAGTTGAAATCTTGTGTCAGACACTATCTTTGTGACCCTAGGCAAGTCACGTGATCTCTTTTGCCTCATTTTCCTCATCTGTTAAAGGAAGCTAATATTAGCACCTATTTTCCAGGGTTGTTGTGAGGATCACAAAAGAAAATATTTGCAAAGCCCTTTGCAGATCCTAAAGTGATGTATAAATATTAGTTATTATTATTATTAGTCTTTTGGAATATAGTCTTTGTGGTTACCCAAGTGTGTTTGACATCACATATATTCCTTTTGAATGATAAAATAGCAAGGGAATTGGATTGTGCTACCTTGTTCCTAAGATTCTGACGATTTATTTTAGTGCATAGTATAGACTCCTTAAGAATCTTAAAATATATTCTTAACATATATTCTGCTTTCATACCTACAGAAGAGGATGCTAAATAGAAAATAAATAAGTAGAATTTGCTGGTAAATACTTAATAAGCTAGTGATTGAATGAGAATAAAAACAACATATAACTCAGCAAACCAAACTCTTTAATTTTAATAATTTTTGCTTAATTTTACATATTTGTAAGGCTATCATAAGGAAGCATTTATATAAATCTTACAGTTATGTGACTGTTGTCAAATAACATAACTTCCCTTTTCCTCAGTTTCCTCATTTGTAAAAGAGAGGTAATAATACTTGCATTATCTACCTTCCTGGGTTGTTGTGAGAAAACCTTATCATACTATATAAAGTGATATCATCATCATTGTCATACAAAATAATTTGTTAGTCAAGCAATAACTCTGTTGACAAAAAATGATGGAAGTAGTGGACTAATTGGACTGATTTTTGATTGTTTTAAAGAGCATTGAACTGGAAGACAGGAGATCTAGATCTTGGTCAGAACTCTACTAATGACAACCATGGCATAGTAGGTAGACTGCTGAGCTTTCGATTCAGAAAGGCCTTCATTAAAAACATTCTTTGGACATGTATTAGCTGTATGACCTTGAGCAAGTGTCATTTAAACTCTCTGGGTCTCACTTGCCTCCTCTCTAGAATGAAGAGCCTTTTTTGTACTTGACTTCAAAGGTTATCTCCAGCTATTTATCTATGATTTTATGATGTCTAAGGTCTTCCCCACATCTAACATTTTATGATTCTGCCTCCTTTCCTACAAGTGCTTTAAGGAGGCTTCTACACTAATTCTTCCAGGCAAGTTATTATTTAGGATGCCTCATCTTTTCTTGTCCACCATTATCCTTTGAGTCATTTATAATTTTGATTGTCTTAAGATGGTGATTTTCTATTATTTGAATTAGAGAGCATCATTCTACATGAGGGGTGAGGTAGGGAAAGATACTGATGTTACAAAGATATGCTTTGGGCACAAGGAACAGTGTGGGAATGTAACAGGACTGCAAAATTATCCAAATGTGATTCAATCCTATCCACTGTATTCCTTCTGTTTAACTGTGGGTCCATCTCACTCTCATCTGCAATGGCCAGACCAAGAAACACATATTAATGGGCTAACTCAATGGGATGTCTAACTAAATGCATATCATTAATTATTTGGGTGATATGAATTCTTTTACCACTTGGCTTTTCCTTTGTAGTTTACTGTCATGGGATTGAGGGGAAAATTTCAGAGAATGGATGACTAGATCAGTTTACTTATTTCCCCATATTTAGCAGCAAATGTTCTCTAAATGGATAACTTTGTGGCAGTACTATCACAACACTAAAAAGTGAAAGCAGATGCCAGTGTGTAGCTTCTGCACTCATAGGGTTACTGAAGGTTGTAGAACAGTTGACTAGGTGTCAAGATGATGGAAAAGGTATTGGGATGTGACTGCTCCCAGTTTTATTTTCAGGCCTGAAATGAATTTTTATGTCTTGTTAGCTTTTATGTCTATGGAAAACAGGCTATAGAGATTTACAACAGAGTGTGATTTGAAGCTGTATTGTCATAGCTTATCAATAAATTCTCACTTTTTAGGTTGTTCTTGAAGAATGGAGGTATATGATTAGACAGGTTTCTGATGGCCAGGCACATGGGTGCTCCTTCTGAACTCATGGTTGGTCATTTTGGCAGATTGACATACACACATTCAGTACCTTTACTGAATTTATACATAGGTGGCTTTTATCTATGTAGAAAGCTTGTATTGGTTAATTTCTAATAATCACTGTAAGGATGATACATACTCAGCAACCTTGGAAAGACACTATCATCTCAGTAATCAACTAAACCAGTGCTAATAACCATCTTGAAAATGTCCTTGGATGATGTTATTGTTATCTGATCACAGGTGGGCCAAGTCTAATAAAGCTTCTTGTTAAAGTTACAAAGGGAAGGAAAATGTTAAACTTTTAATAACCCATTTAAAAGGTTATAAATAGTTATTATCTACTTCAAATAAAATTATTAACATTTAACATGTAAGGATAAAGTGATACAATATACTATACTTGATACAAGTGTTTATTCTACTTAGGAATATTGCATTTGTGGTTTCAGTATACAGTAAGTAATAAATTCTATCAATGTCAAACAAAGGCCTGGAACATCATTTAGACTTCCTTTTATGAGCAGAAACCCATGCATTGTAGTACCTTGAATGGTGAGATTGATCACAGAAGCACTAAGAGCTTTGGTTAATTAAAAAACATATTAACAACAATTTACTCAACAATTACTAGCCTAATATTTTTTTACATGGCAGGGATCTATGTGGTCCTATAGCATTGAGACTCCATGTAGCCTGCAAAATATCATCCAAAAATAGGAACGCCTGGAGAAATTTGCCATCTATAGGAAACCAGCTATTCCTGAATTTGGACTTGGTGCAAGACACCTTCCATGATGGTAGCTAATATCATTGATAAGCAGAAGAGCTTGAAGGAACATTATAGTGCATCTAGTCCAAACACATAATTTTACATGTAAAGAAACTGAGTCCCAAAGAAATCAAGTATTTTGCCCAAGTTCATGGGAGTATTAAGTGACATAGCTTAATTTCAACTTATTTTCTAACTTAAAAATGAATAGTCTTGATCCCTGGGGGCGGAGCCAAGATGGCGGAAAGGAAGCAGTAACCTCACTGAGCTCCTCTGTCACTAAGTCCCAAAGGGTAAATCTGAGCAGATTCCGGAGTGACGGAGCCCAGTGGAAGACAGAGTGTGGCAGAATCCAGCCCAGGAGGTTGCCCAGTGTGTCCACACAGGTCGAGCACAGAGCGCGTGGGGTCTGCACAGCTCAGACCTAAGAGCAGGCAAGCAGACTACACCAGAGAGAGAAAAAGCCCCAGCCTGCAGACTTACCAAGGACGAATCACAGTCATCTCGCAGAGGGAACAGATCATTGGAGCCAGGTAGGAGAGTCGGGCCCCCAGTGGAGAGAGTGGCTTCTCAGGCTGCATTCGGCCCCCAGCCTGGAAGTTTAGAAACTGCCTGCCTGTATAATACAGGGGCTGGAATGGCAAAGTAAATTCTAGCTGCTCCGATCCTCCCATCCCTCCTTCATGAAGCAGAAAACCCAAAGATAAGTCTCCCACCCAGATTGAAATCCCAAGTTAATGGAAATAGCCTCAGGCTTGAGAATCTCCAAGAAGGGGTATAACTGAGACAGCCAGGAATCTGAAGAGAAGAGAGGGAGGGGACCCAACAAGCCCCACCTCACCTCACCAACAAAAACCTACTTATAGCCCAGGGGTATAGAGGCAGAAATCTGAAGTGGTCAGACTCATCCCCACCTACACATCTACATTCCTCACTGACTTCCCTGACTTAGCCATAAACTAGCCACCCAGAGGTATTCAAAGTCAAGGATCAGGCCCCAAACTCATAGCCTGAGACACTAAGAAACAGGAAGTCACAACGGGAAGGAAGGAAGCTGAAAAGGAGAAGGGGAAGGCAAAAAAGTCTATTTGAGCATACTATGCAGGGCAAGAACAACAAAACACACAGGACAATATAGACTCTCTGCCCACACCAGAGACCACAGAAGGAAACATGATCTGGTCTCAAGCCCAAATAGCATTTCTGGAGGAGCTTAAGAAAAATTTTAAAGACCAAATCAGGGAGGCAATGACCAACTTGGAAAAAGAAAATACCTCCCTAAAAAAGGAACTTCAAAAACTAACTGAAGACCATAATTCACTAAAAATTAGATAAAATCAATCTGAAACTCAGAACTCTATGATGCAGCAGGAGTCAATCAAAAAAAACAAGATAATCGAAAAATTGCAAGAAAATGTAAAATATCTCACTGGAAAAATAACTGACCTAGAGAACAGATCCAGGAGAGACAACCTAAGAATTATTGGTCTACCAGAAAGCCATGATGAGAAAAGCAGTCTAGACAACATCCTCCAAGAGATTGTCAAAGAAAACTGTCCTGAGGTCCTGGAATCAGAAGATAAACTATCTATTGATAGAATTCACCAGACTCCTCCTGAAAGAGATCCCAAACTGAAAACTCCAAAAAATATAGTAGCCAAATTCCAGAATTATAAGATTAAAGAAAAAATTCTACAAGCAGCCAAAAAGAAACAATTCAAATATCGAGGAACTACAGTTAGGATCACACAGGAGCTAGCAGCTTCTACATTAACAGAGCGGAGGGACTGGAATTTGATATTTCGTAGGGCCAGAGAGCTAGGACTACAACCAAGGATTAACTACCCGGCAAAAGTGAGCATAATCTTTCAGGCAAGGAGATGGACGTTTAATGAAGTAAGGGACTTCCAGACTTTCCTGATGAAAAAGCCAGAGCTCAATGGAAAATTTGATCTCCAATTACAAGACTCCAGAAGGACATAAAAAGGTAAACAAGGGTAACATAGACTCACACATGCAGAGGTGCACACACCCACACCCACAAACACAAGCTCATTACCTGGGATGCAACAAGAGCAAAATGTTCACATCCCTATATGTGGAGCTGATAACTGTCAATATTTGAAATCTCTATGATTATCATGACCTGCAAAAGGGTTATACTTAGAGGGTATGGGTATGAATGCACTAACATGGAGTCTAAAAAAAAAAGACTATTAAGGGGATCAATGGTATTGTAATGGGAAAAAGGAAAGGATGAGCTAGGAAAAGGTAAAATATGCCATCTGAAGAGGCATCAAAACACACTATAGAAGAAGGGAAAGTAAGAGGGAGAGGAACATCATTTAAACACTACTCTCACTGGTTCTGGTTCAAAGAAGGATCAAATTAATCAGTGAAGTTTAAGAATCTAACATGAATAGACACATAAATTCATTAAATAGAGGAATTGGAGGGAGGGAGAGGAGCATTGTTTGAAATTTACTCTCATTGGTTTGGAATCAAACAGGGAGTAATTTACTCTGATAAGTATAAAAATTTATTGTGTCCTATAGATAGTGGGAGGGTAAGGGGGGGTGAAAAGGAGGAGACTAAAGGGAGGGATTATAAGGGAGGGAAATAGTAGTAAGGGGAGGGTAGGTTAAGAAGGGGGGTCACTGGGTGGGAACACTGAGGGAGGGGGCGGTCAAAAGGGAAAACTTCAAGGAGGGGAAGGGAGAAGGAATAAACAAAAACATAAACAGGGGAGGGAATAGGATGGAAGGGAAGAGACAGATAGTCATCATTACTGTGAATGTGAATGGAATGAACTCTCCCATAAAACAGAAGCAGATAGCAGAATGGATTAAAAACCATAATCCTACAATATGCTGTCTTCAAGAAACACATTTGAAACAAAGGGATACCCACAGGGTAAAGGTAAAAGGTTGGAGTAAAATGTATTATGCCTCAGCTAAAGTAAAAAAAGCAGGGGTAGCAATAATTATCTCAGATAAAGCAAAAGCAAAAATAGATCTAATTAAAAGAGATAAGGAAGGAAACTATATCCTACTAAAAGGCACCATTGAGAATGAAGCAATATCACTACTTAATGTATATGCACCAAGTGGTATAGCATCCAAATTCCTAGAGGAGAAGTTAAAGGAATTAGAGAAAGAAATAGATAGCAAAACTATACTAGTGGGGGACCTTAATCTCCCCCTCTCTGAACTCAATAAATCTAACCTCAAAATAAACAAGAAAGAAGTTAAGGAGGTGAATAGAATCTTAGAGAGACTAGATATGATGGATCTCTGGAGAAAACTGAATGGGGATAAAAAGGAATTTACTTTCTTCTCAGCAGTGCATGGTACATACTCAAAAATAGACCATGTACTAGGGCATAAAAACCTCACAATCCAGTGCAGAAAAGCAGAAATAGTAAGCGCATCATTCTCAGATCATGATGCAATAAAATTTATATGCAATAAAGGGCCATGGAAAGATAGACTAAAAACTAATTGGAAACTAAACAATTGAATCCTAAAAAATTGGTGGGTCAAAGAAGAAATTATAGAAACAATCAATAATTTCATTCAAGAGAATGATAATAATGAAACAACATACCAAAATTTGTGGGATGCACTAAAGACAGTTCTCAGGGGAAGTTTTATATCCCTGAGTGCATACTTAATTAAAGCAGAGAGAAGGGAGGTCAATGAATTGGACATGCAATTGAAAAAGCTAGAAAAAGAACAAATTGAAAATCCCCAATTTAGTACTAAATTAGAAATATTGAAAACCAAAGGTGAGATTAATAAAATTGAAATTAAGAAAACCATTGAATTAATAAATAAAACTAAGAGCTGGTTTTATGAAAAAATCAACAAAATTGATAGACCCTTAGTCAATATGATAAAAAAAAAGAAAGAAGAAAACCAAATTATGAGTATCAAAAATAAAAAGGGTGAATCTACCTCCAATGAAGAGGAAATAAAAATAATGAGGAATTATTTTTCCCAATTGTATGCACATAAATATGACAATCTTAGTGAAATGGATGAATATTTACAAAATCACAAATTGCCCAGATTAACAGAAGAGGAAGTGAATTACCTAAATAACCCCATCTCAGAAAAAGAAATCAAACAAGCCATCAATGAACTCCCTAGGAAAAAATCTCCAGGGCCAGACGGGTTCACTAGTGAATTCTATCAAACATTTAAAGAACAATTGATTCCAATACTCTACAAACTATTTGGGAAAATTGGTGAAGAAGGAGTCCTACCAAACTCTTTCTATGACACAAATATGGTACTGATTCCTAAATCAGGAAGAGATAAAACAGAGAAAGAAAATTATAGACCAATCTCCCTCATGAATTTAGACGCAAAAATTCTAAATAAAATATTAGCCAAAAGACTCCAACAACTTATCACAAAAATAATACACCCTGATCAGGTAGGATTCATTCCAGGAATGCAAGGATGGTTTAATATTAGGAAAACCATCAATATAATTGAGCATATCAACAACAAAACTAGCAAAAACCACATGATCATCTCAATAGATGCAGAAAAGGCTTTTGACAAAGTACAACATCCATTCCTATTAAAAACACTAGAAAGTATAGGAATAAATGGAGCCTTCCTTAAAATAGTTGCTAGCATCTATCTAAAACCATCAGCAAGTATTATATGCAATGGGGATAAACTAGAAGCCTTTCCAATAAGATCAGGAGTGAAACAAGGGTGTCCACTATCACCCCTCTTATTCAATCTGGTACTAGAAACGTTAGCAGTAGCAATTAGAGAAGAAAAAGAAATCAAAGGAATCAAATTAGGCAAAGAAGTGACCAAGCTGTCACTCTTTGCAGATGATATGATGATATACTTAGAGAATCCTAGAGAATCAAGTAAAAAATTACTTGAGACAATAAATAAATTTGGCAAAGTTGCAGGATATAAAATAAACCCACATAAATCCTCAGCATTCCTGTACATCTCTAATAAAACTCAACAGCAAGAGATAGAAAGAGAAATCCCATTTAAAGTCACTGTAGACATTATAAAATATTTGGGAATCTACTTGCCAAAACAAACCCAGAATCTATATGATCACAACTACAAAACACTTCTCACACAAATAAAAACAGATCTAAATAGTTGGAAAAATATCAATTGCTCATGGCTGGGTCGAGCTAATATAATAAAAATGACAATTTTACCCAAACTAAACTATATATTTAGTGCCATTCCAATCAATTTACCAAAAACTACTTTGTAGAGTTAGACAAAATAATAACAAAATTTATTTGGAAAAACAAACGGTCTAGAATATCAAGGGAATTAATGAAAAGAAATGCTAGGGAAGGTGGACTAGCTATGCCAGATCTTAATCTGTATTATACAGCAGCAGTCATCAAAACTGCTTGGTACTGGCAGAGGTGTAGAGTAGTGGATCAATGGAATAGATTAGGTGCAGGAGACCCAGCAGTTAATGAATATAGCAATCTATTGTTCGATAAACCCAAAGACCCCAGTTTTTGGGATAAGAATGCACTATTTGACAAAAACTGCTGGGAAAACTGGAATACAGTATGGCAGAAACTGGGCATAGATCACTATCTAACACCATATACCAAAATCAAGTCTAAATGGGTGCATGATCTAGGTGTAAAGGATGATACTGTAAGCAATTTGGGAAAGCAAGGAATAGTTTACCTGACAGATCTGTGGAGAGGGGAAGATTTTAGGACCAAACAAGAATTAGAGAGCATTATAAAATGCAAAATGGATAATTTTGATTACATTAAATTGAAAAGCTTCTGCACAAACAAAGCCAATGTAACCAAGATCAAGAGGGATGTGGGGGGCGACAAGATGGCGAGAGTAGAAACAGCTCTTCAAGCCTCTCTGCCCCCAGATTCCCCACAAACTATGTAAAAAAGGACTGTGAACAACTTCTGGAGCCCCAGCACCCACAGAACGACACAGAGAAGCTAACCTCCCACTGAGGACAGCCCAGCAGCCCTGCAGGAAGGACCGGCGCAGCAGTCTGGGAGCTGGCACCTTGCAGTGCGCAGAGCACAGAGCACAGGAGCCGAGCTGAGCCGAGCCCAGGTCCGCGTGAGCCGAGGTTTTAGCTCCAGGGCGGCAGGGCCAGCAGCCGGCTGGAGGAACCCCAGAACACCAGGAGCTGTGGCGATTCCAGAATTATCAACATAGACATGCCTGGGACAAAGTAAGTGGTTAGTGTCCTATGGACTTTGGGACCTGTATTTGGGGAATGAGTCCGCTCCCTCCCCTGGGGGCTAGAAGCTGCTGAGGAGACACGCCATTTTGTAGTTTTCAGAGGCATTTCTGGCTCCCAGCCTACAAATCGTGGGGAGATCCAGCGATCAGTCTTGGGGGGTAATCGCTCTTGCTTTAACCTCCCTGGATCTGGATTGTGATCTAGGGTGGAAGTTGTGGGTGGGTTTACAGCTTGCCAGAAACGGAAGTTGCCCCCCACACGTTCGGGACGAAAATTCCTCTAGCTGGCCTTAAAGCCATAGTGTGGCAACAAGCCCAAAAGTCAAGCAATTAAGTGGCAACATGCCAAGGCAAAGGAAACAGAAAAATGCAACCCTAGACTCCTATTTTGGGGGCATAGAGCGGGAAAAGGACTGTGAGGTCAGAAGTCCTGCTCCAAAAGCCCCAGGGGAAAACATGAACGGGTTGCAGGCCATAGAGGACCTTAAGAAGGACTTTAAAAATCAAATAAGAGAAGTGGAGGAAAAATTAGAAAGAGAAATGAGAAGGATGCAGGAAAAGTATGAAATGAGGGTCAACAGCCTGACTGAGGAAAACAACACCTTAAAAAATAGACTAACTCAAATGGCAAAGGAGGCCCAAAAGGGCAATGAGGAGAAGAATGCCTTAAAAAGTCGAATTTGCCAGATGGAAAAAGAATCTCAAAAGTTCACTGAGGAGATTCATTCCTTCTGAGTTAGACTGGAGCAAATGGAAGCTAATGACTTTATGAGAAATCAAGATGCTGTTAAGCAGATCCAAACAAATGAAAGATTAGAAGGCAATGTGAAATATCTCATGGAAAAACCACTGACCTGGAAAATAGATCCAGGAGAGACAATTTAAAAATTATTGGACTACCTGAAAGCCATGATCAAAGAAAGAACCTAGAAATCACCCTTCAAGAAATTCTCAAGGAAAACTGCCCTGATGTTTTAGATCCAGAGGGCAAAATAGAGGTTGAAAGAATCCACTGATCACCCCCTGAAAAAGATCCCAAAAAGAAAACTCCCAGGAATAGTATAGCCAGGTTCCAGAATCCCCAGATCAAGGAGAAAATACTCCAAGCAGCCAGGAAGAAACAATTTCAATATTGTGGAAACACAATCAGAATAGCCCAGGACCTGGAAGCTTCTACACTGAGGGATCGAAGGGCATGGAATATGATATTCCAGAGGGCAAAAGAACTGGGAATGAACCCAAGGGTCACCTACCCAGCAAAACTGAGTATTTTGTTTCAGGGGAAAATATGGTCATTCAGTGGAATAGAGGACTTTCAAGCATTCTTGAGGAAAAAACCAGAATTGAATAGAAAATTTGACATCCAGACACAAGAAGGAAGAGATGCCTGAGAAGGTAATCAGGGAAAAGAAATCAAAAGGAACTTATCAAAGTTGAACTATTTACATTCCTATATGGAAAAGCAATAACTGTGACTGATGATATCTTTCTCACTATGAAAATAATGGAAGAAGGGGGTGTGGTCATATGAATACATATGTGAATGTGTGTGTATATGGTTACAGTCATATATGGATAGAGGGCATAGGTTGAATTTGTTGGGAAGGGAGAATACTCAAGGGATGAAATTATGAGGTGAGAGAGGAAAGTGGCAAGAGGAGATGGGGAGAGACAGGGTAGGGTAAACTATCCCATGTAGAAGAAGCAAGGGGAAGTGGTTGCAAAGGAGGGGGAGAATAAGGAAGGCTAAAAAGACTAAACCACATTCCCATTGAATCTGGTTCAGGGAGAAAATGACATACATACTAAATAGGATATCTCAACCTGCAGCAGGATAGGGGGAAGGGGGATGATAGGAGGGATGATGGATGGGAGGGCATCCTTGGGGGGAGGTTGGAAGTACCCACTATAGAAGAGGGACAGGATTATATAGGGAATGGAGCAGGTGGGGGGTGGGATGAGTGGGAGGGAAGTATAAGCAGTCTTGTACAACATATCTACTATGATGATGTTTTGCATAGCTAGACATGTACAACATATACTGAATTGCTTATCTCCCAAGAAGGAATGGGTAACAAGGGAGGAAGGAAATGGATCTGAAATTCGAGGTCGTAACATTAAATGTTTCAAATATATATAAATACTATTAGTAATACTCTTTCGCTTGTAATAGGGAGATAAGATGTGCAGGCATTGGGACACAAAGATTCACCTTCCTCTAATGGAAAAGTCGTAGGGGGTATGGGAGAAGGTATGGGAGAGAGCAGATTGGAGGAAGTGATATCTTGTGGGACTACTATTCTGGGAGGTTGGGTAGGGGAATAATGGGGGGAAAATGATTGTAACTCAAAATCTGGCGGAAATGAATGATGTAAAACAGAAGTTAATAAAGCATTTGTTTAAAAAAAAAAGAGGGAGGTGGGAAATTGGGAAAGAATTTTTACAACTTGTGTCTCTGATAAAGGACTCATTTCTAAAATTTGTAGAGAATTGAGCCAAATCTATATGAATACAAGTCATTCCCCAATTGAGAAATGGTCAAAGGATATGAATAGGAAGTTTTCAGAGAAAGAAATCAAAGATATCTATAAGCATATGAAGAAATGCTCTAAATCACTATTAATTAGAGAAATGCAAATCAAAACAACTCTGAGATACCACATCTCTCCAGTCAGATTGGCTTAGATGACAAAACAAGAAAGTGACAAATGCTGGAGAGGATGTGGGCAAATTGGAACGCTAATACATTGCTGGTGGAGTTGTGAACTCATCCAACCATTCTGGAGAGGAATCTGGAATTATGCCCAAAGGATTATAAATAATTTCATACCCTTTGACCCAGCCATACCACTTCTAGGGTTATATCCCAAAGAGATCATAGAAGTGGGAGGAAGACCCATATGTACAAACAGATTCTTAGCAGCCCTTTTTGTGGTTGCAAAGAATTGGAAACTAAAGGGGTGCCCATCAATTGGGGAATGGCTAAACAAGTTGTGGTATATGAATGTAATGGAATTTTATTGTGCTATAAGAAACGAGGAGGCGACGGATTTCATAATTACCTGGAGAGACTTATACAAACTGATGCTGAGTGAGAAGAGTAGAATCAGAAGAAATTTGTATACAATCACAGACATACCATATCTGTGATGACCAACTATGACAGACTGGACTCTTTTCAGCAATGCAGTGATATAAGTTAATCCCGAATGAATCAAGAAAGTGAGAAATGTGCCATCCAGAGATATAACTAGAAAGAACTGAGCCTGAATCCTGATGGAAGCAAACTAAATGATCTTGTTCTTCTCATTGTTTGGTTTTACTTTGTCCTTACCATCTTTCATCCCACCTAGTACAATATGCCTTTGTAATTGGAATAATGTTTAATATGAATGCATTTCCAGACCCTTGTAATGGAAATGCAAATTTAAAGATCTTCCCTGCCCCTAGCTTAAGTGCACCTGGAGCCTGTGGTGGGAGGCTTGTTTTTCAGGAAAGCCCACACCTTGATACTTTGTGATTGGGTAGTGGGTCCAGAAGGTTGTTACATTCTCTGAGCCAGGAGAAGGCTATATAAACCCTTAGGAGAGGCTTTGCTTTGGGGCTCACTTTGAGAAGTGTTGTGTGATTTGACCAGATGAGACTCTGGGAAGCCATTGTTGAGAGCCCCCGGCTTTGAAAACCCAGATGTTGATGCTTCCCTCTCTGGTAACTGTGATTTGGTATTGATATAATGGTAGGACAGTTTGGAAGCCTGTCTGTTTGATCTGTAAGTTCTGTAACTCTGAAGTTTGGGTGCTGACCTTTTTCCCCTGAACTAGGTAATGTATGTTTGTTTGATTAAAGTAAGCTTGTTAACCCATTTTGAGTTGCTTTCCTTTTGAAAAGCAGATCTAAGAACCTGTGTTGGCAGTCACCCTGGGGATATTGGGGTGCTTGCTGCTATAAAATGGCGACGAGGGATGGGATCTGCTGAGTAAAAGGAAAGTATGGGGGCTGGGATAATTGTTTGTTTCCCAGTTGTGGTAGCTGTGATTCTGTGGAGCCATAGAGCAAGAGAGAAAGACCTGCATGCTGACTTCACTGAGCTGAGAGCAGAAATGGTGAGCTGCCTGCATGGAGACCTGTTCAGAAGCCTGGAGCTGCTGCCTTCTGTTGGAGGAGAAGGAACCCAGGAGTTTGGAGTTCAGCCACAGGACAAGATAAGGAATGTGAGGCAAAGCAGGGGCACTGAATGTGTTTCCTTGCTGCATCCCACAGTTTGGGACCCAGTGGGGGATGGACTTGTGACTGTGGTGGGTAGGGTGAAGTGCCATGGACCCCAAGGACCCCACACTGGTTTTGTTGCCAAGCCCCCTATCTGGATTTGGAAGCAGGGGCTGGAGCAGTGTTGTGGGAAGGACACCCCCCTCCTCCCAAGAGAACTTTATGTGATAATGCTTTGTATTTTGTGAATTGATGTGAAAATGCAATGTACTTTGTTTAAGACCCAGAGGCCACTTTGGTAACTTTAGATGTACCTTGAAAATATGACTTAAGAAATGGTTAGTGGCTAATTGAAATGTAAATTGTCTATGCTATGGGCATACTTAGTAAGACTTTACTAAATAAGTGACTAATTGTACTTTGAGATATTGTTACAGATAAGAGACTAATTGAGCTAATCAAGACTTTGCCCCATGAGTGGAAGACTTGTACTTTGAAAACTGATGTAACTGATTGAGTTAACTTAAGAGTGACTATTTTTTGATTTTACTGATAAGTGGACTAACATTTGCCCCATGAGTGGAAGACTTGGACTATTGTATTTTGAGATTATATTGTGATTTTCTTATGTACCTGGAAAATGTGACCTAAGAGATGTTTAGTGCTAATTCAAATGTAAATTGTGTATGCTATGGGCATGAAAGATCTTGGGGCCGAATGTAATGGAAATGCAGATTTAAAGATCTTTCCTGCCCCTAGCTTAAGTGCACCTGGAGCCTGTGGTGGGAGGCTTGTTTTTCAGGAAAGCCCATATCTTGATACTTTGTGATTGGGCAGTGGGTCCAGAAGGTTGTTACATTCTCTGAGCCAAGAGAAGGCTATATAAGCTCTGATGAGAGGCTTTGCTTTGGGGCTCACTTTGAGAAGTGTTGTGTGATTTGACCAGATGAGACTCTGGGAAGCCGTTGTTGAGAGCCCCCCGGCTTTGAAAACCCAGATGTTGATGCTTCCCTCTCTGGTAACTGTGATTTGGTATTGATATAATGGTAGGACAGTTTGGAAGCCTGTCTGTTTGATCTGGAAGTTCTGTAACTCTGAGGTTCGGGGTGCTGACCTTTTTCCCCTGAACTAGGTAATGTATGTTTGTTTGATTAAAGTAAGCTTGTTAACCCATTTTGAGTTGCTTTCCTTTTGAAAAGCAGATCTAAGAACCTATATTGGCAGCTACCCTGGGGATATTGGGGTGCTTGCTGCTACAACCCTATACTGTACTATATGCTGTCATGAGGGGAGGGGGGAGGGAAGTAAAGGAAATTTGAAAATCAAGGAACTATGGAATTGAATCTTGTTAACTGAAACTAAACTAATAAATTAATAAAAAAAATGAATAGTCTTTATGCTTCCTAAAGGAGATATAGTATTTCCTATTTCATGCCATTGCCACATGTGATATTACCAGTCTGAAAACTGTTGAATAAAGTTATGCCAGGGTTATACCCATCAAACAGCCTCACATGTTATTAGCATGTATATGAGAAATTTCTCATGCAGAAGAATGTGTAATGATTTTAAGGGAAAAAGGAATAACTTAAAATATGTGAAAAAGGAACAGCTGGGATTTCAAGATCAAGTATAGTAGGAGGGAAGTTTGGTATAATTAAATGTGCAAGGCTTGTGGAGTCAGAGGTCCTGGGTTCAAATCCTACCCCTGATATAATACTGTTTACCTCTGTGAAGGTGGACAAGTCACTTAACTTTCCTGAACCTCAGTTTTCCCACCTGTAAAATGACAGAGTTGGACTCTGTTTCTATGGTTTCTTCTACATTTAGAACTTTGTTTTTGTATAATAGCACCAGTCAGCAAAACATCAATAACAGTCATATAATTGAATGAAGAGAATGAAAAAAAATGCTGCTGTTGGTTAATTACCAAAAAGCTTTTGATATGATAGAGTAAATAATAAGCTTATAATGTTCTTTTGTGTGTTTCCCCAAAATGGAATCCTCTTATTTATGAAGGACATTCAGGAGTAGGAAGGTTTGAAGAGGGAGACCATGCAACTTCAGTTGTGTTAAGAATTATTGAATGAAAGAAACTTTTGGCATTAACTGATAGCTTGATTCTTTAAATCAGTATCATTAAAGAATGACAAATATTCAATTAAAAGTGAATTAACAATTGAAGAATCATAATGTTAGCAATGTGTTACATCTGCCTCTGAGTCAGAGCTATTAGACCTTCTTTTCTTCAGTGTTTTCAAGAGCCACCTATTCGGCTGAAACATGCTAATGAGGGATGAAGACAGGTGAAGAATTATAGGGGAAATTATTCAACATTTCGTAAGCATAAAGTCAGTCTTTGAGGGAATATTTGAGTCGGAAAGAACACTAGATTTTTTTGTGAGATGAACCTATCTAGATATTAGACTACTTGATCTCAATGGTCCTTTCCAGCTTTAAAATTATGAGCCTAAAACAAACAAACAAACAAACAAAAGCCTGCCTTGTACTATTCTCCCAATTTCTCCAATTTCAACATTTGAGGATTGGGGTCCCCAAAAGGCAGCTCAAGTGTCAGGGGTAACATTTGTCAGTAGCTTTTACCAAAGGCATTTATTATGATTTACTAATAAAAAGAGTTGGGACAAAACAGTCCCTCAGAAAATCTGGAACACCTTCTCTCTCCAATATATTTAGCATCAATGGAAAGTACTATGAAGTACTGAAGGAGTTAGAAGGCAATTATAGACTCAGCACACCACAATGTGGGTTACTGCAGGTGTTTTCTTGGATCTCTGCTTCCATACCTTCAGGTATACTTGTGGTGTGTGTGTGTGTGTGTGTGTGTGTGTGTGTGTGTGCGCGCGTGTGAGTGTGCACACATATGTGTATGTGTATATGTGTGTGTATGTGTGATTTGTCTTGGTGGAATCTTCACTGATAAATAGTTAGAACCTTTATAACTCTGGAAGCATTCAGCCTTTCCTCAGATACTTTGATCCATCCTAACCCTAGTAATGGAAAATTTAGAGTATAAAAGCCAGGGTAAGATTTGCTGTTCCTTAGTACTGGTCCTGCTTAGGTATTACAGTCTTGTAGTAACTGACCATTTGCCTTGTCCCTAGAAAGCAATCTTTTATCTCATACTTCAGTTCTAGTCATTCAGCTTCCATCCTGTCTCCCTATGCCTGAGTACTTGGAAAGGTGAAGGAAACAAGAGAAGGGAAGTGTTTCGTGAGTTAATATTTGGAAGACAGTCATCACCAACTCATATATTAGCAAGGATTGTGGATATTGTAGATGAATACCCTTTCTGATTTGGATGGGAACTGGGAGATCATCTAGTTCAACCCTTTAATTTTAAAAATGAAGGAGCTGAAGCCCAAAATGTGAAATGCCTTGCTGAAGATCACAAAGCTAGATACTGGTAGCATCTGAATTTGAACCCAGGGTCCTCAGCTCCTAATCTAGTGTTTATTCTATCGCAGTGCTGCAGACACTGGCTTAAGAGTAATGACAACATTCTGAAAGGAAACAGAGACTTCCTTGACTAAGAAAATCAGGTCCTTGCAAAGTGAACAGAACCAGGAAAGCATTATACATAATAAAAGCAATATTATAAAGATGATCAAAGACTTAGCTACTCTGATCAGGACAATGATCCAAGATAATTCCAAAGGACCCATGATGAAAAATGTTGTCTACCTCCAGAGAACTGATGAACTTTGAATGTAGATTGAAGCATACTTTTTCTTTTTTCTTTATTTTTATTTGTTTTCTTTTGCAACATGGCTAATATGGAAATATATATTTGCATGAACTCACAGGTATAATCAAAATCTAATTGCTTGTCTTCTCAATGAGGAGGAAGAGTAGGAGGGAGCAAGAGTATTTGGAACTCAAAAATTTTGAAAATTATTTTAAATTCTTTTTGCATGTAATTGGGAAATATTTAATGAAATAAACAATAATTTAAAAAAGAAAATCAGGACCATAAAAACTTATGAACTTAACAAATTTGATCTAGGAAACTTCTTCCTTTTAGTTAAATGAAATACACAAATATACATGTTAAATGACTAATATAAAATATGCTTAATAGGAATGTATATGTAAAGCTTATATCAGATTGTGTAGGCTGTTTTGGAGAGGGATGGAAGACGGAGGAATGAGAGAGGAAAAATTTAAAACTTATGGAAATAAATGTTGAAAACTAAATATAAATAAATTAAATTTAAAAGTAAATAAATAAAATCCATGTTAAAATATGCTTGCTTATCCTTCTGTGTGTTCACAGAAGGATATGATTTGCTTTGGTAAAGGCTCAAACCTAGTCATAGGTCTATTCTCAATTATAATTCAAAAGAGAGAAAAACACACAAACCTGTCATTAGAATTGTAAAAGATCTATCACCTAACAAAGAGGAGCCAGGCAGATTCCTAAAGGCCTATTGATGCCTGTTTTAACATGTACTTCATTTTAACTAGGGCAACTCTGAGAGACTTGTGAAATCCACATTCAGAGAGAAGGGCTGTCTGGGAGAGTATTGGAAAGGAGTGGATGGAGAGAGGGCCTTCCACTCAAGAAAGGATTTTTGCTTTCAAGTCTTCATGTTTCATATGAGGGGTGGCCCTCTGTCAGGGCAATGAATGATGTGTTAAAACCAAGAAGAGAATCCACTTCCAGAAAAATTAATATATTAATATGTATGTAATATATGTAAATGTATGTATTTGTGTATATATGTGAAAAATTCAAGAAAATATAGATAGTATATGAACTATATGTATAATATATCTATCATCTGCTTATCTATAATTTTTGTTTTTATCTTGAATGTTTTTCTTGGGTAAAAAAGCATTTTATTTAGGAGTGGGGTTTTTATCATGTGCTATCACGATGAAACATAAATAAAATGTATCACATTTTGTATAATTGAATTTTTACTGTTCTGTAACCAAAGTTTTTACTTGAAAAGAACTACCCATTTCTGTCAGAGGATTGAGCAACCACTAGATAAGCTTCTCCTCCCAAACCCTCCACTCGTCCCCCCACTCTTTATTCATCATTTTGACCAACTGATGCCTGAAATGAAGTAAATGACTTATCAAAAGTGAGATAAATCAGAGACTAGTCAAATGTATTATAATATTGTTAGGGTAGGCTAGGCCAAGATGGCAGAGTAAGAGCAGGGGCTTGCTTGAGCTCTCCCCCAAACCCCTCCATGTACCTGTAAAAAATGATTGTAAACAAATTCTAGAGCTAAAGAACCCACAAAATGATGGAGTGAGGCCAATCTCCAGCCCAAGACAGCCTAGAAGGTTGACAGGAAGGGTATATCACACCGTGCTGGGAGTGGAATGCAGTTAGGTGTGGGCTGGGCCATCATAGACATGGCTGGAGTAGGCCTCAGGGGACTGAATCACTAGGAACTGTGGCTGTTTCCAGACTTCTCAACCCACAAATGCGAAAGACAGCATAGAAGGTCAGTGGGAAAACTCTGTGGGACCTGGGTGAAAGAGGAGTGTGGTCAGCCTGGGGTCTGGCCTTAGCCCCAGGGTGGTGGAGGTGGTGGTGGCAGCAATAGCATCGATAGCTGTTTCTGGAGCTCTGGGCCCACAGAAGGTGGGGGATCTTATGGCTGATACAAAACCCCTGAAGCCTGGGATAATTCACCCACCCCACCCCCACCTCCACTGGAAACAGAGCCCTACCCTCACAAAGAGTTAGAAAGTCAAGTATTTATGGCTGTGTAGATGAGCAAATAGCATTAAAAAATCAGACTATAGAATCTTATTTCAGTGACCAAAAAGATCAAAACATACAACCAGAAGAAGACAACAGAGTCAAAGCTTCTGCATCAAAATACTCCAGGAAGGGGCGGCTAGGTGGCACAGTGAGTAAGAGCACCGGCCTTGGAGTTGGGATGACCCAAGATCAAAACCAGACTCAGAAAATGAGCACCCACACATAAATAATGACTATCCGTGTAACCTTGAGCAAGTTACTTTACCCCAATTGCTTTAAAAAAAATCCTCCAGGAAAAATATGAATTGATCACGGGCCGTGGAAGAGCTTAAAAGGATTTTGAAAATCAAGTAAGAGAGGGAGAGGAAAAATTAGGAAGATAAATGAGCTGGCAATGGGTGAGTTGAATATGAAGGGATGATATCTACAAAAATAAAATGAAGGGGTGAGGGAGGAATGTATTGGGAGAAGGAGAAAGGGAGTGATAGAATGGGGTAAATTATCTTAAAAGAAGCAAGAAAAAAGATTTCACAATGGAGGGGAATAGCAGGGAGGTGAGAGGAAATGAGTGAACCTTACTGTCATTGGAATTGGTTTAAGGAAGGAATAACACATAATAGGGTATCTTACCCTACAGGAAAGTAAGGAGGAAGGGGATAAGAATGGTGGGGGGGATAGGCATGATAGAATAGAGGGCAGATTGGGTGAGGGGCATTCAGACCCAAACACTTTTGAAAAGGGACAGGGTTTGGCAGTTAGGTGGTGCTGTGAAAAGAGCACTCACTGGCTCTGTAGTCAAGAAGACCTGAGTTCAAATACGACCTCAGACACTTGAAACTTAATAGCTATGTAGCCATGGGCGAATCACTTAACCCCAATCACTTTGCCTTCTCCTCTCCCACCGCTACCCCCCGCCAAAAAAAAAAAAGATAAAAAACACTATCGCATCACTTTAAAGAAAAAAAAAGGGACAGGGTCAAAGGAGAAAATAGAATAAGTGTGGGGTGGGATAGGATGAAGGAAAATATAATTAGTCTTTCACAACATGACTATTTTGGAAGTCTTTTGCATAACTACACATGTGTAGCCTATATTAAATTGTTTGCCTTCTCAATGAGGGGTGGTGGAAAAGGAGAGAGAATTTTTAACTCTTAAAAACAAATGTTAAAAATTTATTTTACATGCAACTGGGAAATAAGATATACAAGCAATGGGGTATAGAAATATATATATTTTTCCCTACAAGAAAAACAAAGGGGAATTGGATGGGGGGTATGAAAGAAAGGAGGACAGACTGGGAGAATAGGTAATCAGAATGCATGTCATCTTGGGTTGGGAGGAAGGAAGAAATGGGGAGAAACTGTGGGTGGGACTCAAAATCTCGTGGAAATGAATGTTGCAAACAAAAAAATAAATAAATTTTTAAAAATATTGTTAGACTCATTTAAAAATAATCCTCAAGGAGGGGCGGAGTCAAGATGGCAGAGTAGAAACAGGACCTCCACTGGGCTCTGGCTCCCACCACCTCCAATTGATGTAAAAGGTGACTCTGGAGCCACGTTGGAGCTATAGAAACCACAAAATGACACAGAGAAGCTAACCTCCCACTGAGGACAGACCAGTGGGCTGGCAGGGAGCCAACAAGTGAAGTGCTCTGGAAGCCAAACCCAGCCCCATGTGAGCCAGAGGTTTTAGTCCCAGGGTAGGCCTGACCAGCCCCTGGCTGGAGGGATTTCATATCACCAGCAGCTGTGGCAGTTTCCAGAATTATCAACATATAGATGCTAAGGACAAACTGAGAGGTCAGTGCAGTCTGGGCTTTGGGATCTGGTAGTTTGGGAGTGTGTTATCCCTTATCCCCTGGAGGGAGAAGCCACTGAGGCAGTACAGCCATACAGCCACTGCCACATGGTGGCTTCAGCTCCTGGCCTGCAGACTGTAGGGGAACCAAGCAACCAGTCTGAGGGGTAATTGTTCTTGCTTTAACCTGCTTAGATGTGGATTGCTTTCTAGGGTGGAGGTCCTGGGGTGTGTGACCAGCTTGCCAGAGCATGTGAAAGCTTCAGAGAGGCACCCAACTAATACTTTTGGCAGCTGAGAAAACACTAACATTTGGTACAAAGCTCCCCAGTCTGGTAGCAGAGACCTACTGTGGTAAAAAGCCCAAAAGTCAAGTAATTGTGTGGCAACAGGAGTAAACAAGGGAAGCAAAGGAAACAGGGGAATCCAACATTAGAATATTTTGGGGACAAAAAGGATCAAAGCATGGAATAGAAGGAAGATAGTGAAGTAAGAACTCCTGCACCAAAAGCTTCCAAGAAAAATACTATCTGGTTATAGAACAGAGAGGAGCTTAAAAAGGATTTTGAAAACCAAATAAGAGAAGTGGAGGAAAAATTGGGAAGAGAAATGAGAACTATTTAAGAAAATTATGAAATGAGAGTCAACAACCTGACTGAAGAAAATGACACCATGAAAAATATACTAACACAAATGGTAAAAGAGGCTCAAAAAGCCAATGAGGAGAAAAATGCCTTAAAAAGCCAAATTTGCCATATGGAAAAAGAATCTAAAAAAGCTCACTGAAGAGAATTATTCCTTCAGAATTAGATTGGAGCAAGTGGAAGCTAGTGACTTTATGAGAAATCAAGATACTATTAAATCGAGCCAAACAAATGAAAAAAATAAAAAGAAATGTGAAATATCTCTTTGGGAAAACCACGGACCTAGAAATAGATCCAGGAGAGAGAATTTAAAAATTATTGGACTACCTGAAAACCATGATCAAAAAAAGAACCTAGAAAACATCCTTCAAGAAATATCAAGCAAAATTGCCCTGATGTTTTAGAACTAGAGGGCAAAATAGAGGTTGAAAGAATTCACCCATCACCTCCTGAAAAAGATCCCAAAAAGAAAACTCCTAGAAATATTATAGCCAGGTTCCAGAATTCCCAGATGAAGGAGAAAATATTACAAGCTGCCAGGAAGAAACAATTTCAATATTGTGGAAACACAATCAGGATAGCACAGTATCTGGAAGCTTCTACACTGTGGGATCAAAAGTGTTGGAATATGATATTCCAGAGGTCAAAGGAGCTGGGATTAAAACCAAGAATCACCTACCCAGCAAAACTGAGTATCATGTTTCAGGGGAAAATATGGTAATTCAATGGAATAGAGAACTTTCAAGCATTCTTGATGAAAAAAACAGAATTTAATAGAAAATTTGACATTCAGATACAAGAAGCAAGAGAAGCATGAGAAGGTAAACAGGGAAAAGAAATCATAAGGAACTTATCAAAGTTGAACTATTTACATTTCTATATGGAAAAACAGTAATTGTAACTTATGAAACTTTTCTCGATATGAGAATAATTGAAGGGAATAGAAATGTGTGTGTGTGTGTATATATATATATATATATATATATATATATATATATATATATGAGGTTATGTGGGCATATGAATACATATGTGAATATGTATGTATGTGTATATATATGTGTGTGTGTGTGTGTGTGTGTGTGTGTGTGTGTGTGTGTGTATACATAGATAGAGGACACAGGACCAGTTTCATAGGAAGGGATGACACTTAAAAGATGATATTAAGAGGTGAGAGAGGAATATAATTAAAGGAGTTGGGGAGAGACAGAATAGGATAAACTCTCTCATATAGAAGAGAAAAGGAAAAAATGATTATAATGGAGGGGAAGAACAGGAAGGCAAAAGAGAATGGGTCAACTTTATTCTCATTGAATTTGACTTAGGGATGGAATGACATACACATTAAATAGGGTATCTCACCCTACAGGATAGTAGGGAGGAAGGGGATGAGAGGGGGGATGATGGAAGGGAGCGAAGGCTTGAGGGGAGGGAAGTTGGAAGCATCCACTTTTGAAAAGGAACAGGATCAAAGTAGAGAATAGAACAAGTGGGAGGTGGGATAGGAGGGGGGGGTTAATATAGTCAGTATTTTTACAATATATCCACTATGGAAATGTTTTGCATAGCTACACATGTACAACCTTTATTGAATTGGATATCTTTCCAGTAAGGGTGGGTGACAAGGGAGGTAGGGAATGAATTTGAAATTCAAAGATTTAAAATCAAATGTTTAATATGTATATATATATATATACACACACACACACACACACACACACACACACACACACACACACACATATATATATATATATATATATATATACATACTATTATTAATACTATTTTACATGTAACTGGGAAATAAGATGTATAGGCATTGGGGCATAGAGATCCACCATGTCAGAGGGAGTATGGGAGTAGATACGGGAGAGAGAGATTGGAGGATGGGATATCCAGTGGGACTACTATTTTGGGGTGGTGAGTAGGGGAAAAATGGGGAGAAAATTTGTAGCTCATAATCTTGCAGAAATGAATGATGTAAACTAGGAGTTATTAAAGCATTTGATAAAAATAATCAAATAGTGTTAGACATCAAGGCCCTTCAAAGCTGTAAGTTGAAAGGTAGGAGGAAACATCAGAACCAGTGCTTGATTTGTTTGCTCAAGCTTCTCTGTTCCTATCAAGATTTAATGTTTTTGGAGGATGGTATACTTCAAAAGTCTTGTTTTAATCTGGATCATCTGAAACTTCAATCAACTCACTATTCTTCTCGGGGGATGTATATAGAATCCCCTGGCTCCTTGGGCTTCCTATATTTCTCCAGATCTGTCCTAATTTGGAGATGTACCCCTTGCAAGAGGTGACTCTTTATTCTCATATCACTCCTAAGAGTCTTGAGCCCGAAGTTACACTGGGTTTCAAGCATGCAGATCAAGCTACCCAATAGTTTCTTAATAACTATTTTCTGTATCAATCAATAATGTAAAAGTGCCTTCAATGGGTAATACATTCATAAAATGACCAAAACAAAAAACAGAAATGCAAAATTAAGACAGACATACAAATAATTCAGCAATAATAAATCAATCTGGAATATTTTAAGCAATTAAATTCACATACATGTACTTTTGCCTGAATATTTTGAGTCAATTACTTTTTACTTACTGTTGCACATGTTGCCATGGCCTTAATTTCACTTTTTAGGCAACTGGTGATATGTTCTCCAAGTTCAGGGTTTTAGCATCTAAATGCCCTTCTCTTTCACAGCTAAGTATTCCCAAGAGAAAGCTATGGTATTCAGATATTTGGAATAAACTCCCAGACAACACACTGGATGAATTAGTTCTGCTCACTATGGACCCATTCCAATTCTAGTTTTCATATCAGTTATTGGGCAAGTTCTCTTGTGTAGTAATAATACTGGGGGGGGGGCAGAGGGGGAGAGAAAACTGTCTATAAAGCTATCTATTAGATAGTCTATCTACAAGTAGCTCAGTTGTTTCTTCTTTTCCATTCATTTGCCAAAATATAAGTGAGATTAAACTGATCTCTCATCTTCAGTCTCAATTTACTCATATGACCTCATTTCCTCACACTTTCTGTTCATTTTTAGCTTACTCATGTTTCTCTCATCTTTTCTTGTTTGTCTTTTCTATTCTTAATATTTTTAGTCTTTCATTGTCTCAAAATTTTTCTCACATGTTTCAAGACCTACATTTCTTTCAAGTGGAGCTGTTTCATTTATTTTCTATTAGTACTGCACAGTTGTGAGAGAAAAGTTTGGCAGGGCAATGACTTAGCAAAATTTTCCTACATTCATTTTTATGCTTATATGTGGCTTGGGAAAAGTAAGTTACCTCTCTGGGCCGCACTTCCCTCAGATGAATGGTTGAGACCCAGTCACCAATGGAGTGAACAAAGGCTAGGTGCTTGCTCCCATGCTTTTTAGCATAATGTTTTCAGCCATGTTTTCAAATGCTTTCAGTGAGGATGAGCATGGTGGCATCAAGATCAGCTACTGTGTGGATGGCAAATTGTTCAACTTGAAAAGGCTACAAGCCAAGGCCAAAGTGGAGAGAGTGTTGGTGCACAATTTTCTGTTTGCAGATGATTATACACTCAGTGCAGCCTATGAAGCTGAGATGTAACAAAGTGTGGTTCAATTCTCTGCTGCTTGTGCTAATTTTGGCATAAAAATTAACACCAAGAAAACACAGGTGCTCCATCACCTAACACCACACTATCCATATGGAAATCATTGGTTACAACAAATAGAGAAATTTTGAATGTTGTGGGTAAGTTCATTTACCTTGGTGGTGTACTTTCCAGGGATATACACATTGATAATGAGGTTGATGTATGCATTGCCAGAGCTATTTCAGTGTTTGGGAGACTCCAAAGGCAAGTGTGGGAGAGAATATTTGACTGACTACCAAACTGAAGGTCTACAAAGCAATTGTACTGACCCCATTGTTTTATGCCTGTGAAACCTGGACAGTATAACAGTGCATGCCAAGAAACTGAATCACTTCCCTTTAAGTTGTCTTAGGAAGATTTTGAAGATCACATGGTAGGGTAAGATACCAGACACTGAAGTCCTTTGTTGAACTAAACTACTAAGCATTCAGACTCTGCTTCTGAGAGTGCAACTCCTATGGGCTGGCTACTGTTGTTAGAATGCAAAACATATGCTTGCGCAAAAGATTATTTTATGGAGTACTCACACAGGGCAGCCATTCATACGTAGGTCAGAAGAAGCAATACAAGGACATTCTCAGGGTCTTTCTTAAGAACTTTGGAATTGATTGTGTGACATGAGAGACACTGGCACAGGACCACCCAGAATGGTGTGCCCTCATCAGAGGTACTGTGCTCTATGAGCAAAGCAGAATTGAAACAGCTCAAAGGAAACACAGAATGTACAAATTTAGAGAATTCACCCCAAATTTTTTTTAAACAAAAGCTTTATTAACTTCTGTTTTACATCATTCATTTCCACCAGATTTTGAGTTACAATCATTTTCCCCCCATTATTCCCCTACCCAACCTCCCAGAATAGCAGTCCCACAAGATATCGCTTCCTCCAATCTGCTCTCTCCCATACCTTCTCCCATACCCCCACTGACTTTTCCATTAGAGGAAGGTGAATCTTTGTGTCCCAATGCCTGCACATCTTATCTCCCAATTACAAGCAAAAGAGTATTAATAATAGTATTTATATATATTTGAAACATTTAATGTTACGACCTCGAATTTCAGATCCATTTCCTTCCTCCCTTGTCACCCATTCCCTCTTGGGAGATAAGTAATTCAGTATATGTTGTACATGTCTAGCTATGCAAAACATTATCATAGTAGATATATTGTACAAGACTGCTTATAATTCCCTCCCACTCATCCCACCCCCCACCTGGTCCATTCCCTACATAATCCTGTCCCTCTTCTATAGTGGGTACTTCCAACCTCCCCTCCCCCAAGGATGCCCTCCCATCCATCATCCCTCCTCTCATCCCCCTTCCCCCTATCCTGCTGCAGGTTGAGATATCCCATTTAGTATGTATGTCATTTTCTCCCTGAACCAAATTCAATGTGAATGTGGTTTTGCCTTTTTAGCCTTCCTTATTTTCCCCCTCTTTTGCAACCACTTCCCCTTGCTTCTTCTGCATGGGATAGTTTACACTACCCTGTCTCTCCCCATCTCCTCTTGACACTTTCCTCTCTCACCTCATAATTTCATCCCTTGAGTATTCTCCCTTCCCAACAAATTCAACCTATGCCCTCTATCCATATATAACTGTAACCATATACACACACATTCACATATGTATTCATATGACCACACCCCCTTCTTCCATTATTTTCATAGTGAGAAAGATATCATCAGTCACAGTTATTGCTTTTCCATATAGGAATGTAAATAGTTCAACTTTGATAAGTTCCTTTTGATTTCTTTTCCCTGATTACCTTCTCAGGCATCTTTTCCTTCTTGTGTCTGGGTATCAAATTTTCTATTCAATTCTGGTTTTTTCCTCAAGAATGCTTGAAAGTCCTCTATTCCACTGAATGACCATATTTTCCCCTGAAACAAAATACTCAGTTTTGCTGGGTAGGTGACCCTTGGGTTCATTCCCAGTTCTTTTGCCCTCTGGAATATCATATTCCATGCCCTTCGATCCTTCAGTGTAGAAGCTGCCAGGTCCTGGGCTATTCTGATTGTGTTTCCACAATATTGAAATTGTTTCTTCCTGGCTGCTTGTAGTATTTTCTCCTTGATCTGGGGATTCTGGAACCTGGCTATAATATTCCTGGGAGTTTTCTTTTTGGGATCTTTTTCAGGAGGTGATCAGTGGATTCTTTCAACTTCTATTTTGCCCTCTGGATCTAAAACATCAGGGCAGTTTTCCTTGAGAATTTCTTGAATGGTGATTTCTAGGTTCTTTCTTTGATCATGGCTTTCAGGTAGTCCAATAATTTTTAAATTGTCTCTCCTGGATCTATTTTCCAGGTCAGTGGTTTATCCCATGAGATATTTCACATTGCCTTCTAACCTTTCCTTTGTTTGGATCTGCTTAACAGCATCTTGATTTCTCATAAAGTCATTAGCTTCCATTTGCTCCAGTCTAACTCTGAACGAATGAATCTCCTCAGTGAACTTTTGAGATTCTTTTTCCATCTGGCAAATTCGACTTTTTAAGGCATTCTTCTCCTCATTGCCCTTTTGGGCCTCCTTTGCCATTTGAGTTAGTCTATTTTTTAAGGTGTTGTTTTCCTCAGTCAGGCTGTTGACCCTCATTTCATACTTTTCCTGCATCCTTCTCATTTCTCTTTCCAATTTTTCCTCCACTTCTCTTATTTGATTTTTAAGTCCTTCTTAAGGTCCTCTATGGCCTGCAACCCGCTCATGTTTTCCCCTGGGGCTTTTGGAGCAGGACTTCTGACCTCACAGTCCTTTTCCTGCTCTATGCCCCCAAAATAGGAGTCTAGGGTTGCATTTTTCTGTTTCCTTTGCCTTGGCATGTTGCCACTTAATTACTTGACTTTTGGGCTTGTTGCCACACTATGGCTTTAAGGCCAGATAGAGGAATTTTCGTCCCAAACATGTGGGGGGCAACTTCCGTTTCTGGCAAGCTGTAAACCCACCCAGGACTTCCACCCTAGATCACAATCCAGATCCAGGGAGGTTAAAGCAAGAGCGATTACCCCCCCAAGACTGATCGCTGGATCTCCCTACAAATTTGCAGGCTGGGAGCGGGAGCTGCCTCTGAAAACTACAAAATGGAGTTTGTCCTCAGTGGCTTCTAGCCCCCAGGGGAGGGAGCCAATGCATTCCCTAATACCAGTCCCAAAGTCCATAGGACACTAACCTCTTACTTTGTCCTAGGCAAGTCTATGTTGATAATTCTGGAGTCACCACAGGTCCTGGTATTCTGGGGTTCCTCCAGCTGGCTGCTGGCCCTGCCGCCCTGGGGCTAAAACTTCGGCTCATGGGGACCTGGGCTCGGCTCGGCTCGGCTCGGCTCCTGTGCTTTGCACGCTGCAAGCTGCCAGGTCCCAGACCACTATGCTGGTCCTTCCTGCAGGGCTGCTGGGCTGTCCTCAGCAGGAGTTTAGCTTCTCTGTGTCGTTCTGTGGGTGCTGGGGCTCCAGAAGTTGTTCAGAGTCCCCTTTTACCCACCCCAAATTTTTACATGGACTATTTGTTCCTGACTCCTTCTTCTTCTTCCTCCTTTTCTTTTTTAACAAGGATGTTCAACAAGAATATCTATTATTTGTGTTCATAGGCACTTCTGCCCTCCATAATCCTATACACACTAGGATTGTGTATATGTGTTTGTACAATGTTGCATGATGTCTGACTCTGATGGTAGCTAGTAGGATCAAAAGATTGTACATTAAGAGTAGGAAGGGATATTCAAGTACATTGAGTCCAAACCCTTCATTTCACAATTGAAAAAAGCCACACAGATATTCAGTACCTGGAAGAGGATTTGAATCCAAATCTTCCTGACTCCTTATAAGTAGGCTCTAGTCCTATTAATAATCTTCCATGACATACTCAGTTGGATGAGTGGTAACCATAGTGTTCATATTCATAGCTGATTCTGTAATGTGTTAACATAAAGGATTCTTCTCTGGCATTAATACCTTCATTTGGGACTTGATATCCAAGGTAAGGTGACATAATATATTCATTAAAATTTTCTTTTATATATTTTGTAGCAAAAATGAGTTAGCACATAGTATTGTCCAGAACTAATTAGCCTTCAGCATTAACAAGTTATGCTTTTTTATTTTGTTTTGTTTTGTCTTGTCCTAAACAAATAAAGAAAAAAATTTACACAATCTTCTTAGTATAATTCTCTAATGAAATCTCTTAAACAAGGGCATTTGCTATGTTATGGACTAGATGACTTTCAATGCCCCTTCCAATTCTGATATTTTTGACTATGAGTCTCTGAATTTAAGTACAAAAATTATTTGGAGGAAAGATAATAAGTTTGAGAAGTTCAACAAAATGACTGAGTGGAAATCACAAGGTTCTTAGAACTCAGAGTAATCTTCAGCTACCCCAACTTTCTCATTTTATAGATGAAGAAACTGATACTCCAAGAGGTTAAGTTACTTCCCCAACATCAAAACAGTAGCAAATGAGTGAGCTGGGTTCAGGAATACTCAGCTTCAAGAAATGTTCTTTCCAATAGACTATCTGATACTGAAACCAGTTTGAAAATCAAGTCTGAGGTTCAAGAGAGTTCAGGGTGAGAGATGTAGATTAGGGGGTCAGAATCCTAATAGTTGGAGAGTCTTCTCTTTTTATTTTGGTTATCACAATCTAGAGGATGAGTCTTTAACTTAAATAAAAACAAGAAAGCTGTTTTTCTTCTTTCCTTTGTTAATTACTCTTCAAATTGATAGTTGATAAGTAGTCTTTTGGGTATGAAAGCTAAGGAAGTTCTTTAGTGATAGCAGGCAATGCTTCAGAATGGAAATAGTTTTCTGGTCCTTTTTTATTTTTTTTAATAGTATTGATGACTAGAAATTTTGGGTTAATCTTAGACCTGAAGATATTTTTTATGATCTTTTTATGAGGTATGCATGTTTGGGCATAATATTATCTGTTATTTTGCATATAGTTTACTTCCTCCTTTTATTATAATATCTTCAATATATGCTTTGGTTCTTGATATTAGACAGCTTTTCTTTTCTGAATATTTCAAACAAGAAATAGAAAATGCACTATACTAAAGACAGGAGACCTGGTCATAATTCTCTATTCTTCCACTCAGTAGCTATATGATTTTGGGCAGGATCCTTTCTGGCCTTGAACTGAAGCCTCAGTTTCTTTAGTGATAAGCACCTTACCTTAACTATCTATTCGTAAAGCTAATGTGAGGATCAAATGAGCAAATATATTAGAATTCCTCTTTATCCATAAAGGCTTTATAGATGCAGATTTGTATTAACACATATAACTCAAAGCTCCAGCATGATTAGAAAGTCAGTCTGTAATCTATTTCTTTAATCTATGAATTTTACAAGTGCATTAATAACTCAGCAGTGATGCTTCTGTTTTATAAGTGAGAATTAGTTTTTAAATCATTATGCATATTTATTGATTAGTTTATATCTGTCAATTTTCTATGAATATGCATTACTTTGTAATTCACTGGCTGTTTTCTGATTTGTCTGCAAATCTGTCAACTTGACATATTTGGATCAATGCATGAATTAATTTTAAAAAATCAGTTTAGCCAGATTCCTTAATTACTCTCCCAACAAAATCATATTATTTGTTGGAAATTTACAGTTCAAGCACTATATACACTATAAAAATTAAAATTTTATGTATATATACACATATATATATATGAAACAGAAAAGGGGACAATCTTAATATACAATACATAAAATTGACATAGACCTTTTTTCTAGAACCTTTACATTACAATAAATACAGACATTTCAAACACCTTAGAAGAATGGATTCATTCTTTCCCCCTTGCCAATGCATAGATGAATGGTGGTTATCTTCTAACAAAAAGTACTATTTTCAGTGATCTTGGCTCCAATCACATAACACCAGTCTTAGAGGCAAGATGGTATACTCATCAGAGCACTGGTCTTAAATTTGGGAAGACCTGAATTTGAATCTTGCCTCAGATACCTAGTAGTTTCATGCCCTGAGTGAGACATTTAACCTCTCTGGTCCAAGTTTCCTCATCTATAAAATGGAAATGTTGCACTAAATTACCTCAAAGATCATTTCAACTAAAAATCTGTGATACTATGGTTAGTCTGCTCCAACTCAAAGTTTCACTATGCAGCAACATGATGCATTAGTACTTTTAATGGCACCTTGGCCACATTTACTTCTGGTGGGAGAAATTTGGAAGACATTAAAAACAACTCAAATTCTTTTGGTGGTGTACCTTAAAACATGATGTGAATTATGCCCTAAGACCCCATGACATAGGAACGAAAATAAAACTAAATAACTACTAACTGGATACATAACTTTACCTGCCTTCTTGTCCCTACCTGAGAATCTGATACCTGCATGTATTGGAAACTCTGTTAACACTTTATCCAAGAATTCCCATGAGACTAAGTGGTGGATGACCTTTTTCATTCTGGCTTAGAAGAACTTAAACCGTGGAAAAGTCATGGAGTCAGACTGTATTTATGGCAACCAAAAATTAACCATTTAGCTCAGTGATTTCAATTGTTATAAAGTCAAACCAGTTATTCAACTGATTTGATCTGTGGGATCATTCCAAAGAGTGCATCCTATTGTGTTGTATAGACATAGCTTCAATTTCTGGCAAAGGATAGAGCTCACTATCTTAATGTGCTTTAGTTACTCTATGCAGTAGAATTTGATCAATTTTTAAATATTTAAATTTGTAATTTTTGAATAAATAAATATTCAACACTTAAAGATGCTAAATAAAATGTTAGTTCAAATGGAATATGGAAAAGTAACAATTACTATCTCCCAAACAAATTCATTTTAAACTGGTACCATTGTAGTAAAAGCCAAGTACTTAAAGTAGCCAAAAAAAGTTATTTTATTGGAAAATGACGTGAAAGACTTTTACATCTATTAAGTAGCTTTTTTAATATAACTCTTCCCCTAAATCTGCCGAACTGTATCTCTCTGTTCCAAGAGTTCTTTAATAGTGTAGCTGACAGTTTATGTTTATTTATTATTATAGTACAATATCTTAGTGAGTTTTTGAGCTAGGAGAATGCAATTTCAATCTCTTTCTCACACTGCTTCTGGTATTAGATAGCTGGGATTTTCACAGTTCAAGACTAAATATTGAAAGTTATTTTGTTATTGTTGTTGTTTTGGTTAATTCTCTAAGTGACTGAGGGTTAAGATCTCTGGCATCTTTGACTCTTTTTACTTGAATACCCATATCTTATCAAGTGCTATGTTATTTCCAGTTTTCACGTTTTATTAGTATGATAAAGTGTGGTGTAGTAGACAGGACATACTCTTTGAGCCAGGAAGATTTAGTTTACCTAACCCCAATTTCCCTTTCTTCCCCCCTTCAAAAAGCAAAAAAATAATGCTCATACCCCAAGACCTCTGTTTTTTCATGTTGACCAGTATCTAGGATCTTCTTGCCTGTGATATCAGAAATGGATATTCAGCCAGAAACACCTGATCAAAAACATGTCATTTCTCTATAAAACCTATCACTTTTGGTTGCCTCTATCACACTCAGGCTACCTTGGGAGTAAAGTTGATTGTAACCCAAGGATCTTTTTTTTTTATACTTTCTAGGAGTTTTGGCAGAAGTCTTGATGGAGATAGATCTGGCAAGTCCGAGGAGATGTTCCCTCTGAAGCACCATTGATAATTCCCCTTTCCTATAAAAACTGTCACACCTGAGATTTAACTGGTTGTATCCTTGCCTTTTTGACCCCTGTTTCTACCCCACCCCCATGTCCTTGCTCATGGACCTTTAGTCCTTAGGTCTCACCTGGTATGAGTTAAAAATTATAGTGATATAAAGCCAATTTGTTTTAAACATTGCTGATCTAGTTGGTTCTTTTGTGAAACCATTTTCAGGTCCCAAAATTACTGCTAAGGACTGGGATACGAGTCCCTTTTTAGCTTAAATGTTCCCTAGAAAACCTCTTTTATGCAACTTCTTTTTTGCAAGTGATCTTTGGGAATATTTTGAGGTCTCTCTATATCCACTGTATATCTCTTCCTTGTCACCTAAAATTTTATTCTTCTGAAAGCCATGTAATATCACTTGGACATTGTATATGAATGGACTTCTGTGGTAGCAAACAGCTTGGAGGTCTTTAGAAACACTATCCCTTTTTTGCAAATGTGATCTAGACTGTTCTACTTTCATTCAATTATTGCTCTCTTTGTCTCTGTCTGTCTGTCTGTCTGTCTCTCTCTCTCTCTCTCTCTCTCTCTCTCTCTCTCCCTTCCTCCCTCCTTCCTTCCCTCCCTCCTTCCCTTCTTCCATCCTCCTACCCTCTTCTTTTACTTTGACTAAAAGGACTACAGTATATATGGTCTCCAATCAGTGTTTAGAGATAAGTTTATGTAACATCCCCTCTGGGCATACTCCATTGACTCAAATTCTTACTGGTAGATGGAAAGCTTACTCTTCTCAGCATATGAGGTGGTAAATCAAATGGTTGGGGGTTTCTAAGAATGGATTTCTCTGCCTGCTCCTATTCCAATAACATGTGGAAGATTTGTGAGTCTATTACTGGCCATAAGCAACTGAGGGGAAGGCATCATATATTGGTCAAGATTCTTTTGGTTGGCTGAAGACATAGATGGCCTGATGATTCATGAATTGGTGAGTTGGAACTGAGTATTCATACACTCCCTCTACACTGCTCTTTTCTTTCATGGTAGAGAATGAGACAGAACTGCTTTAAGATAGTAGGAGGGGAAGCACCAATGAGCTGCATCCTCCTGCATGCCTGCTGTCTTATCTATGAGCATGTGATATTCCTGTTTCTTTAGTGATTGTTCTTCTGTGATATTAAGAAAAGAAGGACACAGAGATGTAACTGACCAGGTTGTCACTTAGAATACCTCAAAAAGTTAGAAAAGTCTTCAGAAGTCTCACTGCCAACTGGAGTTGGCAGCAGAATTCCTGAAAATGGTGGTAGTGGCTGATGACAAAGGAAATAATGGAGGAAAGAATTATTGGAGAAATGTGGTGGCTTCAAAGAGTGTGACCCTTGAAGAGAAAATGACAAGCTATGACCTCTACTACATGTTGAACATTACCCCCACAATGATCAGAGAACTGTATTTTGTTTTATTTTTAAATAAGTTGTTACTGATGTACTTGGTTTTTTATATAATCATAATTTTCCCCAGTATAAGAGAGCTAGCTCAATCTTTTAGATACCTTATATTTCAGTCAGTCAGATCCATTCTCTTCCTTCAAGGCTCAGCCAAGATCTCTACATCCTTCACTGATTCTCCTGAGTCTCATATGTTGCTCTGCTTCTTCAATTATTGTTCTTTAATTATTTCTTCATACTTTTCATCCTTTACTTCACTGAAGCCAAGTTGTTCTCTGTGGTGGAGAACATCACTAACATGGGTATAGGAACAGGAATGATACAGAAGGGGGCAGAGTCAAGATGGCAGAGTAGAAACAGCACTTTCAGGGAGCTCTAGCCCATACCACTTCAAAATTATGTTATGGGGGACTCTGAATGACCTCTGGAACACCAGAACCCACAAAATGACACAGAGAAGCTAACCTTCCATTGAGGACAGTCCTACAGCCCAGCAGGGAGTGTCCAATGCAGCACTCTGGGAGCTGAGCCCAGGACCATGTGAGTCAGAGGTTTTAGCCCCAGGGCAGTCGAACCAGCAGGCAGTTGGAGAGACTCCAGAACACCAGCAGCTCTGGTGTTACAAGAATTACCAACACATAGATGCCACAGACAAAGTGAGAGGTTAGTGCCCTATGGACTTTAGGACTAATTAGTTGGGAGAGAACTTCGGCCTCTTTCCCTGGGGGCAAGAAGCCTCTGAGAAGCTTCAGCATACCCACAGATTCACACCACAGCTTCAGTTCATGCCCTGCTAACTGTAGGGGGACCCAGCAATCAGGCTTGGGGGTAATCACTCTTGATTTAACCTTCTTGCACCTGGATTGCAGTCTGGGGTAGAGGCCTTGGGGTGTGTGACAAGCTTGCCAGAGCATGTGGGGGTAACAGAGGGCACCCAACTAATACTTCCAGCAGTTGGGGAAGCCCTAGCATTTGGGACGGAAGCTCCCCTGGCTGGTGGTAGAGTCCTACTGTGGCAAAAAGCCCAAAAGTCAAATAATTGAGTGGCAACATGCCTAGGCAAAGGAAACAAAATAAACAGAAGAATTTAACATTAGACTCCTATTTTAGGGGCAAAGAGGATCAAAGCATGGAACAAGAGAAGGACTGGGAGGTCAGAACTCCTGCACCAAAAGCCCCAAATGAAAATATGATCTGCTAAAGGCCATAGAGGACCTTAAGAAGGATTTTGAAAATCAAATAAGAGAAGTGGATGAAAAATTGGGAAGAGAAATGAAAATTATGCAAGAAGATTATGAAAGGAGAGTCAACAGCCTTACTGAGGAAAATAACACCTTAAAAAACAGACTAACTCAAATGGGAAAAGAGGCTCAAAAAGGCAATGAGGAGAGCAATGTCTTAAAAAGCCTAATTTGCCAGATGGAAAAAGAATCTCAAAGGCTCACTGAGGAGAATCTTTCCTTTGAATTTAGAACGCACCAAAGGGAAGCTAGTACTGTTAAACATATCCAAACAAATGAAAGAATAGTAGGCAATGTGAAATATGGGAAAAACCACTGACCTGGAAAATAGATCCAGTGGTGGGGCAGAGCCAAGATGGCAGAGTAGAAACAGCACTGCCAAGGTACTGTGCCCCACACCACTTCGAAACAATGTAAAACGGGACTCTAAACAACTTCTGGAGCCCCAACACCCACAGAAGGACACAGAGAAGCTAACCTCCCGCTGAGGACAGCCCAGCAGCCCTGCAGGGAGCAGCCAGCACAGCGCTCTGAGAGAGGGCAGCACAGTGCTCTGGGAAACAATAGTGCAGAGCTCTGGGAGCCGATCCCAGGCCCTCATGAGCTATGGTTTTAGCCCCAGGGTGGCCAGGCCAGCAGCCAGCTAGAGGGACCCCAGAACACCAGCAGCAGTGGTGATTCCAGAATTATCAGCACAGATATGCCTAGGACAAAGTGAGAGGTTAGTGCCCTATGGACTTTGGGACCAGTATTTGGGGAAGGCATAGGCTTCTTCTCCTGGGGGTGAAAAGTGGCTAAGGAAATGAGACACAGAGTCCATTTTGCAGTGTTAGTGGCAGCTCCAGCTCCTGGTCTGCAAACTGTAGGGAGATCCAGAAATGAGTCTGGAGGTTAATCTCTCTTGTTTTAACCTGCTTGGATCTGGATTGTGGTCTGGGCGGGGGCGGGGGGGGGGTCTGGGGTGGGTATCCAGCTTGCCAGAGCTTGTGGAGGATTTACAGAGGCCACCCAACCTCCGGAAGTTGTGAAGACCCCAACGTTCCAGAAAAAAGCCCTCCTGTCTGGTGGCAGAGTCCTACTGTGGCAACAAGCCCCAAAATCAAGTAATTAAGTGGCAACATGTCTAGGCAAAGGAAAGAAAATAAACAGAAAAATGCAACTACAGACTCCTATTTTGGGGGCACAGAGGATCAAAGCATGGAACAGGAGGAGGACTGGGAGGTCAGAACTTCTGCACCAAAAGCCTCAAATGAAAATACAAGCTGGCTACAGGCCATAGAGGACCTGAAGAAGCAGATAAGAGAAGTGGAGGAAAATTTGGGAAGAGAAATGAGAAAAATGCAAGAAAAATATGAAATGACAGTCAACAGCCTGACTGAGGAAAATAACACCTAAAAAATAGACTAACTCAAATGGCAAAAGAGTCTCAGAAAGGAAATGAGGAGAAGAATGCCTTAAAAAGCCGAATTTGCCCAATGGAAAGAGACTCTCAAAAGTTCACTGAGGATTTTCATTCCTTCAGAATTATACTGGAGCAAATGGAAGCTAGTGACTTTATGAGAAATCAAGATGCTGTTAAACAGATCCAAACAAATTAAAAAATAGAAGGCAATGTAAAATATCTCATGGGAAAAACTACTGACCTGGAAAATAGATCCAGGAGAGACAATTTAAAAATTATTGGACTACCTGAAAGCCATGATCAAAGAAAGAACCTAGAAATCATCCTTCAAGACATTCTCAAGGAAAATTGCCCTGATGTTTTAGACCCAGAGGGCAAAATAGAGGTTGGAAGAATCCACAGATCGCCTCCTGAAAAAGATCCCAAAAAGAAAACTCCTAGGAATATTATAGAATTCCCAGATCAAGGAGAAAATACTCCAAGCAGCCAGGAAGAAACAATTTCAATATTGTGGAAACACAATCAGAATAGCCCAGGACCTGGCAGCTTCTACACTGAGGGATCAAAGGGCATGGAATATCATATTCCAGAGCTCAAAAGAGCTGGGATTAAAACCAAGAATCACCTACACAGCAAAACTGAGTATCTTGTTTCTGGGAAAAATATGGTCATTCAGTGGAATAGAGGACTTTCAAGCATTTTTGAGGAAAAAACCAGAGTTGAATAGAAAATTTCACATTCAGACACAAGAAGCAAGAGATGCTTGAGAAAAACAGGGAAAAGAAATCATAAAGAACTTATCAAAGTTGAACTGTTTACATTCCTGGAGAAACAATAAATGTAACTGATGAAACTTTTCTCAGTATGAAAATAGTTGAAGAAGGGTATATGGGTATATGAATATGTATATGAATATATGTATATATGTTTACAGGTATACATAGAGCACACAGGTCAATTGTAATAGAAAGGGATGATACTTAAACGGTGAAATTAAGAGGTGAGAGATGAATATAAAGAGAGGAGATAATGAGAGACAGTATGTAGTAAACTATTTCATATAGAAGAGGCAAGGGAAAATGTTTACAAGGGAGGGGAAGAACAGGAAGGCAAAAAGGCAAAACCTTATTCTCATTGAATTTGGATCAGGGATAGAATGGCATACATACTAAATAGGGTATCTCACCCTACAGGAGAGCAGCGGGGAAAGGGGATGAGATGGGGAATGATGGAAGGGAGGGTGGTAGGGAATGAGGTGAGGGAAGTTAGAAGCACCCACTTATGAAAAAGGACAGGATCAAAGTAGGGAACAGAACAGGTGGGAGGTGGGATAGGAGGGAGGGAAATATAGTCAGTCTTTTACAATATATTTACTATGGTAATGTTTTGCATAGCTACACATGCACAACATATACTGAATTGCTTATCTTCCCAGTTAGGGTGGGTGTCAAGGGAAGAAGGGAATGAATCTGGAATTCAATGTTTTAAAATCAAATGTCTAAAAATGTGTAAATACTATTATTAATACTATTTTGCATATAATTGGGAAATAAGTTGTACAGACATTGTTGCATGGAGAGTCACCTTGCCCTACTGGGAGAGTTGGGGGGTGGCGTATGGGAGAAGATATGGGAGAGAGAAGATTCGATGAGGAGATATCCTGTGGGACTGATATTCTGGGGTGGGGGGTACAGAAAAATGGGGAAAAAGTTATTACTCAATATCTGGCAGAAATGATTGATGTAAGCCACCATTTAAAAAAATAACAAAAAAAGAATGATATTGAAAAGGGAAGTTGGGCTTACCAAATACTTATTTCATATTTTTGCCTAG
Organism: Gymnobelideus leadbeateri; assembly: GCA_011680675.1. Classification (NCBI taxonomy): domain Eukaryota; kingdom Metazoa; phylum Chordata; class Mammalia; order Diprotodontia; family Petauridae; genus Gymnobelideus; species Gymnobelideus leadbeateri. The sequence continues at coordinate 238,414 of WOXC01006770.1, forward strand.
TACCAAATGCTGTGTAATACAGACTACCCTCGTCTCCACTGCCTAAAGGCCAGGAATGCTACATTTCACCCTTCCCCAAGGTTCTCCTATATCCTTAAAAGGGATTGGCAGTTGACTAGTCTCTCTACAAACGACTCCAGCCCCCACTAACCAGGTTATTCTAAATGTAGGGGTGACTGTTTCCCTGAAACCTAATTTTATTTAGCTTCTAATAGTGGGATTAGGTTTTGCAAAATTTCCAATCAAAAACATGCAATATTATTCTCTGATATGTGGGGCTTAATCTTCCTGTCCCCTTGTACCACTTCAATCTCTAGGGAAAGAAAGGGGATTAGGTTTACAGCTTAGCTCATCACTTATATAGCACCAATTCCAAGTCCAAAACCTGCTTCAGAATCAAGTCCTAAACCTGCCTCAGAATCAAGTACTAGGCCCCCTGGCTCTTCAGGGGTTTCCTGCTTGGTTTGGGGCTGGATGGCTCTGACACACACCTGGAATCACTGCCTAACATCTTTACAACTTGAATGTGCAGGTCTACTGAACATCACCACTGGCACCTGAAATTGGGAAGGACACATGACACAGAAAGGAATCAAATATCCTCAGGGTCATTTCTCAGAGCCAGGGGAAAAGAGAGAAAGGGAGAAACAAGGTATCCTCTTTTCTAGTTCAGTTTGTGGTGCCCATGCTGAGGAAGACCTGTAAACCTCACCTTGTGGACAATAAGAAAGAGAGACCATCTCAGTTTGGGCTTAAAGAGGCTGTGTGTTCTAGTTATGTAGATATATATATGTAATTATGTAGTTATGGCCTTAAAGGAGGCCACACCCAGTTGCCTGATAGAGAATGTAGAGTGTTTCCATGTTAGGCAATCTAGTAATGCCCAGGATGTGCCTCTTAGGGAGCCTCATATTCCAAAGGCCCTTTATAGCAGCTACGTTATGTCTTTTTTTAAAAAAAGATTAAATGAATATGTACTCAATAGCAACTAATTTTATTTCCTCCTTCCTATTAATAGAATATAAGCTCCTTGAGGACACAGGCTGTTTTATTATTATTATTATATCTTCAGAGACAAGTAAACTGTTTTGACTGTAATTGGCATTTAATGAATGGTACTTCTTCCTCCCTCCCTATTTATCTCTCTCTGTTCTTTCCTTCCTTCCTTCCAACTCTCCCTCATTATTACAATAATAGAAGAGGAATCACATGCTCATAGATAAGACAGCAGGCAGACAGGAGAATGCAGCTCATTGGTGCTTCCCCACCTACTATCTCAAAAGAAGAAGGGGATAGAATATAAGAGGCTGTTAATGTTTTCCTGACACTTTACTAATGCCTCTGACAGTACTATATGCATTCCTCTCTATACCTACATACTCTTAGGAAAGTAAGCCTACAACAAGTGAATAGCATATGAGTTTAATAATCTGATTGGGGTTAACTGGGATGCTGCCTGTTTGGTGTTTCAGAAAGAGAGCAGGTGAAATGTCAGAATATAAATGCAATTATGAAAGAAGACAAAGAGGTACCCACTGTTAAAAATAAATAAATTGTAAACATCATTTATTTTTATCTAAGCAATATGCATATGAAAATAAAATGCTTTAACTTACAGTTATATATGAGGCAGAGAGTGCCTAGGGATAAATTTATATGTAAATATAAGTTAAATATCATATATATGATATATATCATATACATATAAATATCATATATATATAAATATCATATATATAAATTACATGATTCATTTACATAATTAAAATTTATCATATATACATATATTTATGTATAAAAGCATAGGTCTGAAAAGGATCTATTATTCTCTGTAGATGTTATTATGGAATATTTGAATTAATTTTTTTTACTTGAGAATAATATTGGAAGAAATATATTTGTGTATTTAAAAGGCATTTTGATTTCTGATGGGAGTTTCTAACTGTGCTTTGAAAGATAGGAATTTGTTAAAAAATTTGAAAGATAGGAATTTGTTATAAAACATAATGCCATAAAGATCAAGTTTTGTTATTTTTGTCATTTTTTTCTGAAAAAAAAAAAGCTAACATATATAGTGCCTGCTATGTGTTAGGAACAGTACTAAGTATTTTAAAAACAATATCTCATTTGATACTTACAAGAACTCTGGGGCATAGGTACTATTATTATTTTGATTTTACAGATGAGGAAACTAAGGCAAAATGAAGTTAAGTGACTTGCCCAGAATCACACAGCTAATACATGTTTGAACTGTGAATGTGTGTGTATATGGTTACAGTTATATATGGATAGATGGCATAGGTTGAATTTGTTGGGAAGGGAGGATACTCAACAGGTGAAATTATGAGGTGAGAGAGGAAAGTGGCAAGAGGAGATGGAGAGAGACAGGGTAGGGTAAACTGTCTCATGTAGAAGAAGCAAGGGGAAGTGGTTGCAAGGGAGGGGAAGAATAGGAAGGCAAAAAGGCAAAACCACATTCTCATTGAATTTGGTTCAGGGAGAGAATGACATACATACAAGGTGGGACATCTCAACCTGTAGCAGAATAGGGGGAAGGGGGATGAGAGGAGGGATGATGGATGGGAGGCCATCCTTGGGGGGAGGAGAGGTTGGAAGTACCCAGTATAGAAGAAGGACAGGATCAAGAAGGGAATGGACCAGGTGGGGGGGTGGGATGAGTGGGAGGGAATTATAAGCAGCCTTGTACAATATATCTACTATGGTAATGTTTTGCATAGCTAGACATGTACAACATATACTTACTTACTTATCTTCCCAGAGGGAATGGGTGACAATGGAGGAAGGAAATGGATCTGAAATTTGAGGTCTTAAGATTAAATGTTTCAAATATATATAAATACTATTATTAAAAAAAAGACCTCTTGGCTGTTAACTTAGCACCTGTCTCATACTTCCATACTTCTGTGGTCTCATCAATGTTGAACCACCCCGCTTCCAATAATGCAGATTTTAGGCCATCCATGGCAGTCTATCCTGTTTGAAGCTTGCCTACCTCTTCCTATATATTCTCCAAGGATTTCTATACCTCTGTCTACGCATACACCTAATTGCCCTTATTGTAATAAATTTCTTAAGAGTTACAAATATTATCTTGCCCTATAGAAATATAGTTTAACCTTATTTAATCTCTGCTGTTTTCTCTTTCTTGTTTCTTTTTTTAACTTTATGTTTTTCATGAATCTTGCATTTGAAGGTGAAGTTTTTTATTCAGCTAAGGTCTTTTAATTACAAGTGCTTAAAAGTCCTCTATTTAGTTAAATGTCCATTTCCTCACCTGGAAGATTATACTCACTTTATTGGTTGTAATGCTAACTCCTTTTTTTTACTTCCAATATATCATATTGCAAACCCTCTGCTTCATTACTGTGGAAGCTGCTGAATCCTGTGTAATCCTGATTGTAGTTTGTAATGCCATGCACAAGCAGCTTTCCAGAAGAATGCTTCTGTGAACAGCTTTTAAGGTTCTGATTACACAATATAGTGATCACTCTACTTATTCCATAACAAGTCAATGCAACTTTCATAGAAAATCAAGGTACGGCATTCACAATATTACAATTTATCACAGAAAATCACAATATAATATTCACAAAATAGTCTCAAAGTACAATAGTCAGTTCAAGGCTCAACCAAGCCACAAACAGAAAAGTCTCAGCATCCTGGTCATGCTTCCTCAGTCTTCTCCTGGGCTCCTGTACTCCTGGGTTCCTCTGTCACCTGGGCTCCTAGGATCCTGTTTAGAAGAAGCTCCACCACCACAAGTTCTCAGGAAATTCTGGTTCAGTTCTCGATTCTCTCTTCTGTAGCTGCTCTGCCACCGGATGCTGGTCCCAGGAAATTCTGACTGTGCCTCTCTGGGGTTTTTCCTTATATACATGCAGCATTAGCTTCCTGTTTCAGCCAACCTCTTCCTGTTACAACAGTAACAGGAGACAGGAGTTCATACCTTCTGTTTCCCCAACAGGGTCTTGATCAGTTACTAAGTATTAAGTACCTGCTACCTTTGCCAGCACAAAGGGATCTACAAATTCAAATTACATTACCATTACATAGTTCCATGGTGTTTGAATTGTTTCTTTCTGGCTCCTTGAAGTACTTTCTCCTTGATCTGTCACTCTAGAAATTGAGGATGGTGTTCCTAGAATTTTTCATTTTGGGATCTCTTTCAGATGGTGATTGGTGAATAATTTCAATTTCAGTTTTGCCCTCCAGTTCTAGTATATCATGACAGTTTTCCTTGTAAATTTCTTGAAAGATGTTGTCCAGGTGTTTGGGTTTTATTTTTTTTTTTTTGGTTTGTTTTTTATCATGACTTTCAGGTAGTCCATTAATTCTTAAATTATCTCTCCTGGATCTATTTTCTCTTTTTTTTCATTAATTTTTAAATTTTTTTATTTAGTATTTTATTTTTCCCCAGTTGCATGTAAAAACAATATTTAACATTCAATTTTAAAACTTTGAGTTTCAAATTCTCTTTCTTCCAATTCACCCCCCGCCCTTGAGAAGGCAAGTAATTTGTTATAGGTTATACATGTGTAATCATGCAAAACATATCCATAATAGTCATGCTGAGAAAGAAAACAGACAAAAAACTCAAGAATAATATATTTAGACATCATCAGTTATTTCTCTGTTAATGGATAGCATTTTTCCTCATAAGTCCTTCAAAGTTGTCTTGGATCATTACATTGCTGAGAATAGCAAAGTCATTCACAGCTTATCATTTTACAGTATTGCTGTTACTTTGTACACAGAATATTTCACTTTGCATCGGCTCATGCTAGTCTTTCTGGGTTTTCCTTAGAAAATCCTGCTTATAATTTCTTATAGTAAAAAATATTCCATCATAATCACATCCTGCCACTTTTTCAGCCATTTTGCAGTTGATGGGCTTCCCCTCAACTTCTAATTCTTTACCCCCAGAAAAGTGCTGCTATAAATATTTTGTATGTATAGGTTATTTTATTTTTTATATAGCTTTTGGGATACAGATCTAGTAGTGTAATTGATATTTCAAAGGGTATGTATTGTTTTATAATCCTTCGAGCATAGTTCCAAGTTGCTCTACAGAAAGGTTAAATCAGTTCACAACTCAAGCAGAAGTGCATTAAAATCCCCTTTTCCCCCATGTCCACTCCACCATTTATCATTTACCTTTTCTGTCCTGTTAGCCAATGTAATAGGTATGAAGTAGTACCTCAGAATTGTTTTAATCTGCATTTCTCCGATCAATAGTGAATTAGAATATTTTTATATGGCTATTGACAGTTTGAATACTTCATCTGAAAACTGATACCTTTTGATCATTTATCAATTGGGGAATGGCTCTTATTTTTATAATTTGACTGAGTGCTCTATATGTTTGAAAAATGAAGACCTGCTTAATTTGCAAGAGAAACTTATTTCAAAAATTTTCACAGTTACTATTGCTAATTATATTTTCCTCTATCCTATTTTCCCACTGCCCAGTTTATTCTATTCTGTCTCTCCTTTCTTTCACCTGGTCCCTCCTCAGACATGTTTTGCTTCTGAATACACTTTCCACCAGTCTGTTTTACCTTCTATCATCCCCTGTCTCTTATCTTCTTCTCCTCCTACTTTCTTGTAAGGTAAGATAGATTTCTATACCCAGTTGCGTGTGTATGCCTCTTTGATCCAATTCTGATGAGAGTAAAGTTCAATCGCTCTACTTCACTTTCTTGCTCTTCATCTCCACTGTAGAAGCTTTTTCTTGCCTCTGTTATGTAAGATAGTTTACCCCATTCTACATCTCCCTTTTTCTTTCTCCCAGTACATTCCTCTATCCCTCCTTAATTTTACTTTTTAGATGTAATCCCTTCATATTTAAATAAGTACCCTAATAATGAGAAAGGTCTTATGCGTTACAAATGTCATCTTCCCATGTAGGAATATTAAACAGTTTAACTTTATTAAATCTCTTATGATTTCCCTTTCCTTTTTACCTTCTTAACCTTCTCTTGAATCTTGTATTTGAAAGCCAGATTTTCTATTCAGCTCTGGTCTTGTCATCAAGAATGCTTGAAGGCAGGGGAGGAGTCAAGATGGCATAGTAGAAACAGGACTTCCATGCAACTCCAGCTCCCACCTTCCCCAATTCATGTAAAAGGGGACTCTGAACAAACTTTGTAGCTACAGAACCCACAAAATCACACAAAGAAGCTAACCTTCTGCTGAGAACAGCCTGGCAGCCTGGCAGCCTGGCAGGAATTGGCCAGCATAGCACTCTTAAGAGCTGACCTGAGCCCCGTGTAAGCCAAAGGTTTTAGCCCCTGGGTCTGACCAGCAGCCGGCTGAAGGGACACCACAACACCAGCAGCTGTGGCATTTCAAGAATTATCAACACATAGATGCTAAGGACAAAGTGAGAGGTCAGTACAGTGTGGACTTTGGGACCCACTAGCTGGGAGTATACCAGCTGATTCCCCCAGGGTGAGAAGCCACTGAGATGCTTAGGCACAGCCCACAATGTTGCAGCTTCAGCTCCTGGCCTGCAGACTGTGGGGGGACAAGAAGACCAGTCTGAGGAGTAATTACTCTTGCTTTAACCTGCTTGGATCTGGATTGCAGTCTGGGGCAGAGGTCTTGGGGTTGTGTGACCAGCTTGCCAGAGTGTGTGGAGGCTTCACAGAGGGCACCCGACTAATACCTCTGGCAGCTGAGAAAACCCCAGCATTTGGGATGGAAGCTCTCCTCTCTGGTGGCAGAGTCCTACTGTGGCAAAAAGCCCAAAAGTCAAGTAATTAAGTGGCAACATGTCCAGGCAAAGGAAGCAAAACAAACAGAATAATCCAACATTTAACTCCTATTTGGGGACAAAAAGGATCAAAGCATGGAACAGGAGGAGGACTGGGAGGTCAGAACTCCTGCATGTAAAGCTTCAAATGAAAATATGAGTGGGTTACAGGCCATAGAGGACCTTAAGAAGCAGATAAGAGAAGGGGAGGAAAAATTAAGAAGAGAAATGAGAATGATGCAAGAAAATTATGAAATGAGAGTCAACAGCCTGACTGAGAACAATAACACTTTAAAAATAGACTAACTCAAATGGCAAAAGAGGCTCAAAAAGGCAATGAGGAGAAGAATGCCAATATAGGTACAACCTATATTGAATTGCTTATATTCCCAGTAAGGGTGGGTGACAAGGGAGGAAGAGAATGAATCTTGAATTCAAAGTTTTTAAACCAAATATTTAAATAAATATATATATATATGAAATAATAATAATAATTATTATTATGTCATATATATTTATTTAAATATATATTTATGTATATTTATAAATATATAAATATTTATAAATATTTATTTATAAATGTATAAATATATGCAAATATATATTTATAAATATATAAATATATATTATATTTAAATATAATAATAATAATTATTATTATTAATACTATTTTACATGTAATTGGTAAATAAGATATACAGCCATTGGGGCATAGAGATCCACCATGCCCTACTGGAAAAGTTGAAGGGGTTATGGGGGAAGTTATGGGGAGAGAGAAGATTGGAGGAGGGGATATCCTGTGGCACTGGTATTTTGGGGTTGTGGGTAGGAGAAAAAGGGGGAGAAAATTTGTAACTGAAAATCTTGAGGAAATGAATGATATTAACCAGAAGTTAATAAAGCATTTGGGAAAATACAATGCTTGAAGGTACTCTATTTTATTGAATAGTCATTTTTATCCCTGAAGGACAGTACTAAGTTTTGAGGGGTAGATGATCCTTGGTTGTAATCCTAGATCCTTTGCTGTCTGGAATATCATATTCTTAGCCATCTGGACCTTTAAAGTAGAAGCTGTTAAATCTTACACTATCATGACTATGAATCCATAACACTTGAACTGTTTCTTCCTGGCTGCTTGCAATATTGTTTTTTTGACTTGGGAACTGTGGAACATGACTGTAATATTCCTGGCAGTCTTCATTTTGGGATTTCTTCCAGGAGTTTATCAGTGAATCCTTTCAATTTCTATTTTACCCTCTGTAAAATATTACAGGGGGTTTTCCTTGATAATTTTTTGAAAGATTATGTCTAGGTGTTTTTTTTTGTTTTTTTTTTTGTTTGTTTGGTTTTTTTTGATCATGGCTTTCAGGTAGTTCAGTAATTTTTAAGTTATATCTCCAGGATCTGTTTTTTAGGTCAGTTGTTTTTCCAATGAGATATTTCACATTGTTTTCTATTTTTTTATTCTTTTAATTTTTTAATTGTTTCTTGATTCCTCATAGTTATTAGCTTCCCTTTGTTCCATTCTAATTTTTGAGGAATTATTTTCTTCAGTGAATTTTTGGGCCTCCTTTTTGATTTGACCAATTCTATTTTTAAGGCATTCTTTTGCCATTTGAATTAGTCTGTTTGGGGAGGGATATCCTCCAGCAAGCTGTTGACTTTTTTTTAATGATTTTCTTGTATCATTCTCATTTCTTTTCTCAGTTTATTTTCACCTCTCTTAATTGATTTTCAAAATCCTTTTTGAGCTCTTCCATGGCCTGAGACCAATTTATATTTTTCTTGGAAGTTTTATATATATGACCTTTGACTTTTTTTCTTCTTCTGAGTGTATTTTGATCTTCTTCATCACCATAATAATTTTCAGAGTTGTTCTCTGTTTTTTGCTCATTTCCCAGGATATTAATTGACTTTTAACTCTTTGTTTAAGTAGACCTCTGGTTCTAAGGTAGAGGGCATACTGTCCCAAGTTTCATGGGTTTTGTGCAACTATTTCCAGAGATACTTTTAGGGACGTGAACATTTTCAGTTCTTCCAAGATGGCATGATGTAAGGAGAGGTGTTTACTATCCTGGCCTACTCTTTTGTCTGCGAGTAACCCCAAGCACTCTTTTCTACCCTGGAACTCCGAGGGGGATATACTCCTCCACTGTGGCTTCAAACTCTGGTATGCTAATGTTCCTCTTTGCCCCAGGACTTCCACCCAGTACTATAACCTGCATCTGAGTATGGGCAAAGCAGCAGTGAGGGATAGCAAAAAGACCATTTGTTCAACCCACTTATGGTCTGTGGACTGAGAGCTCTGGAAGCAGCTGCTGCCCTCCCAGTGTCTGCTTCTGGTTTCACAGGGCTGAGACTATATTAGTGCAGCCTGCTCTGGCATGTGCTCTGCTCTCACTCAGGTGCAACAGACCCTTTCCTGCTAACCTTCCAAGTTGTCTTGGGCTTGAAATTAGTTTCACTGTTTTTGCGGGTTCTGCTGCTCTAGGATTTGTTTAGAGTCATTTTAAAATGGTATTTGGAGGGGTTTAGGGGAGAGCTCTGGAGAAGCTCAGCCTTTACTCTGCCACCTTGGCTGTACCTCCCCTGCATATATTTTCTAGGTTAGTTTATTTTTTCCAAAGAGAAATTACACTTCTTCTTGTGTTTACTTTTTTGATTTTGTTTTATTGTGTCTCATGGAGTCATTAGTTTCCATTTGCTAAATTCTAATTTTTAAAGAATTATTGTCTTCAGTGATCTTTTGTACTTCATTTTCCATTTGACAAATTTTATTTTTAAAAGAGTTATTTTCTTTGGTGAATGTTTATACATCTTTTTCCATGATGTTGACGCTTTTTTCATGATTGTCTTGCATTGCTCTCATGCCTTTTCCCAATTTTTCTTCTAGTTCTCTAATTTGCTTTTTAAAATACCTTTTAACTTTTTCCAGCATTTCTTTTTTGACCTAAGACCAAGTTGCATTTTCCTTTGAAGTTTCATTTGTAGCCATTTTGACACCAACATCCTCTTCTAAGTTTGGACTTTGATCCTCCATCACCATAGTATCTTTCTATCTTCAAGTTCTTTTTTTGTTTATTTGTTTTGCTCATTTTTTTCTGACTATTTAGTGACTGTGCTTTTATGTAAGAGTTGGGCTCTTGTACTGCACTGTACCAAGCTTTTTGTGCTGGGGCACAGTTCTTGCTGCTGGTTTTCACTGGGCTTCAGGAACTCACTGCCTGCTTGCAGTAGAGGGTAGGCTTCCCTTCTGGCTTGTACAAGGGAGTGGGGCCTCCCTATTGGCCTCCCCACATTGTGGGCATTCTCTACTAGCCTACTGCAAGGGTGGGGCATTGCTAGTGGGTTGCTTTGGAAATAGGACTTCTCTGCTGGAGGATCCAAGGGACAGGGATTTGCTGCTGGCTAGCCCTGGTATAGGGTCTCCCTACTGGTCAGCAGTGGGGTTGAGACCTGACTTTTGGGGCCACTGGGACGACACCTTGCAGTGGTGCACAGATTGCTGGCTCACTCAGGGGCCTGCAGGCTTGCAGAAGGGTGGGGCTTTACTGGTGGATTGCTTCAGGCATGGATCTTGCTGCAGATTTCCCCCCACTACCTGCAACTGTCAAGCTGGCTGCTGTTCTCCTATATTGCTATTCTCCTACCCCAGTGAGATAGAACTTTCTTGCTGTCTTGGTAAGCTGCTTCCCTGCTGCTAGATCAATCCTGAAACAGTTTTCAATCTGTTTAGGGAGGAACTTGGGAGACTCCAGGGAGTTCCTTCCTCATTCTGCCATCTTGGCACCAGAAATCCCTGGCAATTTCATTTAAAATAAAATCATATACTCCCTCCAAAATTTATTTTTGTATTTAAAAATATGATAATTGTGTAAAATTTTAATGTATATGTATCTTTTTCTTTCCAAGAACTCAGTTTTAGGTTGTAGCTAATGTTTGGCAATCTATACTATTTGGGGCAGACTATATTCAGACTAACATTGCGTATGTTTACATGTACATATACAGATACATAGAGAGTTATCATTACTAAAAAGGATCTCATTGTTAAAAGATGAGAGGCATCAATATCATAGTAGACAGAAAGAGCTATGCCTGAAACCTGGAAGATCTGGGTTTCAAGTTTCACATTTGAATTTCAGTGGCTATGTGATCTTGGACAAATCAATCTCTCAGTTCTCAAGATAAATCTCTTAAGACTATGAGGTGCAGAAGAATATGGCAGTTGGAATTGATGAAAAATTTTTTTTTGCTTTTTGTAGGGCAATTGGCGTTACGTGACTTGTCTACTCACATGGCTAGTTTTGTGTTAAGTGTCTGAGGCCATATTTGAACTCAAGTCCTCCTGACTCCAGGGCTGGTGCTCTATTCACTGTACCACCTAGCTACCCCAAGTTTTCTCACCTGGGAATTTCATATATAATGAAATAACAGGGACAATTCCTATCCCTATTTTAATTAAAGGAAAAAATGCATTCTTTTCTTCAAATTGGTTACCCTCAAAGCCATTTACAAATATAATATTTGCATGATTTCATTTTGGACTGAAATCATTCTAGCTCTACTAGCCTTGCACTTGGTATGTTGCTGATAGTAGAATCTAGGACAGGGGTGAGAAACCTGCAGCCTCAAGGCTGCATATGGCCCTCTAGGTCCTCAAGTGTAGTTCTTTGGCTGAATCCAAACTTCTCAGAACAAATCCCTTTAATTAAAGTATTTGTTCCATAAAACTTGGATACAGTCAAGAGGCCACACCCAAGGATCAAGAAGGCCAAATGTGGCTTTGAGACCATAGGATCCTCTCCCCAGGTGTAAGATCTCTAAACCTCATATTTTACTTCTTTTAGTAAAAATTTTTTTTTATTTTGAATTTATGGACTAAAACAAGTATTCCCATAACATGGCAAATCAAAAAAAGATGATTGCACATAAAACTATAAATCTACTATATACAACTTGCTGTTCATTTTAAATATTCAACATATTTAGTATGCAAATTTATTTTTCCCCTTTTTCCCTCCTTTAACCCCATCCTAGAGATTGCCACCATTAGACATATATATATATATATATATGTATATATATATATATGTAAAATTATTCTCTCTATATATACTAATGTTTATGTTTTTTTTCCCTCTGAATGCAGATAGCATCTTTCTTCATATGTTCTTTATAGTTAATTTGGGTATTTATAATAGTCAAAATGACTTATTCACATAAAATTGCTTTTAAAACAATACTGCCATTACTGTATATAAAATTCTCTTGGTTCTACTCATTTTGCTCTTCATTGTTTTGTGAAAGTCTTTCCATATTTTTCTAAGATCATTGAGTTCCTCATTTCTTATTGTACAGTAGTATTCCATCAACCTGTTCATCCATGAACAAGATTGCAAGTTTTTAAAAAGTATCCCAAAGCCCAAATAATATTAACAACAAGACATCCCTAACTGTTTTAAGGGGATGTTGTGACAGGTCAAAAATGCTATGCCATCAAAAGGGAAAAGTTAAGGGGCAGCTAAGTGGTGCAGTGAATAGAGTGCTGACCCTGGAGTCACAAGGACTTGAGTTCAAATCTGACTTCATACACTTTACACACTTAATAGCAATGTGACCTTGGACAAGACACTTAACCCCTGCTACCCTGCTTTCCCCCCTCCAAAAAGCAAAAAAAAAAAAAAAAAGACGGGGGGGGAGTTAGCATTCATCCAAAATTAGTATGAAAGTGTCGCTGAAGGGGATATCATCTGCCACCAACAGAGTTTTTACAGATTACACTTATTTCCAGCACCAAAAAATTAATGGTTTCCATCACAGTTGTCACTGATAATAAGCAATAACCATACTGAGGAGCCTCGGTGCTTAGAATTAGGATGCATTGCTAAATATTTTACAGTTTTTTTTTTTCTCAAGCACCTTAGAGAGAATTCATTTTTGAACATTGTGTGGTAAGAAAACTTTTTAAAAGCAGGAGGGGGATAGGATGATTTCACTTTTAGTCAAAATAATCGAATTTAGATTGATTTCATATACAAAAAGTACTCAGATCTTTTCTCAGTTAATCTATGTGATTTATAGCTAAATATTTATAAATGACAATAATTGTTATGCTAAAGTGGTTGCCAAATTAAAAAATAGTTTTTTGGCTCAGTAGATGGGATTTCCTTGTACCCTTGCTTTGTTGTGGTGGGGAAAGCTGAGAAAGCACTAAAGATGGCCCTTACCTCTAATGATATTGGGTTCTAAATGTATTTGTTAATTGGATATTTTGAACTTTTGATGGAATTTTCCTATATGTCTGATGATATAAATGGTAAATACATTCTTATACTGGCCCACAAAATATATTCAACCCATAACATAACTGAATTATTAATAAACCTAGCCATGACTTCTTATTCTTCCTATGAAAATACTGTGTCATTGAAAGAGCACTATGCTTGGAGTCAGAAAGTCTGAGGTCTACTCTTGGTGATAGCTTAATAGTTATATGACCTTGGGAAAATAATTTACCTTACCTGGTCCTCTATTTACTAATCAGTGACAGTTGATGTGTGGGAAAGTTCTTTTTAATTATTAAATTGCTCTTTAAATATTTTGGTGAATCTGTGATGAATGCATCATGGAAGGGAGTCAGACATGATGAAAAGATATCGATGGGTTGCTGTTGGTGTTGCTGGGGTTGCACACATTTCTATGATATTTCCTTTTTGGATTTTTATGACATGACTGTGTTCAGTTTTTCATCCCCCTTCACCTGTCCTATTCTCAATCTACTTTTCTGGCTCAGCATCCAGATCAGGACCCTAAATGTGGGTATTCTCCAAGGTTCCCACTTTTTTCTCTTCTCCTCCCTTCCCCTCGTCCCTCCCTTCCTTTTCTCTCTACTCTCCCCTGCTCCCCTCCCCTCAACCGTCTTCCTCTCTTTTCTCTGTCTCTCTTTTCCTTTCCTTTTTTCTACTCTCTGTCTCTCAGCTCTCATGGGCTTCATTATCTTCTTTTGATAGATGACTCCAAGATTTTGTATCTAGTACCAAATACTTGGACTCCACTGCTGCAAGTACCCTGGGCTCTGATATGTGAGTTTTTGACTTATCTTACCAAGATTCAGTCCTTTACCTCACTTCCTAGCCTTCTTCAAAACACATCAATATACGTATATCCACCTCAAATTTCTAGTTCCCCTTTATGTATTTTCTTTTCCCATTTGAATATGAGCACTTTGACAGTTAGCGCTATCTTGCTTGATAGTATTTCTATCCACAGCAGTGCCTAACACATACTAAGCATTTAATAATCTAGTCTCCCTATCTATCACTTACTTGCCAACATATCTGTCCACTGATCTATCTAACTTTCTCCTGCTCTCCAGACCTACATTATCAACTGTGTACTGAATATTGAAGACTGGTTTCTTGTATGTATCTCAGACTCATTCTGTCCAAAATAGAACTTACTTTCTCTCCAAACCAGCCCTATTCAGAACATATTTCTGCGGAAGATATTATTTTCCAAGTTTCCCTGGTTTGTGACATCTATAATGTCCTCAGTTTCTCATTCTTTCTCATTCTTTCCTCCTCATTCCTCTCTCATTCTTCCTCACCCCATGTATTTAATCCTTTGCAAATCTTACTGTCTCTGTGAAATATCTGTCATATCTGACTCCCCTTTATTCACATAGCCATTACCTTAGCTCAGGCCCTGATCACATTTTACCTAGATTATCATATTGTCACCATTGTTGTTTGTTGCTGGTATTATTTTTATTTTAAGACTTGATCTCTTGCCTGGCTAGAAATGTAGGAGGTATTCTTGAACCTTACTGCACTAAATTTGACCTGTTCTGTTTCTGATATGAGTTAATTTGCTTCTCCTTAGGCAACCTGGTGGATTCTCCCCACCTTTTCCTAAGGGTTCCACTTATTGATCTCAAACTCAGTGTGGAAATTAGGTATATTAATAATAATAATAGGCATAACCCAGTGTATCTCAGAAGTCCTGAGCTCAACAGATCCATCAGCTTTATACATTCCATTAACTGGCATTACAAGCATTTTCTACCATGCTGTAGATCATTGAAATAGCTTCCTAATATCTCCCTGTCTGAAGCTTTTCCCACTCTAGTCTGAACTAGGTTTTTCTACTTAAAATTGAAAAAAATAAACTTGATTCTATTTTGTTATTAATTTTATTCCATATCACTGCCAATGTTTTTGTAAATGCCAAGGTCATGTTTCATTTGTCTCACAGTTAAATGGAAATTCAGCTTTCTAGAAATCAAATCCCTCACTGTTCTCTGAGCTAAGTTTAAAAGTTCAGATGTCCTGATAATCACTGTTCTATGCTTGTATCAAAGAAACTGTTATCCTGTCTGGTATGCTATTGCTAAACTAGCTTTGCAGATGGACTCAAATAATGAACCTGTCTTAGCAAGATAATGAAAGGTCTCACTAGCCCTTAATTCACAATTTTCAGCCAATCATATTGTTCCTCATGCCTATGAAGTTAGTAACCAATCATGTTTTCTCCATTTATGATGCTGCTTTCTCTCTTTTGAATGCTTCTCCTTTCTTTTGTCTAGAAAAAAAGATGTGAGCCCATTTGGGGATCTTAGGTTTGCTGAGGAGTCAGGGACCCTGTTTATTGACAAACCCATGCTGTGTCAATAAATTGATTGTGTTCAGAACTTTTTGCTTCAGGTTATTTCAATTTTAACTGTAGCACTACCAAAGTGATTTTTCTTCAGTGTAGATCTGACCATGTCACCACCATCCCCCATTCAGTAAATTCCCTTGGCTCTGAATTTTTTCAAGGATAAAAATATTAGCCTTTCTTTTTTAAAGTTTAAAATCCCCGGGGGCGGAGCCAAGATGGCAGAGTAGAAACAGCTAATCCAAGCCGCTCTGCCCCAGATCCCCCCCAAACTATGTAAAAGAGGACTCTGAACAACTTCTGGAGCCCCAGCACCCACAGAACAACACAGAGAAGCTAACCTCCCACTGAGGACAGCCCAGAAGCCCTGCAGGAAGGACCAGTGCAGGGAGCTGAGCTGAGCCCAGGTCCCCTTGAGCCGAGGTTTGAGCCCCAGGGCGGCAGGGCCAGCAGCCGGCTGGAGAGACCCCAGAACACCAGCAGCTGTGGCGATTCCAGAATTATCAACATAGACATGCATAGGACAAAGTGAGAGGTTAGTGTCCTATGGACTTTGGGACCAGTATTTGGGGAATGCGTCAGCTTCCTCCCCTGGGAGCTAGAAGCCACTGAGGAGACACGCCATTTTGTAGTTTTCAGAGGCAGCTCCAGCTCCTGGCCTGCAAACTGTAGGGAGATCCAGCGATCAGTCTTGGGGGGTAATCCCTCTTGCTTTAACCTCCCTGGATCTGGATTGTGATCTGAGGTGGAGGTCGTGGGTGGATTTCCAGCTTCCAGAAGTGGAAGCTGTCCCCTACACGTTTGGGACGAAAATTCCTGTCTGGCAGCAGAGCCATAGTGTGGAAACAAGCCCAAAAGTCAAGTAATTAAGTGGCAACATGCCAAGGCAAAGGAAACAGAAAAATGCAACCCTAGACTCCTATTTTGGGGGCATAGAGTGGGAAAAGGACTGTGAGGTCAGAAGTCCTGCTCCAAAAGCCCCAGGGCAAAACATGAGCGGGTTGCAGGCCATAGAGGACCTTAAGAAGGACTTTAAAAATCAAATAAGAGAAGTGGAGGAAAAATTGGAAAGAGAAACAAGAAGGATGCAGGAGAAGTATGAAATGAGGGTCAACAGCCTGACTGAGGAAAACAACACCTTAAAAAATAGACTAACTCTAATGGCAAAGGAGGCCCAAAAGGGCAATGAGGAGAAGAATGCCTTAAAAAGTCGAATTTGGGGGCGGCTAGGTGGTGCAGTGAATAGAGCACCGGCCCTGGAATCAGAAGGACTTGAGTTCGGAGCCGGCCTCCAACACTTAATCCACACAAACAAAAACCTAGCCATGTAACCTTGGGCAAGTTACTTAACCCCAATTGCCCTAAAGGGGTGGCTAGGTGGCGCAGTAAGAGCGCCGGCCTAGGAGTTTGGATGACCCGAGATCAGATCCGGCCTCAGAAAATGAGCACCCACGCATAAACAATGACTAGCCGTGTAACCTTGAGCAAGTTACTTAACCCCAATTGCTTTAAAAAAAAAAAAGTCGAATTTGCCAGATGGAAAAAGAATCTCAAAAGTTCACTGAGGAGATTCATTCCTTCAGAGTTAGACTGGAGCAAATGGAAGCTAATGACTTTATGAGAAATCAAGATGCTGTTAAGCAGATCCAAACAAATGAAAGATTAGAAGGCAATGTGAAATATCTCATGGGAAAAACCACTGACCTGGAAAATAGATCCAGGAGAGACAATTTAAAAATTATTGGACTACCTGAAAGCCATGATCAAAGAAAGAACCTAGAAATCACCCTTCAAGAAATTCTCAAGGAAAACTGCCCTGATGTTTTAGATCCAGAGGGCAAAATAGAGGTTGAAAGAATCCACCGATCACCTCCTGAAAAAGATCCCAAAAAGAAAACTCCCAGGAATATTATAGCCAGGTTCCAGAATTCCCAGATCAATGAGAAAATACTACAAGCAGCCAGGAAGAAACAATTTCAGTATTGTGGAAACACAATCAGAATAGCCCAGGGACTGGCAGCTTCTACACTGAGGGATCAAAGGGCATGGAACATGATATTCCAGAGGGCAAAAGAGCTGGGAATGAACCCAAGGGTCACCTACCCAGCAAAACTGAGTATTTTGTTTCATGGGAAAATATGGTCATTCAGTGGAATAGAGGACTTTCAAGCATTCTTGAGGAAAAAAACAGAATTGAATAGAAAATTTGACATTAAGACACAAGAAGCAAGAGATGCCTGAGAAGGTCATCAGGGAAAAGAAATCAAAAGGAACTTATCAAAGTTGAATTATTTACATTCCTATATGGAAAAGCAATAACTGTGACTGAGGAAACCTTTCTCAGTATGAGAATAATGGAAGAAGTGTGTGTGGTCATATGAATACATATGTGAATGTGTGTGTATATGGTTACAGTCATATACGGATAGAGGGCATAGGTTGAATTTGTTGGGAAGGGAGGATACTCAACGGGTAAAATTATGAGGTGAGAGAGGAAAGTGGCAGGAGGAGATGGAGAGAGACAGGGTAGGGTAAACTATCTCATGTAGAAGAAGCAAGCAGAAGTGGTTGCAAGGGAGGGGGAGAATAGGAAGGCGAAAAGGCAAAACCACATTCTCGTTGAATTTGGTTCAGGGAGAGAATCTCATACATGCTATATGGGATATCTCAACCTACAGCAGAATAGGGGGAAGGGAGATGAGAGGAGGGATGATGGATGGGAGGTCATCCTTGGGGGGAGGGGAGGTTAGAAGTACCCACTATAGAAGAGGGACAGGATCATGTAGGGAATGGACCAGGTGGGGGGTAGGATGAGTGGGAGGGAATTATAAGCAGCCTTGTACAATATATCCACTATGATAGTGTTTTGCATAGCTAGACATGTACAACATATGCTGAATTACTTATCTCCCCTGAGGGAATGGGTGACAAGGGAGGAAAGAAATGCATCTGAAATTCAAGGTCTTAAGATTAAATGTTTCAAATATATATAAATACTATTATTAAAACTCTTTTGCTTGTAATTGAGATATAAGATGTGCAGGCATTGGGACACAAAGATTCACCTTCCTCCAATGGAAAAGTCATAGGGGGTATGGGAGAGAGCAGATTGGAGGAAGCGGTATCTTGCGGGACTGGTATTCTGGGAGGGTGGGTAGGGGAACAACAGGGGCGGAAATGATTGTAACTCAAAATCTGGTGGAAATGAATGATGTAAAACAGAAGTTAATAAAGCATTTGTTTAAAGGAAAAAAATAAAGTTAAAAATCCCTTTCCAACCTGACCTCAGCCTATCTTTCAAGTCTTATTGTATATGACTCCCCTCCCACACTTTAATCCAGTCTTACTGGCCTTTTAATGTTCCTTATGTATGACAATCCCCCTTTCATTATACTGTTTTAAATATATATTTTCTTTATACTGGCTAATCCTCATGCTGGAAATGTACTCCATTTTTATTATCAAATTATAGAATCTCTTTCTTCTTTCAAGATAAAGACCTTGTGCCAGTTTCTAATATAAAATCTCTCAGTTTTTCCATTGCTAATGCCTTCCCTCTTAAACTATCTTATATCTCCTTTTGTATTTGTATTTATTGCATATACTTATATGTTTACTTGTCACTTTCATTAAAATATATGTTCCTTGAGAGTAAAGATTTATTTATTCATTGTATTTGCATATATATATTACATAGCTCTACATCTCGTACATAAATAAAAGCATTTTGGTTGAATAATTAAAGTAAAAGAGTTATCATTGACCATAAGAAAGTTCATCTCAACCTCTAAGACTGGGGCAAAGGAATAGAGAATGAGTCTCTATATGATTTCATTATTTTTTACTGAACTATGAGAGCAAGTACTCTGGTAAGGAAAGAGAAGGTGGTGGTATATATGACTTGAGGAAAGAGAAGGCTCAAATAGCTACCACAGATAATTCAATTGTGTGATCATGGACAAGGAACTAATTCTCTCTGATTCCTTATCTTTAAAATGTTACTACCTTGTACTAACCTGACAGATGAGTATTGAGCCTTATGCTCTGTCTCCCTCATAGATTGTAAACATCTGGATAGATATTTTTATAGAGTTGTAAAGCTCAAATGAATTGGTACATATAATTAATAAGTCATTTGATATAGTGCTTTAAGAGTAGCAAAGCATTTTATAGATATTTCCTCATTTGATAATCACAACAACCTGCTGAAGTTTTATAATTATACCTATTTCAGAGAGGGGGAAACTGAGATTCAAAGGGGGTGTAGTGAATTGCGCTGTAAGTGTTAGAGACAGATATGAACCCAGGTCTTCTGATTCTAAGTTCAGCGCTCTATTTACTATGCCACATTTCTTCACATTGAAACTTTAAATTGCTGTGTACAAGTTATAATTTTTATTATTTCTCAAGGAATTTATAACTTAGGTGGCACTATAATATTTACATGTAAAAGGATGGGATGACATAGGACATTTTATGAAAAGTGCTAAATAGTCTGATAAAACATTTTGTACACCTAGTACTAAATAAGTAGATAAAAGATACTATAGAAATTCAGAAGAAAGAGTTAAAATTTATGGAAAAGAGGGGACTTGAGCTTGGTTTTGCCATATGAGTAGCATTCATAAAGATGAAAAGCATAAGGAGGGTGTTAATAGGCATGAAGAATGATATCATCAGACATGATGCCCATCCTTCCCAATGGGAAGAGAAGAAGCAGGTTTGCTATTATTTGCTTAAAGGAAAACCTTCTTTATTTTTTTGTTAAAGCAATTGGGGTTAAGTAACTTGCTCAAGGTTACACTGCCTGTCATTATTTATGTGTGGGTGCTCATTTTCTGAGGCCGGGACCGATCCAACGTCATCCTGACTCTAGGGCCGGCACTCTTACTCACTGTGCCACCTATCTGCCCCCTCACTGCTCCACCTAGCTGCCCCAGAAAACCTTCTTTAAACACTCTGATGTCCTTAAAGCCCAGACAATATAAGCCAGAACCTGTCATAAATCATGTTTTTTCATCATGTGATATCTGATTTACATAGCACTTTATGTTTCACAATTTTCCTAACAACAATTCTGTGAAATTGGATGTATGAAAATTATTATCCTATTTTCAAGTCCTATATAAGTTATATGACTTACCCCAAATCATATTTTCTATCTATAAGTTTCAATGTTGGGCTTTAATACAGGTCACCACATTGCAAATACAATTTCATTGCGCTATGCTTTTTCTCCTTCCCTCATTCTTATGCAGGCCAAGGAATGTTCTTGAAATGATTTTAAATGAGTTGGGAGTTTTATTGGATATTTGGTAGAGTTCTCAGTTAAGAGACATGGAACATGTCTGGGGAGGGTTAGTAAGTTGCTCTTGCCATCAGAAAATGGACAAGGACAGAGAGGGCTAGAAGGGTAAAGGCCAGCTGTGCCACAATCTAAGATGACTCTCAAGGCAGAGACTGTGCACCATTGCAGATTAGGTTTATTCCCTGATAAGAAAAGATGTGACTCTTGGTCATCAGTATTGGATCCAAAATGTCTAGGAGGCTTAATGCTTAGAAGTTACATTTAGGGAAAGAAATTAAAAAAAAGAATGACAAAACTCTGTTGGGGAGAGGGGGAAAATTGCCATTATAAGATTTACAATACTAATGTTCTTCTGTTCTTTAGCACCTAGAAGTCAACAAGATTCTTGTTCTTTAAAGTTGAACAAAAAATATAGCATTAAAAATACAAATAGAAGAACCTGAGACTACTCACACATAACACAGTCTAATCAGACAAAAGGCAGTTATCTAAGGAGAGATAAATGTTTATCCTATTAACAAAGTCATATCAATCCACCCAAAAGGAGTCTCTTGTATGGTATCAATCACATCACTTTATTCTTTACGAAAGACGCTCAATATTTCTTTGTACTTAATCTTCTTTATTGATATACTCACATATAACACTTTATCCAACAGATGTTCCCAGGTTGCTAAAATGTGAAATATAAGACATATTATCAATATTCACTCTGATTTTTATGGTAAAGAAAAATAAATTTGTTTTATACCTCTTAGGACACAAACAGAATTGAGAGTCACATTTATCTTCAAAATATCAGCATGTCACAAAAAAGGTACTAAAATTCCAGTCTTAAAATCTTTTTTGTTTTGGCATCTCTCCTAAAATGCATGGTAACTTATATTTTTTAGATTTTACAACTGATTTCCCTGCAATACAGTTGAAGGAGAGTGTGTTTTTGTAGAGAAAAAATAAAGACATATTTCAAAGAGAAAATTCATGTCTGAGCTAAATATTCAAATATCACCATCTGCATTTACTTACCAGTAATACCTTTCATAACTCTCCTATATTTGTTTATTAAATATCAAATAAATGTTTCTAAATGCCAGTTGTATTTCTTCCTTTCTTATCTTCTGCATTAAATTCTCAAGTACTAAAATGGTATCTTAACAACTTTATGTGATTGCACAGTTTACTATGCCTAAATGCTGTTATATTCCCACCAGTTACTTCCTTTGTTCCTACTTAATTGGTGCTGAAAGTGCTGTGTTCCCTACAGATTTATGTTATCCTCTTTTTCAGTTCTTTATCCCACTTATCACTCTAGCCTTTCTTCTCCCCTCAAGGCACCAAGACGACCCGTCCCATCTTCTCAGCTGAGGACCTTGTCTTATTCTTTACCCAGAAAATTAATGTCATTCTCCATATACTCTCTCTTTTCCCCTTCTCATCTCTCAAGCTCCTCACATCCTCTTCCACTGTTTCCTCCTTTATCACCATTTCTGATGAAATGGTGGCCCTTCTCCTCAGCAAAGCCAATTACTGTATATGTGTCTTTGATCCCATATCCTTCCATCTTCTCAAATATATTCCTCCAATAATCATTCCCCCTCTCTCTATCCTCCAATATTTTCCTGACAGCTAGTGCCTGTCTTGATATCTATAACCACATCCATTTTTGTTTGTAGACAAACATTCTTCAAAAACCTTCACCAGAACCTGTTATTCCCATGAGTCCTATATCTCTTTTCCCTTTCTCAGACAAACCCCTAGGGGAAAAATTCTTACATCTCTTATACTTCATCCTCTTCCCTCACTCTCTTTCAAATACTTGTAATCTGGATTCCAATATAATCACTTAAACTGTTCTCTCTCTCCAAAGTAACTGATGATCTCTTAATTGTCAGTTGTAAAGTTCTTCTTGCAATCTTCATCCTTCTTGACCTCTATGTAATATTTAACCCCTGTTGATCAGGACCTTCTTATAGAAACTCTCTTTGGGTTTTTGTTACACTGCTTTCTTGACTCCAGTTATCTGTCTGATCTTCTTTCTTTATCACCTTTCCTTGATTATCACCCATACTTTATAGCCTAGTGACTTCATTTTCAACAGATGCATTTCCAGTCTCTATACAACTGATTCCAAAATCTCTCTCTCTCTCTTTCTCTCTCTCTCTCTCTCTCTCTCTCTCTCTCTCTCTATATATATATATATACACATATATATGTATATATAGATGCACATATAGGTATACATATATACACATACATATATGTGTCCACACATGCACACATATATATGTGTATATGTGTGTATATGTGTATATATATATATATATATATGTATACACACACACACACACACACACATATATCCCTAATCTCTCTCTTACTCTCTTGACCTCAATTCCCACATAAAGAACTACACATTATATATTTCAAACTGGTTATCCCAAAGGCTTCTCAAACACAATGTATTCAAAATAGAACTCTTTATCTTTCCATTCAAAATCCATGCTTCTTCTAAAGTTCCATATTTCTATTTAGTGTATCATGTTCCTTCCAGTGAGGTAGAACACTGGATAGAACCTGGGCTTGTCATCTGGAAAAACTGAGTTCAAGCCCACCTCAGACACTTCTTAGTGTGTAATTCTGGGCAAGTCATTTAACCTCAATCTGCCCCAATTTCTTCAACTGTAAAATTGGGTAAAAATAATAGCTTCCTTCCAAGATTGTTGTGAAGATCAAATTGAAAAAAAATTATAAAGAACTTAGCATAGTGCCTGAAACATAATCCTGTCTTCCTCTTCCTTTCCAGTCGACCAGGTTTACAATTTCTTTGTCATATTCTGTGTATAAATATCAAATCATTATTTAAATGCTATGTAGTTATCTATCATCCTTGACTTTTCACTATCACCTATCTCACATATACAATCAATTGCCAAATCTTGTCATTTCTGTCTTTACAACATCTCATATAGCCTCTCTATTCACTTATATAGCAACTAACCAAGCTCAGACTCATATCACCTCTTTCCTAGGCCATTAAAATGGACTCCTAATTAGTCTTCCTTCCTCAATTTTCTTCCCATTCTAATCCATCACTCACACAGCCATCAAAGTGATATTTTTGAATCTGCCTCTTATCTATGCCCCCCCTCCCCAACACACACACTATTGAAACAGGTGTTATAGTGTATAGAGTGCTGGGTCTGGAATCAGGAAGACCTGAGTTCAACTCTAATCCCAGAAACTCCTCAGAAACTTACTAGCTGTGTGATTTTTTTTCCAAATGCTTTATTAACTTCTGGTTGACATAATTCATTTCAGTCAGATTTTGAGTTACAATTTCCCCCCCATTTTTCCCCTACCCACAACACCAGAATAACAGTCATACAGAATATCCCCTCAACCAATCTGCTCTCTCCCATCTCTTCTCCCATACCCCCTTCAACTTTTCCAGTAGGTCGAGGTGAATCCCCAGGCCACATTGCCTGCACATCTTATCTCCCAATTATATGCAAAATAGTATTAATCATAGTATATATATATATATATGTATATATATATAATTGATTTTAAAAGGAAGATAAGCAACTCAGTATATGCTGTACATGTGTAGCTATGTAAAACATTACCATAGTAGATATATTGTAAAAGACTGACTATTTTTCTCTCCTTCCCATCCCACCTTCCACCTGGTCCACTCCCCACCTTGATCCTGTCCCTTTTCAAAAGTGGGTACTTCCAACTTCCCTCACCCCCAGCCTTCCCTCCCCTCTACCACCTTCACCCATCTCCCTCCCCACCATGTTCCTGTAGGGTGGGACACCCTCTTTAGTATGCATGTCATTCTCTCCCTGATCCAAATTCAATGAGAATAAGGTTTTGCCTTTTTGCCTTACTGTTCCTCCACTCCCCTGCAAATACCTTCCCCTGCCTCCTCTACAGGAGACAGTTCACCCCATTGTCCCTCCCCATTCCCCCTCACCACATTACTCTCTCACCTTTTAACCTCACCTTTTAAGTATCATCCCTTCCTATTAAATTTCACCTGTGACCCCTATCTATGTATACCTAAAAACATATATACACACATTCATATATGTATTCATATGCCCATATACCCTTCTTCAACTATTTTCATACTGAGAAAAGTTTTATCAGTTACAGTTATTGTTTTTCCCTGTAGGAATATAAATAGTTCAACTTTGATAAGTTCATAGTGGTTTCTTTTCCCTGTTTACCTTCTCAAGCATCTCTTGCTTCTTGTATCTGAATGTTAAATTTTCTATTCAACTCTGGTTTTTTCCTCAAGAATGTTTGAAAGTCCTCTATTACAATGAAAGATGATACTCAGTTTTGCTGGGTAGGTGATTCTTGGTTTTAATCCCAGCTCCTTTGACCTGTGGAATATCATATTCCATGCCCTTTAATCCCTCAGTGTAGAAGCTGCCAGATCCTGTGTTATCCTGATGTGTTTTCACAATATTGAAATAGTTTCTTGCTGGCTCCTTGTAATATTCTCTCCTTGACCTGGGAATTCTGGAACCTGGCTACAATATTCCTAAGAGTTTTCTTTTGGGGATCTTTTTCAGGAGGTGATCGGTGGATTCTTTCAACCTCTATTTTGCCCTCTGGTTCTAAAACATCAGGGCAATTTTCCTGGAGAATTTCTTAAAGAATGATTTCTAGATTCTTTCTTTGATCATGGTTTTCAGGTAGTCCAATAATTTTTAGATTGTCTCTCCTGGATCTATTTTCCAGGTCAGTGATTTATCCAAAATGAGATATTTCAAATCACCTTCTATTCTTTCATTTGTTTGGATCTGCTTAATAGCATCTTGATTTCTCATAAAATCACTAGCTTCAATTTGCTCCAGTATAATTCTGAAGGAATGAACCTCCTCAGTGAGCTTTGGAGATTCTTTTTCCATCTGGCAAATTTGGCTTTTTTAGCCATTCTTCTCATTGCCTTTTTGAGCTTCTTTTGCCATTTGCTTTAGTCTATTTTTAAGCTGTTATTTTCCTCAGTCAGGCTGTTGTCTCTCATTTTATACTTTTCTTGAATCTTTCTCATTTCTACTCCTAGTTTTTCCCCCACTTCTCTTATCTTCTTCTTAAGGTCCTCTATGGCCTTGTAGCCATCTCATATTTTCATTTGGGGCTTTTGGTGCCAGAGTTCTGACCTCACAGTCCTCCACCTGTTCCATGCTTTGATCTTCTTTGCCCCCAAAATAGGAGTCTAATGTTGCATTTTTCTGTTTATTTTGTTTCCTTTGCCTAGGCATGTTGCCGCTCAATTACTTGACTTTTGGCTTGTTGCCACAGTAGGACTTTGCCAGCACCCAGGGGAAATTCCATCCCAAACATTGGGGTTTTCTCAACTTCCAGAGGTATTAGTTGGGTGGCCTCTGTGAAGCCTCCACACACTCTGGCAAGCTGGTCACACAGCCTAAGACCTCCACCCCAGATTGCAATACAGATCCAAGAAGAGTAAAGGAAGAGTGCTTACCCCCCATACTGATCACGGGATCCCCCTACAATTCACAGGCCAAGAGCTGAAGCTGCAGTGTGGCAACATGGCACAAGCTGGGCCTGCTCTTCAGCAGCTTCTTGCCCCCAGGGGAAGAAACTGATGTATTCTCTCATACAGTCCCAAAGTCCATAGGGCACTGACCTCTCACTTTGTCCTAGGCATCTATGTGTTGATAATTCTGGATTCTCCACAGTTGCTGGTGTTCTGGGGTCCCTCCAGCCAGCTGCTGGTCTGGCCCCCCTCAGGCTAAAACCGTGACTCATGCTGGCCTGGGCTTGGCTCCCAGAGCACTGTGCTGGCAGATCCCAGAGTGCTGTGCTAGCCATTCCCTGCCAGGCTGCAGGACTGTCCTCAGTAGGAGGTTATCTTCTCTGTGTCATTTTTGGGTTCTGGAGCTCCAGAGGTCATTCATAGTCCCCCTTTTACATAATTTTGAGGTGGTGTGGGCTGGAGCTCTGAGGAAGTGCTGCTTCTACTCTGCCATCTTGACTCTGCCCCCTGAGTTGTGTGATTCTGGGAAATCATTTAATTTTTTTTTGCTTCAGTTTCTTCAACTATAAAATGGGGAGAATAATAACACCTTCCTTCTGTAAGAGTAATGGAATTTAAAGATCCCCCTATATTGGCTTGTTTTTTGGGCTCAATGTTAAAACCCAGACCTTGTGAATCCCACTTGTAGGATAGACTTGTTGATGTGAAAGAGAGTGCTGAACTGGGAGGATCTAGAGCCATGGATTTAAAGAGAGGCTCAAGCAGAGAGAAGCCAGGAGCAGGAAGAGGCAGAAGAACTTTTGGGAGCAGCATTGTGGAGGATTGCTGAGGGCCAGTTGGAGCTACCAGGACTTTTGACAGATGCCACCTGGAGCTGCCAAGGACTGAGGAGACGTGGCTGTGATGCCAGTATTTTGTCTTTCTGTTTTGATATTGTTTTGCCAGATTCATCTGCTGATGAAGGACAGATATATTGTTGCAGAGGTCCTGGAACCTTGCTGTTGCTTCAGAAGCCCTGAAGAAGGATTTTCTTGTTGTATGTTTACAGAAATACTGGAAGAGGGTCTTGATGTTTTCAGGGGTCCCGAGACTCTTCTGCAGGCAGAGAATGAATTGATAAGGACACTGGCAATGTATCTTGTGCCCTTGTTAAACTTTGTCTCCCCATAAACAGAGATTGCTGAAAACTTGCATCTGGTCAAGATGAAGAGAAGACCTCTCTTTTGGTGTTAAATGTTGTGATAATATCTTAACCTTGTTGTAGCTCAGGGGTAGATGACCTTTGTGCTCTTCAGTGCTCCTTTTGAGAAGGTGCTTGGAGTTAATGATGATAATTGTAATTCAGTTGTGGTCCAGGGGTGGGAAACTTTTTTGACTTTTTTTGTGCTCTGTGAATGACCAAATGAATGAACTTTATGATTGGATACTAATCTCCATTTGAAAAGAGGGACTTTGTGATTGACTAAATGAATGTACTGCCCAGGGGTGGAGTAGTACTTGGAAATTATTGAATTATACTTGGTGAATGCTGTATTTTGATTTTCTCTGTTCTGTGAATGTTTTGCCTTAATTTGTCACTGACTAAAATGGAGAGTTGCTATACTGGTATTCTGAACCTTGGAAGTTGCCTTTGCTTGGCATTACACTTTGCAGGATGGTTATTGTGAGGATCAAATGGGATATTTGTAAAGTACTTAGCACAATGCCTAACATATAGTAGGTTTTCTATATATATATATATTCCCTTCCCCTTTCCCTACTCAATTATGTCCAGGGGCTATTTCTACATTAAAATACATGCTCCTCTGTTTGACATTTACAGCTCTTTATAACCTACCCCCAATTTACCTTCCCAGCTTTATTGTTCATTATTCTTCTCTATGATTTTCTTGTCTAGCAATACTAACCTGCTTTCTGTTTATCACAAATAGCACTCCATTTCTTTCTTAGATGAATTTGCATCTGGCTGTGCCCCTACATCCCATGATTAGAATGCTCTCTTCTCTCACCTGTATGTTTCAGACATGATTTCCTTTAATACTCAACTTAAGAAGCTTCTTTTACACGAGACCCTTCCTGTTCCCTTCTCATTCCCCACAACTGCTAGTGTTCCCCCCAAATAATTTTATAAATTTTAACGTGAAGACTACCTTGATAAATTCAGTTTTATCTCCTTTCAGTGGCACTAATCTCCACCTCTCTACATACATTTTCTCCGTCTTTGTCTCTTTTTCTCTGTCTCTCTCCATCTCTTTGTCTCTCTGTCTGTCTCTTTTCTCTCCCTCTCTCTCCCCTCCTCCCTCTTCCTCTCCCTCCCTCCTCA
This sequence comes from Gymnobelideus leadbeateri, assembly GCA_011680675.1. Lineage (NCBI taxonomy): Eukaryota > Metazoa > Chordata > Mammalia > Diprotodontia > Petauridae > Gymnobelideus > Gymnobelideus leadbeateri. The sequence continues at coordinate 266,996 of WOXC01006770.1, forward strand.
TTTTGGGCCACTCTGCTCACTTCACTAGCATCCACTTTTATGTATCAGGATAACTCTGTAGAGGGAGAGCTATATGGATAAAATTTAACTCCCTCTAAGGATAAGCCTTGTATTGATGGAGATGTTTTCATGATATTCACCATTGTAGGTCCTGAGCCCCTCTGATGTGCTTTCCATTTACACAAAATCAATCACAGTAGCATTATTGATTTAAAAAAAATGAGATGCTTTCTAAATGAGAAAAAAGCAAGAATAATCTTAGCACTTAATGTGGCAGAATTATGAATAATCATGATGTCTACCCCAAAGAAAGCAAAATAAGAAAATAATCAAAATGTATTTGTCCATAAATAAAGCTAGATCATACCTTCCTACCCATGTGCACTATATCGTTGAGGTAGAGCAGGCTCACATAGAACCTAGCAGGGAATCATATAAGTATTGAAATCAATCTATATAAGGCAGGTCTTTGACTTGACTAAAGAGCCAGTTGAGGTTCAGGCAAACCTTTCAGTTGACTTGGGCTTTTCCCAGTCAATTTGTTCTCAACAAACCAATGCAATACCATTCTCCAAATCATCATGGCTCACAGCAAAACATGTGTGGAGCTTTCCTGTCAGCTTAGCTCCTGAAGCAGCTACTTCAGTTGATTACTGTCCCTGACTTCTCCTGTGCTCAGCCTTTTCTCCTATTTCTATCTTCATTTGATCATCTTCTGCATTCTGGTTTCGAATGCCTCAAATCAAAGCCTTGGCATAAACCCTGACTCATCTCTGCTTTATGATATTAATCTAAAATCATCCAATCTCTATCAGATACAATCCCTATAGTTCCTATTCCCCAAACATTTTTTTTTGATTTATAGTTTATAAGCTATAACCTTCAGAACTCTGAGAATAGTTATATGTAAATAGGCAACAATGCAATGCAATTTTCTTTACCTCAGTTCATGCCATCAAACAGGTCCTCTGAATATATTTTCATGAGCTTAGTGTTTTATTAAATACTAGTCTAGTGCATCAGAGGGAATGCAATCACTTGGAAAGTAAAGGCAGGTCAAATACATTTTGCATCAAAGTAAAGAAATTGCCTATTTCCATATTCCAAAAAAAATCATGCATAAATATTTTGATATTTGAATAATTCCAAACTCTCTATGTAACTAACATCAGTGTTTTTTTTTACAGAAGCCCTATTCATATTTAAAAAATATGTTTTCATGAAACACAGTTTGTGAAGTATCAATGTAAACACAACCTCCTTGATACCACTAGAAGGAACAAAACCCTTTCATTTATGGTAATTGTCCTTCTTTTGAAGCTTTAGTTGTTAAAGAAAAAATATTTTCCCCAGTATAAATATATTTTTCTCTACTGTACATGCTTGTGTGTGTGGAGATAGGAACAGGGCTATGGTTTCATTGACCTAAGGAAGTCTGGAAAAAGGAAACTTCCTCTATCAATACACCTTCTCTCCAAAGTACCTATAATTTATGTTGTCATTTATTATTATATTATAATAATTGTAGATTTTTGACTACAACATAGAGAGCTCCAGTGCTCAAGGAATCTGTCTATCTATCTATCTATCTATCTATCTATCTATCTATCTATCTATCTATATCTATCCGTCTGTCTGTTTGTCTGTCTATCTATCTATCGATTGATCTTTCCTCCATCATGTTTTACTGGCCCTTGTGAGCAGTTGCCTGGCTCTCTGTTGCTTAGTTGAAGACTGATACATTAAGCATATATTCATTCCTAATAACATCAAGTCTATTGACTCTTTGCATATGAGGGAGAAAATAGTGAGCAACATCAAAAGAATATCTAATATTTATGAAACTAAGAACTGAGAATAGTCACAGTAAATATTAGAAACCAATTATAGTATAGAACCAAGGTGGAATAGTAGCAGGAAGAAGTACAGCCTAGCTCCTCCAACATGATTCTTCCACAAAGATTTAAAAAATGCACTTGCCTGAGTCTGAATTTGATAATCTAAGAAAGAATCAGTCAGTCATTTTTCCACCCCAGGTTAGCATAGGGAGATGGATGTATAGGTCTTTGGACACTGGGGATACAGTCCTTACAGGGATGTGCAACAGTAGTTATTCCAGCACACAAAAACTAAAAAAAAAAAAAATTGCAGCTGTGTATCAGGGTGAGAAGGAATTCTAGACCCTTATAGTAGATTGGCCACTTTTTTTTTTTAAACAAATGCTTTATTAACTTCTGTTTTACATCATTCATTTCCGCCAGATTTTGAGTTACAATCATTTTCCCCCCATTATTCCCCTACCCAACCTCCCAGAATAGTAGTCCCACAAGATATCACTTCCTCCAATCTGCTCTCTCCCATGCCTTCTCCCATACCCCCATCGACTTTTCCATTAGAGGAAGGTGGATCTTTGTGTCCCAATGCCTGCACATCTTATCTCCCTATTACAAGCGAAAGAGTATTACTAATAGTATTTATATATATTTGAAACATTTAATGTTACGACCTCGAATTTCAGATCCATTTCCTTCCTCCCTTGTCACCCATTCCTTCTTGGGAGATAAACAATTCAGTATATGTTGTACATGTCTAGCTATGCAAAACATTATCATAGTAGATAAATTGTACAAGGCTGCTTATAATTCCCTCCCACTCATCCCACCCCCCACCTGCTCCATTCCCTACATAATCCTGTCCCTCTTCTATACTGAGTACTTCCAACCTCCCCTCACCCCAAGGATGCCCTCCCATCCATCATCCCTCCTCTCATCCCCCTTCCCCCTATCCTGCTGCAGGTTGAGATATCCCATTTAGTATGTATGTCATTTTCTCCCTGAACCAGATTCAATGTGAATGTGGTTTTGTCTTTTTAGCCTTCCTTATTATCCCCCTCCTTTGCAACCACTTCCCCTTGCTTCTTCTACATGGGATAGTTTACCCTACCCTGTCTCTCCCCATCTCCTCTTGCCACTTTCCTCTCTCACCTCATAATTTCATCCCTTGAGTATTCTCCCTTCCCAACAAATTCAACCTATGCCCTCTATCCATATATAACTGTAACCATATACACACACATTCACATATGTATTCATATGACCACACCCCCTTCTTCCATTATTTTCATAGTGAGAAAGATATCATCAGTCACAGTTATTGCTTTTCCATATAGGAATGTAAATAGTTCAACTTTGATAAGTTCCTTTTGATTTCTTTTCCCTGATTACCTTCTCAGGCATCTCTTCCTTCTTGTGTCTGGATGTCAAATTTTCTATTCAATTCTGGTTTTTTCCTCAAGAATGCTTGAAAGTCCTCTATTCCACTGAATGACCATATTTTCCCCTGAAACAAAATACTCAGTTTTGCTGGGTAGGTGACCCTTGGGTTCATTCCCAGTTCTTTTGCCCTCTGGAATATCATATTCCATGCCCTTCGATCCCTCAGTGTAGAAGCTGCCAGGTCCTGGGCTATTCTGATTGTGTTTCCACAATATTGAAATTGTTTCTTCCTGGCTGCTTGTAGTATTTTCTCCTTGATCTGGGGATTCTGGAACCTGGCTATAATATTCCTGGGAGTTTTCTTTTTGGGATCTTTTTCAGGAGGTGATTTGGTGGATTCTTTCAACCTCTATTTTGCCCTCTGGATCTAAAACATCAGGGCAGTTTTCCTTGAGAATTTCTTGAAGGGTGATTTCTAGGTTCTTTCTTTGATCATGGCTTTCAGGTAGTCCAATAATTTTTAAATTGTCTCTCCTGGATCTATTTTCCAGGTCAGTGGTTTTTCCCATGAGATATTTCACATTGCCTTCTAATCTTTCATTTGTTTGGATCTGCTTAACAGCATCTTGATTTCTCATAAAGTCACTAGCTTCCATTTGCTCCAGTCTAACTCTGAAGGAATGAATCTCCTCAGTGAACTTTTGAGATTCTTTTTCCATCTGGCAAATTCGACTTTTTAAGGCATTCTTCTCCTCATTGCCCTTTTGGGCCTCCTTTGCCATTTGAGTTAGTCTATTTTTTAAGGTGTTGTTTTCCTCAGTCAGGCTGTTGACCCTCATTTCATACTTTTCCTGCATCCTTCTCATTTCTCTTTCCAATTTTTCCTCCACTTCTCTTATTTGATTTTTAAAGTCCTTCTTAAGGTCCTCTATGGCCTGCAACCCGTTCATGTTTTCCCCTGGGGCTTTTGGAGGAGGACTTCTGACCTCACAGGCCTTTTCCAGCTCTATGCCCCCAAAATAGGAGTCTAGGGTTGCATTTTTCTGTTTCCTTTGCCTTGGCATGTTGCCACTTAATTGCTTGACTTTTGGGCTTGTTGCCACACTATGGCTTTAAGGCCAGCTAGAGGAATTTTCGTCCCGTGTGGGGGGGCAACTTCCGTTTCCGGCAAGTTGTAAACCCACCCACAACTTCCACCCTAGGTCACAATCCAGATCCAGGGAGGTTAAAGCAAGAGCGATTACCCCCCAGGACTGATCGCTGGATTTCCCCACAATTTGTAGGCTGGGAGCCAGACCTGCCTCTGAAAACTACAAAATGGCGTGTCTCCTCAGTGGCTTCTAGCCTCCAGGGGAGGGAGCTGACGCATTCCCCAAATACAGGCCCCAAAGTCCATAGGACACTAACCTCTTACTTTGTCCTAGGCATGTCTATGTTGATAATTCTGGAATCGCCACAGCTCCTGGTGTTCTGGGGTTCCTCCAGCCGGCTGCTGGCCCTGTCGCCCTGGAGCTAAAACCTCGGCTCACGCGGACCTGGGCTCGGCTCGGCTTGGCTCCTGTGCTCTGTGCTCTGCGAGGTGCCGGCTCCCAGACCGCTGCGCTGGTCCTTCCTGCAGGGCTGCTGGGCTGTCCTCAGCGGGAGGTTAGCTTCTCTGTGTCATTCTGTGGGTGCTGGGGCTCCAGAAGTTGTTCACAGTCCTTTTTCACATAGTTTGTGGGGAATCTGGGGGCAGAGAGGCTTGGAAGAGCTGTTTCTACTCCGCCATCTTGGCTCCGCCCCCCTAGATTGGCCACTTTATGTAGTCTGTGGGAACAGATACCAACTGACAGATAAGTTGTTCAGTACTTAGGTCTAGGGCAGACTGAGAAGGGGATCTCTGCCTAGAGGTGATATTGTCCTAAGTGAGGAAAAATTTGAGAAGTATATAGTAGCTGTATAAGCTCTGACTTGAGGAGAAGGAGTCCAACATCTAGCCAAGTCTAGCTCTGATTCCAGGAGGTGGTCCAGCCTCTAGCCAAGTATAAAGCCTAAAGTGAAATAACTCAGATGAGAATTTCCGAATAAAAGGTATCTGTAATTATATCACCCTGAACTAGCAGAACTTTCCTGCTGGCTGTAGTAACCGAGACTCATGGTAGAATGCTGGAAAATTCCAACCAGGGTCAAGTCAACAGGAGTGTTCAACTCAAATAAAATTAAAGAATTTTCAGAAATCAGAAAGGAGGGAAGTGATCAGACTTTGTACTGGATCCAACCACTTTGGGAGAAATGAAGGCTTTTAGGTCCCCAGAGTGAGTTGTGCCTGAGACACTGGGAATAACACAATCCTCGATATGTCAACAAAGCAGCAGAATGATCAAAGAGGACAAAAGCTCAATTGGGATATTGCTATCAGTAAAGCATAGAACCCAGGCTTGACATAAAGTAAAAATATTTTATACAGATGAAAAGATCAAAATAATTGGATAACTGTCAACTGCTCATAGGCTGAGGTAATATAATAAAAAATGACAATACTTCCTAATTCAGTTTATTTATTCAGTGTCATAATAATCAAACTATCTAAGGTTTACTTTATAGACCCAGAAACATTATTAACAAAATTCATTTGGAGGAGGTAAAAAGTAAAGAATATCAACAGATTTAATTAAAAGAAGAGGGAAGGAAGGGATCCTAGCAGTATTAGCTCTCAAACAATATTACAGAGTTATAATCATCAAAACAATTTGTAACTGTGTAAGTAAGAGAAAGGTTGAATAGAGGAAGATATTTAGTATACAATATAAAGAAATAAAAAGACATAGTAGCCTAATGTTTGATAAACCAAAAGATCCCAGGTATTTGGTCAAGAACTTACTATTTGACAAGAATTTTTGGACAACTAAAAAGTATTCTGGTAGAAACAACCAAACCAAACACCAAAGTAAATTTCAAATATGTATTACTTAGACATAAAACAGTGGCATCATAAACAAATTAGAGGATCAAGAAGAAATGACTAGTCAGATCTATGGATGAGAGAATAGTTCATGACTAAACAAGATAGAAAATTTCACAGAAGGCAAACTAGGCAATTTTAATTACATAAATTTAAGAAGTCTTTGCACAAACTTAACCAGTGCAGATAAAGATTATATGAAGAGAACATAAATAGAAAAACTTTTCAGAAAATTTCTCTGATAAAGATTCATTTCTAAGATCTATAAATAATTCATTCAAATTTATAAGAACAGGAGCCATATCCCAAGTGATAAATGCTCAAAGGATATGAATAGGCAGTTTTCAGAGGAAGAAAGTCCACCTATCAATAGTGATATGAAAAAAATATGATATAAATCATGGATAATTAGAGAAATATGAAGATTAAAATAATGTGAAGCTCAACTCATAGCTCTCAGATTGACAAAATTGACAGAATAAGAAAATGACAAATTCTGGAGGAGTTTGGGGAAAACAGATACACTACAAAACAGTACATTAATGCATTGTCAGTGTATCTGGGAACTAGTATGGCCATTTTGAAAAGCAATTTGGAATTATACACAAAAAACTATTAAATTGTCAGTATACTCTTTAACCCAACAATTTCATTACCTTGTCTACACCCTAAAGAAATCAGAATAAGAGGAAAATACTCTTTTATACAAAAATAATAATAGGAACTCTGTTTTCAATGGCAAAGAATTAGAAACTGAAGGGTTACCCATCCACTTAGGAATGGTTGAACAAGTACATGAATGTTTTGGAACACTGTTGTTCTCTAAAAAATGATGAAGGGTAGGTTTTCATAGAAATCTGGGAAGACTTGTATGAATAGATGTGGAGTGAATTGTGCAGAATTAGGAAAATAATTTATACAAAGACTTATGAACTCTGTGCATCACAGTGACCACCCATGATTCCAAAGAAGACATGATAAAATAGACTGTCCATCTTATGATAGAAAAGCTGATGAACTCATTGTGCTGATTCGCATCTTTTTTTTTTGCACAGCTAATTTAGAAAAATGTTTTGATTCATTACATGTGTTCATTACAGGAATTTTTTTTTCTTAAAGGAGATAGGGCAGGGGAAGATGGGTTTTCACTAAAAAAAAAAAAAAAAGTAAAATTAAATAAAAAAAACAAGAAATGTCCAGGTATTATAAATGTCTCAAGTTTCAAATCAGAGGGTAATAAGTCAGGGAGTATGTAAATATGAAATTTAAATATGAGAGAAAAATATCCAATTGGGAATTATAGAGTAATATCTAAGTGAAAAATAAACTGCTCTAGAAACACCCAAAATAAGCACATTACTAGAAAGAAAACTTAGAGAAGTGCTCCCTTGCTTTCTCCTGGCATCCAGTGATGAGCTATTCATTTCTCATCCTTTTCTTTTGTTGTATGACAAGCTAACTTTTCTTTCTACTATGTATTTTCCTGATAACAGTTTTTATTCTTGTGGGAAGAAAAGATGTCAGTATTTTTTCAAGGCACAAATTGGATTAAATATAAATTCAAATTAACTACACTATTACAAGAAATGACAGAATAGACTCAATTTGACTGAGAAAACAGAATACAAGATGATCATAAAATTTTAAAATTTAGAAAAAAATCTTAAAATAAAAACCAAATAACTTGACAAAAAGTAATTTCTTTTAGTAGAGGGAAGAGTAACTAAGGGAATAGAGGAAGGGGAAATGTAAACTCAGGAAATCCCCAGGTGGAAAACAGATTTGAAATCAATAAAGAGGAAAGGACAGATCTGAGGACAGAGCAAGGAGAGGTAATTAGGAATTATTGTAATCTTGAAAACTGTATAGAAGAAAAGAATATAACTTTTGTAATTTAATAATTTTTTAAAAAGAGTTTGAAAACAATAGACAGAAATCTAGGAATCTTTTTTTTTTTTTTTGCCTTTTGGAGGGCAATTAGGGTTAAGTAACTTGCCCAAGGTCACACGGCTAGGTTTTTGTCTGTGTGTGTGTTAAGTGTCTGAGGCCGGATCAGAACTCAGGTCCTTCTGACTCCAGGGCTGACATTCTATTCACTGCACCACCTAGCCACCCCTGGGAATCTTTTAATATTTATATTGAATAAAAAATGATGTCCCTTCCTTTGGTTTAGAAAAAGTTTTATTGAATGGCATAAGAAATAAGAAACAGAGGGGGCAGAGCCAAGATGGTGGAGTAGAAACAGCTCATCCAAGCCACTCTGCACCCAGATTCCCCCCAAACTATGTAAAAGGGGACTCTGAACAACTTCTGGAGCCCCAGTACCCACAGAACAACACAGAGAAGCTAATCTCCCGCTAAGGACAGCCCAACAGCCCTGCAGGAAGGACCAGTGCAGCAGTCTGGGAGCCGGCAGCTTGCAGCACACCGAGCTCAGGAAGCAGAGCCGAGCTGAGCCCAGGTCTGAGTGAGCCGAGGTTTTAGCCCCAGGGTGGCAGGGACAGCAAGTGGCTGGAGGAACCCCAGAACACCAGGAGCTGTGGCAACTCCAGAATTATCAACATAGACATGCCTAGGACAAAGTAAGAGGTTAGTGTTCTATGGACTTTGGGACTAGTATTTGGGGGAATGCATCAGCTCCCTCCCCTGGGCTCCAGAAGCCACTGAGGAGGCAAGCCATTTTGTAGTTTTCAGAGGCAGCTCCAGCTCCCGGCCTGCGAATTAATTGTAGGGAGATCCAGCGATCAGTCTTGGGGGGTAATTGCTCTTGCTTTAACCTCCCTGGATCTGGATTGTGATCTATGGTGGAAGTTGTGGGTGGGTTTACCTCTTGCCAGAAACAGAAGTTGCCCCCCACACGTTTGGGATCAAAATTCCTCTATCTGGCCTTAAAGCCATAGTGTGACAACAAGCCCAAAAGTCAGGTAATCAAGTGGCAACATGCCAAGGCAAAGGAAACAGAAAAATACAACCCTAGACTCCTATTTTGGGGGCATAGAGCAGGAAAAGGACTGTGAGGTCAGAAGTCCTGCTCCAAAAGCCCCAGGGGAAAACATGAGCGGGTTGCAGGCCATAGAGGACCTTAAGAAGGACTTTAAAAATCAAATAAGAGAAGTGGAGGAAAAATTGGAAAGAGAAATGAGAAGGATGCAGGAAAAGTATGAAATGAGGGTCAACAGCCTGACTGAGGAAAACAACACCTAAAAAATAGACTAACTCAAATGGCAAAGGAGGCCCAAAAGGGCAATGAGGAGAAGAATGCCTTAAAAAGTCGAATTTGCCAGATGGAAAAAGAATCTCAAAAGTTCACTGAGGAGATTCATTCCTTCAGAGTTAGACTGGAGCAAATGGAAGCTAATGACTTTATGAGAAATCAAGATGCTGTTAAGCAGATCCAAACAAATGAAAGATTAGAAGGCAATGTGAAATATCTCATGGGAAAAACCACTGACCTGGAAAATAGATCCAGGAGAGACAATTTAAAAATTATTGGACTACCTGAAAGCCATGATCAAGGAAAGAACCTAGAAATCACCCTTCAAGAAATTCTCAAAGAAAACTGCCCTGATGTTTTAGATCCAGAGGGCAAAATGGAGGTTGAAAGAATCCACCGATCACCTCCTGAAAAAGAAAACTCCCAGGAATATTATAGCCAGGTTCCAGAATCCCCAGATCAAGGAGAAAATACTCCAAGCAGCCAGGAAGAAACAACTACTATATTGTGGAAACACAATCAGAATAGCCCAGGACCTGGCAGCTTCTACACTGAGGGATCGAAGGGCATGGAATACAATATTCCAGAGGGCAAAAGAACTGGGAATGAACCCAAGGGTCACCTACCCAGCAAAACTGAGTATTTTGTTTCAGGGGAAAATATGGTCATTCAGTGGAATAGAGGACTTTTGAGCATTCTTGAGGAAAAAAACAGAATTGAATAGAAAATTTGACATCCAGACACAAGAAGGAAGAGATGCTTGAGAAGGTAATCAGGGAAAAAAAATCAAAAGGAACTTATCAAAGTTGAACTATTTACATTCTTATATGGAAAACAATAACTGTGAGTGATGATATCTTTCTCACTATGAAAATAATGGAAGAAGGGTGTGTGGTCATATGAATACATATGTGAATGTGTGTGTATATGGTTACAGTTATATATGGATAGATGGCATAGGTGGAATTTGTTGGGAAGGGAGAATACTCAAGGGATGAAATTATGAGGTGAGAGAGGAAAGTGGCAAGAGGAGATGGGGAAAGACAGGGTAGGGTAAACTATCTCATGTAGAAGAAGCAAGTGGAAGTGGTTGCAAGGGAGGGGGAGAATAGGAAGGGGAAAAAAAGGCAAATCCACATTCTCATTGAATTTGGTTCAGGGAGAGAATGACATACATACTAAATGGGATATCTCAACCTGCAGCAGAATAGGGGGAAGGGGGATGTGAGGAGGGATGATTGATGGGAGGGCATCCTTGGGGGAAGAGGAGGTTGGAAGTACTCAGTATAGAAGAGGGACAGGACCATGTAGGGAATGGACCAGGTGGGGGGTGGGATGAATGGGAGGGAATTATAAGCAGCCTTGCACAATATATCTACTATGATAATGTTTTGCATAGCTAGACATGTACAACATATACTGAATTACTTATCTCCCCAGAGGGAATGGGTGACAAGGGAGGAAGGAAATGGATCTGAAATTCGAGGTCTTAACATTAAATGTTTCAAATATATATAAATACTATTATTAATATTCTTTTGCTTGTAATTGGGAGATAAGATGTGCAGGCATTGGGACACAAAGATTCACCTTCCTCTAATGGAAAAGTCGAAGGTATGGGAGAGAGCAGATTGTAGGAAGCGATATCTTGTGGGACTGCTATTCTGGGAGGTTGGGTAGGGGAATAACGGTGGGAAAATGATTGTAACTCAAAATCTGGCGGAAATGAATGATGTAAAACAGACGTTAATAAAGCATTTGTTAAAAAAATTAAAAAAAGAAATAAGAAACAATATTATTATCTAAAGTATAGATATCAGTAACATTCTAAGACATAAAGTAAACTTCTTCCTTTATATAAAAAGATTTGGTTTAATCAAAATTGCACATTTATATTTCATGAATTCCCCCCTTGTTGGTCATTTTCCCATTATCTATAAATAATTATATAGGTAATATATCTATATTATATCTGTAGATATAGGTATCTATAGTCATACTATATATGAAAAAAGATAATTTCTTCTTTAATCCTTTGATGTCTTTATGATGTCACCTTTTATGTAAAAATCATGAATCTGTTTGGACCTTGATTTGGTATATATTTTGTGATGTTGGCCTAAAGTAATTTCTTCCAAACTACTTTCCAGTTCTCTCAATATTTTTCATCTAACAATCAATTATTACTCCACATAATTTACATAACAAGAAAGATTAGAACAATTTTGTAAATCTTCAGTCATTTATTTTATGGTCGCATCTGTCAGTTCTTAGTTAACTACACAGAATAGTCTCCATCTTCCATTTGTAATTTATGAAATTAACTCTCCTCTACTAATTGATTACAATGAAAGATATGTGATTAAAGTTAAATTAGAAAATGAGAAAGCATTTAATATACTGACAACAAACACAAAGGAAGAAATAAAAGAAATAAGAAACAGCAGTGGTTGAAAATCAAGTTAATTTATAATGCGTTTATTTTCTTAAAGAGTAATGCAATTGATCAATAACTTCAATAGATTCAGATGAAATCACAAAGGTATTCTATTAAACTTTTATACTATACAGATTAATTTAAAGCAAAGATTTTGATTTATCTGTTTTTATGTAAGAAAGATATAACTCTGATCCCAAAATCTGGCAAAGGAAATGCAAAGAAAAAGACTGATAGCTTATTGTCATTAACAAATATCAGTGCAAAAAATATTAAGTGAATACAGGAAAATATAATACAACAAAGGCAATTAAAAAAATAGGACTTGGGCAGCTAGGTGACACAGTGAATAGAGCACTGGCCCTGGAGTCAGGAGGACCTGAGTTCAAATATGGCCTCAGACACTTAACACAAAAAAAAGCAAAAAATAATATAATAGGACTAGCATGGTCATAACTCTAATTACAAGACATTTTCTCAATTTTGAAAATAATCTTTCACTAGATAAAAAATAAAATTAAATCAATGAACTAAGATAGTGAGTCGTAGTGAAAAGAATTTCTTTTTAACCAGAGGTGTTGGGTTTGAATACAGACTCAGTGAGCTACTTATTACCTTTTATAAGTCACTTCATTTTCCAGAACCTCAGTTTTTTCATCTATAAGAGGGGGTGCTTAGACTAGACCTCTTGGTTTCCTTGCAGTTACTAATCTGTGATTCTGTATATGGAAAACAGAATTCAGATTTAGGACCAGTGGCATAAAGTATACTAGCATGTGGTAAACCCAAGATCATTAGATATTGTGTAAGTGAACTGAATTGAATCCAGTAAACCCTGTTGACAAAACTGGAAAGCAGCATCTTGTATGCTATGCAGTAAAAAAAAAAATTCCAAGTGGATCAATGATATAGACCTTGTTTAAATGTTTAAAAATTAGAAAAAAATGAAAAGCAATACACACATACAACACAGATACACACAAATGTGTATATGTGTGTTTGTGTATGTATTTGCAGCTGTGGAGAGGAAGATCTCCATCTATTCAATAAGTTTAAAATATCTCTCAAAATAGATGATTTTGGTAGCCTTTTAGTAGGAAAAAAGCAATTTATCAAGAAAAGGAAATATAACAATAATAGTAAAAAGATTTCTGAAGCATTTGTGATGAAAATACAATATCCAATATCTACAGGGAAGGAAACAAATTTATGAGCGTAAGATCCATTCCAAAAATGGAAGAGTGGCATGTGAGACGTCATTATCAGAGGAAGAAACACAAATGCTTACTAGCTGAAAATACCTGGAAAATTATTAAAATATTCTCATAATTAGAGAAATACAAATTAAGATATTGCTAAGAAGCTACTTTAAACTCATTAAAGGTAATTAAAAGCCAAATAGAATGAAACAACAGTGGGACTGTAGAAACTGGAGAAGCAACTGCAGCTACTGAAACTGTGAATTAATTAGTTGCTTTTGAAAAAGCTACATAGCATTTTATGAGAACAAAAACAAAACAAAAGAAAACTCTTTATCTTCTAGCATAGTAATTTTCTTAATTACTACTGAATTCTTGAAGTATTAGGGATATTAAAAAGATCTACTTAATAATGATAAAAGCTAACATTTACACAGCTCCTACTATATATGCATGGTACTGTGCTAAGCTCTTTAAAATTATTAACTCATTTAATCTCTATAATAACCTTGGATAATGTTATGCTCATTTTACAGATGAGATAACTGAGGCAAACAGTGGTTAAATGACTTGTTTCAAGGTCAGCTCTCTGTACATCATGACGCATTGCCACAAAGAGCAGTTTATTGTTTCATGTACAATGATTTAAAAATTTTGCTGTCTATTTTTTGTTTTTTTGATGGAGAACTGGACATAGAATCAGGAAGATCTGAATTCAAATCCTACCTGAGATATTTACTAGTTGTGTTACACCAGGCAAGTTACTGTTGGGCTCAGTTTCCTCAGCTATAAAATGGTGATAATAATAGCAACTATCTCCCACTGTTCATGAGAAGATAAATGAACTGATAATAGTAAATCACTTTGCAAATCTTAAAAGTACTATATAAACTCTAGCTGTTTTTGGTCTTATTTGGAATGACAGTGTTGATATCCTAATTATATAAACCATTCCCATGATTTCTGATATCTGAAAAACCTTCTACTACAAATCAAATGAGATCACAGAGAGGCCAAGCATTTATTGACTTTTGAAGTTTGTAATAATAGATAGGAATTAAATTATTTTCTGCTTAAAAATAGCCATCAGAGACAATTTGTAGTGTCTGCTGAGAAGAAATAGTGAATTTAATTTTGAAATGTTATGTATTTTAAATTTAATTTTTTAATTTAAAATTTAATTTAAAAAATTTTACCTTTAAGTCACAATAATATATTTAACAGATTTATTCTTCTTTTTGTAGCATGAAGTGACTCAAAACTTTTAAGAACTTAAACACATCTTCAGTCCTTTGCTGATAAATGTAATAACATTGACTCTCTTGGGCAAAAAGGTATGCATGAAATATAGTTGAGCTTAATCTACTTTATTAATATTTTCTCTATCACTTTCTTAAACATAGATAGTCAACACAACAATAAACTAAGGCCTGATTTGTAGCACTTGTGGATTTCTGAGGAGTAAAATCTCAAACTGAATATTTCATAATGGCTCTTCTGAGACCATTGAAGCTGGCTCCAGCATGCCCCAGGTCCAATTGTTAATTGAAAGATACTGCCATTTTAAGATTCTGCGCTTTTCATGTGCATTGGTTTAGTTCTGAAACAGATAAAATAGCATTTTTGTGTAGAGGAAAAGTTACATAAACTGCTAAGGAATGTGAAATATTGCATCTGTCATAGATGATCATTTGAATGGCCAAAAGGAGTAGGAAAGGAACTTTAGTATAATAAAAACTGCTGAAATGTTTGTATAAAGAAACATAGTTGTCTGATGGGAATTGAGTAACTTAGGATAAAAAATGAACTTTGGCTTTTTATAAATTTAAATCATCTTGTGAAGAGTTTAGAGACATGTTTTATTTGCTTATGAGCAGTTTGATGGCTTTAAAGGGGCAGAAAAGGAGTTTTATTTATCAAAACCTGGAAAATATGAGTACAAAGGAAGTTACTTTCAAGGATGCAAAATAAGATGCTGGACAAAGCTGAAAATTTGTGAAAATTTGTGGGGCAACTAGGTGGTGCAGTGTTGGAGTGCTGACCCTGGATTCAGGAAGACTCTTCTCCCAGGGTTCAAATCAAGCCACAGACATTAAAGTGGTTAGTCATTAGTGTTACTTACTGTGACTTGGGGCAAGTCACTTAATCCTCTTTGTCTCAGTTTCTCCATCTGTAAAATGAGCTGGAGAAGGAAAATGGCAAGCCAGTCTAGATTTTTTTTGTCAAGAAACCCCAAAAAGGGGCACCAAGAGTCATATATTACTGGATAATGAAAAATGAAATCTCTCATTTTCATGTACCTGTTTTAAGATTAAAGAGAGTAAAAATGTATTTAAAAATGAGAAAACATATAACATTTGGAGAATGATATATGCTTAAATAAAGTCTTTATTTCATGGGGAAAATGTGGTGAGCTATGACTATATTAGTGAAATGTGAGATAATGAGTGCTGTTAGTCTACCTTGAGCCATTTTAAAATAGAGGAATTAAGAGGCTTCACATTGTTGTGAATAGAATTAATAAATTGGCAACAGAGGGACTCTCAAGGGAATGAAATCATTTCTGTCAGCTGTTTGAAGAGACCTGCAGTAAGAACAATTACCTGATAAAAGGTTTCTGATTGGTTAAGGAGACGTCCAACCTCATCAGATAAGAGCAGCATTTCCAGATTTTGCTTTTTAGAGTCCTGAGATATTAAGAAAGTTTTAAGACTCTCTAAAGCACCTAATGTTTCTGCTCTCTCAGATTTTAGAGGGAAAAGCAGAAAGGAGGAAGACAAGTTTTACAACTGTTATAGAAGAGACTTAAACTGAGATGTAATTGGATTATGAAGAATCCCAGTTAGTCGGTGAACTAACATTAAGTGCCTAGTATGTGCTAGGTACTATGCTAAGGGAAAAAAAAGAAGGGGAAAAACAGCTCTTGTTCTCAAAAAGTTCACCATCTAATGATGGAGACAATATGAAAACTATGTAAAAACAAGATCTGTAATACAGGATGAATTAGAAGGAATCTCAGAATAAAGGAACAAAGATTAAGAAACACTGTAGAGGTGAAAACAAGATGGCTGCATAGAAGCAGGAAAAATCCTTATAACCCCTCCATAACAACGTCAAACACCTATAAAAATGACTCTAGGGGTGGCTAGGTGATGCAGTGAATAGAGCGCCGGCCTTGGAGTCAGAAGGACCTGAGTTCGGAGCCGGCCTCTGACACTTAATCCACGCAAACAAAAGCCTAGCCCTGTAACCTTGGGCAAGTTACTTTAACCCCAATTGCCCTAAAGGGGTGGCTAGGTGGCCCAGTGAGTAAGAGCGCCGGCCTTGGAATTTGGATGACCCAAGATCAGATCCGGCGGCCTCAGAAAATGAGCACCCATGCGGAGCCAAGATGGAGGAGTAGAAACAGCTCATCCAAGCCACTCTGCCCCCAGATTCCCCCCAAACGATGTAAAAGGGGACTCTGTACAACTTCTGGAGCCTCAGCACCCACAGAACGACACAGAGAAGCTAAACTCCCGCTGAGGACAGCCCAACAGCCCTGCAGGAAGGACCAGCTCAGTGGTCTGGGACCTGGCAGCATGCAGCACGCAGAGCGCAGGAGCCTAGCCGAGCCGAGCCCAGGTCCGCATAAGCCGAGGTTTTAGCCCCAGGGCGGCAGGGCCAGCAGCTGGCTGGAGGAACCCCAGAACACCAGGAGCTGTGGCGACTCAAGAATTATCAACATAGACTTGCCTTCAAACAAAGTAAGAGGTTAGTGTCCTCTGGACTTTGGGACTGATATTAGGGAATGTGTCAGCTCCCTCCCCTGGGGGCTAGAAGCCGCTGAGGACAAACGCAATTTTGTAGTTTTCAGAGGCAGATCCTGCTCCCAGCCTGCAAATTTGTAGGGAGATCCAGCGATCAGTCTTGGGGGGTAATCACTCTTGCTTTAACCTCCCTGGATCTGGATTGTGATCTAGGGTGGAAGTCGTGGGTGGGTTTACAGCTTGCCAGAAACGGAAGTTGCCCCCCACACGTTCGGGACGAAAATTCCTCTAGCTGGCCTTAAAGCCATAGTGGGGCAACAAGCCCAAAAGTCAAGTAATTAAGTGGCAACATGCCAAGGCAAAGGAAACAGAAAAATGCAACCCTAGACTCCTATTTTGGGGGCATAGAGCAGGAAAAGGACTGTGAGGTCAGAAGTCCTGCTCCAAAAGCCCCAGGGGAAAACATGAGCGGGTTGCAGGCCATAGAGGACCTTAAGAAGGACTTTAAAAATCAAATAAGAGAAGTGGAGGAAAAATTGGAAAGAGAAATGAGAAGGATGCAGGAAAAGTATGAAATGAGGGTCAACAGCCTGACTGAGGAAAACAACACCTAAAAAATAGACTAACTCAAATGGCAAAGGAGGCCCAAAAGGGCAATGAGGAGAAGAATGCCTTAAAAAGTCGAATTTGCCAGATGGAAAAAGAATCTCAAAAGTTCACTGAGGAGATTCATTCCTTCAGAGTTAGACTGGAGCAAATGGAAGCTAATGACTTTATGAGAAATCAAGATGCTGTTAAGCAGATCCAAACAAATGAAAGATTAGAAGGCAATGTGAAATATCTCATGGGAAAAACCACTGACCTGGAGAATAGATCCAGGAGAGACAATTTAAAAATTATTGGACTACCTGAAAGCCATGATCAAGGAAAGAACCTAGAAATCACCCTTCAAGAAATTCTCAAAGAAAACTGCCCTGATGTTTTAGATCCAGAGGGCAAAATGGAGGTTGAAAGAATCCACCGATCACCTCCTGAAAAAGATCCCAAAAAGAAAACTCCCAGGAATATTATAGCCAGGTTCCAGAATCCCCAGATCAAGGAGAAAATACTACAAGCAGCCAGGAAGAAACAATTTCAATATTGTGGAAACACAATCAGAATAGCCCAGGACCTGGCAGCTTCTACACTGAGGGATAGAAGGGCATGGAATATGATATTCCAGAGGGCAAAAGAACTAGGAATGAACCCAAGGGTCACCTACCCAGCAAAACTGAGTATTTTGTTTCAGGGGAAAATATGGTCATTCAGTGGAATAGAGGACTTTCAAGCATTCTTGAGAAAAAACCAGAATTGAATAGAAAATTTGACACCCAGACACAAGAAGGAAGAGATGCCTGAGAAGGTAATCAGGGAAAAGAAATCAAAAGGAACTTATCAAAGTTGAACTATTTACGTTCCTATATGGAAAAACAATAACTGTGACTGATGATATCTTTCACACTATGAAAATAATGGAAGAAGGGTGTGTGGTCATATGAATACATATGTGAATGTGTGTGAAACAATATATGGATAGAGGGCATAGGTTGAATTTGTTGGGAAGGGAGAATACTCAAGGGATGAAATTATGAGGTGAGAGAGGAAAGTGGCAAGAGGAGATGGGGAGAGACAGGGTAGTGTAAACTATCCCATGCAGAAGAAGCAAGGGGAAGTGGTTGCAAAAGAGGGAGAGAATAAGGAAGGCTAAAAAGGCAAAACCACATTCACATTGAATTTGGTTCAGGGAGAAAATGACATACAAACTAAATGGGATATCTCAACCTGCAGCAGGATAGGGGGAAGGGGGATGGGAGGAGGGATGATGGATGGGAAGGCATCCTTGGGGTGAGGGGAGGTTGGAAGTACCCACTATAAAAGGGGGACAGGATCATGTAGGGAATGGACCAGGTGGGGGGTGGGATGAGTGGGAGGGAATTATAAGCAGCCTTGTACAATATATCTACTTTGATAATGTTTTGCACAGCTAGACATGTACAACATATACTGAATTTCTTATCTCCCAAGAGGGAATGGGTGACAAGGGAGGAAGGAAATGGATCTGAAATTTGAGGTCGTAATATTAAATGTTTCAAATATATATAAATACTATTATTAATACGCTTTTGCTTGTAATAGGGAGATAAGATGTGCAGGAATTGGGATGCAAAGACTTACCTTCCTCTAATGGAAAAGTCGATGGGGGTATGGGAGAAGGCATGGGAGAGAGCAGATTGGAGGAAGCGATATCTTGTGGGATTACTATTCTGGGAGGTTGTGTAGGGGAATAATGGGGGGAAAATGATTGTAACTCAAAATCTTGTGGAAATGAATGATGTAAAACAGAAGTTAATAAAGCATTTGTTTAAAAAAAAAAAGAAAAAGAAAATGAGCACCCATGCATAAATAATGACTAGCCGTGTAACCTTGACCAAGTTACTTAACCCCAATTGCTTAAAAAAAAAAATAAACAAATAAATAAATAAACAAATAAATAAATAAATAAAATGACTCTAAATGAACTTTAGAGCTACAGAACACACAAAGTGACAGAGAGAAACAAAACTCCCACTGAAGGCAGCACAGGAGGCTGGCAGGAAAGATCCTTCACGGTACACTGGGAGAAGAGCCCAGCCCTGCCTGAGTCCATGTTTTTAGCCTCAGTGTAGCCACGACCAGCCCTAGCTGGAGGGACTTCAGGAGAGTTGGATCACCAGCAGTTGTGGCAGTTTTCAGAATTATCAACCCATAAATGCCAAAGAAAATGTGAGAGCTCAGTGTGGACATTGTGTGAACAGGAGGTCCAGGAGTGTGTTCTGGCCTCTGACCACAGAGGGAGAAGTGACTGAGGCACAGTGACTGCCACTGAGGGGCTGCTTCAGAGCTCCTGGCCTACAGATTGTAGGGGGACCAAGTTACCAGTATGAGGGGTAATTGCTCTTGCTTTAACCTTCTTGGATCTGGATTGCTGTCTAGAGTAGAGGTCCTGGAGTGTGTAACCAGATGCCAGAGCCAGTGGAGGCTTTGGAGAGGGCATCCAACTAATAGCTCCTGCAGCTGTGAAAACCCTAGGGATTTGGGACAAAGCTCCCCTCTCTGGAAGCAGAGTTCTACTGTGGAAAAAGCTCAAAAGTTAAATAATTGAGTGTCAACATGAGCAAGTAAAAGAAGCAAAAAAAGCACAGTACTCAGACTTTAAATTCCTTTTTTGGGGACAAAAAGGATCAAAGCATGGAACAGAAGGAAGACAATGAAGTCAGTCCTGCACCAAAAGCTTCCAAGAAAAATATGAATTGGTTACAGGCCATAGAGGAGCTTAAGAAGGACTTTAAAAATCAAATAAGAGAAGTGGAGGAAAAATTGGAAAGAGAAATGAGAAGGATGCAGGAAAAGTATGAAATGAGGGTCAACAGCCTGACTGAGGAAAACAACACCTTAAAAAATAGACAAAGAGAAATGAGAATGATGCAAGAATGATGCAATGATGCAATCATGAAAAGAGAGTCAAAAACCTGCCTGAAAAAACAAACTAACACAAATGGTAAAAGAGGCTCAAAAAGCCAGTGAGGAGAAGAATGCCTTAAAAAGCCAAATTTGTCAGATGGAAAAAGATTCACAAAAGCTCACTGAAGAGAATCATTCCTTCAGAATTAGATTGGAGCAAATGGAAGCTAGTGGCTTTATGAGAAGTCAAGATACTATTAAACAGATCCAAACAAATGAAAAAATAGAAGACAATATGAAATATCTCATTGGGAAAACCACTGACCTGGAAAATAGATCCAGGTGAGATAATTTAAAAATTATTGGACTACCTGAAAGCCACGATCAGAAAAAGAACCTAGAAATCATCCTTACAGAAATTAGCAAGCAAAATTGCCCTGATGTTTTAGACCCAGAGGGCAAAATAGAGGTTGAAAAAATCCACTTATCACCTCCAGAAAAAGATTCCCAAAAGAAGCCTCCTAGGAATATTATAGCCAGATTCTGGATTTCCCAGATCAAGGAGAAAATATTACAAGCAGCCAGGAAGAAACAATATGAATATTGTGGATATTAGGATAACACAGGATCTGGCAGCTTCTACACTGAAGGATCAAAGGGCTTGGAATATGATATTCGAGAGATCAAAGTAGCTGGGATTACAACCAAGAATCACCTACCCAGAAAAATTGAGTATTATGTTTTAGGGGAAAATATAGTCATTCAGTGGAAGAGAGAATTATCAAGCATTCTTGATGAAAAAAACAAAGTTGAATAGAAAATTTGACATTCAGATACAAGAAGCAATGGAAACATGATTAGGTAAACAGGGAAAAGAAATCATAAGGAACTTAACAAAGTTGAACTGTTCACATTCCTACATGGAAAAACAATAATTGTAACTTATGAAACTTTTCTCAGTATGAGAAGTGTTGAAGGGAATATAAATGTGTATGTGTGTGTGTATACACAAACATATATATGTATATATGTATACATACATATATATGTCTACATAGGAGGTTATGGGGGCATATTAATACATATGTGAGTGTATTTATATATGTAGACAGGTGTACATGACAGAGGGCCCAGGACCAATTGAATAGGAAGGAATGATACTTAAAAACCAGAAATTGAGAGGTGAAAGAGGAATATAATGAGAGGAGATGAAGAGAGACAGAATGGGGTAAATTATCTCCTATAAAAGAGGCAATCGAAAATTGTTAAATGGAGGTGAAGAACAGGAAGGCAAAAGGGAATTAGTCAACCTTACTCTCATTGAATTTGGCTTAAGGAAGGAATGACATACACACTAAATAGGGTGTATGTCATTCTACAGAAGAGTAGGGGGAAGGGGATGAGAGGTGGGATGATGGAAGGGAGGGCAGGTTTGTGGGGGAAAGAAGTTGGAAGCACACACTTCTGAAAAGGGACAGGGTCAAAGTAGAGAATAGAACAAATATGGGTTAGGATAGGATGGAGGGAAATGTAGTCAGTCTTTCACAATATATCCACTATGAAAATGTTTTGCTTAGCTACACATGTACAACCTATATTAAATTGTTTATCTTTGCAGTAATGGTGGGTGATGAGTTAGGAAGGGGACAGAATCTAGAATTCAAAGTTTTAGAATCAAATGTTTAAAAAATAGATAATATTTTTTTACATGGAACTGGGAAATAAGATGTACAAGCACTGGGGTATAGATATCCATTTTGCCCTACTGGAAAGTCATAGGGGGTAGGGGGAGGACATAGGAAAGAGCAGATTGGGGCAGGGGTATACAGTGGGATCACTTTTTTGGGGTGGTGGCTAGGGGAAAGACAGGGAGAAATATGTAACTCAGAATCTTGTAGAAATGAATAATGTAAACTAAAAATAAATATAAATACTTAATTTAAAATATAAAATAAAAAGAGACTCTGTAAAAGATTTATTGCAGAAGGTAGGACTTTAGCTGATATTCTTAATAAGCTAGAGAAACCTGAAGGGGGACATGAGGAGGAAATGGGGAAAACTGGCTTGGGGGATATCTAGTGAACACCAGGAGACAGAATGTTGTATTTAAGGAACAACAATGAGGTCAGTTTTTTTTTTTTAAAGCAATTGGGGTTAAGTAACTTGCTCAAGGTTACACGACTAGTCATTATTTATGTGTGGGTGCTCATTTTCTGAGGCCAGTTTCAATCCCAGGTCATCCCAACTCCGAGGCTATCGCTTTTACTCACTGTGCCACCTACCCGCCCCAACTAGTTTTTGTGTTAAGTATCTGAGGCCGGATTTGAACTCAGGTCCTCCTGACTCCAGGGCCAGTGCTCTATTTACTGTGCCACCCAGCTGCCCCTGAGGTCAATTTTTTACTTGTTTAGAATTGTTTTGTGTCAAAAAAGCAAACCAACCAAGAATGAGCTATTTTGATATCAACTCTTTTCTCTACAATTTGATTCCACAACCAAACATCCTGCTGAGTGACTAGCTGGCCGGCTTTGATTTTTATTGCTGAGAAGCAACCAATCTGATGAGCTTTGCAGTTTCTAGGCTTAAAAGGAATTGCTATGCAAATTTATAGGTTATACTTTCTCAACACCCTTTAAAGGAAGATTGTAAGTAAAAAGAGCTTATAAGTGCAGTCATTTTAAGAATACAAAAGATAAAGCAGTGACTAGAAAGCAATATATGTCATAACTATAGCAATGTAAATGGGAAGGATAACCACAAAACAATGAAAAGTGAATGCTATAAAATGACAGATAAATATGGCTACAAAGGAAGAGATAGGAAAAAATAACCCCACCCACCCATCCATATTCCACTCCTTTAGAGAGGTGAAAGATCTATATATATGGTACATTGGCAATTTTTTTTTCAGAATTTTTCAGTTATTGCTAACTTTTCCTCTTCTTTTTCTTTAAAAATATTATTTTTATATGGAATGGCTCTCTGGGAAGGTGACAATGGAGGGAAACTGGAAGAAATTTTGGTTATATACAAAGAAAACCAAAAGATATCAATAAAACTTATTTTTATAAATAATAGAAAGGTAGGTATTTGCCTAGCTGGAGATTGGTAAGGACCAGCAGATAAAATGGTCAAGAAGTGGCCTTATGTGACTCATTTTTTCTTGAATTGACAAATGGCATCAAAGTCTTTAGTCCAGAATTATGAGTCACCATGAGTACATGGACTTTACTTTCTTATATTCTTCTTTACCAGGTTCCTATAAATGAATACTCACTCTACCCCACAGCTTATGAGTAAATTTATGAGTGGAGACTACATTTAGATGTGATATATTTGTGATTACAGCATTTGTATTTATTAATTGTGATATTATTATTATTTCTTTTTAATAATTTTTAACTAAATAAAATGTAAGTAAATGAGTAAATAATTTTTGTTGGTTTGTGTAGGCCAGAGAGTGGGTTGTCTTCCCTGGAGGAAAGCGTGTTTCAGAGAGCCATTTATGATCAGAAAGCTAACCAGAAGAAGCAGAGTACTCAAGATGTCTACAGAGAAATAACCCCAGTTTCAGTTTTAGTATCTTTTCTCTTTACCAGTCCTGGGGAAATAGTACCAAGCTGTACTTTCAATCCCCATGAAGCTACTTTTCATAGCAGAAAGCCCTTGGTTACCTAGGGGAAGGGTTAGACCTTTACTAAACCTAATTTCTTGCTTAACACCTCTTCCCTTTTGGTTACTGTCCTTCAAAGATGGTATTCCCCTATTTTGCAAAGGGTGAGATCTTTGATTAAGTCACTTCAGCTAAGTTTTATGTCTTTACTATCAAATGAGGTGGTGGTATGCAATGAACTATAAGGCCTCACCCTGTTGTTAATAATAAAGTTTTGATAAATAATAATGAAAATAATGCATAATAAAGTTTTCAAGTTAGGAAAAGAACTGTACATAGCATCCTTTTTTTGAGTTTCATTTTATGTTCTCCTCTAACAGGTTATAATCTATTTGATTTTGATAAATGTATGCAAAATACAAAGTACAGTGAGAATATTTAAGAAACATTACATGACTAAGTACCACACTTCTTTCTGTATACCCACAGAGAGGTGAAAACTTTACCCTCTGACTTGTAGGAACATGCACAGTAGGCAGCATAGAAAGGAACATCTTTAAAAAGGGACACAGAGTTTGTTTCTCTACCTTCAAAGGATATCCAGTTGATAAAACTTTTGTGTATATGAAGAGGTTGAAATAGAGGCTAAAATAATTTTGTTCCTCTCTACAGGAAAGCTGAACTCTTGCCAAATCTGAGGCCTCAATAAAAGCTGGCCATTTTTTGTATCAGCATCACTAGTGGCATTCATAATTTTTCAGTATCAAGTCTTAATTCCAGAGAGTGAGCTACAATTTACCATGAAAATTTTTAATACTGTTTTTAATATAAACATTTTACATTTCTAAGTGGCTGAAAATGGGTTTCGATCTGGAATATATATTAAGATTTACTAGCATTGCGCCCTAAAGAACGCAATTGTGAAACAGCAATTGCCTTATATCTATCTATTTCCATTAGTTTTAGAAACAAGGGACATTTGCTGTTGGTAATAAAGTAATTTCCTGAAGCATATTGAGATTTTCATAGGACATTTGCTTGTGGCAAATGAATTAGTTACTTTAAACAATAAAAGACATCCTGATTTCAGAGCCTGATATGAATCTATGTAGATTTTGCTTTGAAGGTACAAATGAAAGTGAGTGATTAGGAAGAAAACTTGACAAAATTGATAAAGAGAGAAAAGTTGTTTCCATAAAGTTTTATTTCACAGAGTCATTTGTCATTCAATTATCCAGCTCATTTGACAGAATAAGAAAGAATGATGATTTTGGAACCATTTTTCCAGGCTAATATTACAAAATATCAGCTGATAGAAACCATACAAGAAGTCACTCTTCCATCTATTCAACTCCCAGACCTATTTAATTGAATTATATGGGATCAGCTTTACTTATTTACAGTTTATCAAAGTTTTATTTGAAATATAATCATTGAACAAAAGAGAGTGATTATTGCTTATTCTTCATGCCTCCGAAGCCCAAGATATAGTGATTTGCACATAGTAGGCCCTAAGTGAATGAATGCATATTTTATTTAACATTTAGCCAGAGCTCATATTGACTATACCATACATTAATAATAATAATATAAAATTTTATGTAGTATTTTGTGATCTACAAATTGATTTCTTCCCAGGGTTCCTATGAGGTAGGTATTAATTTATGACACAATTCAGTTAAGAATTTCCAGTTCTTTTGGAAGGTATAAATCTGTGATTGAATGGGAGGTAGGTGAGAATTCCCTCCATGATGAAGATGGCCACCAGTGCACAGACACAATAGCAGACTAGATTCTTTAGAGGAAAATGAAAGTAAGAGGTGTTCAAATGACCCAAGCCTATCCTGAAACAACTGCCCATCCTTTTAATAACAATATTGTTCACCTGTGATGTATGATCAGGAGTCACGCAATGCTATGGTACCTGAAAAACTGTAATTAAGGATTAACAAAGGGGAAATGGAGAATGGCATGGTTGATATGGATGACTGCCACACACTGCCAACAAGGAATTATTTAAGAGAAATGATATACAGGATACCATTAAAGAAACAGAAGGGCAGAATGACATATTGAATAGAGTGCTAGATGTACAATCAGAAAGGCCTTGAATTCAAATGCTATTTTATATGCCTAATAGCAAATCATTTAACATCTCTGCGTTTCAATTTTCTCCTCTGTAAAATGAAGTGGTTGGAACTTAGTGACCTCTGGGGTCCCTTGCAGTTCATGTAGTTTACTTAGCTTACATGAGCCATCCCTTATTTTTTCTCTATGTTCTGTTTACCTCCTTTCTCAGTATATATATATATATATATACATATACTAGTTTGATGATTTTTTTGATACTTCTGGCACACAGTACATCATTTGTAATATGCTGATTGCCACCATGTATTTCTCCATTGATCTTTTGATAGATCATTATCTCATTCCTGTCTATTGAATGTTTCCCTACTGCCTACAAATGTATTTCTCGCAACCTCAAAAAAACCCTCACTTGATCCATCCATCCCTGATTGATAACATGTTATATTACTTCTCTGGCTAAACTCCTAGTATATATACATATACTAGTTTGATGATTTTTTTGATACTTCTGGCACACAGTACATCATTTGTAATATGCTGATTGCCACCATGTATTTCTCCATTGATCTTTTGATAGATCATTATCTCATTCCTGTCTATTGAATGTTTCCCTACTGCCTACAAATGTATTTCTCGCAACCTCAAAAAAACCCTCACTTGATCCATCCATCCCTGATTGATAACATGTTATATTACTTCTCTGGCTAAACTCCTTGAGAAGGTTATCTACAATAGGTGATTCCACTTCCTTTCCTCTCATTCTCTTCTTAGGTCTTTTCAGTCTAGCTTCTGACCTTATTGGTCAGTTGAAATTGCTTCATCCAGTTACTAATAAATTTTAATTACCAAATCTAAAGACCCTTTCTCAATCCTTATTCTTTTTGACCTTTCTGCACTGTAAGATCACCTTTTTTTCTTTAGGCTCTCTTTTCTCTAGTTTCTTTGTCTCCTTCTCTTCCTATCTGTCTGACCTCTCATCAGTCTTCTTTGCTGCATCTTCATCTAGGCCACACCATTATGGATGTCCCCCAAGGTTCAGTCTTAACCCTTCTTCTTTTCTCTCTTTACACTATTTTGCTAGAGGTTTCCATCAGTTCCCATAGTTTTAATTATCATTTCTATGCACATGACTCCCAGATCTGCTTATCCAGACTTAACCTCTGTCCCCATCTTCAGTCTCACATCTATAATTGCCTTTTAGACATCTTGACCTGGATGTCCCATAGACATCTTAAAATCAATGTACCCAAAACTAGACTATTGCAATAGTTTTTTGTTTAGTCAACATGCTCAATTATCCTTAGTTTATCCTGTATATATCTTGTTTGTATGTTGTCTCACCAATTAGATTGTGATTTTAAGAGCAGGGTCTGTTTTATTTTTTTATCTCTCCCCTCCCCACACACCATTTCTTTATATCCCTAGACCTTAGCATAGTTGCTGGCCCATATTAGGAATTTAATAAGTGCAAGTTGACTGACTGATCATTCTGTGAGACAGATATTGTGAGAATTCTTATCCCATTTTATTTATGAAGACCTGGAGCATTTTTCAAAGACTTGCTCCAGTTGTCACAATGACTTGCAAAACCAAGACTAAAAGCTATGTTATAACCAAAGTATAATTAATTTTGGAGTACCAGACATGATGTGATAATGGTTTAGTTAGATAAAGTGAACCAAGGCAATATATTACTCCTTCCAAGTAAATGAGAACTTTAACATTTAAGTGTTACTAATGGTGAACATTTTAGACTTTTAGTAAACTGGGAAAAGTACATCATCTCTTATGTTCAACCTTATAAGTAACTGCCTAGTCTATCTATTATTTAAATACTTAGTCAAGGATAAGATACAAAAGTCTTGACTTAAAAATTATAAACATGCATACACATATGTATATTGAGTACACATATTATATATATGCATAACATATATATATAGATATATATATTTCTTTTTTAGCCTCATATCCTATTACTCTAACCACTGCCTTTTTAATTTAAATGAAGGAGAGAAGGGAATAATTACTTGTATAATGCATATTTTTTTTCCTTTTTGGAGGGCAATTGGGGTTAAGTAAATTGCCCAAGGTCACATGGCGAGGTTTTTGTTTGTGTGTGCATTAAGTGTCAGAGGCCTGATCCGAACTCAGGTTCTTTTGACTCCAGGGCCGGTGCTCTACTCACTGCACAACCTAGCCGCCCCAATAGTACATCTCTTTACAAAGATGTATGTATATATGTTTATGTGTCCACAACTGTGGAACATAGCACATAACATTGGGTTGTTGAGGGGTTTTTATGTATTGTTTCAATTATGTTGAGTTTTTCTTGTCTTTTTATTCGTTTTTCTTTTTTGGGGGGAAGAAAGATATTTGTAATAAGGGTGACTATCTTGGGAAAGAATGGGGTGGAATACAGGAGAAAGTCTAGGCAGTGTTAAAACAAGATATCAATAGCATGTATTTTGAATGGGTTTTCATTTCTGGTTAGGGAGCAATGTTTTATCTGCAACTACAAATCTCCCTCTGTGGGAGAGTCATATGCACAACATCTGCTCTGTTGAGATTTGCACTTTGTGTTATATAAAGACATTCATTCATTTGTGTTGCATAAAGACATTCATTCATTTATTTATTCATTCACATAATGATTGTTTAAGTGCCTACCATATGAAAGGGATATTCATTTCAATGAATTTATCAATTGGATAAAGTCAGTAAGAGATGATGAAGCTTCTTGCATTCAGTGTGCTTCATACTATATTGCATAAAAAGAATAAAAAATAGTCTCTGGCCTCGTGGAGTATAAAGTCTGGAAACAAGACCTGTAGAAAATCAACTGTAATCTATAAAATTCAAAAGTACAGTTATAGTGATAATAGTGCTACTTTACTTCTGAGTAGGTATTGATTACTTCTGGTTGGGGCAGATCAGAGATTTGACACAGCATTTGGTTTTAAAGTAGGGTGGGACAGTCAGACCTGGGATGTGGGGGTTAAATAAGTAGAATTTTTCAGATTCTCTCCAAATTGAATTTATGTTTATATAAAGGAACAGTGAAAGGATTCTTTCTACTTCCTATTGCCTCAAATTTTAAAAATACCTTTAAAAAAATAAAGAGTGAGTTGGCAAATTCTCTTTCACTAAGTGACAGGAATAGTCAAGATCACCCCCGAGGAAGAGTGCAAAAATATCCAGAGGGGGGAAATAGCACCCACTTACTTTTAGAAATCTAAGCTCTATGTCAGAATTCAATTTTACAAGAATAACCTTGGTCAAACTGGTTAGAACACACATTATTAGAAATAGAACATTCATCTTCTTTGAGGGGTGGGGTGGGTGGGGATTCACATTTAGAAACATGTGAAATTCTCCTACAAAAGATCTACATTTATGCAGAATAACTATGGAATTTAGGCATCAAACAATGACATAACAATCTGGATTGGGAGGAAGTTGCACAGAAGGACAGCATTTATTAACTTGCAGATGGCCTTACTCTAGTTGGCTGAAACTATTATGTCTTGGGAACAGGAGTGAACTCCAAATGCCAGAAGCCATCCCAGATGGCCTAGCCAACATACTAAAGAATACATTTCAATAATCATTTAAACAGCAAGCATAACACTTACAGAAATTGGCATTCAGCTCACTTCTGGGTAATAGAACCCTTCCCTCATGAGGAATTTCAGGGCACATCAGTAGAAACATCTAAAAATTTTATTTTGATTTACTTAAAAAAATCAATATCAGGATTTGAATCGTCAACTTGAAACATAAATTTAGAAGCAAGCCAACAAAATTTACTCCAGTCTCACTATATGCAATAAATATAATATGCTAGGTCCAATAAATATAATATACTAGGTCCAATAAATATAATATGTGTGAAAGAGAGACAGAGCTAGAGTAGGTCCCTGTTTTCACTGAACTTTTAGCCAAATACAAGAGACATGACATAATGACATAAAAATGAAATTATCAATAAAAGGCTTAAAGAACAGTTAGAGACACAATAGGAATGATTTCTCAAGGTAATGATTAATAATAGCAGCTAATAAACATTTAGAGTGTACAAGTTAGTATTCTGGGCAGCAAGATCTATACTAATTGCTAATCAAATTATACATTTCAATTTTTTTCTCTAGTAATTCTAACTTTCATACATGCCCTAATTTTGGGTTGATGGACTTTTTAAATTTTGGGAGCCATAGAAAATGTTTGAAACAGAGCAGAATGCTAATTAAAACAATTGGAATTTGATTCAAGACCAAAATGGTCTGAAATGAGAAGCTAAAATTTCTCTCAGATGATGGATTGTCCAGTTGCTTAGATAGAGATGAGAACAGGGACCATGTGATTATTAGTTCTCATGTTCAGTGTATCTGTGCTTCCTTTAATGGTGGTGTGATATGAAGTATCTGAATGAATGAATACATGAATGAGTGAGTGAATGAATGTAACTTTAAATTTAACTGTATTTTCTCTTATCAACAACCTTTAGCCTAAATATTTATGTAATTCATTGCAGCATGCTTGTCAATAATTTAGTTTCATCAATCTATCTTTAGACTTGAAAGAAATACGGTCTACAGAAACAATATTACACATTCTATCGATTCAATAGATAATTTTATTAAATAAAATAACAATGTGACGACATTCCAAAAATAAATTTAACATGGAGACAGCTAGGAGTTAAGATGACCTGTGTTCAAATCCAGCCCCAGATCCTTAGTGGCTGTGTGACCCTAGACAAGTATTTTCACCTCTATCAGCCTCATTTCCTATTTTGTAAAATGAGGCTAACAATTACACCTGCTTTATTATAGACTTTAGAGAATTTCCCTGTGATTCTCTCTCTTTCATTCTTGCCTGAGCTATTTTATATCCCACTGGGAGAGCTCATTCTCTCTGTGTGTGGTCTGGTAGTCAGTCAGTAAGCATTCATTAATGTGCTAGTAGCTATGCTAAATTATGGGGATATGAAGAAAGGTCAAAGACAGTCTCTGCCCTCAAGGATCTTGCAATTTAATTGGGAAGACCACCAGCAAATAAGAATTCCAAACAAGCTGCATACAGGAGAAATAGGGGGAAATTAAACAAGAGAAGACATTAGAATTAAGAGATACTGGGAAATATTTTTAGGTGAAAGTTTAATTAGACCTTGAAAGAAACCAAGGAGCCCAAGAGGTAGGTGAATATGAGAAGGGAGAACATTTCAAGCAGAGGGGACAGCTAAGGAATATGCCCAGATGTATACTCTCATGTTTTTGCCTTCTCTGATTCTTGTTTGTTTTTATCTTAGTTAAATGGTTTTATCTGCTATTCTCTGTGTATTTTTTTTTTGCATAACTGATATTTTGTGGGAAAGGACTTACTTGAAAATGTTTTGTATATATAATATATACGTATGTATATTTATATGTATGTGTATGTTTGTATTTTGTATATATAAAATATATATTCATATATACATACTTGTGTGTATGTGAAACTTCCACCTCCCCCTTAAAAATGGTAATAAGAAATAAAGCCTGAACTTAATTTTTTACCATACTAATACTATTTAGGGGGCAAATAAATATAATTTTTGCTCAATATATTTTATCTGAGGAGATCAAAGAGGAATATCTTGCTAATCTCTTGCTTTTCCTCTTGGCAGAAATCAAAGTCTCCTTGTAGAAGAGATGGTTGAGGAGACTAGAGATATTATTTATGCCTTCCTGCAAAACACACACAAACACACACACACACACACACACACACACACAATCTTTAAGTATCTAAGACTTATATAGTACTAACATTGCCAAAGAATTCTACATGTTAACTCATTTTTGATGATCTCTTTAGATCCTTGCAACAATCCTATGAGATAGACGTGATTATTAACTTTATCTTACAATAAAAAAAAAAATGAGTTTGGTAGGGGTTAAGTGATTTGCCCAGAATCCCATGGATATCTGAGTTGGGATTTGAACTGAGGACTTTTTGACATCAAGTCCAGTGTTCTTCTCTATTATACCACCTGGCTGCCTCTAAATCTGCTGTTCTCCATGTTATAAATCCAAATACCTGATTCCATTTTCTAAGACTTGATTTTGTCTCCTTAACTTTCTCATTACCCTTCTCTGTATATGTTCCAGTGCATTAATAAGTTATTTAAGTTATGATGTTTAAAATATCACAATCATTTGGGTGTTGTCTGTTCAGGGAAAACATAAAGTGGGATTATTATCATTCTTGTTTTAATACTGTATTTCCATTAATGCAGAATATGTTAGTTTTTCAGCAGTATATTATTATATTGCTGCTTCATTGTACACTTGCAACTAATGTCCATGATTCTTTATTTACACAATTCTTAAAAGTTATGTCTCACCCATACTTTAGTCATGTTATTAATTTTTTCAGATAAGTACAGACTTTATATTTTTTCCTATTAAGTGTCACCATTTGAAATTCTAACCATTTTTCTAGCCCATTTATGTTTTTTAGAACCTGGTTATGTTATTCATTAAATATATTGTTTTATACACAAATTTGATAAATATGCTAATTATTTCATCCTTTATGGTATTCATTAAAATGTTGAACTGCGCCAGTAGGTATCAACTGATTTTATTAACACAATGAAGTCACAGATTCAGATTTTTAAAGTTTTAAAAGGAATTTTAAGTAAATTCCATTTATTACTATTTGGGATATTCCCAGTAAAGTTTGTTAATGGCAGGTTGGTATACTGTGTTGAAATTTGACAATCCCTTGAATTTGTTATTCTTGTTCATTTGTTTCAATCATGCCCAATGCTTCATTACCCCATTTGGGGGTCATGAGATACTAAGGTGATTTGCTATTTCCTTCTACAGCTTGTTTTACAGATGAGGAATGGAATCATACAAATAGTAAGTTTCTAACGATAGATTTGAGTTCAGGAAGATGAGTATTCCTGACTTCATGCCAGAAGTGGCCTTTGTTCCACCTGCATGCCCTATACTTGGAATACATTGATTTAAAATATATTTAGTTTGATAAGCTCTAGACATATATGAGCATCCATCCATTTCTTATTACTGTTACAATCAAGGCATTCTTATTGGCTCTGCCCTCAGCTACAGGAAATTTCTACTTTCCCATATATCTAATATTTTATAAGAGAGCACACACAATAAGAACAATTTATTTAAATGAACAAATACTGTCATGGTAAGGAAATATATCATCAGTCAACTTGCTCTCCAACAAAGTACTCTGTCTCTTCTGTCACACCAGGAATAGATATTTGTTATTCTAACCTGATAGTCATATAGTATGGTCCTAGTCTCAAAATTACCTCACAGAAGCCAGAAATCTTGTGATAACAGTGTGTCTTTGATCATAAGTACCTTGCTTTTTCTAGAAAATGTGTGGTTTCTAATCTTAGAGAATCAACTGAAATAATTTTTAAAATAACTTCAATAAAATTGTAGGACATAATGCAAGCTTAGAAAAGTCATCAGACATTTTGTATTTACTAAGAAACTGAGAGAAAAAAATTTAAAGTGAGATTCTATTTAAAGTACCTTTGTAATAGACAAAACAAGTGGGAGTCTACCTACAAAGATATGCTCGTGATATATATGAATTCAACTGCATAGCCCTCTTTATAGAAATAAAAAAGGCAAATGATTGGAATGATATTCAAAGACAGATTGGAAAGATTCTCCACAATTGGATCATTCCAATAAAATAAAAAATTATATTACAACAGATAGTTCTTTAATTTACACAATTCAAGGCATGCTAACAATACACAATTAAAGCCATGCTAACAATCAAATTACTCAGGGATATTTTCCCTAGAACTAGACAAAGTAATATCTTTCCATCTTCATTGTATATCACTCCTCTTCCTTGACCCTGCAATCCAACCAAACTGATCTTCCTATTCTTCACACCCAATACCCCAACTCTAATGTTTGTGCCTTTGAAATGGCTATATCTTCGTCCTTCATGCTTGTAATGTACTTCCTTCTCCATTGTGCCTTCTGAATCCCTCTCTTACTGTAAGGCAAAACTCAAGTTCACCTTCTGCATGAAGGGTTTCAGAAAGAATAGCATTAACTGTCCTTCCCAAAATACCATGTATTTAACTTCTTTCTATCTGTATTTACTCTATATTTATTCTGTGAATATTTGTCTATGTACATGATCTTTCATGTAATGAATGTAAGCTCCTTGAAGGCAGAGATGATTTTATTTTCATCTTCATATACTCAGCAACTAACACAGTCATACAATGAAGATTTGTTGATTGATATTTTTCAATAGTAAAGTTTATCGATGCAAGAAATTAATTCAACAAGACTCAGAAACAATGGTAGTAGCATGGTGCTTAATAAACCAAAAGATATCAATTATTGGAGTAAGGATTCCCCATTTTACAAAATGTACTAGGAAAACTTGTAAAGTAAAATGATTCAGTAGAGAGTTCTTGCATTAACAAATAAAAGAAAATAATTATATGAGAAAAAAGACAAGTTTGATTACATAAACCTGGGAGGTTTTTCGAAAAGTAATATGTGTAGTTAAAATTAGAAAAGGAGACAAATGGAAAAGAAGCTCCACAGAAAATGTTCCATATCCCAAATATATAAACAATTTATGCAAATAGTAACAGCAAAGATTATTCCTCAATAAGAGAAATTTTCTAAGGGTTATGATCAAGGAGTCCTCAAAGGAATACAAACTATCAACTATCATATGAAAAAGTGTTTCAAATAAGTAATAGCAAGAAAAATGCAACATAAAAAAAAAAAAACCTCTGAGATGTTGGCTTCATACTCATTAGTTTGGCAAAGATGATGAAAGAAGAAAATAGCAACTGTTGGAGGGGTCTTGGGGAAAAAAAGGAAAACTAACTCATGGCTGATGGAAATGTCAGTTGGTTTAACTATTCTTAAGTAACAAGTTATTGTTACTTAATAATTGCTAGTCTCACCAATTAATTACTTAAAAACAAGTGTTCCTAAGTAATTAATTCATCAAAAAACATACATTAAAAGATCTGTTATGTTCCAGGCACAGTGGTAAAACCAAATAAAGACAGCAATCCAAGTGTCTGGGACTGATTTTTATCATGTCTTGTCATTTACTGACCTGGTGAGGTTTAAATCTGGAGAAGAGAAGGCTTAGAGGATCCATGAAAGTTGTCAAGTAGCTGTTTAGCTGTCACCTAGAAGATGAATTATGTGTGTTCTAATTGATTCCAAAAAGAAGGAATAAGCATAATGGATGGAAATTACAGAGGAGTAGATTTTAGCTCATATGAAGAAAAGCTGCCTACCAATTACAACTGTTTCAAAGAAAAATGAAATTTCTTGGAAGGCAGTAAGTTAACTGTCATTAAATATCAAACCCTTCCTATCTGCAAAGTTCAGAAGTAGGTATAAAGATAAATAATTCAATGCTTTGAAGATATTCATAATTTTTTAGAATACAAAAAGTGATGAAATTTGGATTAAAAAGATATAATAAAATGAAAACTATGGTGGTCTAAAAACCTCTGATTTTTTTGGTTCTCGTCTCTGTCACACCAGATTGTTTCTTACTTCATGCTTTTCTATGGTAGCATCTTTTGCTGATTGTTTTTCTTGAATCTTTTGTCCCTTGAAACTTCTATGCTAGGCATTTCAGTAGCAGGTTGTTATGGGAATGGGAATTTAATATCTTCCCTGCCCCTAGGCCCTTTGATAGGCTGCAGTGACTCTGAGAACCTTCTTTGATTTGAAAATATACTCTGCCCCCTAATAGGCTAAATGTGGTCACATGGAGCCTGTGGTGGGAGGCTTGTTTTTCAGGAATGCCCACACCTGGTTGCTTTTTGATTGGGCAGTGGGTCTAGAGGGCTGTGACATTCTCTGATCCAGGAGAAGGCTTTA
Source organism: Gymnobelideus leadbeateri (assembly GCA_011680675.1). Taxonomy (NCBI): domain Eukaryota; kingdom Metazoa; phylum Chordata; class Mammalia; order Diprotodontia; family Petauridae; genus Gymnobelideus; species Gymnobelideus leadbeateri. Next base: position 302,861 of record WOXC01006770.1, read on the forward strand.
TATACCCTGATGTGAGGTTTTGCCTTGGAGTTCACTTTGAGAAGAGTTTCCTGATTTGACCAGATGAGACTCTGGGCAGCTGTTGAGCCCCTTGGCTTTGAAAACCCAGATGTTGGTAACTGACTCTGTATGGATGTAATGGTCAGACAGTTGGAAGCTTGTCTGCTGATCTGTTTCTCTGTCTGCTTGTAACTTCTGCTTGTAACTTTTTTGTATTCTCTGAAGTTCAGGGTGGTGACCTTCTTTCCCCTGAAGTAGGTAAAAGACATATGTTTGATTAAAGCAAGATTGTTAATCTATTCTGAGTTGCTTTCCTTTAGAAAAGCAGATCTAAGAACCTGTGTTGGCAGCCACCCTGGGTATGCTAGGGTGCTTGCCGCTACACAGGTATATTCTAGTTAATTCCAGGCACCTCTCTCCCTGTTACATCAGATTTGAAAAAACAAATCTGAAATTCCTCCTGTGAAACCCATATTTATCTGATTTAGTGTTTCCCCTCAGCTGACCAGTTTATGACTCATCTTTCCATGCATACAGAGCCAAAGTTTATTCATCCATTGCTAGTATTTTAGGTTTTTGTTCCTCTCACAGGATTTGTGGAGTTGTGCTGACCTTATGGAGGAGACAGGATCACTGGAATCTTTTCTAATCAGGAGGAATGGAATGAGAACTTGTAGAGCCAAGAGTAAACAGAATCCTCCTTATTGAATCAATATTAAATTCTCCTTCTGTGGTCTGGGGACCGCTCTGCTTCAAGTACAATTGCATCCACTTTGTCAATATCCTTATTTTGTTTCCCCTACCTCCCACTCTGTACTCTTCCCTTGGGGACCCAATTATGCCTTCTATTGTACAAATTAAACTCACCAAATAAAGGCTTTTTGCTTTTAACATTACTGTATAGTCTGACTTTTTTGTGTATAACTTGCAAATATCTTTAAAGTTACATGAAGACTACAGTGGACAGGAACACAAACCAATGAATGAAGACTACAATTTAAGCAGCTTAATGATATTCCTTTGAAACTGAGCCACAGGTATGAAATGTGAACTTCAATTGTATTTGTCTTATAAGTCCCTTAGTTAACAAAATAAAATAAATCTTCATATGACATTTACCCAAGGATTTGTTAAGAATAAGTTCTTCATGTGAAGAACTCAATAATAATTCTATGATAGAATTATATATATGGGAAAAGGGTATTTCTAAAAGAAGTGTTTATTTTTATTTCTTCAATTTTTTCTTAAAAATCTAGGAGAGAAAACATAGGATCTCATTTTGAATCTCAATGACAAAATGAAGATAGCTTTTCTATTACTTATATAATCCCAGTTCATAGCTATTGAATTTATTATTTCCATCTATGGAATGAAGAGTTTCCTTTTGGTAACTCCATAGAAATAATTCTTCATTATTCACTGATTCATAAAACCTAATCCCTGAATTGAGAGTATGATTAGCCTCCTTAACTATTCCTTTCATCAGTGATGGTTGCTATGAGAAAATGATTAACCGAAATATAATTTATGGTGGGTGCCAATGATGATCAAAACAAAATCTGAAGTGCTGGTGGAAAGGAGCCATAGAATCCATCACTGGAAAGTGGTACACTACAAATGGCTTGTCCAATTGGGGGGATGATATGTGACATTCTGAATCTTATTCTCTCATAAACTCTGAGAACACTGAAATTAATCATATTGGAGAAAATAGCACCACTTGAACTTTACAGTAGCATTAAAAGGAACATTTCTAAAAGGTCTTTGTAAGATACACAACATTCAGACAGTAAATATGACTTCAAATCCTTTTCAGAACTTCATAGAGAAAGATTAGGTCTGTTCCTTTTGGTCAGGAGAGTTACTAGTTCTTTTTTTTAGGAGAATCCTATGATTTTTTTCCAAAATACTTGAGATTCATTGACAATGAAGGTTTAAATAGATGGCTTCCTCCTAATCTGATAATGATTGATTACCTCCAGTGGATCATTTTCTCCATACGTGGTTTCATGTTCCCCACTACATGATTGAAGCTGTTTTCCTATTAATAACTGTTGCCATTGGGTTTCCCCCTTGGACCTTCTTGGACTCAAGTTTAATTCAGGGCTTCTTTGTTTATTGTTGCTATGGTTGTCATTATTATAGTAATTTATCATTAGTAGCTTTCTTTTTCCCACCTAATGCAAAAAATGGGTGGTACAATGGAAAGAGTTTTGGCTTTGAAGACAGAGGATCTGTGTTCAAATGCTGTCTTTCATGTTTACTGCCTATGTAACAGTCCTCATTCCACTGTCTAACAGATAAGATTGTTGTTACAGATGTTCCTTTAAAGTACTTCTTGTTCTTTGTCCTATTATTTTCAAAGAGGACCAGTGACTTTAAAGTATTATATTAATGTGTGATATTTACGATATCCCCACCCACCCCAGTCTATCTCCTCCTTCAATTTCAAACTGGCCTGCCTGTAGCATTCCCCCCAACCCCAATGTGGGGGTGTCTCTTTCAGCATGTGGTATAAATATTATTATAATCCCTGTTTTACAGATGAGTAAACTACAATTTAAAGAATAGATTTTTTTCTATTCAACAAGAATCTAATTAGGTTCCTAGTATATGGTAGGTTTTATATTAGATAATAAGGATAAAAAGACAAAAATGCAACACTCTCTACCCTCCAGAATTTATACTCTAATTGAAGAAAAGCAATATGTACACAGACAATTACAAAATATATGCAACAGTAAGACAAAGTAATTGGGTGGGGTCACACCCTTCTGATTTACCCCATCAGACAGTACTTGGGGGCTAGATTTTGAGGCTAGTAGCAAAACATACTTCTAGAGCATGCTAGGTTTTTCAAAACTTTTTTTTCCCTTAGAACAGCTCTGTAAGGTATGCCATGTAAGTTACTTTCTCCACTCTGGATACTGGAAATTGAAGGATAGAGGAAATTGAAATTCACAGAAGTTTAATTATCTGCCCATAGTACACAATTAGAAGGTATCTAAACCATGATTAAACTGTTTTCCTGACTACAAGTCCAATCCTTTATGTACCAATACATTTTTATATTTATATATTTTTATTATATTTATTTATTATAAATAATTTTATAACTATAAAAATTTGTTCTAAAAACAAAATTTTATAATTATATAATTTTATATAATTATAAATAATATTTAATATAAATAACAAATTATGTGTGTATGTATATATATACATGTACGTAAATATGTATGTGTGCCTATATGTATATATATTTAATTAAGCACCTACTAAGTGCCAGACACTGTGCTAATTGCTGGGGATACCAACAAAGGTCCTTACTCTTAAGAAGCTCACAATTTAATGAGTAAGGCAGCTTTCATACAACTATGACCAAATAAGAAATGGCATGACATACATTGCAGGTGGTCATCAAAGATAAGGTACTAACATTAAGTGGGAATAGGAAAGGCTTATTGAAGAATGTAGGATTTACCCTAGGGCCTGAAAGCAGGCAGGGAAGCTACAAGGTAGAGATGAGAGAATTCTAGGCCTGAGAGACAGCCAATAAAAATCCCTTGAGTGGGGAAACAGTGTCTTCATGTGAGAAACAGCAAGGATGGCAATGTCACTTGCTCATGAGTACATGGAGATGAGTGGGTTATAAAAAGGCTGGAATGGCAGCACATGGTCATTTTGTAAAGAACTTTGAAAATCAAACAGTTATTTTGTATTTTGATACTGGAGGTGATTGGGGGCTACTGGAATTTACTAATAAAATGCTGTTTAATGGTGTTCTTCATCCTTCATTTTTGAAAAGGACCAGTGGCATCACTGATGATGTCTTGAATTGTGAGTGAATTGGATTTAAGTGAGGCAGAGTTTAAGAAAGTGATCAGCCCTACTCTGTTCCATCCTGTAGCAGAAAGAGTATTGGTCTCGAAATCAGACCTTGGTTTAAGTGCCACCTCTAACAGTTGGGAGTCGGTAGCACCTGGGAAAAAGGCTTCCTTTTTCTGATCCTAATTTTTCATCTGCAAAATGGAAATAATGGCTGCACTCACCACCTCACAGAATCCTTGTGAAGCATTTGCTTGGTGCATCTTAAAATTAAAAAAGAAAAGAAAAATTATCAGTAATAGGAAACTCAATTGATAAAGCTGGGGGTAGGCAGATTATCTGTAGCTACTAAGTAACTGAGTTACTATTTTTATATTCCATCCTATCTCCAAATATCCCATTCTTTCCAAGCTGCCCCTAGACCTGCTTTATTATTTCAATATAAGGAAATTATATTGAATAATGGTTTCTTTTCTGGTTTCTTTTCTGAAGCTTTTCATTCAGTGGATAGGTGGTGATGAGGAATGGGGAATAGGCAAGCTAATTGAGAAAAGTGTGATGTAGGGCTTCCTCAACTTCAAACATGGAGCAGAGCTTGAATATCAGTGTTATTCTTGCATGTTTCTGTACTTATAGGTTTGCAATTATTTTAGTAAATCCTTAAGAGTTTTTTTTGTAGATTTTTATAAATAAGTGAATAGCTGTGTAAAGTGATGAATTTCTCTCTTTCCTTGTTATATAAAGTCAGCATTCCATTTTTTGTCCTATCAAGTTTTGGTGAGCATCTGATATTTCATGATTTATACATTTTATGACAGGTTTCTACAATGAGGTTAATCAAGGTCTTCATTGTGTTTTTATTTGAATGTGCTCACATCTCCTATTCCAGCTATTTACCTCCATGTGAGCTATGTTCCTGCTGCTGAATGTTTCCTTCCTTATTACTTATTGCTGCCATAGTCTCTACTGTGGATTAGTTCTGCTCTCTTGCCTTTGGTTTAGCATCTGGAGACAAACATGAAGATTTCAGATAAGCTTTCAGCTATTTAAAAATCTACATCCTTAGGTATTATTATCTCTTATTAATCAAAATTAAAAATTCTTCTGCATTTTATACATACTTTACCTAGTGTTATTATAACATAAAAAGAGCTAAATGAAATATCTTGTTGATAGTATAAAATACTTCACATTTAAATATAATTTGTAGGGAAATTTTCTACATTTATCAAAATATCCATTTCAAATTGGAAACTTTAAATATTTCTAACTCTTGTTATCCACATGATTAGCTCAAACATGTCTATTTTCATAGGAGGGACATGAAATTTAGAAGGGGAAGTCCATAAGATTAAATCTCAACTCTGCATTTCACTGGGTGTGACCTTGGTTTCTTCAGTTGTAAAATGAGGTTGTACTAAATGGTCTCTGAGGTTTTCTTTAGTTGAAAATCTTATGAGCTTCAGTTAAAAGCACCTAGACTACTTAAGTAGATGCTCCAAATAATTTGATCTCTCTCTGTAGACAGTTAACCTCTAACCTAATTAATTACAGCTTTCTTATCCTCTTAACTTCTATTTACATTCCATGCAGAGAAAATCCAAACACTTAACCAGAGTAATTTAATCCCAGAGTGGTAGAGATTACAGAGGAAAATTAAATACAGAGTCAGAGATTCAGGATGGGAAATCAGACAGCTTCTTACCTCCTATTGCCAGGTTTGTCACTAAATGGCTTCATTATTTTATTTGAAAGATCTGAATAAAATATTCCCTATTTTTATATATTTTATTATTACATAAATATTTCCCAGTGACATTTACAAATTTTTAACATTTATTTTTTAAAAATTTGAATTCTAAATTCATTCCCCCTTCCCATGTTTTCCCCACTCATTTAAAAGGCAAGTAATATGATGTTGATTATACATGTAAAGTTATGAAAAACATATTTCCATATTAGGTATGTTGTAAAGAAAATACATTAAAAGCAAGAAAAATAAAGTAAAAATGTATGTTTCAATATACACTCAGAGTTCATTATTCCTCTCTCTGGAGGTAGGCAGCATTTTTCATCATTTGTCCTTTGTATTGTCTTGGATCATTGCTGTGATCAGGGTATTGAAGTCCTTCACATTAGATCATCCTTACAATACTGCTGATATATATATATATGTGTGTGTGTGTGTGTGTGTGTGTGTGTGTGTGTGTGTATGCATATAGTGTTCACCTGGTTCTTCTCATTTTATTTTTTTTTTAAAGCAATTGGGGTTAAGTAACTTGCTCAAGGTTACATGGCCAGTCATTATTTATGTGTGGGTGCTCATTTTCTGAGGCCAGATTCGATGCCGGGTCATCCCAACTCCAAGGCTGGCGCTCTTACTCACTGCACCCCCTAGCCACCCCCTCATTTTACTTTTAGAGCAGATATTCTTAATGTTTTCTTGTGTTATGGACATTTTTGGAAGTCTTGTGAAACATGTTCTGTCTCTTATAAAAAATGGCTTTAAATGCATAAAATGACAAGGTGTTAAACTGAAATATCATTATCAAAATGTTATAAAGATATATTCATGGATGCTAGGTTAAGAATCACTGCTGAAAAAGCACATCAGACATGAGTGCCATGCTCTATGATTTTTACTACTTGGAGATTTGGAGACTCTGAATCAGTGCATTTCATAGACAGAAAATACCTAAAGAATAATCCCTACTACAGCCTATACACTAAGGTGCCATCAAACTTCTGTCAGAAGGTTTCCAGTGAAGAGAAATCTACTATGTCCTTTGAGCATTGTACTTGAGCAATAGTTGCTGGGAAGTCTGGTTTTCCTGACATTGAGCCTACTTTTTCTTCTTTGCAATTTCTAACCATTGCTCATGTGTATCACCTCTGGGGTCAAAAAAGATCAAATTACTCATATAGATGAAAAATAGAATTATTTGCAAACACTGAAGGAATACTGACAGTGGGAAGGGATGTTTACTATGAACCAGATAGTGAGAAGAACTTAAAAAATATTATCTCTCAATCCTCAAAACAACCATGTGAAGTAAATGCTATTATTCTCTTCATTTTATAGTTAAGGAAATTGAGACAGAAGGTCAATGACTTGCCCACACAACTAGTAAGTATTTGAGTACAGATTTGAACTTCAGTCTTCATGACTTTCAATTTCAGCATGTCAGTTTATCTTTGCCTCCATATAAACTAGTCAAAACAGAGGAAAACACAGATATATACCAGGTGCTTAGTGTTTTAAGTTTGAGTTGAATCTTAAGTCGGTAAGGAAACAGAAACAGGGAAAGGAGAAATTGGAATATAAAAGAGGGAAAATGTATTTAAGGAGATTAGTTATGACCAAAACAAACCTTAAGTTTGGAAAGAGGACAGTAACAAAAATAGTTAGAAATAAAAAAGAAAAGTTGATAACTTGAAAATATAAAGTGAGAGTAGTAAAAAGAAGAAAATGTATAAGAGAATATAATGGAAATCAACAATGAATTATTTATAACTAAGAATGTAAGTGGTATCCAGTTACCCATAAAATGGAAGAAGGTAGCAAAATGGATAAGAAAACAGATTTCACCATTGTGTTATCTATAAGAAACATGCTAGAAATATAAAAAAAAAAATCACGCAGCATATTAAAAAAAAAGGTTGGAGCAAAAGCCATTATTCCTTGGCCACACACACACACACACACACACACACACACACACACACACACCACATACTCACACACCAACCACAACCAACTAACAATTATTTCAGATAAGGCAGCATCAAAAATAGACAACTTAAAGAGACAAAGTAGAAAACTGTATTTCTCAGAAAGGTATTATACATAAAAATGGATTTTAAAACTATATGTAAATATATACATGTATACACAGACATACATGTATATTTTATATATACACAAATATATGTATATGTGTGAATGTCCAAAGTTATGTCTTCTAAATACTTAAGAGAAAAATTATGTGAATTTCAACGAGAAAGAGATGTGAAAACAATAATAATGGAGGGAACTAAATTTACTCCATTATTCTTCAATAAATGTAACAAAAAATAAACAAGAAAGAATTTGAGAATCTAAATATCATTTGATTGATACAAAAAAGAAAAAGAACACATCAAGGATTGGAAAAGCAAGCAAAAATTGTAGAAAACAAGTTTTAAAATCATAATTAAACACCAAAATAGAAATCCTGAAAAATTAAAGAAGAGATTATCAAAATTGAAAAAAAAATTGGATTAATAAACTAGAACTGTTCAAAAGAAAACTAATAGCATACCCCATTAGCTAAGTTGATTAAAATAAGAGGAAAACTAAACTGCTAATGTGAAAAAATGAGAAAAGAATTCACAGCAAATTAATAAGAAATAAAAGATTTTATCAGAAAGTATTTTCCACCTATTACATGCCAAAAAACCCAAATATGGGTTTTAATTTATGAAACAAATTACTATCTACAGACATATGAAATAAACAGAGAATTTAAGCAACGTAATTCCAGAGTGAGAAGCTGAGAAAACCATAAGTGAATTTCCAAAAATAAATCTCCAGGACCAGATGAGTTTACAAGATAATGTGATCAAGTATTCAAATAATAATTAATTCCCCTATTACATAAGGTATTTTTAAAAATAGTAAGAGAAGAGATCCTACAAATTATTTCTGCAATATAGATATGATCTTGATATCTAAACCATGAAAATCAAAAGTAAACAAAGAAAACTAGAAACCAATATCCCTAATGGAAACATAAAATATCCCTAAATTTTAAAATAAATTATTAGAAAAGAAACTAAAATTATAAAGATTATACACCATCATCAAGATGCATTTATATCAGAAATGCTGGATTCGTTTAATATTAGAAAAACTATGTACCTAAGGGGCATATTTAATTTTTTAAAAATCACATATATCCAGAGATGGAGAAAAAGCTTTTTAACATCCTTTTTTTTTTTAAAAATTGAGTTCCAAATTCTCAGCCTTCCTTCAGTATCTCCCCAGCACAGTGAGGAGGCAAGCAACATGAAACATATACATGTAAAGTTATATAAAATATATTTCCATATTAATCATGTTGCAAGAAAAATAAATAAAATGACAAAAAGACAATCTAAATTCAGAGTTCATCATTTCTCATTCTGGATGTGGATGCCATTTTCTATCATGAGTCCTTTGGAATTATAGTGGTTCACTCTCATGATTAGAGTGGCTAGGTCTTTCACATTGCTTATCTTTGCAATATTTTGTTACACTTCACTTTACTTTGGTTCATATGGATATTCCCATGTTTTTCTGAAATCATTCCCCTCATTTCTTATATTACCATAGTGTTCCATCACAATCACATACCACAGCTTGTTTAGCTATTCCCCAGATATTTCTCTTAATTTCAATTTTTTTTTCTCCTTGGGATACTATCCTGGTAGTGGTATTGTGGATCAAAGGTCACCGTTTTGTCACTTTTGGGGCATAGTTCCAAATTGTTCTCAGAACTGTTGAACTAGTGCATGACCCCACCAAAAGTGCATTCATCTTTTCCAGAATTTGTCCTTTTTCTTTTCTATTATGTCATAAATATGAGCTGGTAACTCAGAGTTGTTTCAATTTGTATTTTTCTAAGTTTTAGTGATCTAGAGAATTCTAGAAAATTGGTATCTTTGAGAGAAATAGCTTTTAACAAAATGCAACACCCATTTCTATTAAAAACAATAGAAAATATTGGGAAAAGTGGACCTTTCTTTAAAATGATAAATACCTACAAGTGCATACATATGTAAGTCAATAACTAAAACAATAAGTTTTTATTTGTAATGAAGATAAACTAGAATTTTTTCTAATAAATTCAAATTTGAGATAGATATTTTTCACCACTTATATTTTATATAGTACTATTAAAAAGCATTATACATAATTATATATAATGATATATAAGTACATTAAAACGAATAGCTACCTTTAATTGTAATGGAGATAAACTAGAATGTTTTCTAATAAGTTCAATTTTGAAACAAAGATATCTTTGTCACCACTTTTATTTCATATAGTACTAGAAATGCTAGCCATAACAAGACAAGAGAATGAAATTGAAAGAAACAAAGTTAAAGAAACAAAATTATCACTTTTTGCAGATGACATGACAAGTGGAATTGAAGAATCCCAATGAGACAACTAAATTATTTCTGTGCAGTTGGTAACTTCAACAAGCTTGCAGGATATAAAATAAATTCATATAATTCACCAGCATTTCTATGTAATGCCAATAAAACTGAGCAGGAAGAGATAAAGAAATTCCATTTAAAATTGCTACAGAATATGTAAATTATTTGAGAGTTTATCTTTAAGATACACATAAGAACCATATTAATACAACTGCAAATAACTGCTTACAGAAATAAAGACAATTAAATGGGAAAATATTGTTTGTTGTTCATCCTTCACTCTCAAAAAGGACCAATGAAGTTGATGTCTTGACTTGTGCATGAGTTGGATTTAAGTGAGGGATCAGAATTTCCAGATGTCTCTTCATTCCTTACCAGTCAGTCTGCATAGTTTTCACTCTGTTGATATCATGTGCCCACACTTAAGTACTCCTTTTCAACTTCCGTTTATTCATTGTGTTCCTCCATTAATTTACGATCTCCTTGAAGTCAGAGACTGTCTTTCCTTTTCTTATGTCCCCAGCAGTTAACATAGTGCTTGGGAATATAATTCCTAAATATGTTTATTGTATCATTCAAATAGGTAGATACACATTTACACATATAAATGTATACATACATACACAAATGTTAAGTACTATGCTTCTCTGTCTGTTGTTTTGAGCAAAATTAACCTCAGTGGGCCATATCTGTGAAATCAGAGCTGAACTTGGTGATTTTTAGGTAGCTTTATAATTTTGTTGATATAAAAATTCTAATAAGCTATTTCTCCCTACAAAACAAAGGTCATCAAGAAAAGTAGTTGTTAGCTATTACTTTTCCATTTAAAATTTTAATATTTGATTTGTTTTAATTTTGGAGTTCACAAACATGAAATAAAATGAACATTTTATATATACCATAAAATAGTAAAATAGGGTTGTACATGAAATAAATGTGCATATGTTGATTTTCTTTTTGACTAATAATGAATTCAAAGTGATACTTTCAAAGACATCTCATTCTTTAAAGCCTTCTTTCTGTTTTATTGCATATATATTGCAATACATCAGTTTCCTTCATTATTATTTTGGGGAGTGGAAGAAAAGAGGCAGGACCATCCTATTGCTAGTACTCTTCCCACTGTTATTCTCTCCTACCCAAAATTTAGAAAAATCAATCAACCAAGTATTTGTGATGAAAGCATGCAGTCAAGGACCACAAATTGCTATGCTGTTAATTTCCAAAATTATATTTTTTATTCTACATTTTGTATCCATCATCTTTTGGCAAGGATAGAGTTTGCACAGATCTTGTTAAGTCCCTGATATTCTGGTTATCATTACAATAATAAGAGGTAGGAAATCTTTCCAAGTTATTGACCTTCACAGTGTTCTTATTGTTATCAGTTACTCCCTGTAGTCTGTATTAGTTCATATAGTTGTTTCAGGCTTCATTGAAATTGCCTGTGACTTATGTTACATTATTTTTCCATAACATTCACATGCAAAAATTTGTTCAGTTGTTGCCCTGTTTTTTGTTATCTATTTATTTATATTATCTATTATCATTTATTGTAGGACAACACATCTTACTTTCTGCTTTTTTTTTTTTTTTGGCGGGCAATTGGGGTTAAGTAACTTGCCCAAGGTTACATGGCTAGGTTTTTGTTTGTGTGTTCGTTAAGTGTCTGAGGCCAGATCTGAACTCAGGTCCTTCTGACTCCAGGGCTGGCGCTCTACTCACTGCGACACCTAACCGCCCCTACATCTTACGTTCTAATTCTTTGACTTAACAAAAAGATCAATAGTTTTTGTACACTTGGGTCCCTTTCCTTTCTACAAAGGTTTATGCCCGCTAATGGTATCACTGAGAGAAAGATTTTGTAATTTGGAGGGAATTCCAAAGCTTTAGTAGCAGTCAATTGATATGTCTGTTCCCAGGACCCTTCCAACACTTCTATTTTTTTTTATTTCCATCTTTGTCACTTACATAGTGGCAAAGTGGAGCCTGAGAGTTGATTTAATTTGCATTTAACTAATTATTGATGTGGACTATTTTTCCTTAAGCTTCATTTTTAAAAGAATGCATTTATTTTCTCCCCAACTGATCTTTTTTTTTTTCTGTGAGGTAAAAAGAAATAAGATACAAAACTTTTGCATTGAGTACTAAATGAAGGAAAACAATTCCCTACAATAGTTGTGATGCTCATTTTTTTTATCCTACTTTCACCAATCTGAAAAAATCTCTAGTTATTAGTGATTTGAATTAGTGATTACAGATATAGATTTTTTTCTTGTAATCATTGGTAACTTGCATTTCATTTCTTCCTTTGAAAATCGATTATTTATAACTTTGGACCATGTCTATTGTAGCCATTCTTACATGCTTATATAGAACCAGTGTCTGTTCTTTATAGACCTTGGACATAAGGCCTTTTTGAGAGAGACTTGCTATAAATGTATTTCTGAGTTAATTGCTTCCCTTTAAATTTTAGATGTGTTGTTTTTTTTTATATGATGTAAATTGCCCATTTAATTGTTTGTGATACTTTCTATCCCTTGTTTTAAGAGATCTTCTACTACTCGTAAATGTATTTTCCTCATGGTTCCTTTAATTTCTTTGAGGTGACCTTTTCTATCTAAGTCATGTATTCTTCAGGAGTTAATCTTGGTTGGCAGGGTGATCCATATCTACAGTGGTCCATGTCTATTTTCTACCAAACTATTTTGCAGTGTTTCCAACATTTTGTAGTGCTTAGTATATACTGGCATTTTAATGGAGGTCTTTAGATTAATTGCGCACAAGATTATTCATCTTCTTTGGTATATTACATACCTGATCTCTTCAGTTTCCCTAGATCTTGATTTCGAAGTAGTCTTGTATAATTGCAGCTTCAGTCCTGGTAGGTGATCTTCCTGGAATATAGGAAGAAACTGTGGGAAAGATACATATGAATGTACTTTTTTTTTTCTTTTTGGAGGGGTGGAAGGTAGGGCAATTGGGATTAAGTGACTTGCCCAAGGCCACATGGCTAGTTTTGTGTTAAGTGTTTGAGGCCGGATTTGAACTCAGATCCTATTCACTATGCCACCTAGCTACCCAATGAATGTACTTTTGATGAGAACACATACTTAGAGTTGGAAGGGACTATAGAAGCCACTGAATCCAACTTCCTCATTTTAGAGATGAGGAAAGTGAGGTGCAGAGGGCTTGTTCCTTGCCTAGGTTTACAAAGCTAGGGAAAATCTGAGTCAGGATTTGAACTCAAGTTTTCTCTAATTCTAAATCTAGTTACATATTCATTACAGGTAATGTCTTTCTCTATTCTGTTCTGAATATCAATTTGAATTAAAAGAAATGAGATTAAACTGTTCAAGTTTTAGCCAACTGGCTTTACTGTGAGACTTATGATCCAAGGAAAGATTAATCATAAAATATCTAGTATTCCCATAGTAACCTAATATTTGCAAAGTATTTTACCAATATTGTTCAATTTAATTCTTACCTCAACCCTGTGGGTAGCTGTCCTTGTTATCTCCATTCTACAGATGAAGAAACTTAGGCAGTATTAGCTTACATGACTTGCTCAGGGACATACAGCTAGGAAAAGCCAGAAGCTGAGTTGGAATTCAGATCCTGGGGTTCCAAGCACAGCATTTCATCTACTGTGCTACATAGTTACCTAAAGAAATCATTAAAAAATTAATGTTCAGCAGTTATCAAAATGTTTATACAATGACTCTTTGTGCCAACAAAAAACAGGAAACAAAGTGAGTACTAATTAATTGGGGAATGGCTGAAGAAATGATAGCCTATAAATGCCATCAATGTTCAGGAGTGATGACAAGCATTAGGATTTCAGAGAAAAATCATTACACTTATTTATTTAATGAATTCACTTTTGTTGGGAAGTCTAACGAAGTCTGTGCTGTAGAAGGAGACCTTCCCTTGTTAATAAGATTCCTAAGTTTTATCTCCAGCATGATTTCTCCAAAGTACAGTCAAATATGAACTCTAGGGGAAGTCCTTCCCACAACCATTGCCTTTATACACCATTCCAGTAGGAGTGTAGTTATCAACTGATCATCCTCTTCCAGAGAAAAGCATGGCCCTGTGAACACATTTGTAAGGTTTCTCTCCACAATGAATCCTCTGATAGAAACTGAGAGACCATCTCTAACTGACAGCCTTCCCACACTGAGTCCATAAGGAATTGCTCCTCAGAATGATTTCTCTAATACTGAAGAAGCCCTGAACCCCATTTGAATGACTTTCCTTATTCATAACAATGATCAGATTTTTATCTAATATGCATTCTGAGATGGGAAATAAGAGACGGATTGTTGCCTGAAGGCATTACCAACTTGATTATAGTCATAAGGTTTCTCTCAAGTTTGGAACCTCTTTTTTAAAATATGTTAAGAGTGGTAAAAGCTTTGCCTTGTTCATGATTCTCATGAGGTTTTTCTCCAGTGTGGATTCTCTGATGTTTAGCAAGATTGTAGCCCAGTGTAAAATCATTCCACATTCATTGCATTTATAATATTTCCTTTCAGTGTGAACTTTTTGATATCCAGCAATACTGGAGCCCTGACTAAAAATATTTTCTACATTGATTACATTCCTAGAGTTTTCCCCAATGTGAATTTCTCAATATAAAGCAAGACTGGAGCTGAATCTAAAGGCCTTTCTACATTGATTACATCTATAAGGCTTCTCTCCAGGGTGGATTTTCTGATGTGCAGCAAGAATGGAGGTCTCTGTGAAAGCCCTTCCTCATTGATTACATCCATAAGGTTTCTTTCCAGTGTTGAGTCTCTGATGTCTAGCAAGAATAGATGCTGAATGTGAAAGTCTTTCCACATTAATTACATTCAAAAGATCTCTCTCCAGTGTGGATTTTCTGATGTGCTGCAAGATTGCCCCTGTGTGTGAAAGCTTTTCCACAATGATTACATTCAAAAGGTTTCTCTCCAGTGTGGAGTTTCTGATGTCTAGCCAGATAGATGCTGGATGTGAAAGTCTTTCCACATTGATTACATTCAAAAGGTCTCTCTCCAGTATGAATTTTCTGATGTACAGTCCTGTGTGAAAGCCTTTTCACATTGATTACATTCATAAATTTTCTCACCAATGTGGATTCTTTGATGTGCAGCAAGACTGGAGCTCTGTGTGAAAGCCTTTCCACAACTGATTGCATTCAGGTTTCTCTCTAGTGTGGATTCTCTGATGGCCAATAAGAAATGATCTGTAGCAAACAGCCTTCCCATATTCATTACATTTTAAAAACTTTTCTCCAGTATGAATCTTCTGAAATCTATCAATATCTGAGTTCCAACCAAAGGTCTTCACACATTGATGCCATGCATATCTTTTCATTCCATGGTGAAATATAGAATAGTAAGAAAGAGATAAGTGATGAGATGAGGTTGCTTCACATCCATTATCCACCAGACTCCTTCCTAATGTGCATTTCCTGATGTGTAATCAGCTTAGAGTTCTGACTCAAGACTTCCCCACATTTATTATTTACATAGAGCATTTTTGTAGTATCACTTTTCTGATATCTAATGACATCTGAACTCCAATTGAAGGCAATTTTCCATTGATTACCTGGATACATTTGCATTTTAGGAGGCTTCTTATGGGACTGAAAAAGCTCTACCTGTTTAGTAAAGCATTTGCTATATTCACTGTCCTGAAAACAGTCATTTCCCTAGGTCATTTTCTTACAGTGATTTAGGACTTAAGGCTGAATCTCTTTCCAGTTTCATCAAATTCACAGTCACTCTTTGGATTTTTATCTACCTTAATATTAGTCATGGATTTCTCTCAAATTAAAGTCACAGAGATGATCATTCATGAATCTTTGCAGGTCACATTCTTCCAAAAATTTTCCCAGCTTTCTAGTCACCTCATTTACTTCAAACCTTGTCTCTACATTGAGGGAGAGAAGATTCTAAACATCCTCTATCATGACCTCCTTGTGTAACTCTTGCTGAGAATGGTCCAAGAGCAACCAATCCTCTTCATTGAATTCCATGACCACATCTTTAAATGAGGGTCTCTGGGTCTCAGGGGCCATTGTCTCTTGTTCTAGGCTGTCTCCTTGGAATAGGATTTACTGATCTGCAAGTTGACTTTCTTGGACCAAAGACTCTGAATTCCTTGATATCTTCTCAGTCTGGCTAGAGAGTTGAATGAAGACATTCTTGCTGGAGTCTCCATTTAACATTTTGAAGAACAAATAGCTATCTTGAATCTATTTTAACACCTTATGTTGCCTGTTGAACTTTCACAATTTGGTACAAGATATATCTCAGACATAAACCAAAACCAAATGATGCCTGGGACAAGACTAAGTATAAAAGGCATATGATAAATGCTCCTTATGGACTGACAAACCCCTCAAGCTAGAAAAAATATTCTCAAAGCTTCCTACAGCTAATGACAGAATCATCAGGTGACTAACTCATATCAGAGTATGCCAGTACTAGGACTCATACCAGACAGGTCTTTTTGATGCCTTATACCCTTGAATATTATTTCAAAACTCACTTCATTCCTTTTCAATGAGTAAGAACTAATTTTGCTCAGGTGGTTGAATAGTCTTTCTATCTTGTCATTCTCAGATTCAACAGTTGCCTAGGAATAACTGTTTTGACAGCCATTGAGCAACATATGTTTTACATCAGGATCAGGATGGATGAGCTTCTGCTTTTTCAGGTAATGAAGATATTTTTGAAAGCTTCTTAAGTATGGTAAAAAGGACTTATAGTGGGAGAAAGCTTATAAACTGAAACCTCCAAAACAAAAAGAATAACTGATTATCAAGCTGGCTCTTATTGGGTTATTTCTCCATATACCTTTGTGTTTTTTTAGCTAGGGCTTTCAAGTTTTCTATTTATGGTTTTGTTTTTAGAGTATAAAAATAAAGAGAGAAAGGAATAGATGAGCACTGGAAGTAGAAAAACCATTTGAAGACTGAACTAATTCTTCAGAGGAACAAAAAAAAATCTTACATTGAAGGCAGATGAGAGGAAGACAGTGGAGCTGACTGTGGTGCTGAAAATCACTGTGCTTTGCCATGATAACATCATGGAAAGCAAATTTTTTACATTGCAGTTTGGTTTAAACCAAAGTCTTAAGATTAAAATAGTGGCAAACTTTACAACCTGGAAAATGAGTTTAAATGCCAATGGGATTGTGGAACATTCTTTTTTTCTTCATCAAACCAAAATTATAAATAGCCTTTTGGGATATTTTGTCATTTTTGACTTCAGGTTTATATAGGATCTTTTTATGGACCCATATAAATAGGAGGGAAAAATTAATATAAGATCATTGAGTACAAGTTGAATCCTTCTTTAATGTTTCCAAATTTCTATGCTCTTTATTTTCTCTCTACTCAGTAATTTTACCTTCAATTGCCAAATAATAATCCTTCTGTCTTTTTCTCGTTAGTGAACAAAGAGCATAAATTTATAGCTTTTTGGGGAGGTTAGAGGTCAACTAATTCATCTTATCCCTTCATTTTTACATTTGAAAAAAACTAATGTTCAAAGGTTTTATATGATTTCCCCAGGGCCACACAGATAGCAAATGACCGAGTCAAGATTAGAACCTAGGTTTTATGGCCCCAATTCAGCCATCTTTCCATTGTACCAAGGAACCCAATGTGGAAAAAAGGCTTAGATTTTCTCTGCTTTCCATGGAAGTAGGGCAAAAATTGGAGGAAGATGGATATCTTCTCTATTTAATAAAAACATTTTAAATGCTTAGAACTATTGTAAAATAGTTGGTAGGGTGGGTGGGGACTGACAAGCATTCTTTACCATGCATCTGGAAACCTTGCACTCTCAATAAATTGAGCTATTTACCATTAACCAACCATATTTTGCAGTTTCTTTTTCTTATGCCTATTCTCTATGCCTAAAATGCATTTGTACCCCATTAGGGTGCCCTCCTAACTTTGTCTATATATAGCTAAATCTTTCCAATTCTTCACATCTGCTTAATTCATGGAATGTCTTAAAGCTACAATGGGGTACCTCAGGAGCAAGCAGCTAGTTGGTCATTTGTCAGTTTTTGTAGAGGGGCTTCCTGTTTAGAAATACATTGGAGTCTGAAGTCTCTCCCATTCTGGTCTTCAGATAGTTCTAGACATTTTTGTAAATAATACTAAAATTTCACATCTTTTCATCAGATTGTTACTTTATATCTACTTTCATTCTAATTCTTCAGGTAATATTTGTATTTCTAAGTTTCTTAAATTCTCCTCTAATATTAATTTTTAGAGACAATTTATACCCCCCTCTATTTACTATGCTATATGGGAAGAGTCCATCTTTTCCACTCCCATGAATGATTATCACAATCATCAAGATAACTCACAAATCTCCAAAATTAATTCTGATTTCTTCATTTCTCTCTGAGCTGTTGTATGGAGAACTCACAGAGGGCAAACTTTCAGGAAAAGCAATATGAGGACACTCTCAAGGTCTCTCTTAAGAACTTTGGGATTGATTGTATGACATGGGAGACACTGACACAGGTCTACTCAGTATGGTGTGTCCTTATCAGAGAAGGTGCTGTGCTCTATGAGCAAAGCAGAATGGAAGTAGCTCAGAAGAAAAGTGAGATGAGCAAATTTAGAGAATTCACCCCAAATGTTTACATAGACTATTTGTGCCAGACATGTGGTAGAGCATTCCAAGCTTCTGTTGGTCTGATCAGCCACAGTCGGACACATTGAAACTTGACTCTAGTGTAGTGATGTCATTTTGGTCCTCCAGCAAAGAAGGACCACTACCAACCAACCAAATATATTTTATAGGAAGTCAGTTCAGCCTGGCAGCAGAGTGATTTGTCCATAACCAAAAGTAGTGATTCTTCTCTGATGAATTTGGTAAGTGTTCTCCAGAGAAAGAAATGACAAAAGAAATGAGGCCCTGCTACTCTTGAGTTGTGTGAATTGCCTTGGCCACCTCTGTTCTCTGAGCATGCATCTCACAGGCACTGTAAGTTAAGTGTGTCCACTTTCTATCTCCACAATATATTCTGTATATATGTGTGAGTGACCCACAAAGTTTCCTGCTCTCCCCTAACCCTGTATATTTCATATTCACAGTTCTTATTGTAGCAAGTCCCTTTAATCATTAAATCTATGATCCTTTGTTCCTAAATGCCTTTCTATGTACTGATTGATTATAGGAAGCACACCATTGTTAGGAATTATCATCTGCAGCATTCCTCCTAGAACTCAAGGTTGACCCTCTGTTGGCAATGCCTCTGTGAGTTCAGTGAATGACCCCAGAGGGATTGTTGCAGTACCATCTCTTCCATGTACCACTGTCTACTCTTGTTGCTACCATATTAAGATAATAAATTTAAAGCAAAAAGGAATTTTAAGAGTCATCTAGCCCAATATCATTGTTTTATAGATAAACTGAATTTAGAGAGTGTAAATGATTTGTTCAAGATTGTGGAGATGGTAAATGATTGCAGTAGGATTCAAATCCAAATTCTGATACCAAATTAAGTATCTCTTTGACTCTACCATGATGATTATTTCAAGTCCTGATAACCTCTTACCTAGATTATTGAAATAACTATTTAGAAAAAGGCTTGCATAATGAGTTAGTTGACCTCTAACCTCCCCAAAAAGCTATATAGTTTGGTAACATAGTATATGGTACTCTTTTGCAGATTTGTTCATTATTCAAGTACCCATGTTAGCCTCTTTCAGAAACATACATCTGAGAGAGAGGAAAAACCTAAATTCAAAATTGTCTTGAAAAGATGGTTTGTTTGTTTTGGTAAAGGAATCACTTGGTGTTACTACTTTATTAACACAACAACACATCAATACCTCTGAAACCTACTTTTTTATTTCTGTGATTAAATCACAATGAAAATGAAAGCAACCTCTATGTAGATAGATATTGTTTTTGTTTGTTCTTCATGTTCAAAGAGGACCAATGACATTGGGAGGGTGATGTCTTGATCTGCAAGTGAATTGGATTTAACTGAGACAGGACCATGCAAAGTTGTCAGCCTTATCCTCTCCTCAAACGTCATCTGAGTTCAGTAGCAAGACATAGGCCAGAATGAATAGAGATGACCACAGCTGCAGTGGGAGACTTCTGCCTTTTTACATGATAACTTTATTATATATTTAAAAGACATAGCAAGTTGTACATAGTAGATTTGCAGTTTCATGGACATCTTTTTTATATTACATCATAGAAATGCTTGTTCTATTTCATAAATTGTAAATAAAATAAATAAAAAATTAAAAAAATTAATCGTTTAGTTTTTGATGCCACATTTGAGGAAGAATAATGGAGGTTATGTCTTTTTTTTTTAAACAAATACTTTATTAACTTCTGTTTTACATCACTCATTTCCGCCAGATTTTGAGTTACAATCATTTTCCCCCCATTATTCCCCTACCCAACCTCCCAGAATAGCAGTCCCACAAGATATCTCTTCCTCCAATCTGCTCTCTCCCATACCTTCTCCCATACCCCCTTCGACTTTTCCATTAGAGGAAGGTGAATCTTTGTGTCCCAATGCCTGCACATCTTATCTCCCAATTACAAGCAAAAGAGTATTAATAATAGTATTTATATATATTTGAAACATTTAATGTTAAGACCTCGAATTTCAGATCCATTTCCTTCCTCCTTGTCACCCATTCCCTCTTGGGAGATAAGTAATTCAGTATATGTTGTACATGTCTAGCTATGCAAAACATTATCATAGTAGATATATTGTACAAGGCTGCTTATAATTCCCTCCCACTCATCCCACCCCCCACCTGGTCCATTCCCTACATGATCCTGTCCCTCTTCTATAGTGGGTACTTCCAACCTCCCCTCACCCCAAGGATGCCCTCCCATCCATCATCCCTCCTCTCATCCCCCTTCCCCCTATCCTGCTGCAGGTCGAGATATCCCATTTAGTATGTATGTCATTTTCTCCCTGAACCAAATTCAACGTGAATGTGGTTTTGCCTTTTTAGCCTTCCTTATTCTCCCCTTCCTTTGCACCCAATTCCCCTACATGAGATAGTTTACCCTACCATGTCTCTCCCCATCTCCTCTTGCCACTTTCCTCTCTCACCTCATAATTTCATCCCTTGAGTACTCTCCCTTCCCAACAAAATCAACCTATGCCCTCTATCCATATATAACTGTAACCATATACAC
The DNA here is from genome assembly GCA_011680675.1 of Gymnobelideus leadbeateri. NCBI lineage: Eukaryota > Metazoa > Chordata > Mammalia > Diprotodontia > Petauridae > Gymnobelideus > Gymnobelideus leadbeateri. Next base: position 324,067 of record WOXC01006770.1, read on the forward strand.
ACACATTCACATATGTATTCGTATGACCACACCCCCTTCTTCCATTATTTTCATAGTGTGAAAGATATCATCAGTCACAGATATTGCTTTTCCATATAGGAATGTAAATAGTTCAACTTTGATAAGTTCCTTTTGATTTCTTTTCCCTGATTACCTTCTCAGGCATCTCTTGCTTCTTGCGTCTGGATGTCAAATTTTCTATTCAACTCTGGTTTTTTCCTCAAGAATGCTTGAAAGTCCTCTATTCCACTGAATGACCATATTTTCCCCTGAAACAAAATACTCAGTTTTGCTGGGTAGGTGACCCTTGGGTTCATTCCCAGTTCTTTTGCCCTCTGGAATATCATATTCCATGCCCTTCGATCCCTCAGTGTAGAAGCTGCCAGGTCCTGGGCTATTCTGATTGTGTTTCCACAATATTGAAATTTTTCTTCCTGGCTGCTTGTAGTATTTTCTCCTTGATCTGGGGATTCTGGAACCTGGCTATAATATTCCTGGGAGTTTTCTTTTTGGGATCTTTTTCAGGAGGTGATTGGTGGATTCTTTCAACCTCTATTTTGCCCTCTGGATCTAAAACATCAGGGCAGTTTTCCTTGAGAATTTCTTGAAGGGTGATTTCTAGGTTCTTTCCTTGATCATGGCTTTCAGGTAGTCCAATAATTTTTAAATTGTCTCTCCTGGATCTATTCTCCAGTTCAGTGGTTTTTCCCATGAGATATTTCACATTGCCTTCTAATCTTTCGTTTGTTTGGATCTGCTTAACAGCATCTTGATTTCTCATAAAGTCACTAGCTTCCATTTGCTCCAGTCTAACTCTGAAGGAATGAATCTCCTCAGTGAACTTTTGAGATTCTTTTTCCATCTGGCAAATTCGACTTTTTAAGGCATTCTTCTCCTCATTGCCCTTTTGGGCCTCCTTTGCCATTTGAGTTAGTCTATTTTTTAAGATGTTTTCCTCAGTCAGGCTGTTGACCCTCATTTCATACTTTTCCTGCATCCTTCTCATTTCTCTTCCCAATTTTTCCTCCACTTCTCTTATTTGATTTTTAAAGTCCTTCTTAAGGTCCTCTATGGCCTGCAACCACTCATGTTTTCCCCTGGGGCTTTTGGAGCAGGACTTCTGACCTCACAGTCCTTTTCCCGCTCTATGCCCCCAAAATAGGAGTCTAGGGTTGCATTTTCTGTTTCCTTTGCCTTGGCATGTTGCCACTTAATTGCTTGACTTTTGGGCTTGTTGCCACACTATGGCTTTAAGGCCAGATAGGGGAATTTTCGTCCCGAACGTGTTGGGGGCAACTTCCGTTTCTGGCAAGCTGTAAACCCACCCACAACTTCCACCCTAGATCACAATCCAGATCCAGGGAGGTTAAAGCAAGAGCGATTACCCCCCAAGACTGATCGCTGGATCTCCCCACGATTGTAGGCTGGGAGCCGGAAATGCCTCTGAAAACTACACAGTGGCGTGTCTCCTCAGCAGCTTCTAGCCCCCAGGGGAGGGAGCTGACGCATTCCCCAAATACAGGTCCCAAAGTCCATAGGACACTAACCTCTTACTTTGTCCTAGGCAAGTCTATGTTGATAATTCTGGAATCTCCACAGTTCCTGATGTTCTGGGGTTCCTCCAGCTGGCTGCTGGCCCTGCCGCCCTGGGGCTAAAACCTCGGCTCACGTGCACCTGGGCTCGGCTCGGCTCCTGCCCTCTGTGCGCTGCCGGCTCCCAGACCACTGCGCTGGTCCTTCCTGCAGGGTGCTGGAGCTCCAGAAGTTTTTCAGAGTCCTTTTTTACATAGTTTGTGGAGCATCTGGGGGCAGAGAGCCTTGGAGGAGCTGTTTCTACTCCGCCATCTTGGCTCCGCCCCCCGACCTCTGCCTTTTTAAACTAGTCTTTCCCAGGTCTTAGTTTGTCTGAGGCAACACCCATTCAGTGATTTAAGGCTAAATAAGAAATGAGGTAAAAGATGGCCTAGTTTGTCTACTTAAAAAAAATCAAACTGGGAGGGGAAGACCATCAGGGTTTCTGACCAGAGCAGAAACAACTGCCCATTAGTCATTGATTGACCCTGGCCAATCATGACTCTGACTAGCAGTAGCTTTCATGGAAACATGGGAGCACAAGATCCAGAGAAGATAAATACCACTGTATTCTTGTTGCATGCTTTTGCTGTGTTAGGGTAAAGTACATTTCCTTTTGTAAATGTTCAGTGACTTCTGTGTGTCTCGTTTAATCTCCAAATTAAATCTAAATTTAAAATGGTCTTTGTGTTAGTCATGCCTCTAATATAGGTAGAGAAAGAGAATAAATAACATTGAAAGCTACTGCTGTCCAAGAAGAAAGGAGGAAAGCAAAAGGTCTCTGCTTCCTTGCTTGAATTGGAAAGGGAAAAGGAAAGGTGAGAAGGCCAAGGATAGCTAAGGCTAATCACCTAGTAGTCGAAGAAAAAGCAGTCTGATAAATCTAGTCATGTTCCTCTTTAAGGAACTGCACCTGCTGCCCAGTTTTAAGAGAGAGGAAATTATATGTGTGCTTCTCCTGTAATCTTCTCATTACTACTTATTTGACCTTCTGTTGAAGGCATATGAATCCAGCATCAATAACAATAATGACAACCACAATGACTCCTTTCTGGTTTCTGGATAGGCTGTTCTTTGGTTCTTCCCTGGGTGAATGGAAGCAAAATCCAATCTCTAAAATTAACAAAGGTACATGTAGTCAGACTGTGACTTCCTTAAGGAAGCCTTCCTTAAGGATCAGGCTAGTTTGTTATTAACATTTCATATGGCTATTGTGTGTTTAGTAAGAGGATACAAAACTTCAGACAATCTGGATTTTTCAAGAGAAAGTGGGAATGGGAATAGTGTCTGTAACCAAGGCTCAAATTTGCCACAGGGCATAACCCTCTTCACTTATATACCTCTTCTCTCTGGGTTGGTTAGAAGATAGAGTTAGAGACTATATGTACTGGTCCACTGCCATTGTTAGTCTGGTTTGCAAAGTTGAAAAAAGATCAATTCAGGTGCTGTGGAATAAGAAAGTACAAGAAAGGTAAGATCAGGTATGTGAAAAGGGAGATTTGATCACTAAAGCATCTTTTGTTCTTTGCTTCTGACCTTTTCTTTGGTTGATGTGTAGCCAGAGCCAGCCCTAGATTCTCTGACATAGTCCTTGAGAATGACAATAGGGAGAAGGTAGCACTTTTTGGAAGCAAGGAATTATTTTCTTAACATCCCATAATTCTTAAATTTTTGGCCAATTTCAAATGATGCTAAAGCATATCCAGCCTCTGGGCCTTCCAGATGCTTGTAGGGACAATTGATTCTTCTTTTGGGTGACTGTGTGTATCATTAGAGATTCAAGATAAAGGTGACCTTGGTGTCACTTGGCATAAGAGACTATAAAAGGCAGATTTACTGACTGTCAGTGCTGATGATTGGGAAGTAGGACTCTGTGTCATTAAGGGAGTCCTGGGGAGCCAAACAAGAAAATAAGAAAGTGGGTTCTGAAGAGAGTATTAATACAACTAATATAACTTGATTTTTTGCTAAAATTAAAGGCTTTGTGAGACTAGTGACCATGGGTTTCAAAGTATCCGTATAAGTCAAAATAATAGATACATTTTACTTTGCCTCTTTATAAGAGATAAATTAAGGAGCTCTCCACCCTGTCCTGGAAGAAAATTATTTCAAAGGGGAACAATAGCATCACTAAAAAGTGAGAGAAAGATTCCATTTTTCATCCATTAACTCTTGGTAATCCAAGTAATTTTTCAGTTCATAGTATGAGAAGAGGGTGGCCAGAGTCAACTGAGATATCCTTATTGAGAGAAGGAACCTACTAACTAGGTCACATATAAGTTGCCAGGCTAACTTGCCTAGGGTGAAAATATAGAATAATAAATAAAAATAATTACTCCTATGTCAGTGTCCCTTTTTACTCTCTGTCTTTCTCTGTCTTACCTGTCTTGCTGTCTCTGTCTCCATAACTCCCTCTCCCTCTTTCTTTGTGTTTCCCTATTTCTGTCCCTTTCTTTGTCTCTCTTTCCCTCCCCTGCTCTGCCTCTCCCTGTCTGTCTACCTCTGTCTCTCTCTTTATCTCTGTCTCTGTTTTTCTCTTTAACATGTATACACATACTTTTTTCTGTTCGTGCCTTTCTACCTACCCCCAGCACTACACATACATAAAATACACAGGCCTATGCAATTTTTCTACCCATAACCTAGTCCCTTTTCATATATGTTACATATATATGTATATGTATACATACATATATATATATATCACATATTCCCCCCTGTCCACAGGACTCTGCCTTTACTCCACACTTGTGTGCAGACACACACACAATTTTTACATGCATATATGTACATAGACATCTAAATATGGATGTGAAATAAGGGAAAGAACTCTTGTTCCTAAGCTACCCAATCCTTTCCAGTTAACCCTGACCTTCTCCACCCTACTCCCCCCATTCAACCAAACAAGAACAAGAACAAAATACAAGTAAATCCCTTTTATACTTGAAGACTGTGGCATTGCCAAATATTTGAGAATATTTAGAATTGAATGAAAATCTTAAACATTTATTGTTAAAAGTCTCTTATCCTTGCCTTATTTCCTAGCATTCCATCTAGAGTGCAATTAGTCCACATCAATCTGTTATTGTTTTTAAACTATTACTAATAAGCTCTGAATCTCCACTGGTTAATATGAAATACATTCTACACTACATTTGCAGGTTATTTTTGATAAATATAGCAACCCCTCCCCTTTTAATAATAGCAACTCACAAATGCATATTGATTTAGGGTTTGCAAATAGTTTTCTTCACAGAAACCCTGCATAGTATGACATCCAAATGAAGAAACTGATGCTGAGACAAGTTCAATGACTTAGCAGATATCACAGAGTTTATACCTGAGGCAGAATTCCAATCAAAGTCTTTTGACTCCACATACACCTCTCTTTCTCCTATACCATGTGCCCCCCCTAGAAATTTCTAGAAAATAGCAGAAATATTAGACTGATTTCACTTCTAGATTTTTCGTTTCAGAATTTTACAGAAGGAAGTTCTTCTCAATTTAACTTTGCCCTGTGACATGTGAGGGCCCCTTATAACCAACCCTTCATGATCCACACCATTTACATAAATATAGTTGTATTTAGATGCCAAGAGACAGCAACTTTGAAGAGCTGCTTGAAACTGAGTCCTGACCTCCACTGCTCTCAAAGAACTTCTAGCTACCATACACATCTATTCTTGTATTTAATCACAGTGCCATTTAGGCATGGAGTTATTTCAGTCTCGATACATATTCTCATTCATCTTCACTGTCAGCAGATTTGAATTACCTTGAAGATGTCAGCACCTTTTAATCTTTCTGCTGCCTCTCCCCCTCTTTTTCCTTAGGTTACCATCATGCACAAAAGATCACATGCTAACAGTCCTTACCTTCCTTTACTCCTAGCCTCCACCCACACATTCTCTGTTTTGTAAAGGAAGGGTTTCCATAGCACCTTATCTCATGTGTTTTGGATTAATTATAATTCCTGGCTATTATTGCAGGAGGGATAGTCCTTACAGCATATGTCAAGGGTGACGGCAAAACTGTGTTGAGATTTACCTGCTCCTTTGTTATGAAATGAGTAGAAATAGAGCCGGGTGTAAGGATAGTAGTTGTGCTGTCCCATGACATATGTGAAACTGCCAGGTTGCTAGAACTTAATTTCTGCTGCCATGGAAACTGTCCTGAAGAACATGGACTTGCAATGATTTCCTGCAGGCAGAGAGACAACATACCTAAGGAAAGTGACACAGTCTCTATCACCATCAATCAATAATTTTTGAACACCAACAGGCTGAATGATACCTACCAAGTTAGGTGCGTATACCTTCTTTTGTCCTTATTTTATAAATACTTGGACTGAAACATTGGAGAACTGAGAGACAGAGCAAAGGAACTGCAAAAAAAATCTAAGCACAAAGTATTTGGACTTTGGATTGATTATCCTGAACCACAGAGCTTTAGTATCATCAGATATGACATTTGTATAGCCTTATACAGTTTGCAAAGTGCTTTCATAGGCATTATATCATTTGATTGTCAGAGAGAATCTCTGAGGTAGGCATGGCAAATGTTATAATTCCCATTTTAAATATTGTAAAAGTAATGCTTGAAGAGCTGCTAAACTTCAGGGGGACAAGGAGAACTATGTCTTATTTATCTTATTTTTTCTAGCATAGCAATGGCAATATTTGTCATATGCCTACTATGAGCCAAGCACTATGCTATTCTCTATAGGTAATGAACATGTATTAAAACTGAATTTGTTGATTTACTCAGAATCACATAACAAGGTGACTAAGGCCAGAACTTGAACCCAAGTTTTTAGATTCCAAGTTCTATGCTCTTTCTATTCTACCATACACCATGATTAGAATTTACATTTCTATAATACTTGCCCATTTTCAAAGAGCCTTTTTTTTCTGGCAACCCTGAAATCTAGGTAGTGGAAATATCATTATTTCCTTTTTTACAGGTAAGGAGACCAAGACCCAGAGAAGTCAAGTAACTTTCTGATGTTTATATGTTTAATAAGGCATGGGGCGAGAACTCCAATCCAGGTTTCCAGATACCTAATGTTCTGCTAGAGTTTTATACTTCTCCCTTAAAAGATAACACTTGCCTTTGGTAAACCATAATCAAAGGACCTTTGTTAAAATTTCAAGGGACCGGTATCAGTAAGAATTATTGGAAACCAAATTCATAGATACTGATTAAAATCTCTCTCTCTCTCTCTCTCTCTCTCTCTCTCTCTCTCTCTCTCTCTCTCTCTCTCCCCCTTCTTCCCTCCCTCCCTCTGTCACTCCCTCCTTCTCTCCCTCTGTCTCTATCTATCTATCTGGCACAGATTTGTGATTTAGTAACCTGTTTGGTATAGAGAAATCCAGGTATGTAAACTCTATCCAGTGGTATGGGTGAACAATTTACCAGTCACTGAGATTTGCCTGGGACAGAAAGCTAAATGACTTGCCATGGTACTCTCTACGTTTTTTTTTTTTTTCCAAAAATATTAGTATTCAACAGCAGTCAATGTGATTAATTTATAAAGCATGTCACATTTATAAATCTATTTTTCTGAAAGTTTTTGCTTCTGCTTAGCTATATTTGACCCTTCCTGTTTGACTACTTTATTTTTATATTTTTGAGCCATCCTTAAGCATTTCTAGGACATGTAAGATTTCCTAAGTGCTCTGCCAACCCCAAACCTTGTTTTCTGGACTTTAGAGTTATGATTATGATACAAGATCAACTTAAATTTTTGATCCCATGCTATGAAGCAGCATGAAATAGGGAGTACAGCAATGAACTTGAAGTCAAGGGGACCTGCATTCAAATGTCTCTTCAGACATTTGCTATTGATTCTGGAACAAATCACTGAATGTCTGGGAGCCTCAGTTTCTTCATATCTAAAATAGGACATTAAACCTGATCACCTCTAAAGTCCTTTCCAACTCTAAATCAATGATCCTTTACTTTTTAGTACTAAATACTTTACTTTTATAATCCTTTATCCTTATTTCTTATCCATAATAATTACTTCATTTTCCTACCATGGATGCTGTGTGGCAGAGTAGTGTAGCACAGGCATTTTTTACATAGAATCTGTGATAGTTTTTAGGTAGTTCATGGACATGTTTGGGAACAAAATTACAGTTACATTCAATGTAATTTTTTGTAATCCTGTGTATTTTAATTTTCTATCAACCATGACAATTCATTTGTCCTGCTTTACTTTTTTCATTGAATTTTTATAACAAATAGCATATGAAAATGAAAAAAAAATGGAAAAAAGTAGGAAAACAACAAAAATAACCTACTTCATTCTGAACTTAAGAATTCGTCTCTTCTAAATGACATAATTGAGGATCTGCATTTTGAATTTCTTTACTGAAGGTCACCTGTAACAGTCCCCTGAAACACAGAAAAAAAAAAAAAGCATACAATTCTAAATTTGGAAAGGAGCTCAGACAGCATCTGGCACAAGGCTTATTTGATTAGGAATCACTATTCTTATATAACCCTGATCACTTTTTAACTTTTACCCAACAGTTTTACTCTGCCTTTAGGGACCAAATAAAACAAGTATAATCTACGTCCATGGCAGTCACATATGACTTCTTACAAGTCTCAAACTTGACAGCTGAAATGTCATAATTTGAGCACAAAGACCACAGCTCAGGGTTATGGTAAAGACTTGTTTCTGAGCCCTGTGATTTGTATTATGGGCCAGGTAGAGAGTACATCCTTTGCTGTCATCAGATCTATACCACCAACTGCTTAGGTAGCATAGATGGACCTTTTAGTCTGCTCAAAGATTCAACTCAAATACAATTTCCTTTTATGAGAAACCCTCAAAGTAATTTCTAAAGGAAGATATCACTAACAACATGAAAAATGGAAATTCAATGAAATAGAGGACTTTCAAGCATTCTTGATGAAAAGACCAGAGTTGAATAGAAAATTTGACTTTCAAATACAAGACTCAAGAGAAGCATAAAAAGATAAACAGGAAAGAGAAATTATATAGAACTTATTAAAGTTGAACTGTTTATATTCCCACTTGGGAAGATGGTATTTGTAACTCATGATACCCTTCTCAATATTAGAGTGGTTGGAGGAAATATAGATAGATAGATAGATAGATGGATGGATGGATAGTTAGACAGATGGCACAGGGTGAGTTGAATATGAAGGGATGATATCTAAAAAATATATTAAGGGGTAAGAAAGGCATATATTAGGAGAAGGAGAAAGGGAAAGATAGAATGGGATAAATTCACATAAAAGAGGCAAGAAAAAGGTTTCAAAATGGAGGTGAAGATGGTGGATGTGAGAAGGAACGAATGAACCTTACTCTTATCTGAATAACGTACAAGCAAGGGAAGGGGGGGGCGTGATAGAAGGGAGGACAGACTGTGGGAAGGTGTAATCAGAATACATGCCATCTCTGTGTGGCAGGGGAAGGATGGGGAGAAAATTTGGAATTCAAGATCTTGTGGAAATGAATGTTGAAAACTAAAAATAAATAAAGTAATTAACAATTTTTAAAAAGAAATTACTTTGCATATATTTTCTATTTATCCAGGTACACATTTCATTGTAGTAGAATGTAAACACCTCATGGGACTACTTAAATTTTGTCTGTATATCCCCAGTGCTTTTTGCAGTGTAGTACATACTATACTCATGCCTTCCACATTTGTAACTTTCTCCATTGTGGTCACGGATCAGCATAAGTGATGAAATAGGAATTTGGGGGGAGTTTTATGGAAGCTGCAGAGGACACACAAAGGCCAGCAAATGACAGAGAGCCTATGACAAAATACCTAATTTAAATATCATAATAAAGTTTTACAAATAACACATAAAAGAAAAAGAAAAAAATCCTTGCTTCTTCTCTGGTGTGAAGAGAGGGCCAAAATTTTACATGGATTTTCTAGATCACCAGGGTGCCACACCCCTAACCACCTCTCCCATTTGGAAGGGATAACTGTAAATGCCTTATAAATGTTGATTTAATATAATATAATAAAATGGAATTTAATTGAGCTTGCTCTAATTACATCCTTCATGGATACAATATTTATTATATATGGTCATGCATTCCTCTGAAATGAAGTTTAGAATTGGAAGTTTCCTTGAGAATTTTATAGAGGAGATTTTGAAAAATTCATTATATTTTCATCCAATCTCCTGATTTCCATTTGACAAAATCAAAGTTTAAGCATAGTAAGTAATAAACATTAATAGGTGATGTTTATTTTAAATATAGTCCCACCTGTGGTGACAGACACAGAACCACTGAAAAGACTAATTATTTCAATACGCTGTTGTGAATTTCTATAATCTCTATAAATGTAGCAACATTGCTTCTTAGTCTCCTCAGACCACTGTCCATGTTGCAAATATAAATGCTCCTGAGTGCCTGTAGAGCTGAATGGATTCATGGCACAAATTGGAAGAGTCAAAATTTAGGATCATTCTGAATACACTATTATATATGTTAACATTGCCATTTTTATTATTCCCTACAGAAGCATTAGACAGATTAGCTTCGCTTTCTCTATTTCCAAATATGGAAATTAATTGAAAGGTGATATTAAGTGGATTACCAGCAGCACATCTTTATTTTAACTTAATAATATTATCCCATAGCATTTGAAAACTATGGTTGAATATTTTTGTTGATGTTATTAAAACCCTGAAATTTGAATGAAGGAAATTTGAAATCTAATAATAAAGTTAAGGGAAAAAATTAACTAGTGCTTTGAATAAATATATTGCTTGTGTGACTTTTATCAAATTACTTAACATCCCTTTGACTCAATTTCTTTTTTTTAAGTTTTAAAAATGCTTTAAATATATTATTTAATTTGAACCTTAAAACAAGCCTGTGAAATAGGAAAAAGTATTGGTATTGTTTCTGTTTCACAGATGAAGAAATTGAGGATTAGAGGGATTAAGGATTTGGCCATGACTACACATGGAGTAAGTGTCAAAAGCAGAATTTGAACTTGGGTTTACCTGATTTCGAGTCCAGGACTACCTCATTTTCAGCAGTTTTTCCAGTATTACCCTACTCCTTATGGTATAATAGGAAGAGTTAGTGGATTCGGAATCAGGTGACCAAAAACTGGTTTTGATGAAGCTGTGTTTGGTCACCACAATTTCCTTTTCTACATCTTTATTAACTGACCCTTTGATAATAGATGCAATAAAATGGTTAGAAATTGAAGTCAAACCTCAATTAACCTGTATTTCAGGTGACCATCTTCAGTCATCTTGATCTATATCTGGCCATTGGATCCAGATAGCTCCAGAGTAGAAAATGAGACTGGTGACTTTGCATAGTCCTCCATATCAAATAAATCCAATTCACTTACAAGAAGTCATGGCATCACCTTCCTGATGTCATGGTCATCTTTGACAATGAAGGACAAATGAAATCCTATATTAAAAAAAGCAACTTCCCTTATTTGATAATCAGGTCCATATTTGCCTATATCTAGTCCTTTGTCATGTTTTCATTTCTCTGTGATCTTTTTTTTTTAATTTTAATTATATTTTTCAAATGCTTTCTTAACTTCTGGTTTACAGCCTTCATTTCTGCCAGATTTTGAGTTACAATTTTTTTCCCCATTTTTCCCACACCCACCACTCCAGAATAGTGGTCCCACAGGATATCCCCTCCTCTAATCTGCTTTCTCCCATATCTTCTTCCATACCCCCTTTGAATTTTCCAGTAGGGCATGGTGGATCTCTATGCCCCAATACTTGTATATCTTATGTCCCAATTATATGGAAAATAGTATTAATAATAATATTTATATATTTTTAAACATTTTATTTTAAAACTTTGAATTCCAGATTCATTCCCTTCCTCCTTTGTCACCCACCTTTACTGGGAAGATAAGCAATTCAGTATATGTTGTACATGTATAGCTATGCAAAACATTATCATTATAGATATATTGTAAAAGACTGACTATATTTCCCTCCCTCCTATCCCACCTCCCACCTGTTCTGTTCTCTACTTTGATACTGTCCCTTTTCAAAAGTGGATGCTTCCAACTTCTCATCCCCCCCAACCTGTCCTCCCTTCCATCATCCATCTCTCATCCCCTTTCCCCCTACTCTCCTGTAGGGTGAGCCTTTGACAAAATTTCATCATCTGGAAAATGAGAGGGTTGGACCAAATGACCTCTGAGGTCCTTTCCATTTCAAGATCTATGATCCTAAGGGACCTTTTATAGTGTTCATTGTCAGGAAGGAGTTAAGCAAGGGAAAAGGATGCAGTTGTTTTCTAGTTCCCTGTACCTTTTTTTTTAAGTTTTGTAAAATCCCATAATATTAGATGTAATCATGTTTGACACTGAACATATGTTCCAAAGTCAAATGATAATTTGACTTTGGATTATGTTATTTGAGAATTTAATACTTTCCTCCTCTCCCTCTTTCTTCTTCTGCTGCTCCTCCTCCTTATCCATCAAAGATGTAATAAACTAATATAACACCTTCATTTTACAAAGAAAACAGAGGCTCAATAAGTTAGTTACCTGTTCAGAGTTACACAGCTAATTAGTGATGAGCTTAGCTTCAAAACCAAGTCTTCTGGTGCCCCATATAAGCCTTTTCCCACACCATCTCTTACCTTTAGTTCAACCCAATTTGGTAAACATTTATTAATTACCTACTACATCCAAGGCACTGATCTGGGTTTTAGGGCTTCAGAAACAAAAATGTCACTGTACCTATAGAGGTTATACTCAATTAGTCTGGTCATATGTGATTATAATAGGGATAATAAGTGTCTTTTTAAAAGGAAACATCTTTTTAGAGACAAAACCAAGATTAGAACTTGGAGATCCTTGAGAGTTCACCAATTGCTTAGCTACTTCTTTTTCCAGGTATATTTACACTACTCTTATTAACTATAGAATATATATTTTTGCCAAAACCCTGCCTACCATCTACTCATCAATAGAGTTCCATCAAACAATTCCACAGATTTTTTTTTTTTGCTTTTTGGAGGGCAATTGGGGTTAAGTAACTTGCCCAAGGTCACACGGCTAGGTTTTTATTTGTGTGTGTGTTAAGTGTCTAAGGCCAGATCTGAACTCAGGTCCTTCTGACTCCAGGGCCGGCGCTCTACTCACTGTGCCACCTAGCCGCCCCAGATTTTTTAAATAAACATTTCAAGAAAGCTTTAGAGTATTATCCACTGAGATACATTTCTTAAGTGGTAGTCAGCACTTATCGTGTATACACTTATTGCAGTCGGAGCTTTTCAATATGTTTTCCTTCATGTCAATATCTCTGTTAAATATTTTCAGACATTTTCAAGCATATGTCTGTAGAATGACCATATTTCTCAACATATTGAAACACGGATAGGTTCCTCTGTGTGTGTGTGTGTGTGTGTGTGTGTGTGTGTGTGTGTGTGTGTGTTTCCATGAGGGCCCAGCTGCTTCTTTCTGAGACCCGCCAAGAGATTCTTTAAGATGCTTTTCTTCCAGTTCCCTTTCTTTCAATTAGCCAATTCTTTAGCATCTGCCACCCTCCATTTGACCTGAGGTGGTAATTAAGGCTCTTGTATTTCTAGAAAAGACTATTTTTTAAAAAATCCTATAGTGTCCACTATTAAATTACCTAATACATATTTATTAACAGGAAAATAAGAGAGTTAATAAAGAATTCTCACAAGCCACATAAATATAGGTACACTAATATGAGATTGTGTTCATAGGGACTGAACTTCCATAGCCATTATGCTGTCATTTTAAAGCCAATGACTTGGTTCAACTAGAAAGTAAAATATAATGAGGGGGAAGACATGCAAGGTTCTCTGAAGGCCACTTATGAATTTTTAAAATGTAATAAATTGGGGCGGAGCCAAGATGGCAGAATAGAAACAGCTCCTCCAAGCCTCTCTGCCCCCAGATTCTCCACAAACTATGTAAAAAAGGACTCTGAAAATCTTCTGGAGCCCCAGCACCCACAGAACGACACAGAGAAGCTAACCTCCCGCTGAGGACAGCCCAGCACCCTGCAGGAAGGACCAGCGCAGCGCTCTGGGAGCCGGCAGCACGCAGAGCGCAGAGAGCAGGAGCCGAGCCAAGCCCAGGTCCACGTGAGCCGAGGTTTTAGCCCCAGGGCGGCAGGGCCAGCAGCCGGCTGGAGGAACCCCAGAACACCAGGAACTGTGGCGACGCCAGAATTATCAACATAGACATGCCTAGGACAAAGTAAGAGGTTAGTGTCCTATGGACTTTGGGACCTGTATTTGGGGAATGCGTCAGCTCCCTCCCCTGGGGGCTAGAAGCTGCTGAGGAGACAGGCCACTGTGTAGTTTTCAGAGGCATTTCCGGCTCCCAGCCTACAAATCGTGGGGAGATCCAGCGATCAGTCTTGGGGGGTAATCGCTCTTGCTTTAACCTCCCTGGATCTGGATTGTGATCTAGGGTGGAAGTTGTGGGTGGGTTTACAGCTTGCCAGAAACGGAAGTTGCCCCCCACACGTTCGGACGAAAATTCCTCTAGCTGGCCTTAAAGCCATAGTGTGGCAACAAGCCCAAAAGTCAAGTAATTAAGTGGCAACATGCCAAGGCAAAGGAAACAGAAAAATGCAACCCTAGACTCCTATTTTGGGAGCATAGAGCGGGAAAAGGACTGTGAGGTCAGAAGTCCTGCTCCAAAAGCCCCAAGGGAAAACATGAGTGGGTTGCAGGCCATAGAGGACCTTAAGAAGGACTTTAAAAATCAAATAAGAGAAGTGGAGGAAAAATTAGAAAGAGAAATGAGAAGGATGCAGGCAAAGTATGAAATGAGGGTCAACAGCCTGACTGAGGAAAACAACACCTTAAAAATAGACTAACTCAAATGGCAAAGGAGGCCCAAAAGGGCAATGAGGAGAAGAATGCCTTAAAAGTCGAATTTGCCAGATGGAAAAAGAATCTCAAAAGTTCACTGAGGAGATTCATTCCTTCAAAGTTAGACTGGAGCAAATGGAAGCTAGTGACTTTATGAGAAATCAAGATGCTGTTAAGCAGATCCAAACAAATGAAAGATTAGAAGGCAATGTGAAATATCTCATGGGAAAAACCACTGACCTGGAGAATCGATCCAGGAGAGACAATTTAAAAATTATTGGACTACCTGAAAGCCATGATCAAGGAAAGAACCTAGAAATCACCCTTCAAGAAATTCTCAAGGAAAATTGCCCTGATGTTTTAGATCCAGAGGGCAAAATAGAGGTTGAAAGAATCAAAAGATCACCTCCTGAAAAAAGATCCCAAAAAGAAAACTCCCAGGAATATTATAGCCAGGTTCCAGAATCCCCAGATCAAGGAGAAAATACTACAAGCGGCCAGGAAGAAACAATTTCAATATTGTGGAAACACAATCAGAATAGCCCAGGACCTGGCAGCTTCTACACTGAGGGATAGAAGGGCATGGAATATGATATTCCAGAGGGCAAAAGAACTGGGAAAAAATGTAATAAATTAAGAAGTACGGACACTGAGGTAACATCCTTCTAAAACCTTAAAACATTTAAATGTGTTTGCATTGACCACACTTCAGATTTTTTTTTAGTATAGCAGTTCCTTGATCAGTAACATTCTACCAGTGCAGATTGGTGACTTCCCTACAATTTATAGGCTCTAAGATTTGTCTGGGACATTGAGAGGTTAAGTGACATACTCAAGGTCACATATCAATATTTATGACAGAAGCAGAATTTGAACTCATATTCCTGGCTTCAAGGCCAGTTCTCTCTATTCACTATGTCATGCTGACTCTCACAATATTTTGAGTAATCATAGCCCACACTGAGAGGATTTATTCATGATTATGATGCTAGGTTCCCTTTAAATGGAGACTTATTTTTTGTTTACATTTTCATTATTGCTCATTTCTAGAAGTTCTGGGATTTCCCATGCATTTTTTTTTTTTTTGTCGGGGGGAAGACAAAGCAATTGAGGTTAAGTGACTTGCCCAAGATCACACAGCTAGTAAATGTGTCAAGTGTCTGAGGTCAGAGATGAACTCAGGTACTCCTGACTCCAGGGCTGGTGCCCTATTCATTGCACCACCTAGCTGCCCTTATGCATTTCTTTATGTGATGCTCCTGCCCCATTCTTCCAGGATTAATCTGGAATGAAGATTTGTTCTCTTTCATATGTAATCAGTTTGTTCCTGGCTTCCTCTTGCTTTTTCCAATCTTCTGGAAGATACCTATAAGAGAAAATATTATATTCCAGTGGAATCCAATGGATTTGTGATCTTGTTAATAAGTATATTCTCTCCAGTGATGGTGGGATATGAATGATACTTGCCTTCCTATCCTTTGCAATTTTAGTCCAGGTCATGATAAGTTCATTACATAGGTTCTATCAATGTGCTGAAAGAAGACATTTGGAAGGGCAGAAAAGTAATTTTAGGTTTAGTTGACTCATGGTATGTGGTAGCCAAGGCAGAGGGAATGAGGTTAAGTGTCTCTTTGGAGAAGAGATTGATCAGCCATCTTAGTGCATATTTAGTATTTGATAAATACTTGTTGACTGATTTTGGTAGATATATTTGAGACTTGGCAATTAATCTAATGGAGAGTGAGAAGGGGAAGGTTTTGAAGTCAGAGTACCTGAGATAATCCTAATATCCTGCCACTCATCTCTGTGACCCTCAGCAAATCATTTAACTTCTATCGACCTCATTTTTCTTATCTGTATGTAAAGGAGTTTACATTAGTGATTTTTGAGTTTCCAGTCAGCTTTAACATATTACTCTAATTAATTCTATCAGTCATTCAGAGTTTGGGTATGGTGTATAAAGTTTCCAAAGGGTTTGGTAGGAAGTTATAACAATTAGGTCTCCTTAATAGGTTTTTGTTTTGTTTTGTATATTTTTTTACTGAATCCATATTTTAGGAATAAATATCATGGGAATAAGATTACATTACTCAGCATCCTGTTAGAATGGTATGATATCTGTATATTTGGTAATTATACATCTCTTACACATTTGTTATATTGTTTCTTGGGAACGATAGAGCTCTAACAAGAATCTCTTCTACTTCCATCCCTATCCTTAAATTTGAGCCTTCTAAAGAGTATCTATTTCACAAAGTTGATTGCTCTTGCTAACTGCTAAGAAACAGTTCCTAATCCTACTGTTCAATACTGTGATACCCAGAGGCCTATGAGATTTGCTAATTATTTATTCCAGAGGCACCCAGGGCATTGTCTTGAAATAATCTTTCATATTTTACTAATTAAGATGCAAAGTGATTTTCTGACATTTGGTTAAAAGCTTTACTTCAGGCTTCAGTCTTTGCTATGACTGGTTGAGATCTGAAGCTACAGTGCCTTACTTGGTCACATTTTAAAACAGCCATCAATAATGGAGATTCTAGAGCAGATTTTAATAATTATCATTATATTCTACCACCAAATGTTCATTCTAAAAATGCAATGTGTGCAATAAGTTATACTGGTACTGAAAATGACATTCAAGGTGGAGGAATTATTTTTTAATGGATATCTACATGGATGGTGCAAAAATTATCTGTGTTCACTCAGAATCATAGGTCAAATACTGAAATAAGTGATGCATTTTTTTGCAATCTTGAGGGAAAACTTGATTTAACTGGACTACTATTCTAATTAACTTGTATATTATTATTTTATACTTGTATATTAGATGTCAGTACCATTTCAAATTAAATGTAAGAAATAGCATATGAGTCAGGTAGAATAAGAGATATTTATTAAAAGACTGGTATTGGGTGGAGTCAAGATGGAGGAGTAGAAACAGCATTTCTGAGGAGCTCCTGCCCACACTACTTCAAAATTATGTTATAGGGGGACTCTGAACAACCTCTGGAGCTCCAGAACCCACAAAATAACACAGAGAAGCTAACCTCCCACTGAGGACAGTCCTGCAGCTCAGCAGGTAGTGGCCAGCACAGCACTCTGGGAGCTGAGCCCAGGACCCCGTGAGTCAGAGATTTTAGCCCTAGGGTGGCAGGAGCAGCAGCAGCTAGAGAGAATCCAGAACACCAGCAGGTGTGGAATTTCCAGAATTACCAACACATAGATGCCACAGACAAAGTAAGAAGTTAGTGCCCTCTGGACTTTGGGACTCATTAGTAGGGAAAGCATGTTGGCTTATTTCCCTGGGGGCAGGAAGCCTCTGAGAAGCTTCAGCACACCAGCAGACAGACATGGCAGCTTCAATTCCTGCCGTGCTAACTGTAGGGGGACCCAGCAATCAGTCTTAGGGGTAATCACTCTAGATTTAACCTTCTTGGATCTGGATTGCTGTCTCTGGTGGAGGTCTTGGTGTGTGTGAACAGCTTGCCAGAGTGTGTGGGGGCTTCAGAGAGGGCACCCAACTAATACCTCTGGCAACTGGGGAAACCCCAGCATTTGGGTCGGAAGCTCTCTTGGCTGGTAGCAGAGTCCTACTGTGGCAACAAGCCCAAAAGTCAAGTAATTGAGTGGGAACATGCCTAGGCAAAGGAAACAAAATAAACAGAAAAATTCTACATTAGACTCGTATTTGGGGGGCAAAGAGGTTCAAAGCATGGAACAGAAGGAGGACTGGGAGGTCAGAACTCCTGCACCAAAAGTCCCAAATAAAAATATGAGTTGGTTAAAGGCCATAGAGGACCTTAAAAAAGATTTTAGAAACCAAATAAGAAAAGTGGAGGGAAAATTGGGAAGAGAAATGAAAATGATGCAAGAAAATTATGAAAAGAGAGTCAACAGCCTTATTGAGGAAAATAACACCTTAAAAAATAGACTGAATAGGGGGGCGGAGCCAAGATGGCGGAGTAGAAACATCTCTTGCAAGCCACTCTGCCCCCACATTACCCCCAAATGATGTAAAAGGGGACTCTGAACAACTTCTGGAGCCCCAGCACCCACAGAACGACACAGAGAAGCTAAACTCCCGCTGAGGACAGCCCAGCAGCCCTTCAGGAAGGACCAGCGCAGCGGTCTGGGACCTGGCAGCGTGCAGCGCGCAGAGCGCAGGAGCCGAGCCGAGCCGAGCCCAGGTCCCTATGAGCCGAGGTTTTAGCCCCAGGGCGGCAGGGCCAGCAGCCAGCTGGAGGAACCCCAGAACACCAGGAGCTGTTTGACTCCAGAATTATCAACATAGACTTGCCTGGGACAAAGTAAGAGGTTAGTGTCCTATGGACTTTGGGACTGGTATTAGGGAATGCGTCGGCTCCCTCCCCTGGGGGCTAGAAGCCACTGAGGAGACACGACATTTTGCCGTTTTCAGAGGCAGCGCCCGCTCCCAGCCTGCAAATTTGTAGGGAGATCCAGCGATCAGTCTTGGGGGGTAATCGCTCTTGCTTTAACCTCCCTGGATCTGGATTCTGATCTAGGGTGGAAGTCGTGGGTGGGTTTACAGCTTGCCAGAAACGGATGTTGCCCCCCACACGTTCGGGACGAAAATTCCTCTATCTGGCCTTAAAGCCATAGTGGGGCAACAAGCCCAAAAGTCAAGTAATTAAGTGGCAACATGCCAAGGCAAAGGAAACAGAAAAATGCAACCCTAGACTCCTATTTTGGGGGCATAGAGCGGGAAAAGGACTGTGAGGTCAGAAGTCCTGCTCCAAAAGCCCCAGGGGAAAACATGAGCGGGTTGCAGGCCATAGAGGACCTTAAGAAGGACTTTAAAAATCAAATAAGAGAAGTGGAGGAAAAATTGGAAAGAGAAATGAGAAGGATGCAGGAAAAGTATGAAATGAGGGTCAACAGCCTGACTGAGGAAAACAACACCTTAAAAAATAGACTAGCTCAAATGGCAAAGGAGGCCCAAAAGGGCAATGAGAGAAGAATGCCTTAAAAAGTCGAATTTGCCAGATGGAAAAAGAATCTCAAAAGTTCACTGAGGAGATTCATTCCTTTAGAGTTAGACTGGAGCAAATGGAAGCTAATGACTTTATGAGAAATCAAGATGCTGTTAAGCAGATCCAAACAAATGAAAGATTAGAAGGCAATGTGAAATATCTCATGGGAAACCACTGACCTGGAAAATAGATCCAGGAGAGACAATTTAAAAATTATTGGACTACCTGAAAGCCATGATCAAGGAAAGAACCTAGAAATCACCCTTCAAGAAATTCTCAAGGAAAACTGCCCCGATGTTTTAGATCCAGAGGGCAAAATAGAGGTTGAAAGAATCCACCTATCACCTCCTGAAAAAGACCACAAAAAGAAAACTCCCAGGAATATTATAGCCAGGTTCCAGAATCCCCAGATCAAGGAGAAAATACTTCAAGTAGCCAGGAAGAAACAATTTCAATATTGTGGAAACACAATCAGAATAGCCCAGGACCTGGCAGCTTCTACACTGAGGGATCGCAGGGCATGGAATATGATATTCCAGAGGGCAAAAGAACTGGGAATGAACCCATGGGTCACCTACCCAGCAAAACTGAGTATTTTGTTTCAGGGGAAAATATGGTCATTCCGTGGAATAGAGGACTTTCAAGCATTCTTGAGGAAAAAACCAGAATTGAATAGAAAACTTGACACCCAGACACAAGAAGGAAGAGATGCCTGAGAAGGTAATCAGGGAAAAGAAATCAAAAGGAACATATCAAAGTTGAACTATTTACATTCCTATATGGAAAAGCAATAACTGTGACTGATGATATCTTTCTCACTATGAAAATAATGGAAGAAGGGGGTGTGGTCATATGAATACATATGTGAATGTGTGTGTAAAACAAAAATAGACTAACTCAAATGGGAAAAAATGCTCAAAAAGGCAATGAGGAGAGGAATGCCTTAAAAAACTGAATTTGCCAGATGGAAAAAGAATCTCAAAGGCTCACTGTGGAGAATCATTCCTTCAAATTTAGAATGTACCAAAGGGAAGCTAGTGCTTTCAAACAGATTGAAACAAATGAAAGAATAGAAGGCAATGTGAAATATCTCATGGGAAAAAAATCTAGAAAATAGATCCAGGAGAGACAATCTAAAAATTATTGAACTAAAAAGCCATGATCAAAGAAAGAATCTAGAAATAATACTTCAAGAAATACTCAAGGAAAATTGCCCAGATGCTTTAGAACCAAAGGGCAACATAGAGGTTGAATGAATCCAAAGATTCATTCCTGAATGAATTCAGATTCCTGAAAAATATCCCAAAAAGAAAACTCCTAGGAATATCGTAGCCAGGTTCCAGAATTCCCAGATCAAGGAGAGAATATTATAAGCATCCAGGAAGAAACAATTCCAATATTGTGGAAACACAATCAGGATAACACAGGATCTGCCAGCTTCTACACTAAGGCACTGAAGGGCATGGAATATGATATTCCAGAGGGCAAAGGACCTGGTATTAAAACCAAGAATCATGTACCCAGCAAAACTGAGTATCCTCTATCAGGGGAAAATTTGTTCAATTCAGTGGAATAGAGGACTTTCAAGCATTCTTGAGGAAAAAACCAGAGTTGAATAGAAAATTTGACATTCAGATACAAGAAGCAAGAGATGTTTGAGAAGATAAACAGGGAAAAGAAATCACTATGAACTTATAAATGTTGAACTATTCATATTCCTACAGGGATAAACAATAACTGTAACTGATGAAACTTTTCTCAGTATGAAAATAGTTGAAGAAGGGTATACGGGCATATGAATACATATGTGAATTTGTGTACACATGTTTTCAAGTATACCTAGATAGAGGGCACAGGTCAAATTTAATAAGAAGGGATGATACTTAAAAGGTGAGGTTAAGAGGTGAGAGAGTAATGTGGTGAGGGGTAATGGGGAGAGACAATTGGGGTGAACTGTCTTGTGTAGGGGAGGCAGGGGAAGGTGGTTACAGGGAAGGGGAAGAACAGGAAAGCCAAAAGGCAAAACCTTATTCTCATTGAATTAGGACCAGGGAGAGAATGGCATGCATACTAAATAGGGTGTCCCACCCTATAGGATAGTGGTGGGTGAGGGGGATGGGGGAAGGTGGTGGACAGGAGGGCAGGCTGGGGGGAGGATGTTGGAAGCACCCACTTTTGAAAAGGGACAGGATCAAAATGGGGAGTGGACCAGGTGGAAGGTGGGATGGCATGGAGGGAAATATAGTCAGTCTTTTTCAATATATCTACTATGGTAATGTTTTGCATAGCTACCCATGTACAATGTATACTAAGTTACTTATCTCCCTTTTAACAGCAATTTAAATATATATATATATATATATATATATATATATATATATATATATATATATATACACACATACATACATACATATATATATATATATACATATATATATATACTATAATTAATACTATTTTGCATATAATTGGGAGATAAGATGTGCAGGCAATGGGGCACAGGGATTTACCTTGCCCTATTGGAAAAGTTGTAGGGGGCATGGGAGAAGAGCTGGGAGAGAGCAGATTGGATGAGGGGATATCCTATATGACTGTTATTCAGGGGTGGTGGGTAGGGGAATAATGGGGGGAAAATTGTAACTCAAATTTTGACGGAAATGAATAATGTAAACCAGAATTTAGTAAAACATTTGGAGAAAAAAATATTTTACAGGCTTTGAATAATGCCTTTAAATAGAAACATATTCCTCTTTCTAATTTTTAATTGTTTTAAAACTAAAAAATGAATCAATAATATAAAACATTACATCACTGGCATGTTTTAGTAATTGGCTAAATTATAGAGCTTTCAGCTTTCTTAAAATTCTCTTGGGATATGGGATTTTTATGAATCTCTGCCAAACATGACTATTCCTATTTGTATCTTGCTTCATATAAAAAAATAAAATCAATAACAAGTGTTCTTCCAATTATCTTGAAAGATAGATAAAGATCTAGCTACCTTGTCTATTGACCATAGATATGGGAAGAGGATCAATTTTGATGTATCATTGACAAAGGTTGTATTTAAAGCTTGAAAACAGAAACTATTATAACTCATTACTGTGACAGAGCAACATGTACGTTTTTTTAAAAAATTATAGTAATATAATTAAAATTTCTATTACCTTTTTCTACCTTACACTAAGATGTTTTATTTTGATATAATGATTTTATATGTGTGTGTATGTCTGTGTGTATTTCTATGTATGTGTAATATTTTCCATATTATAAATCAAAACATCTTAGCATTATTATAAAAATAGCTTTCACCTAAAATTTTCCCAAGATTCCCCTGACCATATTTTGAAAACTCCTGACCTAAATGATACTTTAGAATACTAAATAATTATTACAAAATGAATTTGGAAGAAATGATCTAAACTAATTAACAATGCTAAATAATATAATGTTTTCTTCTTGGCCAAGTCCTTGTCCTGGTTTCAAAAAATAGATAATGAAAGGCATTAGTGTATGCTCAAGTCTAGTTTATAAAATAAATATGAATTGTTTCTAAAAGAATTGCATACTATAAATGAACATAGTATAGGTTCCAAGTCAACAAAAGAAAGGAAATGGAAACAACTTTGAATTTTCATCTTTAGCCTATTGCCAAAGATGTCAGAAAATGAGAACAATCAATGAGAATGAGAATATAGAGTAGAGCTGGGAATTAATCCACTCACTCATCCTCAGTTTCTGTTTGGTATTATGTAAGTTACTGAACTTTTCCTACACTTTGATCAGTGATCCTACTATTGGTTATACCCAAAGGAAGTCAAAGATAGAAATAAATGGCTAATATGTACCAAAATATTTATAGTACCAGTCTTCATGATAGCAAAGACATATAAATAAATTAAGCAACCCCTCAATTGGGGACGGATGAAAAAAATCATATATGACTATAAGAGAATATTACTACACAGTAAGAGATAATGACACATGCAGGGAATTTAGAAAAGTATGTTAATATCTATATTAAATGATACACAGCAAAATTAGCAGAACTAAGAGGAGAATAAATAAAATGACTACAAGATTACTAAAAGGAAGTCAAGCTGAGTAGTTGAAGAACCAATGAAGGTCTCAGAAAACACATAAACAACAAACCTCATGTTCTTTCCATGAGAGCCTACCCTCCTAACATTGTTGCCGTTTGTCTTTAATGCTGCCTTCCAACCTCTAAGGACCAATCAGGACTGTCATTCTAATAAAATATATGTTCCTTAGGAAGAAGCCAGAATACATATCTAGCCCCATGGAAAATACCTCAGTCCAGAATATCAGGTTTTCTTTAAATACCCTTGCTACATAAAATGAATAAGTGCACAAGAGAGATATAATAGTGATGATGACTATGATGATGATGATGATGATGATGATGATGATGACTTACTGACATGTATTCCCTTAGTGTTTGCAAAGTACTCTACATGTATGATCCCATTTGACACTTGCTACAGCCTTGAGAGAGTAGGTGGTTTTAATATTTCTATTCTACAACTAAGAAGAAAACTTTAGAAGTTAGATCAGAGAAATTTGATTATTTTCCTATAGTCAGTCACAGAGATACTAAATATTTCAAAAGGAATTTAAATTCTTATCTTCTTGTCTGAGTCCAAGATGAGTAGAAATTCATCAGAAAGAAAAATTGATCAGGATTAAAAGAACACATATACAGTTCATATTTGAACACATATTTGAATTTGAGATACCAGTACACTGACGGATATATCAGGTAGTCAGTAGGAGTTATAGTCCTAGTGCTTAGAAGAAATTTTTGGAAATCATCTACGTGGAGCTAGAAATTGAAGACAATTTTTAGATTGTCTAGAGAAAGATTATAGAGTAAGAAGGAGAGACCATAGTTTAGGGAGCACTAATCTTTAGGGTACTGGAATGGTATGAGAAAACAGCAAAGTAAACAGAAAAATAGAAGTTAAAGAAGTGGGAAAATAAGCAAAGTATGATATTAATGAAGCCAAGGAAGAGAGAATGTGTAACAGAAGAGGATAAACAAGCAATGGTGTTGAAAGTTGTGGACAGGTACATGAGGACAGAAAAAAAAAAGGTCATTGAGTCTGGTCATTTGTATAATGTTGAGGGAGAAGTTTCATTTGGAAGTCATATGGAAATAAAGAGGTTGAGTCTTTTTTTTTTTTTACAGGTATTGGAGGTAGTTGGAGTGGGAGCTCAAGCAAGTTCCTGCTTTTACTCCACCATCCTGGCTCCTCCCCCTAACTTAGCTATTCTAAGGGATATGTCTTTTTATTTTATCAGAGGGAAAGAAAAGAGTGATTGAAAAGAAATATTTAGAAATGAAGAGGAAGTGTTGAGATAATTTAAATTAGATTATTTCAGTCTTCTTGCTGAAATAGGTATCCATGCTATCTGCTGTAATCATGAGTATCAAAAGTAAAGTTAGGTCATGGAGGATAAAAGAAAAAGGTTTAGGTCAGTTTCTTTGGAGAGTAAAATAGAGTCAATAAGGGCACAGTAGAGGTATTTTTTTCAAGTAGCAACATGCAGCTAACTGAAGCTGTCTGTTATGAAATTGCAATTTTTGAATTCTGCTAAATTTCTTGGCTTTTTCTAGGGATGCTCAGCAACCATAGGATAGGTATGAAATATGAAAATTCACAAATTTGGAATGACAGAAATTTAGAGGTTTTAGAGCAGTAGTTAGCAACTGTGAAGGCAAGTGAAGCCAGTAGAAAATTAGGATAAATATAGACCAAAGATTGTCCTAAAACTTGAAGTCTTTTGTGACAAAGCTTTCATTGATACAAGGGTTTCATGAGTAAAGGAAAGAAGACTGTGTACTAAAAGATATACATTTTATCATCATTCTCCCATTAAGCATGTTTTCAGATCATAGGTTTAGAGCTAAAGAGACCTTAGAGATCATCTCCTCTGGTCTAGTTCCCTCTTTTACAACAGAGGAAACTGATACCAAAGGAAGGTGGCTTCTCTCAGGTCACATAGGAAATGTTAGAGTCAGAAATTGAACTCTCTGACTTCAAAATCTCTTTCCATTGAACCATGCTTTAGTAGTACACAGACAGATATGTCATGGCTCTTATCCATCTTGGTGAAATATTCACCAAGAGCCTCTCATGAGTTTACAATATATTATGCAGAACTCCAATCTTCCTAACATTCTCCTGGTGGCTACTCATAGTTCTCTAGTACTCAAAGGGTAATTGCTTCTTTATTCATAACATAGCTTGGTGTTTTTACATTTGCCATTTGGCTCTTGACCTCTTATTGCCTTGTTTCACCACCATCTATTGAGACTGCCGAAACACACTAAGACAACTCACCATTCTTTCTTCTCCTCCTCTCTGTCTCTGTTTGGTCTCTATTTCTATTGCTCTCTGTTTCTCTGACTGTCTCTACCTAATTCTGAAATCTTCTCTCTCTCTCATTCTCTGTCTCTCTCTATGCCTGTGTCTCATTGTATAAATATATCATATGACTATATATACAATATATAACATATATCCTTAATATATATTATATATGAAAGTATTGAAATTCACTGACAGCTCTCCGTTCTCCTCCTCCTCCTTTTCCTCCTCCTCCTTTTTTTCTTCTTCTCTCTGTGTTTTCCTGTCTCTTCCTTCTCTCCAGTTTTCTTACTTTCCATTAGCTTTCTTTTTAAAGTCCTAGAATCTGTTATATCAGATTTTCCAGAATGTTGCTGACTCACATATGAACTTCTAGAAGACATTTGTAGCACATGTTCCCCATTATGAGATGGCCTTGAAATACTGCACCAAGCTAAAGGCACATTGGTAAAATGTATCAGCATCTATACAAAAACCATAATAAATGTTGCTTCTGTTTTCATCTAACCAGAGAACATATTACTTCAAAGAAAAGAAAGAGATTTATTTAAGCATCATAGAAGATAAGTGAAAAAACATTTGCCCAATACATATGGGGAATATGGTGGAGGAGACACATTTGGAAAATAGACCAGTAACATGTGTAAGGAACCCAAGGCACACACATATCTAGAACAACTCATATTTCCGATGGTACAGAACCTTAGACAAGTTCTCTTGATGCTGTCTTTGCTGGTGGTAACACAACTCTCCTCTGACTTAAGGTCCTCTGATGTTTTTTTTTTTACTTCTCACTTACATAGCTGTCTGGTAGAGGCCTCCAGTGCTGCACACTTCTGCTGCTGCTGGTTGCCTCCACCAATACTAAGTATCTTTGTTATCAGTGGACACCTCTGCTTTACTGTTCTGTGATATTATATAAAATTTTGAGGGGAAGAGGCCTATGCAGTCTTCGGGAATCACTGCTGCTTTCTACCTGAATGATCCTAGCAGACAACTTCCCTTTAAATGGGGAGAGCTCTGTACTTTCAGCCATAATCTTAGGCAATTGTTCAAGGCAATGATATGAGAAAAAATTTTGGTCACCTGAAGATATAATCAGAAGAATAAAGACCTTTAAGGTTAAGATCATCCTTTAATTGTTTTCTTCTTGTTACGCTCAGGTTTTCTAATCCTGATTTCCTATTTAATTTGGGGTAAATATTTGAGTATATGTAGTAGTATATGTAAAATATGTATATATTTTTATGACCACTTTGGGTATAGGTTTACTAATAATATTGCAACATCAAAGACTATGTATGTTTAATGAGTTTTGCTTCCAGGATGCTTGAAAAAATTTACAGTTCTACCAAGAATGGATTTGAGTGCCCATATTCCCATATCCTTTCCAAAAATTTGTTATCATCTTTCCTTTATCTTTGCCTATCTAATGAGTATGAGAATGAAGTTAGAATTATTTTAATTTCTTTTTCTTATTAGGCATATGTTGAATTTTGTATGATTATTGATAATTAAATGTCTTCCTTTGAGAACTGAATGTTTATTTGCTTTGATAATTTATATAATGGAGAGTGAATCCTGTTATCATAAATTTTAATTCATTCTTTCTATATCCTAGATGTGGACATTTATCTGAGAAACTTGCTATGAATGTGTGTGTGTGTGTGTGTGTGTGTGTGTGTGTGTGTGTGTGTTTTAACTATATGGACTTTTCATTTTAATTGCATTGGATATGTTTGTAAGAAAAAAAATTAGTTTTATTGTAATCAAAATTGCCTGTTTTATTTTCAATTATTCTCTCTGTTGATGATTGATCATGATTTCTTTTTCTATCCAAAGCCATAAAAGGCATTTTCATCCTTGCTTTTATTTTTGATGGTTTTTTAATCTCTAAGTTTCATCTATTGAGAACTTTTCATGATATATGTAGATGCATGTATGTGTATATATTTATATATATATAGTATATATGTATATATATATTGTACATTTTATGTAATGAGATGTTTTATGCCTAATTTCTCCCATGTGTTTTCCAATTTTCCCTAATAGTATAAATTTGCTCCAATAGCTAAGGCTTTGTGTTTATCAACATGATATTGTTACATGTATTTCCCTCTACAGGTTATATACCTAATCTGTTCCAAAGATCTACCTGTATTTAAACTAATACCAACTTATTTAAAAATATACTTTATTTGAACATTCATTTTTTAAAACTGTGAGTTTGAAATTCACCCATTGAGAAGGCAAGCAATGATCTCAATTGTACATGAGAAGACATGAAAACATATTTCCATATTAGCCATGTTGTAAAAGAAAGGCAAGAAGAATAAAATAAGTGATAAAATATGTTTTAATCTTCACTCAAAGTTCATCAGTTCTCTCTCGATGTGAATAGCATTTTAAAGAGCGAATCTTTTGGATCATTATATTGATTAATGTAGCTAGGTCTTTCCCAGTTGATTATGTTACAGTATTGCTATTAATGTGTACAACATTCTCCAGGTTCTACTCACTTTACTTCAGTATCAATTCATATAAGTTTGTCCAGATTTTTCTGAAATCATCTTGCTTTTCATTTCTTATAGTATAAGAGTATTCCTTCACAAACAGTTTAACACTTATTCAGTTATTCTCTCAATTTCAAATTCTTTGCCACCACAAAAAGAGTTAGAATAAACATGTTTGTGCATATAGGTCCTTTTCCTTTTTCTTTGTTCTCTTTCAGATATAGGCTTGGTAGTGGTTTTGCTGGGTTAATGGGTATGCACAGTTTTATAGCTTTTTGGGTATAGTTCTAAATTGTTCTCCAGAATGGTTAGACCAGTTCATAACTCCATCAACTATGCATTAATAGTATTGAATTATTATGTGATTGTTGCTTTATGGTTTAGTTTGATATTTTGTACTGTAGGCACCTTTATTTCCAATTTTTTAATTTTTTCCCTTGACATTTTTACTTTTCTTTCTCCAGATGAAATGTATTATTAATTATACATATATAACTATATATGGATATATACACATATAAGTTTATATGTATATGTATGTACATGTATATATCTGTCTATCTAGCTGTCTTTATAGTCTATATGGAGTTAAATCCTGGGAGCAGGATTACTGTAACACTGATAAGTAAATTAACTTAGGCATTATTGTCATTTTATTACATGGGAACCACCAGTGCTTGAACAATGATTATTTCTCCAAATATTTAGGCCTATGTCTCTGTAAAGAATTTCTGTATTGATAATCAAAGATTTAACGTGTACATCTTAGTGGGTAGGTTTTTTAATCAATATTTCATTTTATTGTAATTAATTAGTTTATTAATTGGTTATTGTCAATAGAATTTTCTATCTCTTCAAGCTATTTTGGGGAATATATAGAAATAGTCATGCTTTATGTGGATTTATTTTATATCTTTTTTCTGAAATTATTAAGCATATTGAAAGAATTTTTGTTGACTATTGAGTTCTCTAGATAAAGCATGATTTCTTCTGCAAAAAGTGAGAGTTTTGTCTTCTCTCTGCCTATCCTGAACATATTCCCTCAATTTCTTTTTCTTGCCATATTTCTATAATTACCATTTCTAGAATTATATCAAATAATGCTCTTTTCCTTACCTCTTATATTGTTGAAAAGTCTTTTGCTCTTAAAAAACAAACAAACTTACAAATACTGTTGGCTTTTGGTTTTAGAAAGATGGTACCTATCATTTTAAGAAAATATTCACTTATTCACATAATTTCTTGTATTTTTGATCAGAAATGAGCATTTTTTTCAAAAGCCTTCTAAGTAACTATTGGTAGAATTATGTGTTTTTTATAGTTTTTATTTTTAACATAATTTGTGACATTTAGATTGAAGTTGACTTTTATTCATGGTATAAATGTGACCTGTTCATGACTCCTCTTTGTATATATTAATTCTTGTATATATTCAATCCAACCAACACTATAATTATTATGAAGTCAATCACTATTTTATTAAAATACAGAGCAATCTTAAACACAAACTTAAAAAAATAATGTAACAAAAAGCATAAAAAACACAAATTGTTGTCATCTTTGTGGCCAAGACAGACTTGTTTTAGAATTATTATATTTTTTCTAGATTTGCTGCTTGAGTTTTTCTCAGTCTACAATATTTCTTCATTGTGTTCAGTATTTTCCTCTGCTTAATAACATCTTTACCCTTAGTTTCTGACTTGAATGTTTATTTTCATGTCGAATTTTGTTTTCACCCATCTTTATCAATGGTGTGAATCGGCTCCACTTGGTTCTGGATCTAGTAGCCAAAACAAGGTTCTTCACTTCTGTTGGAATTCTTGGGTTTTCGTTTAGTATTCTGGTAGTTGTTTTTAGGTTTTGTCTGTTGCCTGTTATTTCATATTCTCAAAAAACATTTAAGCTCCTACTATGTACCAGGCACTGTGCTAAGCACAGGGATGCAAAAAGAGGCAAAAGACAGACACTGCCTTTAAGGAGTGTGTTTACAACTTACAAAAGAGTTTACAACTCTTTTGGAGTTCTCTTAAAGACTTGCATTGCTGAGAAATACTAAATCTATCAAGGTCAGTCAGCACACAGTGTAACTGTTACTGTATACAGTGTTCTTCTGGTTCTGCTCATTTCACTCAGCATCAGGTCATATAAGTCTTTCCAAGTTTTTCTGAAGTCCACCTGCTCATTTCTTATAGCACAATAGTATGCCTTTACATTCATATGCCACAACTTGTTCAGCCATTCCTCAATTGATGGACATCCCCTCAATTTCCAATTCTTTGCCACCACAAAAAGAGTTGTTATAAATCTTTTTGTATACATGGGTTCTTTTCCCATTTTTATCATCTCTTTGGGACAGTCCTAAAAGTGGTATTGCTGGATCAATGGGTATGCACATTTTTATAGCCCTTTAGGCATAGTTCCAAATTGCTCTCCAGAATGGTTGGATCAGTTCACAACTCCACCATCAATGCATTAGTGTTCTGATTTTCCCACAAATCCTCTCCAGCATTTATAATTTTCCTGTTTTGTCACATTAGCCAATCTAATAGGTGTGATGTGGTGCCTCAGATTTGTTTTGATTTGCTTTTCTCTAATCAATAGTGTTTTATAGAATTTTTATATAACTATAGATGGCTTTAATTTTTTCATCTGAAAACTGCCAGTTCATGTCCTTTGACCATTTATCAGTTGGGGAATGACTTGCATTCCTATAAATTTGACTTTGTTCTCCATTTATTTTAGAAATCAGGCCTTTATCAGTGATATTGGTGGTAAAAATTCTCTCCCAGTTTTCTGTTTCCCTCCAAATCTCGGTTGCATTGGCTTTGTTTGTGAAAAAAACTTTTCAATTTAATGTAATCAAAATTTTCCATATGGTATTTCATAATGTTCTCTATCTCTTGTTTGGTCATAAATTCTTCCATTCTCTATAAATCTGACAGGTAAATTATTCCTTGCTCTCCCGGTTTGCTTATACTGTCAGCCTTTATATCTAAATTGTGTACCCATTTTAACTTTATTTTGGTGTATGGTGTAAGATATTGGTCTATACCCAATTTCTGGCATACTATTTTCCAGTTTTCCCAGCACATTTTGTCAAATGCCACGTTCTTATCCCATAAGATGGGGTCTTTGGGTTTATCAAACAGTTGTTTACTATAGTCATTGACTACTGTGTCTTGTGCACTGATTCAAAGCTCTATTTCTTAGCCAGTACCAATTAGTTTTGATGATTCCTACTTTATACAGGGTGTCCCTAAAGTCTGGACATATAGGAAATCTCATTATGCATATTTTCAAGAAATGAAATAATGAAATTTTCAACATTTTATTTAATTAGCACAAATGAGATTTCATAGGAAGATATAGTAGACACATAAGAAATCTCATTAATTAATTAAATTAATCTCATTAATATGGAAAATAGTCCCCAATAGCTAATGAAAGCTTTTATTCCATATGAAATTGTCATGGCTAAAGTTTATGCTAATTAAATAAAATGTTGTTGAAAATTTCATTCATTTCATTTCTTGAAAATATGTGTAGTTTATGAGATTTCCTATGTGTCCATACTTTAGGGACACCCTGTAATACAATTTAAGATGTGGTATGGCTAGGCCACTTTCCCTAGAATTTCTTTTCATTAATTCCTTTGAGATTCTGAACGTTTTGTTCTTCCAGGTGAATTTTGTTATCTTTTTCTAGCTCTATAAAATATTTTTTTGGTCTGGCACTGAATAAGTAAATTAATTTTGCTAGAATTGTCATTTTTATTATATTAGCTCGGACTACCCAGATCCTATGTTTTCTTGACGTTCTATCTGTTTGTAAACAACTTTCATATTCTTTATAAATCATCCCTTCTCCAGGGTAAATAATCTCATTTTCTTCAATCATTTCTAATATGAAATAGTTTCCATGTCCCTCATCATTATCATAACCCATCTGGTCTTAAAAAAGTTCTCATTGAATTGACATATAGATTCAAATGAAATTCTTAATTTATGGACTACAATTTCAGAAGGCAGTGGACCAGTGATTTTGCTTGTTCTGCTCACCTCACTTCTATTAATATATGAGGCTTAGCAATTTATTTTTGGCATCTGTTACATTGTTGATTTATATTCAACTTGAAAACCCTAGATCTTTTTCATATATGTTATTTTTAGGCCAAGTGTATTATACCTCTTGTTTATATGTAATTTTTGAGCCATAAAGGCAAGACTTGATGCTTATGCTTCTTGTATTTCTAATTAGTTACTGGTATATTCAGATTTTCTTGTGTCTTGATTCTGTTAGTGAGAAAAGAAAAGGGGATTCCAAGGAAATGCCCTTCCTCCTGCTTTGTGCCTATCCACATTCTATCTATCTTCAATTGCTATTTCAGATCTCTCCTTTATAAAATCTTCCCTTCTACTCTATCCCAAAGTGATTCCTCTCTCCTCAACTCCCAAAGTGACTATTATGTAAATAATTGTTTTTTTAGTAATTTATCCTGTGTTAGCTGCATCATCATTTCTCTTAAGTGAACTATTATTTAAACCTTTAATTATTAACCTTTTCTTTGTGTTTCTAGTTCTCTCAACAACTCAGTAAATATAATTGACTTAAAATTTATGAATTCAGAACATTATGTTTTTATATTATTGACCATGGAAACACCAAAGACTTTGGCCTATTTGAAGGAAATCTAAAAAAAATTAATCTGGAGTTATAGAACCTCAAGTAACTGATCACCTAACTGAAAGAAAAAAGCACAGTTACATTTGCTTATATCTGAAACTTAGTCTTTTAATATCGTCTAAGTTGAAAGAAGTTGTGCCCATCACCCTATTTTATAGATGAGAATCAAAAAAATTAAATAACTTGCCCAAGGTGCTATTGCTAGTAAATGTTAGAGTCTATACTTGAAACTGTACTCTGCTCTGTTCAGATCACATCTGGATAATTATTTTCAGTTCTGGACCATTAAAAGCATTCATTCAAGTATGGTAGAGATCAGGTATTGGTGACTAATTTGATTAAACACAATTGTCTATCTTAATATGTCATTGATCTAAGAAGTTATCAAATCTGACAGTAATTGGCATAGATGTTTTTCCCCCAGCATTGATTAGGGGACTGATTCTGTGAAATAAAGGAGCACTTCTAGATAACTTAGAAAGAAACTTTTACTTCATCTACCTGCATCTCTGGCCTCTTGTCTTTGGAAGTTTCCCCATTTCTTGCTACTGTACAGTCATGTGTGCAAATTATAACAAGACTTTTGTATCTGAATGTCTCCTACCACCTTTCCCAGTAAAAGACAATCTTTCCCTCTGCACCACAGAAGTCTATTACTTTCTCCACAGCTTTTATATTAGATGGATTGTCTGCTCTCAGGCTTAGAGGTCAAGGAACATGGAAGGCCTGTCAAGATTTTCCCAGTCTTAAAAGCATACACCTGGAGAACATAATGTCTGCCCAGTCACATAGTGTTTTAGAGTTGGAGGGGGTCTGTAAAGAGGACATTGAGGCTGTGCCATCTTTTGTTTTGATCTTGCATCACTAGAAAAAAAAAGTCAATTACAATAGAGATGGATTGAAAAGCTGGGGTGCTAGGAGAATGGGGGGTGGTGCTTGCTTCCTTTTCTGTTTCTTTATTATTATCTGCCATAGGTATTGTCTTTTGAAATGGAAGATTAGCTGAAGACTAAAGATTTGGACAATAGGGGATTAGTTTCCTTGGTTGGAAAGACCCATGAAATATTATATATTTGTCCCCAATTCACCACTGGCTTTGTGAGAGAAATATGAAAAAAAAAAATTGAAACAACAACTAAGCATATTTGTAGCTTTAGAAAAGAAATAAATAGAGGGGCGGAGCCAAGATGGCGGAGTAGAAACAGCTCGTCCAAGCCTCTCTGCCCCCAGATTCCCCACAAACTATGTAAAAAAGGACTCTGAACAACTTCTGGAGCCCCAGCACCCACAGAATGACACAGAGAAGCTAACCTCCCGCTGAGGACACCCCAGCAGCCCTGCAGGAAGGACCA
Source organism: Gymnobelideus leadbeateri (assembly GCA_011680675.1). Lineage (NCBI taxonomy): Eukaryota > Metazoa > Chordata > Mammalia > Diprotodontia > Petauridae > Gymnobelideus > Gymnobelideus leadbeateri. The sequence goes on from WOXC01006770.1 coordinate 358,435, forward strand.
GTGCAGCAGTCTGGGAGCCGGCAACTCACAGAGCACAGAGCGCCGGAGCCCAGCCAAGCCGAGCCCAGGACCATGTGAGCCGAGGTTTTAGCCCCAGGGCAGCAGGGCCAGCATCCAGCTGGAGGAACCCCAGAACACCAGGAGCTGTGGCAACTCCAGAATTATCAACATAGACATGCCTAGGACAAAGTAAGAGGTTAGTGTCCTATGGACTTTGGGACCTGTATTTGGGGAATGCGTCAGCTCCCTCCCTGGGGGCTAGAAGCCGCTGAGGAGACATGCCATTTTGTAGTTTTCATAGGCATTTCCGGCTCCCAGCCTACAAATCGTGGGGAGATCCAGCGATCAGTCTTGGGGGGTAATCGCTCTTGCTTTAACCTCCCTGGATCTGAATTGTGATCTAGGGTGGAAGTTGTGGGTGGGTTTACAGCTTGCCAGAAACGGAAGTTGCCCCCCACACGTTCGGGACGGAAATTCCTCTAGCTGGCCTTAAAGCCATAGTGTGGCAACAAGCCCAAAAGTCAAGCAATTAAGTGGCAACATGCCAAGGCAAAGGAAACAGAAAAATGCAACCCTAGACTCCTGTTTTGGGGGCATAGAGCGGGAAAAGGACTGTGAGGTCAGAAGTCCTGCTCCAAAAGCCCCAGGGGAAAACATGAACGGGTTGCAGGCCATAGAGGACCTTAAGAAGGACTTTAAAAATAAAATAAGAGAAGTGGAGGAAAAATTAGAAAGAGAAATGAGAAGGATGCAGGAAAAGTATGAAATGAGGGTCAACAGCCTGACTGAGGAAAACAACACCTTAAAAAATAGATTAGCTCAAATGGCAAAGGAGGCCCAAAAGGGCAATGAGGAGAAGAATGCCTAAAAAAGTCGAATTTGCCAGATGGAAAAAGAATCTCAAAAGTTCACTGAGGAGATTCATTCCTTCAGAGTTAGACTGGAGCAAATGGAAGCTAATGACTTTATGAGAAATCAAGATGCTGTTCAGCAGATCCAAACAAATGAAAGAGTAGAAGGCAATGTGAAATATCTCATGGGAAAAACCACTGACCTGGAAAATAGATCCAGGAGAGACAATTTAAAAATTACTGGACTACCTGAAAGCCATGATCAATGAAAGAACCTAGAAATCACCCTTCAAGAAATTCTCAAGGAAAATTGCCCTGATGTTTTAGATCCAGAGGGCAACATAGAGGTTGAAAGAATCCACGATCACCTCCTGAAAAAGATCCCAAAAAGAAAACTCCCAGGAATATTATAGCCAGGTTCCAGAATCCCCAGATCAAGGAGAAAATACTCCAAGCAGCCAGGAAGAAACAATTTCAATATTGTGGAAACACAATCAGAATAGCCCAGAGCCTGGCAGCTTCTACACTGAGGGATCGAAGGGCATGGAATATGATATTCCAGAGGGCAAAAGAGCTGGGAATGAACCCAAGGGTCACCCACCCAGCAAAACTGAGTATTTTGTTTCAGGGGAAAATATGGTCATTCAGTGGAATAGAGGACTTTTGAGCATTCTTGAGGAAAAAACCAGAATTGAATAGAAAATTTGACATCCAGACACAAGAAGGAAGAGATGCCTGAGAAGGTAATCAGTGAAAAGAAATCAAAAGGAACTTATCAAAGTTGAACTATTTACATTCCTATATGGAAAAGCAATAACTGTGACTGATGATATCCTTCTCACTATGAAAATAATGGAAGAAGGGTGTGTGGTCATATGAATACATATGTGAATGTGTGTGTATATAGTTACAGTTATATATGGATAGAGGGCATAGGTTGATTTTGTTGGGAAGGGAGAGTACTCAAGGGATGAAATTATGAGGTGAGAGAGGAAAGTGGCAAGGGGAGATGGGGAGAGACATGGTAGGGTAAACTATCTCATGTAGGGGAAGTGGTTGCAAAGGAGGGGGAGAATAAGGAAGGCTAAAATGGCAAAACCACATTCACATTGAATTTGGTTCAGGGAAAAAATGACATACATACTAAATGGGATATCTCAACCTGCAGCAGGATAGGGGGAAGGGGGATGAGAGGAGGGATGATGGAAGGGAGGGCATCCTTGGGGTGAGGGGAGGTTGGAAGTACCCACTATAGAAGAGGGACAGGATCATGTAGGGAATGGACTAGGTGGGGGGTGGGATGAGTGGGACGGAATTATAAGCAGCCTTGTACAATATATCTACCATGATAATGTTTTGCATAGCTAGACATGTACAACATATACTGAATTACTTATCTCCCAAGAAGGAATGGGTGACAGGGGAGGAAGGAAATGGATCTGAAATTCGAGGTCATAACATTAAATGTTTCAAATATATATATAAATACTATTATTAATACTCTTTTGCCTATAATTGGGAGATAAGATGTGCAGGCATTGGGACACAAAGATTCATCTTCCTCTAATGGAAAAGTCGATGGGGGTGTGGGAGAAGGTATGGGAGAGAGCAGATTGGAGGAAGCGATATCTTGTGGGACTGCTATTCAGGGAGGTTGGGTAGGGGAATAATGGGGGGAAAATGATTGTAACTCAAAATCTGGCAGAAATGAATGATGCAAAACAGAAGTTAATAAAGCATTTGTTTAAAAAAAAGAAAGAAAAGAAAAGAAATAAATAGAAATCTAAAGATAAGAATTTATCTGTGATTTTCATTACTGACCAGCAGAAACAAACAACTCTTCTGAAGTATATTTTCCTAGTTTCTCCCTGCTGAGATCATTCTTTTGATACTCCAGATGAGAGGCTGTTTGTTTAACATATAATTTCATGTTTGCTTGTTATTTTTCATTCTCTTCTGTTTCTGATGTTGTGGATTCTGTCTTATTAGCCCTGTACCTGTAAAAAAAAATCTCATTAGTTCCCTGTCTGTCATCACCCTTCACTTCCTCTTCCATTTCTGAAAAAAAAAAGTAGTTAGATGATCAATAGTACAGAAAAAATAAAACATTTAGCATTTAATATAACCTTTATGGTTTCCCCTTACATGTTTTAGAATGAAAGCTGGACACAGTAGAGCCTAATTTCCAAATTAATTTATCTCTGAAGTTGGTAGTTATTTCTAAAAATCTTCAGCTGGTTTTAAGGAACATTTTCCTGTCTTAAAGATAACTCTCCCATTGGAAGCCTAGAACTTTGGACACCAAACTATGCATGCCTTAAAAAAAAATTCAAACTGCAATTGCATCATGAGGCAATTGTAGGGCCAATTAAAAGTAGGCTTTGAGGAGAACAAACTTTGCAGCTAATGTTTCCAGAGATCTTCTGACTTGTTGAACCAAGAAATGCCTTTTACAGTCACCTGGCAAACAAAATCCTGTAAATGAAAATTTAAAAGTGCCTGATTATGGGGATAGGATCATAAGCAAGCCCAGCATAATGACCAGTCAACAATTCTGTTTAGTTTTAAGAGTCATGTAATCACCAGTTCCTCACTCTTGGCACATACCTTATAAAACTTTACTTCCCACAGTTCCTAAATTTGCCAAATTTCATGTTGCCCCTGGAACTCTAATCAGCATAGAGTGCTCATAGCTCTTCCTGAAGGGTTATTAAGCTTTGTTTTGTGTGGTAATACAATATTTGGCAATCCAGTGAAGCCTACAGACCCCTCCCCTTCTCGGAATGAAGTTTTTAAGAGTATGAAATAAGATGAACAGCATTGTAGAGGAAAACACATTAAATTTTTTTTTGTCAAAATTTATAGATTAAAAAATGCCTGCAGGAAGGGGGAGCCAAGATAGCAGAGTAAAAGCTTGTTTGAGCCTGTCTCCACCAATCACCTTCAAAAACCTGTAAAAAATGACTTGAAACAAATTTTAAAGCTACATAACCCCAAAAATGACAGAGTGAAATACAACTCCAGCTGAAGAAAGCCTGGTAAGCTAAAAGGAAGGGTCTGTCTCACTGGGCTGGGACCAGAGCAGTCTCATGTGGGCCTCCGTGGCACAGACCAGTGGCACAGACCAGGCCTGAGCAGACCTCAAGGGACTGAATCACTATGGGGGTTTCCACACATCTCAACCACAAACACCAAAGACAAAGTAAAAGATCGGTGGGGAAACCCTGTTGGACCTGGGTGACAGAAGAGCATGGTCTGGCCCCTGCCCCCAGGGCAGCAGAGGTGCTGGCAACTGCAGATTCAGCAAAAGTAGTAGCAGCAGCTGCAGCTGCTTCTGGAATTCCAGACCCACAGATAGTGGGGGGATACAGCAGTAGATCAGAGGGCAATTGTGTGAATCTCTCTGCTGGTTCTGAGACAGGATTCTCTAGCTTTGCCCTGCTGGTATCTGGGTCACAATCTTAGGTGGTAGTTCTGGGGTGAGGAAGAATGCTGGCATCACAGAGCTTGTGTTGGCTGTGGAGAGGGAGTACTTCTCACAGTTCTGAGGCAGGTGCCTAGAAATAGCTCTGACAACAGCTACACAAAACCACAGAAATTTGGGACACAGCACTCTCCACTCTGGAAGCAGAATTATACCATGGCAAAGAGTTGAAAAGTCAAGTAATTGGCTGGGAAAATGAGCAAACAGAGAAAAAAAATCAGACTATAGAATCTTTCTTTGGTGACACAAATCAAAACAGAACCAGAAGAAAACAGAGTCAAAATTCCTACATAAAAAGCCTCCAAGAAAAATATGAATTGGAGGAGCTTAAAAAACAATTTTGAAAATCAAGTAAGGGGAAATGGCAGAGTAGAAACAGCACCTCCAAGGCTCTCTCCCACCAGATTACCTCCAAACCATGTAAAAGGGGACTCTTAAGAACTTCTGGAGCCCCAGCACCCAAAGAACGACACAGAGAAGCTAACCTCCCGCTGAGGGCAGCCCAGCAGCCTTGCAGGAACGGCCAGTGCAGTGCTCTGGGAGCTGGCAGTGCAGAGAGCTGAGCCCAGGTCCCACGGTTTTAGCCCCAGGGTGGCCAGGCCAACAGCCAGCTGGAGGGACCCAGAACACCAGCAGCTGTGGAGATTCCAGAATGGTCAACACAGACATGCCTAGGACAAAGTGAGAGTTTAGTGCGCTATGGACTTTGGGACTAGTATCTGGGGAAGGCATTGGCTTCCTCCCCTGGGGGCTAGAAGCTGCTGAGGAGACATGCCATTTTGCAGTTTTCAGTGGCAGCTCCAGCTCCTGGCCTGCAAACTGTAGGGAGATCCAGCGATCAGTCTTGGGGCGGGGGGGGGGGGGGCGGTAATTGCTCTTGCTTTAACGTCCCTGGATCTGGATTGTGCTCTGGGGGGCAGGTCGTGGGCCGGGTTTCCAGCTTGCCAGAAATGGAAGTTGCCCCCCCCCACACACACATTTGGGATGAAGCTCCCCTGGCTGGTGGCAGAGTTCTACTGTGGCAACAAGGACAAAAGTCAAGTAATTAAGTGGCATCATGCCAAGGCAAAGGAAACAAAATAAACAGAAAAATGAAACATTAGACTCCTATTTTGGGGGCAAACAGGATTGAAGCATGGAACAGTTAGAAGACTGTAACATCAGAAATCTGGCTCCAAAAGCCCCAAAGGAAAATATGAGCGGGTTACAGGCCATAGAGGACCTTAAGAAGGACTTTAAAAATCAAATAAGAGAAGTGGAGGAAAAATTGGGAAGAGAAATGAGAAGAATGCAGGAAAAGTATGAAATGAGGGTCAACAGCCTGACTGAAGAAAACAACACCTTAAAAAATAGACTAACTCAAATGGCAAAGGAGGCCCAAAAGGGCAATGAGGAGAAGAATGCCTTAAAAAGTCGAATTTGCCAGATGGAAAAAGAATCTCAAAAGTTCACTGAGGAGATTTATTCCTTCAGAGTTAGACTGGAGCAAATGGAAGCTAGTGACTTTATGAGAAATCAAGATGCTGTTAAGCAGATCCAAACAAATGAAAGAACAGAAGGCAATGTGAAATGTCTCATGGGAAAAACCACTGACCTGGAAAATAGATCCAGGAGAGACAATTTAAAAATTATTGGACTACCTGAAAGCCATGATCAAAGAAAGAACCTAGAAATCACCCTTCAAGAATTCTCAAGGAAAACTGCCCTGATGTTTTAGATCCAGAGGGCAAAATAGAGGTTGAAAGAATCCACCGATCACCTCCTGAAAAAGATCCCAAAAAGAAAACTTCCAGGAATATTATAGCCAGGTTCCAGAATCCCCAGATCAAGGAGAAAATACTACAAGCAGCCAGGAAGAAACAATTTCAATATTGTGGAAACACAATCAGAATAGCCCAGGACCTGGTGGCTTCTACACTGAGGGATCGAAGGGCATGGAATATGATATTCCAGAGGGCAAAAGAACTGAGAATGAACCCAAGGGTCCCCTACCCAGCAAAACTGAGTATTTTGTTTCAGGGGAAAATATGGTCATTCAGTGGAATAGAGGACTTTCAAGCATTCTTGAGGAAAAAACCAGAGTTGAATAGAAAATTTGATATCCAGACACAAGAAGCAAGAAATTTCTGAGAATGTAATCAGGGAAAAGAAATCAAAAGGAGCTTATCAAAGTTGACCTATTTACTTTCCTATATGGAAAAACAATTACTGTGACTGATGAAACTTTTCTCAGTATGAAAATAATGGAAGAAGGGTATATGGTCACATGAATACATATGTGAATGTGTGTATATATGTTTACAGTTATACATGGATAGAGGGCATAGGTTGAATTTGTTGGGAAGGGATGATACCTAAGGGATGAAATTATGAGGTAAGAGAGGAAAGTGGCAAGAGGAGATGGGGAGAGACAGGGTAGGGTAAACTATCTCATGTAGAAGAAGTAAGGGGAAGTGGCTGCAGAGGAGGGGAAGAATAGGAAAGCAAAACGGCAAAACCACATTCTCATTGAATTTGGTTCAGGGAGAGAATGACATACATACTAAATGGGATGTCTCAACTGCAGCAGAATAGGGGGAAGGGGGATGAAAGGAGGGATGATGGATGGGAGGCCATTCTTGGGGGGAGGGGAGGTTGGAAGTAACCACTATAGAAGAGAGACAGGATCAAGACAGGGTCAAGTAGGGAATGGACCAGGTGGGGGGTGGGATGGTGGGAGGGAATTATAAGCAGCCTTTTACAATATATCTACCATGGTAATATTTTGCATAGTTATACATGTACAACACATACTGAATTACTTATCTTCCCAGAGGGAATGTGTGACAAGGGAGGAAGGAATGGATCTGAAATTCGAGGTCTTAAAATTAAATGTTTCAAATATATATAAACACTATTATCAGTACTCATTTGCATGTAATTGGGAGATAAGATGTACAGGCATCAGGGCACAGAGATTCACCTTTCTCTAATGGAAAAGTGAAAGGGGGTATGGGAGAAGATATGGGAGAGCGCAGATTGGAGGGAGTGATATGTTGTGGGACTGCTAGTCTGGGAGGTTGGGTAGGGGAAAAACCGGGGAAAAATTGTAACTCAAAATCTGGTGGAAATGAATGATGTAAAACAAGAGTTAATAAAGCATTTGTTTAAATAAAAAAAAAAGAAAATCAAGTAAGGGGAGTGGAGGAAAGATTGGGAAGAGAAATGAGATTGATGCAAGAAAATCATGAAAAACAACTTGCTAAAGTAGACCCCCAAAATACTGAAGAAAATAACACCTTAAAAATAGACTAACTCAAATGGCAAAAGAGGTCCAAAAAACCAATGGGGAAAAGAATGCCATAAGAGGCAGAATTGGCCAAAGGAAGTCCAAAAACTCACTGAAGAAAATAATTCCTTCAAAATTAGAATGGAGCAAATGGAAGCTAATTACTTCATGAGAAATCAAGAGACTATAAAAGAGATACAAAAGAATGAAGACATAGAAGGCAATGTAAAATATCTCATTGGAAAAACCACTGACCTGGGAAATAGATCCAGGGGAGATAATTTTAAAAATATTGGACTAATGGAAAGCCATGATAAAAAAGAGCCTTAATATCATCTTTCAAGAAACTATCAAGGAAAATTATCCTTATATTCTAGAACCAGAGGGTAAAATTAGAAATTGAAAGAATTCACCAATAGCTTCTTGAAAAAGATCCCAAAAGGAAAACTCCTAGGATTATTTAGCCAAATTCCATGGTTCCCAGGCCAAGGAGAAAATATTACAAGCAGTCAGGACGAAACAATTACTGTGTATTGTAAATTATTACTGAGTACCGTGGGAAAACAATCATGATAACACAAGATCTAACAACTTCTACATTAAAGGACTGAAAGACTTGAAATATATTCCAGAAGTCAAAGGAGCTAGTATTAAAACTAAGAATCATCTACCATGCAAAACTGAGTATAATACTTACAGGGAAAATATGGATTTTTAATGATATGGAGAATTTTCAAGCATTCTTGATGAAAAGATCAGAGCTGAATAGAAAATTTGACTTTAAAATACAAGAATCAAGAGAAGCATGAAAAGGTAAACAGGAAAGAGAAATTATAAGGAACTTATTAAAGTTGAACTGTTTACATTTCTATATGGAAAGATGATATTTGTACCTCATAAGACTTTTTCAGTATTAGGATAGTTGGAGGGAATATAGATAGATAGATAGATAGATAAAGATAAAGTGTGTGTATAAATATATATGTATGTGTGTATAGGTGTCTTGAGATATATATATGTGTGTGTGTGTGTGTGTGTGTGTGTGTGTGTGTGTGTACATAAACAGAGGAGACAGGGTGAGTTGAATACGAAGGGATGATATCTAAAATAAAATTAAGAGGTGAGAGAGGAATATATTGGGAGAAGGAGAAATTATAGCTCAAAGAAGAAGAATAGGGTAAATTATCTCACATAAAAGAGATGAGAGAAAGCTGTTACAATGGAGGGGAAGAACAGGAGGGTGAAAGGGAATGAGTCAATCTTACTCTCATTGGATTTGGCTTAAGGAGAGAATAATATACACATTCAATTGGATATCTCACCCTACCGGAAAGTAGTGGGAAAGGAGATAAGAGGGGGAAATGATAGAAGGGAGGACAGATTTGGAGATGGGGTAGTCAGAAGCTAACACTTTTTAAAAAGGGGCAGGGTCAAAGGAAAAAACAGAGTAAATGGGGTGGGATAGGATGGAGGATAATATTGTTAGTCTTTCATAATATATCTATTATAGAAATGATTTAGCCAATCTGGAAAGCTTTTGTTGTTCAGTCTTTTTGGTTCTGTCCAACTCCATCACCCTATTTGGGGTTTTCTTGGCAAAGATACTGGAGTTTTTTTTTTCATTTTGTTTTCTAGCTTAGAGGAAACTGAGGCAAACAGGATTAAGTGACTTTCCCAGGGTTACACATATAGTAAGTATCTGAGGCTGAATTTGAACTCAGGAATGTGAGTCTTCTTGACTTCAGGGCCAGCACTCTATCCATTGCACCTTCTAGTTACCCATGGCTGGATAGATAGCAAGTTCTAGAGACAGTATTTACACCCAATTTTCTCTCACTTGAAATTCAGCCTCTGTCTATTTGAACTTGCTTGATTCCTACAACTGAGTTTTAAATATTGTGTGTGACAAATAGATCCATAGTGAATTGACTTGGAGAAACCGGTGTTATCTCTATTCTTTTCTTTTTTTACCTTTCAACACCAGTCATGAGAATACTAAATAAGTTTATGATCAACAATATCAGCAAAAAAAGTATCACTCTTCCAGTCTACACTCATCCAAAGAGTTGAAATGAATGAAAAGGACCCAATTTTGACAAAGCTGTATCAGCCATGACTTTTAGGCAAACTGTACAAATGCTGCCTTGTCCCTTGTCCTTGTGGCATTAGAAACTGACAGTTAAATGATTTTACTCTCAATGCAGCTTGTGGGTGAGGGGTATGTCATGGTTAGTGGCAGATGAGAACATCCACAAGCCTGATATATAACTTTCTGGAGGTGTTAAGTGTGGGTGTCTGAACACATCAGGCTTCTGCAGAGGAAAACCATTGATGAAATTTTTCCCGTAACTATGAGAGGGAGGAAACTAGCATTTTCTCACACTAGGGTGTCCTTAAGTGTTCTTATTTGACACCAAGGGGGTCGCAAGCCTAATGGCTAATGGGAGAAATCAGCATGTGTTATTAGCAGAGAGATAGTACATTGTCATAATATTCAGTAATTAAAGTATAATCATTTGAGAGAAATGGTACTCAAAAAAAGGATTATTTTAGGAAGGGAAAAAAGTTCTAATCTATATTCTGAAAATGAGCAATGAAGCAATGAAGCAAATTCCCAGTAGCTCTTTAACTTTTTTTTTCCTCCCAGTGGTGGTATGCTTTCATGAGAAACCCAACAATAAAGTGACTGAGAGACTGGTTTAATTTAAAGTTCAGTGTCAATGTTTGGGAAATGTTTCCCATTAATATTTTAGGAGAGTTGTGCCTCCAATATATAGACCTAAACACCACCAAACTGGAGAAGATGAACATTTGTGTTTACTGTGAATTTTCTAACAGAAAAAAGATTTCAAATCCTTAGAATCCTTAGGAAAATATATTTCTTATATGCTGTAAAAATCCTTAATTCTTTAAACCACTTGTATATCTATGTAGAGTGTAGAATTCAGATCTCTGTTTAAGTCCTAAGAAGACTAACATTTTTACCTGGATAAATTAAATCAGTAAGTCTGCCAAACACTACTTATAATAATGCAGTAAGTATGTAGTGCTGGTTGCTATGACTATGGACATTGTCTCTTGATGAAAAGTATAGAAATTGTCCTGTCATGCTGTGTAGAGACTTCTACCCTTTTCCACTACTGCTAGTCAACAGCACCACTTTTCCAAATGTTGCATATATTCATATACTTGCTTTTCTTCTCTTTAAGATGTTTCAACTAGTATGATGGAACTTCTGTTAAAACTAATCTCATTTAAAATGCAGACTTCTTTTTATAATGCAAAAGCAAAAGTAACCAGGGATCATATACTTTGCAGACTTATCTCTTGCTAATATTACTGTCAGTCTCTATGTGAGAAAGTGATTTTTCTATTTGCTTACATTCCATGACAAAAATCTTCTCAAGCATGTATTATCTTCACTAAAAATTTGATTGCTGAGACCATGCTTGAACTTGTGCTGGAGGGTCTCTGATGCTATCATAATGCAATATTAATTAAATTTCATGGCCTAAGGTAGGAGTATTTAATAATAATGGTGTTAATGTTGATGACCATCATTTTCCGAAGATCTATGTTTTCATTACTATAGTTTTTCAATACATTGGCCACAATTCCTCCCCACCCCCCAAAAATTCACCTTATATTTAGCTTTTTTTTTTTTTTAGCATTTGTGATCTGTCTATTCATTAGACAACAGACACAATCCAATCTAATACTACAGTGAACATTTATAAGCGCCTATAATGTTCCAGGCACTGTGCCTGGGGCTGGGGATACAATTAATAAAAAAAGACAATTACAACTGAATGAAGTTTGACAACACACAAAAGGAGGCATAAAATCAGTAGGAGTGGGTGGGAAAGGGTTTAGGATACTAGGTAGTACCCAAAGTAGAGTCATCTTATTCTTGTTCCATGGGTTGAAAGCAGGCAGAACAACAGATACAAAGTAGAATGATCTGAAAGCCCAGTTTTTATCTTCTATAAAGAAAGGCATTGGGAGGAGCTTTATACTCCACCCTCCAGGCCTTCAGTCAGAAGGTTGGTAGAGGAGGCTGATGAAGGTAGTGTTAATCAAGGCTTGAATTAGCAGCATGGTGACAAGATTAAAAATGATGAGTTTATCTTGGGAGGGGAATCTTGTTCCATGGACCCTGGAGAAAGAATCAGAAAGAGAGGGAGGGGGAATAAAGAAAGAGAGATAGAGATCTGCTTTATTCCTAAATATGTTCTTTGTCTCCCCATAATCTTTCTTCCTTTCACCCAAGAATAGATTAACATTCTAACATTCTTGCTCTGGTCTTATTTTTTTTTCTTCCTGGTCTTGACCCTCTGTTTAGCCACTTTAATTACACATTCATCTCTCCCCCAGGAATAAATAAGTTATTCCATTATCCTACAGCCACTCATACCATGAAATGTCAATTCTGAATTGCTCCCACCAATCTACTTTCTCTTCCCTTACTTCTGTAATGCCTAATGCTACTGATAGGAGTTATGTAACCATGGCAACTGAATTCACTACAAATTTATATTATGTCTGCTTGCAATTGGAGGTCATGGTTATGCAAAAAATATTTATTCTTCTGACTTATACTCTATTGATGAGGTACAGGCTCTGAGAACCCCCTTGAACTCTGATTGAATCTTCCCATTTGAGGAGGCATTTGTATGAGGCCATAAACATTTCGCTTTGCCCAAACCTTTGTTACTAGCTTGACTCTCAATTATCCAGCTAGCCCCCAACCCTTGATCCTCAACTGTACACCCTTGAACTGGCCTAGCCCACCATTGTATGTCAGTTCCAAGTAGCCTCCAGCAACTTCACTAATTTACTGGAGTTTGACCTCATTAACTCCTCCAGAAGACCCTCCCCAAACTCATTACTGGAGTCTGACTTCATCTGACTCCTCCTGAAGACCCTCTCCAAACTCCGTTTCTAGACCACCCCTAGATTCCCCCTACAACCTTTCTGTATATAAGACCCCATCTTGCCTCCATGTGTGTGAGAGTGCCATAGAATTTTCTAGCACAGACTTGCCCTGTGTCCAATACAAGCCACTTGTCCAATAAAGCCTTACAGACACTGAGGCTCCTTAAGAGTCTACCCAATATGGCAAACTTTAAATAAACTTTACTTTTCTTTGGCTGAGAGAAGACTTGAGTTGAATTCATTTGGCAGGACCTGGCATGTTGATATTTCAGGGTCTTGAGCACTCCTAAACCCTATACCTCATCATTTTATGATGACCCTCTTCACTATCACCCACTCCAGTCTTCCAATTCCTCCCTTTTCATCAAGACCTTGGTACCACCTTCTCTTCATTACCTCTCAAAAGAAGACCTCATTTCCTGTTCTATTAAGAAAACTGAATCCAATTCATTTTTAATCTCTAATGATCAGATGTTCTTTCTTCTTACCAAGACCAACCCTTTCTCCTTTTGCTCATCACATTTTCTTCTATTTCTTCTAGAAGCTTTTCTAGTTGACCAGAGGAATTTAGGGCTCTAGATTTAAAGCTGGAAAGAAACTCTGAAGCTGTCTAGTATAGCCACCTAATTCTTACAGATGAGGGCCTGGCATCCAGAAGTGTTTTGAGTTTCTTGAGATAATACAGATAGAAAATGAAAAGAGACATGATTTGAACTCAGCTCCTCTGATTCCAAAGCCAATGCTCTTTCCACTGTACCATATTGTTTCATCCATTGGCACATTACCCTTTGTTTACAAACATACTTACTTATCTTTTGTTACTTTTGTTTAAGCAAACCTCCCCCACACTAAACATCCTTTCACTTGATACTGACAGCTTCTCAAATTATACCCATTGACTCCATTTCCTCAACTCTCACTTGCTTCTCTACCTTTTACAATCTGGTTTCAAGCTCTTACCAAAGCTGCTCTGTCCAAGGTTGCCTTCTATTAGCTTCTAAATCCAATGGTCCTTGTTTAATCCACCTTTTACTAGACTTCTCAAAACCTTTTGACACTGTTAATGGCACCTTCTTCCTAAAAGTTTCTCTCTTCCTTTAACTTTACTATCACTACTATTTTCTATTTCTTCTACTTATCTGGTCATTTCTCAGCCTTCTTTATTAGATCAAAGTCTATATTATTTCTCCTATATAGGGTGACTTCAGTGTTCTATCCTGAGCCTTCTTCTCTCTCCCTTTTCTCTCCGATTAATCCTAATATCATCTCTCCATATATGCCCTTCAGAATCTATATCTATATAGTCCTAATCTGTATTCTGATATCTCACATAAATGTTTCATTGGCATTTCAAATTTAGCATGTTCAACACAGAATTTATTATCTCTTATAATAAATATCCTTCTCTGAACTTCCTTACTTCTTTCTATGTTGGCCCCATGCTACTCCAGTCACACAGAGTTATAATCTTGGAATCCTTTTTGACTATTCCCTTTCCTGCTACTCCCACTCCCTTCATTGGATAGTGGCATGAGGGGAATGGGGCGCTCCTGTTTGGTGAGTAAGTACGAAAAATATAGGTTTGTAGAATCACAAAATATTAGCATTCTAAGGGCCTGGCCTACATTGATGAAAGGCGTTTTCATATGAATGAGATTATGAGTCTAGAAAAAAAAATTTCTTTTCATATAAAAGGGGAGATGCTAGAAAAAATCCAAAGAAAAGAAAATGTCTCTGTCTTCAAGGAGTATATGCTTTAGTAAGAGATAAGGCATGTGTATAGATAAATAAAATATAGATTAGCATATGTTGGGAGTAGAAATTGCTACAAGAAAGTGTATGTGAGTAGAAAATGTTCTTAATAACTCTCCAGTTAGAATTCCTTTAAGTTCACTTAAGAGAAAGTTGCTCCATTAAATTCAATTAATCAAAATCCATAAAGTAACTGCTATGTGAAGGACCTCATCCTTCAGTACACAGATGCAGAACATGAAAAGTCATTTATACCCTTGTACTTATGCTTTACTAAATCATATTATATAGAAAGAAACAAATAAATACAAAAGTATTTCAGGAGGATAAGACTCACCACCAAAATGCTCATGAAATACCTTACTTCAGAGCAAGTAGCACCTGAGCTGAACCTTAAAGCAAACTGAAGTTCTAAGAGACAGGTGTGAGGAGGGAAAGAGTATAATTCCAGGCATGGGGGACAGCCTATACAAAGGTACAGAGGTAAGAGCTAGGATTCCAAGTTTGAGGAACTGCTGAAGATAATAGGAAACCATGGAAGATTCTTTTTGTTTTTGCTTTTTTTTGGAGGGGGGAAGGCAGGGCAATTGGAGTTGTGACTTGCCCAAGGTCACACAGCTAGTAAGTGTTAAGTGACTGAGGCCAGATTTGAACTCAGGGCCTGCTGACTCCAGGGCTGCTCTACCTAGCCACCCCAACTATGGAAGATTCTTGAATAGGGCAGTGGAATGAAAAGTCCCATAATTGAATAATTGAATGAATGAAAAAAATATTTATTTATTAAGTACTAGCTATGTGCCAAGCACTGTGCTAAGTGCTAGAGATAAAAATAGAAAAGCAATGTAGTCCCTACCCTCAAGGAACTTAAAACAGTTTAGAAGTGGGACATAACACAATTTTCAGTTTCCATTGCTTAAGGAAGAAGCCATGAAAAGGATAGAGTGGGGGTTCTGACCCTTTTTGTGTCATGGGCTCCTTTGGCAGTCTGAAGTCTAGTAACTTCTTAGAATAGTATTTTTAAAAATCATAATTGAGGGAAATGATAAATTGCAATTAGAGGTTTATGAAAATAAAGAGATATACATTTTCCCATCTAAGAATATAGACATTCTGCAATCTATCCATAGTGGTCACAGATTAAGGATTATTAGATTAGGATATGAAATTTTTTTAGCTTCTTTGAAGAGAATAGATTAAAGAGAAAAGAGACTGAAAGTGAAGAGAAGGTTTGGGAGACTACTGCACAGGTATGGCAAGAGTTAATGAGAGCCTGAATTAGGGTTGGGCATGAATGTGAGAGGTGTTTCATGAAGGAAGAATTGACAAGACTTGAAACCTGACATTATGTGGGGGTAAATTCATAGCAAAATCTGTGACTCCATGTTTGTGGACTTGGGTTCCTGGAAGGATGATGGTTCTTTCAATGGAAATAGAAAAGTTTGGAGGAGGGACAGATTTTACTTATTTTTGTGAGGAAGAAGCATTCCAGGGGAAGATAATAAGCTCTGTTTTGAACATGTTCACTTTGAAATGCCTAAAGAAAATCCATGTAAATATGTCCAACAAACAATTGGTGATGTAAGACTTGATCTCAAGAGAAGAAAGCTTAGGGCTGGATATATTTTGGAAACATCTGAATAGTCATGATAATTGAGTCCATAGGAACTGATAAAATCACTAAGAGAAATGGCATAGAGAGAATAAAGATAAATTTAGAGACCTAAAACTCCATATTTTTATGCATCTCCATGTTTGTGGATCCCTCAACAAGTACTTCTTTCATTTTCCAGGAAAGCCAGTACTTCACTGGCTTAGAGTTCTTAACTCCCAGACAAAACCCTTATAAATTGAAGATTCTTGTCAATAATAATATTTCTGATTCCCTTTATTATCACTCAAAGAAATTGTGCATTATGGATACAAAGATCTTCAAGATCATTGCTCATAATGCCAAGATCATGGGTTCAATTGACACATAAACCATTTAGCTTCCCCATCTACGACCTGTTATTTCCAAAATGCTGAAGTACAAAGGGACTTGAAAGTATGGGTCAACCAGTGCACACACATTACTTTCATTCAATTCTTTAAGGACCCACAAAGTGCTAAAATTTGGTATCATGATGCTTGAAGCAAAATTATTGGAGCATCTAGAAATAAAATTAATGGAATGAGATAATTTCATGGGTACAGGTTTTGAGGCAAATAATGAGATGTTTGACATCGCCAGTTGGAATGAGAACACAACTCAAAGCACATGCCTTGCTAATTGTGGATCAGTGCATGTGAATTTTGACATAAATATTATAAATACCAAGGAAAACTCTTAAGAATTAAAATATGAATATTCAGGCACTTTGGAATTAGTTTTTTTAAAGGCAACACAAACTTCACAGAAAAGCCAAATTTATTGCCAGTTTCTTTGGTCTGTCTCTATGGTATGTGAGATGAGCTGTGCTTTCTTTTATGCATAGCTAGCCAATTGTAGCATAACAGGCATGTAGCCCAGAATCCCTAGCTTTGTCTTATACAACCACAGCTGCAGTCATATTTCAAAAAAGGAAACTTCTCTGATGGGTCCCTTGATTGTTATGATATTTCACTATCTAGTCCTCCAGGTTTCACTTCTCTGTAATGACCAGAGGGCAAATGGTACCTCGGGACTCTTGTTCTTTCTGATGAGAGTTGAAAAAAATTATAGCTCACTTCTCAAAGGATCGAGGCATCACTCTAGCTTATTGATGTCTATACAAAATCCCAGTCTTTTCAGAATTATCTGTAAAGCACCGACAGGGAAATGCAGGTATTTGACCCAAGACACAAATTGATCAGTTACAAAAGATCCAAAAATAATTAGATTTAAAGAATTTGAAATCCTAAGTCCTTACCAGGATGCACAAGTTAACAATTAAGGGAAGTTAAGGATCTTTGATTTTAGCTTAACTGAAAATATTCCATTTTTCTCCTTAATTGTTTTGTAACATGTAGGTTTTAGCAGTAATGTGAATGAAGGGAGAAGACTGTGATAAATGACAGGAATTTCAGTAACAAAGCAAGTGAAGGTGAACTTAGGTTCATCAAAGTATTTGAAAAATGGAATGACTACAGAAAAGGTCAAGGCTTCAATTTTCTTTATGATATTTTTAAAAATATGATTGTTGTTAGGAATCATACTTCTTTTCTCTTCTATGGGGATGTGTCTGTATGAATTTCTATACAAATCTGGCAATTAATAAATCTGGGTAAATCATTCTAGGTAGTAGCATGCTGTAATAAAAAACACATTGGATTTCTGAGGACCTAGGTTCAAATCCTGGCTTCACAACATACTGTTTATGTTACCTTATGTGACACACTTAACCTTTGTGTACCTCATCCATAAAATGATGGGCACGTGGACTAGATAATTAGAAAAATAACAGAAATTTAAATTTATGACTGTCCCATAAAGGTTTTGAACTCAACACAATCAAATAAAAATTAATCTTACCAGTATCTTGACCAAACTTTCCTATTTTAACCTCACCACCACTACCACTGCCACCATCAACTACTACCACTATCACTTCCACTACCACTACTACTACTGCTACTACTACTACTATACCTTTTAGTGCTGTTAGTTCCCAAAATGGTTTATACTGCCCCGTAAAGGGGCAATGGCACTATCCAGGGTGACAGTAGTAGCCTCATGTGCAATTGGAAGGCATTGAATAAAAATAAGGGAACAGTGGAAGCATAAGGAAAGAAGAGAAGAGAAGTAAATTTTGAAAAGCCATTCATACATGTTTCATTTTTTGTGTAACAGAGTGAGTCTTAGTGATTACAATATTTTCAAAATATACACACACAATACAAGTTATAACTGATCAGTGGTTAAGTCCACCAACAAGCAAGTGTGGCAAGCGTGTCATACATTGTCAAGAATTTCAGAATGCATCATCAGTAATATGTATGTGTGATGAATTGTTTACAATATGATGCTATATAGTTACATGCCACTGTATTGTGTCATCAAAATTTCAATACAGAAAAAATACAAATTTACAATAAATTATCAAATATAAGATGCATCATTAAAATATATATATTGAAATGATACCAATTTTACTGTTAAAAAAAGTAGATTTCCAGGGGAGCACTGAGTAATTTTTTTAAAGGAGATAATAGGCCAAATAAGTTTGGGAACCTCAGCTTTAAATAGAGCTTTAGGGTTTTATAATTCTGACTGCTTTTTGGAAAACTTAGATAGTTTAGTTTCTTAATACCACAAGCTCTTACAAAGCTATCACTACAAAATATTAGGGAATTCAGAGATCTAAGATGGCAGAGGAAAGCCAGAGACTCACCTGAGCTGTCCTCAATTCTCCAACAAATTATATTAAATAATACCTGAAAATGAATTCTGGAGTGGCAGGACCCACAAAAGACACAATTTTCTAGCCCAAAACAACTTAGAAGGTCACCAGAAAAGGTCTATTGCAACCAAGTGATATCAGAGCACAGCAAATCAGCAACATACTTTGGGGACAACTGAATCAGCAGTAGCAGTAGTTTGGGGAGTTTTCAGTCCATAGATAGTAAGGAGTGAGACAACTGGTCAGAAAAAGATTACAGGGGTCCCTTTGCTGGCTCTGGGTCCAGAACTCTGTTGCATTGCTCACACATGGATCCCAGTTGTAGTCTTGGATTGCAGTCCCAGAGTGAAAAGGAGCACTAGTACACTAGAGCTTGTGGCCACAGCAGATCAGGGACCTGGTCATAGTTTCAGTATGGAAAAGAGTGTGTGTGATCACTCATAGAGCACAGGCCATCAGAGTAGTGATCAAAACACTTTTTAGACCATACCACCTTGGAAGAAGTGAAAACTTACAAAATCCCATTATTAGTTCTGATAACAGCAACAAGAAAGACCTGAAGCTTGGGACATTACCCCTTCTAACCCTGGAGCAGAGCCCCATTTTAACATAGAGTTAGAAGTCAAGAAATAGGTTCAAAAATGAGCAAACAGCAACAACATAAAAAGAATCTTATCATAAGAAGTTAGTATGGTGATGAGATGACAAAAAAGCAAACTCAGAAAACAAAAATGTTAAAACCTCTACAGACAAACCCTCAAAAAAATTTCAGGCACCAAAAGGATTCCTGAAAAAGCTCAAAAAGGATGTTAAAAATCAAATAATGGAGGTAGAGGAAAAATTGGGGAAAAAATGAGAGTGACACCAAAAATCTTCAAAAAAGTCAACAGCAGAATGTGCTGTCATAGGAATGAAGCAAAGCCCAAATCAAAGGAACTTGTTTCTTCAAGCTCATCTGGGACCAATTCTGATAGTGAAAGTGACAAAAAGGCAAAGAGTAAAAAGCAAGCTCTTCCAGAAAAATCCATAAAGAAACAAAAGACAGGAGAAAGTTCTAAAGCACCAGCTTCATCCAAGCAAAGCATCAGTCAAGATGATCATATGTTCCAGATTGGAAAAATGAAATATGTCAGTATTTGGGACTTTAAAGGAAAAGTCCTAATTGATATTAAAGAATACTGGATGGAACAGGAAGGTGAAATGAAACTTGGTAGCAAAGGTATTTCTTTAAATCCAGAATGATTGAGCCAGCTGAAGGAACAGATTTCTGATATTGATGATGCAGCGAGTACTGTAAAATCATAGCCATATGAAACCTGTACTGTATTAGTTGTTTTAATCAGTCTTTTTACATTGGCTTTTGTTTTCTAAACTATTTGTACTTTTTTGATTGCAAAACGATTATTAAGATGAATCCTTTGTGTGTGTGTGTGTGTGTGTGTGTGTGTGTGTGTGTGTGTGCATTAAAAATGCATTCTGAATGAAGCTAATTGTCTATTATTTATTAAAAAGGAATGCTTTGCATTCACCACCTGGTGTAAAATAAAATTAGGTAAGTCAACAGCTTGGCAAGGGAGGCATGTGGAAAAAAAATACTGAAGAAAATAACGCTTTAAAAAACAGAATAGACCAAATGATAAAATGGGAATACGATAAAAGAGAACTCTTTAAATAGCAGAATTGGCCACATGGAAAAGGAAGTATAAAATTTCACCGAAGAAAATAATTCCTTAAAAATTAAAATGGGACAGGTAGAAGCAAACTTTATGAGACATTAAGAAACAATAAAACAAATTCAAAAGAATGAAAAACTACAGGAAAATGTGACATGTCTTATTGAAAAGACAATTGACCTGGAAAATAGATCCAGCAGAGACAACTTAAGAATTATTGGACAACCTGAAGCCATGATTTAAAAAAAAAGAGTCTAGACATCACGTTTCAATAAATTGTTAAGGAAAACTGCCCTGATATTCGAGATCCAGAGAGCAAAGTCAAAACTAAAATAATCTACTGATCACCTCCTGGAAGACATCCCAAAATGAAAACTCCAAGGAATATGATAGCCAAAATCCAGAGTTCCCAGTATGAGGGAAAAAAAGTATTGTAAGCATCCAGAAGGAAAAATTCAAATGCTATGGAGCAACAGTCAGGATAACAATAAATTATAAATTTCTGCATTAAAGGATTGAGGGGTTTAGAATATGATATTTTGAGGGCAAAGGAGCTGAAATTACAACCTAGAATCACCTACCCTGCAAAACTGAACACAATTCTTCAGGGGAAAAAGTGGATATTTAATAACATAGAGAACTTTCAAGGATTCCTGATGAAAAGACCAAAGCTGAATAGAAAATGTGACTTTCAAATACAGGAATAATAAGAGAAGCATAAAAAGGTAAACAGTAAAGAGAAATCTTAAAGTAGTCAATAAGTATAAACTATTTACATTCTTATATGGGAAGATGTACTCAGAACTCCCAAGAACTTTATAATTATTAGGGCAGTTAGGAATACACAAAGCAGAGGGCATGGTTGTGAGTTGAATTTGATGGGATTATCCTTAAAAAATAAAATTAAGGTATAAAAAAGAGAAATGCATTAGGAGAAAAGGAAAGGGAGATATTGAATAAGGTAAATATGTCACATTAAAGAGTTGCAAAAGAGCTTTTACAGTAGAGGGGAATCACTTGAATATTCCTCTTATTGAAATTGGCTCAGAGGAAATAATATACACACTCAGTTGGGTATACAAATTTATATTACCCTACAGGAAAATAGGATGGAAAGGAAATAAGAGAAGGGGGTGCTGACAGAAGGGAAGGTGAATTGGGGGAAGTGATAATCAGAAGCAACACACTGTTGAGGATGGACATGGTGAAAGAAGAGAGAGGAGGCTCAAAGGGATAATAATAGGATACAGGGAAACACATAGTTAGTCATCATAAGTATGAAAAACATTTACAGCAAGTTTCTCTGATAAAGGCCTCATTTCCCAAATATATAGATGATTAAGCCAAATGTATAAAAATGAGGCATTCTCCAATTGACAAATGGTCAAAATATATAAATAGGAAGTTTTCAGATGAAGTAATCAAAGTTATCTATGCTCATATGAAAAAGTGCCTAAATCACAATTTATTAGAGAAATGCAAATTAAAATAAAAGTACCACCTCATACCTATCAGATTGGCTAATATGACAGAAATGGAAAATGACAAATGCTGGACGGAATGTGGTAAAACTGAAACATTAATGCAGTGTAGTGAAATGATATACTGATTCAACCATTCTGTAGTGAACTATTTGAAGCTAGGCCCAAAGCTTTATAAAACCATGCATGCCCTTTGATCCCTCAGTACCATTACTAGGTCTGTATCTCAAAGAGATTTTTAAAAAAGGAAAAGAACCTATATGTACTCAACTATTTACAGAATCTCTTTTACTGATGGCAAAGAAGTAGAAATTTTGGAGATGCCCATAAATTGGGAAATGGCTGACCAAGTTGTGGTTATGATTTTGATGGTGCTCTCAGAAAAACCTGGAAATACTTATATGAAGTGATGTGAAGTGAAATGAGCAGAACCAAGTGAATATTGTATACATTGACAGCAATATTTTACTATAACCAACTCTGAATGATAGCTATTCTCAGCAATTCAATGATCTGAGACAACTTGGAAGGACTTTTAATAAAAAATGCTATCAATCTTTTGAGAAGAACTGATGGAGTTGGAATACATATTAAAGCCTACATTTAAAATTTTTCTTTATTTTCTTCTCTTTTGTGAGTTTTTTTGCCTGTGATTTACATTATTAATGTGGCAATATATTTTGCATGACTGCTCATATATAACCTATATCAATGTTATACATATATATATACATATATATGTAAATATATACTATATAACAATGTAGATGGGGAATAGGAGGGAGGGAGATAATTTGGAATTCAAAATTTTAAATACTGGATGTTAAAAACTGTTTTTACATGTAGATGGGGAAAAATTAAATAAATATACTTAAAATATTAGTGGATTGATGGCTAGCTACCTTCTGGATGAGTTTAAATTTTTTTTCATAATTCTGATCAGTACTAATACTTCTTAATAACTCCTTAATTTTCTATTATCATTGACACATAACATACTGATGGCATCATTTGAACTGAAATAAGACTTTCAAATTAAGTATGTTCTACAAAAATGAAATACCTTTAGATTGGTGACTGGGGGATGGGGTGTGAAGATATTTCAAAGCACTAGTAAGGGTCCTTTCCTTTGTGCTTCTGATCTAATAAAATATTACCCAAAAAGTATGACTGACCTTTCTGCACCAAATTGCATGGTTGTGCTTCTGCCCATGCTGTTAATCAGAGCATCTCTCCTTGTTCAGGGATCCTGTTAGAGAGAAAGAAAGAAGAGTTTTATATGGCAAGAACTGATGAACAATGTGGAATGAGGAAAAATGTCACTCTTGGACAGATACCTGGAGACAGATATTTTGATTAGAAGCTTTATACCATATTTTCCCCATTTGTTTTCAATGTTGTTTCCTGATTTTCATAAAATTGAGGCATGGTCGGGTAGCAGTGGTGATGGTGGTTGTTTTGTCAAGTTTTTGAATATAGATAAGAATAAAATCATCATGGTCAACAGAGAGAAAAATGTAGAGAATGGAGTAAAAGAATGGACATTGAATGAATGCTTTTTTTGCAACCAGGTAAGCTTCTTAACAGCTGTTCTGTTCTAATCATCCTCCAATGCTAGTGAAATATTTGAAGAAATGTTAATATACTGATTTACTATTCATCATGAATAATGAAAAGAATAATTTACTATTTGCATGTCTTGACTGTAAATTGGCTTGGGTAGTGAGTCAAGAAGCTTGTGATGACATCAGGTTTATCAAGTGAATTGAGACAGAGAAAATAAAGGCTGCATGTGGCTTATAAGCCTATAAAATTTTGTGGAGGCATGAAAACATTTTTCAGTGTGGTCCAGTTTTTGACTTTATTTCAGCCACCTGCAGCTACATTCTGTCTTTTTTTTTCTTTCATCTTTTTTTCCTTATTCAAGTTATTTATATAAATGTTCATGGTGCCATACATCACCTTTGGGCATGATTTAGCTATGCTATATTCTCTAAATCTAAATACTGAGCAATGGGACAAAGAAATAATTCAATTTAAACTCTTCCTATTTAGCTTTAAAATTTCATGAATCTGATCTCAGGGTATGATTAATTTGAACACAAAATAAAATTTTACCTGATGCATCCAGATTCAGAGGTAGCATGATATAGTGGATAGAGGGATGATTTTGGAGTCAGGGGAACCTGGGTTCCATACTGTCTCTGACACATGATAACTATCTGCCTCTAAGTGAGTTTTTTATCCTTACGGTTCTCCCAGGTAACTCTTTTTTTTTTAAACAAATACTTTATTAACTTCTGTTTTACATCATTCATTTCCGCCAGATTTTGAGTTACAATCATTTTCCCCCCATTATTCCCCTACCCAACCTCCCAGAATAGCAGTCCCACAAGATATCGCTTCCTCCAATCTGCTCTCTCCCATACCTTCTCCCATACCCCCATCGACTTTTCCCTTAGAGGAAGATGAATCTTTGTGTCCCAATGCCTGCACATCTTATCTCCCAATTATAGGCAAAAGAGTATTAATAATAGTATTTATATATATATTTGAAACATTTAATGTTATGACCTTGAATTTCAGATCCATTTCCTTCCTCCCTTGTCACCCATTCCTTCTTGGGAGATAAGTAATTCAGTATATGTTGTACATGTCTAGCTATGCAAAACATTATCATAGTAGATATATTGTACAAGGCTGCTTATAATTCCCTCCCACTCATCCCACCCCCCACCTGGTCCATTCCCTACATGATCCTGTCCCTCTTCTATAGTGGGTACTTCCAACCTCCCCTCACCCCAAGGATGCCCTCCCATCCATCATCCCTCCTCTCATCCCCCTTCCCCCTATCCTGCTGCAGGTTGAGATATCCCATTTAGTATATATGTCATTTTCTCCCTGAACCAAATTCAATGTGAATGTAGTTTTGCCTTTTTAGCCTTCCTTATTCTCCCCCTCCTTTGCACCCACTTCCCCCTACATGAGATAGTTTACCCTACCCTGTCTCTCCCCATCTCCTCTTGCCACTTTCCTCTCTCACCTCATAATTTCATCCCTTGAGTATTCTCCCTTCCCAACAAATTCAACCTATGCCCTCTATCCATATATAATTGTAACCATATACACACACATTCACATATGTATTCATATGACCACACCCCCTTCTTCCATTATTTTCATAGTGAGAAAGATATCATCAGTCACAGTTATTGCTTTTCCATATAGGAATGTAAATAGTTCAACTTTGATAAGTTCCTTTTGATTTCTTTTCCCTGATTACCTTCTCAGGCATCTCTTGCTTCTTGTGTCTGGATGTCAAATTTTCTATTCAACTCTGGTTTTTTCCTCAAGAATGCTTGAAAGTCCTCTATTCCACTGAATGACCATATTTTCCCCTGAAACAAAATACTCAGTTTTGCTGGGTAGGTGACCCTTGGGTTCATTCCCAGTTCTTTTGCCCTCTGGAATATCATATTCCATGCCCTTCGATCCCTCAGTGTAGAAGCTGCCAGGTCCTGGGCTATTCTGATTGTGTTTCCACAATATTGAAATTGTTTCTTCCTGGCTGCTTGTAGTATTTTCTCCTTGATCTGGGGATTCTGGAACCTGGCTATAATATTCCTGGGAGTTTTCTTTTTGGGATCTTTTTCAGGAGGTGATCGGTGGATTCTTTCAACCTCTATTTTGCCCTCTGGATCTAAAACATCAGGGCAGTTTTCCTTGAGAATTTCTTGAAGGGTGATTTCTAGGTTCTTTCTTTGATCATGGCTTTCAGGTAGTCCAATAATTTTTAAATTGTCTCTCCTGGATCTATTTTCCAGGTCAGTGGTTTTTCCCATGAGATATTTCACATTGCCTTCTAATCTTTCGTTTGTTTGGATCTGCTTAACAGCATCTTGATTTCTCATAAAGTCACTAGCTTCCATTTGCTCCAGTCTAACTCTGAAGGAATGAATCTCCTCAGTGAACTTTTGAGATTCTTTTTCCATCTGGCAAATTCGACTTTTTAAGGCATTCTTCTCCTCATTGCCCTTTTGGGCCTCCTTTGCCATTTGAGCTAGTCTATTTTTTAAGGTGTTGTTTTCCTCAGTCAGGCTGTTGACCCTCATTTCATACTTTTCCTGCATCCTTCTCATTTCTCTTTCTAATTTTTCCTCCACTTCTCTTATTTGATTTTTAAAGTCCTTCTTAAGGTCCTCTATGGCCTGCAACCCGCTCATGTTTTCCCCTGGGGCTTTTGGAGCAGGACTTCTGACCTCACAGTCCTTTTCCTGCTCTATGCCCCCAAAATAGGAGTCTAGGGTTGCATTTTTCTGTTTCCTTTGCCTTGGCATGTTGCCACTTAATTGCTTGACTTTTGGGCTTGTTGCCACACTATGGCTTTAAGGCCAGATAGAGGAATTTTCGTCCCGAACGTGTGGGGGGCAACTTCCGTTTCTGGCAAGCTGTAAACCCACCCACAACTTCCACCCTAGATCACAATCCAGATCCAGGGAGGTTAAAGCAAGAGCGATTACCCCCCAAGACTGATCGCTGGATCTCCCCACGATTTGTAGGCTGGGAGCCGGAAATGCCTCTGAAAACTACAAAATGGCGTGTCTCCTCAGCGGCTTCTAGCCCCCAGGGGAGGGAGCTGACTCATTCCCCAAATACAGGTCCCAAAGTCCATAGGACACTAACCTCTTACTTTGTCCTAGGCAAGTCTATGTTGATAATTCTGGAATCTCCACAGTTCCTGGTGTTCTGGGGTTCCTCCAGCCGGCTGCTGGCCCTGCCGCCCTGGGGCTAAAACCTCGGCTCAAGTGGACCTGGGCTCGGCTCGGCTCGGCTCCTGTGCTCTGCGCGCTGCTGGCTCCCAGACCACTGCGCTGGTCCTTCCTGCAGGGTGCTGGGCTGTCCTCAGCGGGAGGTTGGCTTCTCTGTGTCGTTCTGTGGGTGCTGGGGCTCCAGAAGTTTTTCAGAGTCCTTTTTTACATAGTTTGTGGAGAATCTGGGGGCAGAGTGGCTTGGAAGAGCTGTTTCTACTCCGCCATCTTGGCTCCGCCCCCTGCCCCAGGTAACTCTTTAAGACCACTGTATAAATGAATTAATGATGACATTGTTAGAAGGAGTTTCTGTATTTTTAGGTAGTTCTTCATATTGATAAGACCACAGATATGGAGTAGGGCTATATGCATTGATACTGTCATACTTTGGGAGATTAAATTAGCTTCGTAATTATCTTGATTCTCAATTTTATCTTAGTCTGCTCTGGTTTTTGTTTTGTTCCTGTTAGAAGTCTTAATGACTATACCTAAACACAAAGGAAAACCTGACAACTATGAGAGTACTTGCTTCATGGTTCGTTAAAGTCCTTTAATGGATTCTATAAAATTTGGCCATTTTTAAGAGGAATTTTTTTTCTACTCACAGGATATCAAAAGAGCAAGTACAGTAGAATATCTATAGCCAGAAATAATAATTAACAAATTCATTCATTATGGTGCTATTGGTGCTTCTATTCTCAAAGCTATTTGTTATATAAATATATATATATATATATATATATATATATATATATATATATATATATATATATATATATATATATATATCTTAATCAGAGGTATTATTGTATGAAAATATTATTTGAGCAGTGTTGTACTGTGTATTGAGATGCAAACATAATTTTCATTGACTAGTGTCCATTGAAATGGTCTTAGTGAAGGTAATATATCTTACTTAAACACTGTAGCATTAACGGCTTCTGAAATCTCTTACAAACCTGGATTTATGATCCTATAATCCTGTAAGCCTATGAGACTAGAGGTAAGATCTAAGCCACACACAGAGAAGTAAAAAATCAAATCACCAGTTTCTGAAATAACCATAAAATATAAGTGATAAAATCCCAGAATTGATCTGAAATTTTAAAAAATTGTCCAATTGTTATATCAATTTGTTTTATTTTGTCCCTATATAAGTGCATCTCTACCAAGGGGTTGATTTTACATTATATTTTATAATCATTTGATGGCCATTTATAAAACAATGGCAATAATATTGAAAGACATCATGATTCCAGTTGTAGAGTAATATCTGCCTGTTTTGTATAATGAATTATCTGTGACACTATCCATAACTCATTTATTAACCATTAGTCTCTTAATACAGACAATAGAATGTAAATTTCAATTAATGAAACAATTTACATGTTGTTAAGTGGTGATTTCCTTAAATTTTAGTTCCTTAAATAATGATTAGAGGTCTGAAAAAGAGAAGTAATTACTAGTGAAATTACTAAACCTTATGTTGATTAAAAAATGAGCCTGACAAAAATGTAGATAATGATCGATAGCCTAAAGTACTCAAGGAATGAAATGGGAAAAAAAAATCAAATTAGTGGATATTAGATCAATTATTTGGACTCACTACCTAGAAGTCTTATGATATAGTAACTATTTTAAAAATTTTTTTAAAGCTATTGGGGTTAAGTAACTTGCTCAAGGTTACACGGCTAGTCATTTTTTACATGTGCGTGCTCATTTTCTGATGCCGCCATTGATCCCGGGTCATCCCAACTCCGAGGCCGGCACTCTTAGTCACTGAGCCACCTAGCTGCCCCGACATAGTAACTATTTTAAATTATTTTTTCAGAGAATGTTTATATGACAGAATTGTTTTTTTGTTTGTTTGTTGTTGTTGTTGTTTTTTACTGCTTGAGCCTATGTTTCTCTTTTCCCCATGTTATCCTTTCTATGTCTTCTCTAATCCTACCCATCTGCCAAGACCCAGCTCCAATGTTACCTACTTCAGCTTTCCTTAACTTTTTCAGAGTCTCAGAACAATTTGTTTACAATTCTTTCATAATTTTCTGTTTTGAATTATGTTTTTTGTGTACATATTTTATTTCTTCTCTTAGTAGATAATTAGTTCCTAAAGGACAGAGGTAAGATATTTATTATCTTTATATCACTCTGAAATTCTGTAATTAAATTCAACAAACATTTATTAAGTCACTATTATGTACTAGGCATTAAACTACATTCTGGTATACAAAGGGAAAGATTCCTGACCTCAAGGTGCTTATATTCTTTATTAT
Source organism: Gymnobelideus leadbeateri (assembly GCA_011680675.1). Taxonomy (NCBI): domain Eukaryota; kingdom Metazoa; phylum Chordata; class Mammalia; order Diprotodontia; family Petauridae; genus Gymnobelideus; species Gymnobelideus leadbeateri. The sequence goes on from WOXC01006770.1 coordinate 387,321, forward strand.
GCATACAATACGGATATAAATAAGTATAATATGTTCAAATATTCAGATATTCAAATGGTTCTGTGATTTCATTGATTCAGGAATTCAATGTATAGATAGAAATCACATCCCATCTATGCTGGCCCATCCTGTGTGATCCTTTTATACTTCTTCCACAAAGCTCATTCCTGGGGCTCTATTCAACAGAATGGAGACTTTCCTCTTTTCCTCTTGACATTTCATGGCTAACAGTGGGTCACTCTTGTCATCCACATGTCTTTTCTTACTCTTGCCATGTAATAGAACTATCTTCTTTTTCTTTCATACAATTGTTTGATGACATTTTTTACTCCTGTTCTTCATAGTTTGTTACTGATAATTTGTTGCAGCCTACTCACACTGAACATGATCCTTTCTAATGCTCTCTGTGTCATGCTCATCATTAATTCTTCAGAGGTAGCGTCACACCAGATCTCACTGTAATTCAGCAATACTGGCAAAATGTTTCTATTGGAAAAATGGGTATTTGGTGTTCTGGGAATTGTGGGGTTAGTAAAAGAGCTTCGGAATTTTCTGAAAGCAATATAGCCCACTTGCCTACTTTATCAACTCAGGGTCAAGCTCATTATCTATCTGTATTGTCTATATCACCCACATATGTCATTGGATGAGTTATGAGGTATCCATTAGTCTAAGTTGAAATCTATGCTCTTCATTCATTTGCTCTTTCCTGCTTAAATAGATAGACCACAGTCCTTTGAATGATTACAAATTTCTTCCAGGAGGTTCTATGATTTCTTAGGACCTGAGTCAATTAACATAATTTCATCCACATTCTAGAGCATCTAAAGGGCCTTACCATCCACAGGGAATGCTTTCTGGGTCTCTGGGCTAGATTTCATCCATCACAGTACCAAATGATTTTGTTAAGTATACTTCTCTGTTTTATGTCTCATCTTGTATTCTTCAAAGAGAGTATTCAAACAAGGGTATTTCCATTAGTAAATCTTCCAAAGAATATTGAATGATCTTGATATATAGATGGGAGTGACCTTATTATAAAAGAACCTGTAAAGTAGCATTTTGTTTTACCAAGTCAAATGTTTTTTCTCATAATCAACAATAAGCAAAATGAAATTTTAAATTCTCTACATTTTCATTATAGTATAGTTAGTACAAGGAAGGCTAAGAAGGTTAACATTAACTTCTGGAACATGGGTTGCGGGTGGAATCAAAGAAGGTTTCACAAAGGTGGTGGAACCTTAACTGAGGCTCAAAATAAGTCAAGAATTCTTAAAGGTGGAAATAACAAAGTAGTGAATTTCTGGCATGGGGAGCAGCTCATCCAAATTCATAGAAGTAAGAGTTGTAGTGTTAAGTTTGAGGAACCATTAATAATGTTACAGGACAGCTTTAGTTTCATTTTGGACATGCTTATTTTGAGAAGTCTGTGGGATGTCTAGGAGTTGTCCAGCAAGCAGTTGGTGATTCAGGGATATCATGCAGAGAATTTGTTCAGAAGAAATGTGAGATTAAGGAAAAATAAGTGAGCTCATTCTTTGCTGAGAGAATCCTGTCAAATAACTACAAAAATTATTTATTTGTTACTCTTGTGCTAGGTTCTATGTGGACTACAAAAAGAAATGTAAGAAATATTCTAAAGAAACAATTTTGGGAGCAGAAAGATATTGTAATTGCCTTCATCCCTATTGCCTACTGAGTAACATTTATACTTCTTTACCTGACATTCCAGGGCCTTCATGATTTAATGCTATTTTACCTTTCCAGCTTTTCTTTTCCTTATACTATTTCTTTCTGTACAAGTTACATTTGGTTCAAACTAAACTATTCTCTTCCCTTCAGATACACCCTTCTTTTTCACAACTCCATGTGTTCTCTCACATTTTCCCTCTATCTATAATCACCTGTTCACTTGTGGAATTCCTTCTAGATCTTTAAAGTCCTACCAACATGCCCCCTCCACCCATGAGGTCAACCTTATGTCCCCTGTTGGAAATTATTTTTCCTGCCAGTATTCAAAAAAGTTTGTGTTCAACTCTCTAATGCATCTGCCATGTAGTATTGTTTCATACCTCCTAATAGATGGCAAGCTCAAAGAAGCCTGGTACCATGTTTTAAAACCTCACATTTCAGTACATCAATAGATGTGTGATCTCAATAAAATAGATGCTCCCACATTGGTGTAATTGGTGACCAATTCATACCTTATTATCTCTGTGACTTATTTATGTCTCCCTGAAAATCCTCCAGTGGGGCTTCACCCAACATGCTGGGGACTTTTGTTTCATTGTCTTATTATTTTATTGATACAAATGAAATATATGTGCTGTGTATTGGCTATCTCTCAGTCTTACCACATAAGTAGCACACTCTCTTTTACAATCACATATCTTTTGGTTCATACTCCTTTTGTTGTTTCCCTTCAATAACTGTTGGTCTATACTATGTAGCAGACTCATGGCCACCATTTGTTTCTATATTGCCATTAGGATTTTTCATTTGGTAGACAATAAATATTCATAGACAACTAGTGAAAGAATGAGTTCCCTACAAGATAGAATTGAACCATCCATGGTAGGCCCAATCAATATCCATTTATCAGCTATTATCTTTATTATTTATTCTGTCAAGTTTCTACATGGCAAAGAGAAGGAAAGGGATGGTGCTAAACATTTTTAAAAGGCTAAATAGAAGCAGCAGATCACTCCAACACTCATCAGCTGTTGAATCTTCTATATTCTTAAATATATTGAGTTATCATAACTCCTTTTATTTTTTCATGGTGGTATTAGCCTATCTAAAAAGCTGATTCCATAAAATGTCAGTACAGTTTTGCTCTGGAGAGATTTATAGATCTATCTATCTATCAGATCTTTGTGTCTGTATTTCTCTCTAAATTGTATGTAGATTGGATCTACGTAAGTATTTTGATGTAGCTATCTCATCAGAGTGAAACTATATAGGTTATGTGTATTTATATGTGTGTATGTGATCATCAAAACACAAATTAGAGGGAATTTTGTGACCATGATGAACATAGCAATCTTTAAAAAAAATTTTATTATTCATTTTAAACATTTTGAGTCCCAAATTGGTTCTTTTTCACATACCTCTCCCAAACACTGAGAAGACAAGCAATATGACATATGCATGAAGTCATGCAAAACATTTCATATTAGCTATGTTGGAAAAAAATAAAGTGAGAAAAATAAAGTGGGGGAAAAAGTTGTTTCAATCTGCATTCATACTCCATCAGTTGTCTCTTGAGGTGGATAGCATTTTTCATCAAGTCTCCTTTGGAATCATCTTGGATCGATGAACATACCTATCCAATACAAATGAAATTGCCAAAAGTATGGACCCACAAAGAAATCATTAGTTCAACAACAATATCTGTCAGTAATGGTATGTAATAAAAATAAAAGCCTTAACAACAACCCATAACATATAAATAACAAAATTATTCCTACAAAAAGAGATACAATGGATTATAATAGATAACCTATGGAAAGCCATCAGAGTCTGACTGGATAATAAAGCATGTGTACATCTTAACTACTAACAAAGGAGAAAAAACAGGAAAAAGGCAGGAAGGAGAGAAAGAACAAGAGCAAGAGGAAAGGAGGGAAAGGGGAGGAGGGAAAGCAAGGTATGAAGTCTGGCTTTTTTTAACTCCCTCATGGCTGCAGGTAAGGACCAACCCAAAGGCTGCTATTCTTGTCCACAGCCAGAAAAGAAAATAAACAAAATTCCTTCCTTGCAAAAAGGCAGGCAAAAAAGAGCTAAGAAAGAAGGTTGATAGCAAAACTTTAGTAATAATAAAAATACATGAATTTATCTAGTGCTTACTATATATCAGACACTGAGTTAAGCACTTTTACAATAATTATTTCATTTGATACACACAAGATCTTTGGGAGGGAGATGCTATTGTTATTTCCATTTATAGAAGAGGAAACTGAGGCAAACAGAAGTTAAATAACATGCCCAAGATCACACAATTAGTAAGTACCTGAGGCTGGATTTGAATTCAAGTCTTCCTGACACTAGGCCCAGTGTTCTATCCACTGCACCACATAGCTGCACCTAGTAAATAGCCTTGCTTACTACATTATGCATCGATCTTCCTCAGCCTCTCTAAGTTAATGTAATGGCTATCTACACTGAAAGTTTTTCCTTTGCTGAAAGAAGGGAAGACTGACCCCATTTAGTGAACAGAGATACATCTTCCTCTGCACGGTCCACAGTATTAAATCAAGTGTGTCTTTCCCTAGTTTTATGAAAAGAAGATACCTCTTTAATACAGTGAGTATGATAGGAACTAGGTGGGAGAGGGGGAGATTGTTCAACTTTCCTTTTCGGATCAAACAGCTGGACTGTCAAGAGTTGGGTGGGTAAGGGGCAGGCTCTTCTAATTCATTCATTCATTTTCAAACAGCTTGAAGGTATAAACTGTCAACTCTGATATTAAGGAGGGAAATGAGGAATTGAGGATACCTCATAATAGTAGCAGGGTACACTGATCAAATGGCAGGTCAAATTTTGCATAGAGTTTTATGGCACTTTGTAGACCATAAAGCTTATACAAAATGTAGAGTATTGTTATTATTATCAGCTAAGGATAGAAATCAAACTCCACTATTCTATTAGAATATATTACAGTATATATTATAATGTATAAAATATTAAAATACAGGAATTATGCATAATATATATAATCTCTAGCTTAAGCAGATAATGATAATTATGTATATATAATAGTCACAAAAGCAATCTTTTACAAAATGGAATCAGAAATTCAATGAATTTCTGAATTAGAAGGGACTTCAGGACACATCTAGTTAAGTCTGGAATTGACCCTGGACTACAATATACTTGACAAGTGGTCCTAAGGATCCATGCTTGATGATTTCCATGAGGACAACTCCCTATGTCTTTACATGTAACCTATTCCATTTTTCAACAGTTCTGGTTATTGTAATGGCCATTCCTTTACAGAAAGCCTAAATTTGCCTCTTTGTAACTTCTACCCAGTGATTTTCTACCATAGGGCTTCCAAATGTGATTGTGCTATAGAACGAGAATGAAGGGGGCATTTAAGCTAAATAACGAGAAGTAAAGAGTGAAGATGATTTGGAAAGCTTTGGATTTGTAATAAAGGACAGAGATTGAAAGTGGGGATGCTAAGTTTGGGAGAATTTGAGGAAAGTTGAAAGAGAAAACCTAGAAAAGAAGGCCACAAGTGGCTTATCTGAAGAGGGAAAAGCTTTGAAGAATCATTACTTGAAGAGAAGGACTTAAGGAGAATTGTACTAAATTGAAAACTCCATCTCCATTTAGCCCAAGAAGTATTTATTAAACACCAACTGAGATGCAAGGTATTTTGGTAGGTGCTAGAAATACAAAGCCAAAAAGGAAACAGTCCCCGTCCTCTTTAATATGTACCAGTAAAGGAGTGCCATAGAACACAGAGGTTATATTTCCTTTTTCAACTTTATGTTCCTGATACCAAACACAATTCTTTGCATCTAGTTAGTATTTAATACATTTTTGTTCATTTGAATATAACTGTGTGTTTAGATCCTCACTACATGATGTAAGATTTACTTGATGCCAAATAGCTATTTGCTTGCCTAGACTTCCCTCAATCCCTTGGATCACTTTGTTCTGCCTTTTTGTCTACCTGGTCTCTAGACCCTAGCTTTACTCTAGTCTGTATCTCCCAATCAAGTACAAGTTATAACAGATATAGTTCCCTAACATCTAGTTTATAATTATTTTGGAGAATAAAGACTTTATATGAAACAATGAGAGAACAAAAGAAGTCTTCATATAACCAAAGGCCAAATAAATGTTCATCATACTCAATTTGTACAGTAGGATTTTAGAGGAGTTGTTTGTCCTTTGTTTTTGAAGAGGACCAATGCCATCATGGATTTAAGAGGTAGAGTTTTGCACAAAATTGTCAGCCCCATTCTCTCTTCCAGAGTCAAGAGGTAGATGAGATAAGACTGAAAAGGACTTAGCAAGTTCTTGCAGTGCTAGCCATACTTGAACACTGCATAGAGAAGTATGGAATGGGGCAGTCTGGAAATGTTCATAGAAGACTGGTCCAGGAGATGATGCTAATCATATTTAATAGTTCTACTTCCAACATTATGTTATCCCAAGCAATGTTGTGCTAGATCCAGCATGGCACAAAAGAGGCTACTGACTTCACATTCTAGAGTAATTGGCAGTAATAAAGACTCTACCATTTATTATCAGGGAAATATGGACCCCAGTTTCCTCATTTATGTAATCTAGAGGTTAAATTAAATGACCTCTAGTGTCTAATCGAACTCTAAACCTATTATCTCTCTTAGATATCCTCTTGAAACATTGCAAAGTCATGTGCTTTCTTTGAAATAATATATGGGATGTTTTACATATATAGCTTTTCAGTGCAATTGAAAAAGATTGGTACTGGTAGTCAGGAGACCTACATTCTAGTCCTGACTCTTCAATCCTATGCTGTAAACTTGATCAAATTAATTAATTACCTTTCTAAGTTTTTGTTTCTCTAAATTTAAAATAAGGGGGCTGAATTAGATGTTTGCAAAGGTACCTTCAGCCTTTGAAGTTCAACAAATCCTTGACTTTATTGCCCCTTTGAACATAAGCTTTCTTGAACTCCTGATTAGGATGTTTCTGCCGCAAGTGGAATACACCACATGGGGAGTTATTGATTTCCTCTCATTAGAAATGTTCAAGGAAAGGTCATATGACTACTTGCTGGGAATGTTGCATAGAGAAATATTTCTCAAGTATAAGTTGGATTAAATGGTGGCCAGGATTCCTTGCATGTTGAAATTCTGTAAATCATACTTTCATTGATTGGAATTTCAAGTAGAAGATGTTTTATACAAAGGAGTTGGTGATAGAAATAGAACAAAGGAAAGAGAACATGAGGAAATAATGAAGAATCAGACTAAAAAAGAACCAGGAAGCATATATCAATCATAGCAGTTAAGAAGTAGGAAGCACTTGGGTTATTTTGCTTAACCCTAATATTTTTACAAGCAAGAAGACTTGGGCACAAATAGACTAATTGACATATCCTCTGTCATATAGATTATTTGTGGTTGAGGATAGTGTAGAACCCCAGTCTCCTGACTCCTGGTACAATGTCTTTTCTTTCCCACCATCCAATTCTTTTCCATAATTACTTTTGAAAATTTAATTATTCCACAAGTGATGAGAGCAATAGCCTTAAAATTATGAGAGGTACCAGAGATGAATTATCTAGTATGTGGCATTATTTAACAATCCCCTTTCACTCTGCCCCTAACCCCCATGGTATTAAGTGTTGGATATAAGCACTTGAAAGAAGAAATAAGCATTGCTGTTATGTCACAGTAAAAATATTCTTACTGGGGCATTCATCTCTGCATTTTTTTTTTACATCAGCAACTTTATTTCACATGCTTAGCAATACATAGGAAAACTTTTAAGGGGGACAAAAATAAATACCAATTTCTTCATATTACCCTGAATCTTACTGGAGACTTTGTGCTACAGTGGAAATGGCACTTGGTAAAGAGTCAGAGTTCTTGGGATAAAATAACCAAAATACTAACTATCTTTGTGGCTTTGGGCAAGTTACTTTTACTATGTGGGTGAGACAGAATTTTCCTCATCTACAAAATGAGGAAGTTGGGTTGGATGATTTCTGAGGACCCTTCCAATTTGAAATTTACATTCCTATGATGACTGTAGAGAGGGCAGTTTGCTTAGTTACTAAAATGAGTGCTGAAGATTTGATTTTTCTTTTTCTTTTTTTTTCAGGTTCCTGAGATAGCTCTTAATTCCCCAGTAGCACTATCTTCAGAGCCACAATTTCATGATATACATTATCTACTGAGCACCCCAAAATGCACCCTTTGATCAAATCTATGAAAATGAAAAACTGCACATCAGGTGGAGACAGAGCTAGGGATTTTACTTTGAATTGAGGAATGTGCTTTGGGAAAAAAGCAAACCATTACTGAAAATAAAAATGTCTCAGAATATAACCCATATGTATTACTTTCTCAACCTTATGCACTTTTGAAAGGATTATTAATATTCATTGGAAGTCCCAATTTGTGCTAATTCACAAAGTGTCCCTACCATATGTTCAAATCTAAGTAGCTTCTCCCACAGCCTCCTTTACTGAATTCTGACTTCAATACTCAAGAATCTTAAATTTGTAATACAATATAATAGCCCAGTGATTCTTGGATGTGGCTAATTGTTTCTCTGAGATGTCTGGGAAGGAAACAGTTCTGGTAATAGGCTAATTAATCTCAGTTCTCTGAGTTTACTGTTAAAAGAGAGCCAAGAAACCACTTGTTTAGTCCTCTCTCCCTAGTAAACCCCTTCTTCCTACCCATCATGAAATAGAACTTTAGAACACTTTATTAGGCATGAGCCCAGTGTAGAATAAGTGGGTGGGGGAGAAGTCTACTGAAGGTATACCTTTTCTAAGAAGTAATGAGAATAACCAAATGCATTTGTATACACCTGTAATCCTGGTACTGGGGAGGCTGAGGCTGGTGGAACACTTGAACTAGTAAATTCTGAATGATAGAAAGCTAAGCCAATTGAGTGTCTGCACTGAGCCTGGAATTAATATGGTGAAGTCCTGGTAGTGGAGAGTACTGGACTGTATATGGAAGTAAAAAAAAAATGTTGAAGCTGATTAGGATTTGGGTCCTAATTAGGTTAGGTCCTAAGAGTTCTCCACTGTACTTCCAGCCTGAACAATACAGGAAGAGCAAGGAAAAAACAAACAAACAAAACAGTTACAAAACCCATGAATGATGATTGTGGTGGTAGTGGTAGTGGTGATGATAGCTGTGGCACTTAGTGGCCCTTCACATATATTGAGTTATTTTTCCTTCAAATTGCCCTGTCCATAGGATGATACAAATATTGTTTTTACATGTAACAGAGACCCAGAAAGATGGTTATGCAGTTGGCAAGTTGTAGAAATGTGACTTGAACCCAAGTCCACTGATTTTAATTCCATATGTCTATAGCATAGACATAGTCCATAGTCTATAGCAATTCATATGTCTATAGCCTTGAATTAGGAGTTTCATATGAGGTTGAAAAGGTTACCCATAAAGAGGGTTAGGGGTATTCTGGAGACCCCAAAATACCAACATGCCGGGTCCTGCTGAATGAATTAAATTCAAGTCTTCTCTCAGCCAAAGGAAAGTAAAGTTTATTAAAAGTTTGCTTGTATTAGATACAGAGTAAGTCTGTACTAGGTCATTCATTCTATGGCAATCTCACCAGTCTATGGTGCTCTCACTATTCTATGGCACTCTCACAAACATGGAGACAAGATGGGTTCATATATACAGAAGGCTGTGGGAGGAATCTAGGGGTAGTTTAGAGGAGGAGTCCGGGAGGGTCTTCAGGAGGAGTTAATGAGGCCAATGAGTGATTAAGGGTGGGAAGTTGCTGGAGGCCACCAGGAGACAACAGACAATGGTGGGCTAGGCCAGTTCAAGGGTGAATCAACACTTTGGTAGGCTCAAGGGTGGGAACTCTAGTAACAGAGTCTTGGGCTCAGCCACAATATAAGGCTTGTTGCCTCATACAAATGCCTTATCAAATGAGATGGTTCAATCAGAGTTCAAGGGGGTTCCCAGAGCCTGTACCTCAAGGACTCAAGGAGAGCTAGAGGCTCATACTTCATCAAGGTGATGTATGGAAAAGCACATAGAAAACTTAGCATTTCACTAGCTCTTCAAATGCTATAATTCTATTTTATTCTTGCCTGCCCCTGTGAAATATGATGGCTGCCCAATTTGAAAACATTCCAAGATTGATGTTGCTCATCTTTCATGAATTCCCCAATCTTTTTGATAATCGCCAAAGATGAGGATTGTTGTGTTGGTAGCAACTGCATATTTTCCAAATTCACTTCAGTATCATATCCATGAGGTATCACACTAGCTCTATGGTTATAAATAGGTAGATCTGTGATGATTTAAAAGTTCTTGAAGCAGAAATATACTTGGCAAAGTCTGTGGTGAGTTCAGGGCTTTGTAATAAAATGTGGCAGGGGTATGTGTGATTGTACTTATAGGAGAGGCAGTAGTATTGTTGAGGTTTAGATTTAAGGGTGCTCAGGACCTCTAAATATAGACATGCTGAGTCTTGTCAAATAAATTTGACTTAAACCTTCTCTTAGCCAAAGAAATGCATAGTTTATTAAAGATTCACCATATGGGTAGATTCTTAAGGAGCCTGACAGTTTGTATTGCTAATGTGAGCTTCCCAGATTGAACACTGAACCTTTTTAAGGATAGATAGAATTTGAGCACCTTCACCAAGGCAAGATGGATCTTGTATAGAAAAAAAACAATGGGAGGGATCTAGGTGTGGTCTAGTAGTCTGGCATGATGGGAGGAGGGGTCCAGGGAGGATCTGAAGATGAGTCTAGGGAGGATCATTATAGGACTGAGGTCAGACTCCAGAAACCAAGAGAATGGGATTGTGATGGGATCAAGGGTGGGAGGTAGCTGAAGGCTACCTGGAGATAATAGACAATGGAGGGCTAGGCTAGGTTAAGGGTAACAGAAATTTAGTCATAGTGATAATGGAAGGCTTATGGCTGCAGGTGGAATGCCAGATCACATGGCATATTCAAAGAGAGTTCAAGGGTGTCCCCAGAGCCTATACCCCATGAGTATAAAGGAAATGACCTTGTACCCAGACTCTGAAGATCTGCATTTGAGTATTGGCTCTGCCACTCAGCTTAGATGCATTGTCTGATAAGCTACTTTACCTCTCTAAACCTCAGTTTCCTCATATGCAAAATGGGGATAATTAATGCTGTATGTTGTGAGGACAAAATAAGGTAATAGATATGATGTATTTTGTAACTAATTATAAAACAATATAGAAATGTCAGGTATTAATATTATGCCAAGTCATACTGCCTAGCCCAACAGTCTTTTTCCTTCTACTTGATTCTTACTAAGTACACAGCTGCTTCCTGCCACCCACCTAGCTCTGAGTATTGCTGTCTCTTTCTCCCATTCACAACCATCCCCTATGACTCTCACCCCAGCTTTCAGCTGGATAACAGGGTTTGCTTCAAAATCAGGTATATAGTCTTTTGCCTGCTCCCACTCTGTTGACTAGGCATGGTGATGAAAAAAATTGCAACTCACCTCAAAAAAAAAAAATTATCATTTTTCTGTGCTTTGTAAAAACACATTTTCCATTTAGAGGATTACTGAAATGCTAAAGAACTAGTTATTTCTGTGGATTTCTGATCATCTGGAGGGACTTTAGAATAGTACAGCAAAACCTGAAGGGGTTTAGGCTCTGGGAGTCCCTTTGAATCTTCCCACTGGATCTGGTGTTCCCCAAGGGCCAAAAGTCTTCCATTATTAAAATGAGTGAATCTCTGCTACCCTTAACCTAGCCTAGTCCTTCATTGTTCAGCTAATTCCCACCCTTGATCCTATCAAAATATCTATACTCAAATCTCTTACCCTTAAACTAGCCTAACCCTGCATTGCTGTCATCTCCTGGTAGCCTTCAGCTATTTCTTATCCTTAATCCCATTCCTAGACTCTGGCCTCAGTTCCATTAAGATCCACTTTAGGGGGCAGCTAGGTGGTACAGTGAATAGAGCTCTGGCCCTGGAGTCAAGAGGACCTGAGATCAAATCCAGCCTCAGACACTAACCCTGTGACCTTGGGCAAGTCACTTAACCCCAATTGCCCTATCTTCCCCTCTCCAAACAGAAAAAAAAAATGATAAAAATACAGATCATCCTTAGACTTCTTCTCAAGACTCTCCAGAGAGAATTATCTAGCTGAGACTCACTCTATGTCAGATTATTTTGACCTACTTTTCCAATACAAGCATCTTGTACAATAAAAGCATCACAAGATACCTAGACTCCTTAAAAGTCTACCCATTAGTCTGGGCAGAGCCAAGATGGCAGAGTAGAAGCAGGAAATTCTGTGAGCTCCTGACACAACCACCTCCTATACCTGTAAAATATGACTCTAAACTCTAATTTTAGAGCTACTGAACCCAAAGTGACAGAGAGAAACAAATCTCCAACTTTACTGAGACCTAGGGGTGGAGAACTTTGACTTTTGCACTTTGTGACTCAATTAAGGATTTTGTGATTGACTAAATGACTTTGTTTAAAACTATGTAACCACTTTAGGGAAAACTATGTGGCCATTTTAGTGATAAGCTGTTGAGTTGTGACATGGTGAATACTGTATTTTGATTTTCTGTGATATGTTGTAACATTGCACATGCTGTATTTTGATTTTCTATGAATGCTTTACTCTGATTTGTTATTGAATAAATAGAGAGCCCACTGTGCTTTGTAAACAGAACCTTGAAAGCTGTTCACAGAATCACTCCTCTGGAAAGCTTGGCTTTATACCAGGTCAAGGAAAAATGTTACAAGCAGCCAGGTAGAAACAAATTGTGGTTTGTGGAAACACAATCAGGATAGCATAAGATCTAGCAGATTTCACATTAAGGGATCAATGGACTTGGAATATGATATTCAGGAGGTCAAAGGAGCTAGGATTAAAACCAAGAATCACCTACCCAGCAAAACTGAGTATAATGCTTCAGGCAAAAATATGATCATTCAATGAAATAGAGGACTTTCAAGCATTCTTGATGAAAAAACCAGAGCTGAACAGAAAAATTGACTTTCAAATATAAGAAGCAAGAGAAGGCAAACAGGAAAAAGATATCATAAGGAGCTTATTAAAGTTGAACTATTTAAATTCCTACATGGAAAAAACATTATTGTAACTCATGAGACTTTTCTCAGTATGAGGATAGTTGAAGGGAATATATATGTATGCATGTATGTATGTATGTGTGTATGTACATATATGTACATATATAAATAGGTTTATATAGGAGGGCGTATGTGTGTATAAATACATATGTGAGTATGTTTATATATGTGTATGTGTATACATAGAAGGCTCAGGATTAGTTGAATAGGAAGGGATGATATCTAAAAAATAAAATTAAGAGAGGAGAGAGCAATATAATCAGAGAAGGAGATAGGGAGAAATAGAATAGGGTAAATTATCTCATAAAAGAGGCAAGAGAAAACTGTTACAATGGAGGGGAAGAACAGGAAGGTAAAAGGGAATGGGTCAACCTTACTCTCATTGAATTTGGCTTAAGGAGAGAATAACATACACACTCAGTTGGGTATCTTACCCTACAGGAAAGTAGGGGGGAAGGGTATAAGAGGGGAGATGATAGAAGGGAGGGCACATTGGCAGAAAGGGTATTTAGAAGCACACACTTTTGAAAAGGGACAGGGTCAAAGTAGAAAATAGAACAATTGGGGGCAGGATAGGATGGAGTAAAGTTAGTCTTTCACAGTATAACTACTATGGAAATTATTTGGATAACTACACATGTACAACCTATATTGAATTGTTTATCTTTTCAGTGGAGGTGGGTGAGGAGGGAAGAAGGGAAAGAATCTGGAAATCAAAGTTTTAAAGACACATGTTAAAAAATGGTTTTTTTTACATGCAGCTGGGAAATAAGTTATATAGACCCTGGGGTATGGAAATCCATCTTGCCCTACTAGAAAGTTAAAGGGGGGATGAGAGAGGATATAAGAGAGAGCAGATTGGAGTAAGGGATCCTCAGTAGGCTCACTATTTTAGGGTATGGGTAGGGGAAAGATGGGGAAAAAACATAACTCAAAATCTGGTGGAAATGAATGGTGAAAACTAAAAATAAACATTTTAAAAAAAGAAAAAAGAGTCTACCCATTATGATGAACCTTTAATACACTTTGCTTTACTTTGGCTGAGAAAAACAAAGACTCTTTCCAAACCCCTCTTCTAGACCACCCTTAGATCCCTCCCACAGATCCACCTTGCCTCCATGAAATGCTGGACTCAATCTAGGTTGACTCATTCTGTGTCAGATTGTTCTGGTTCACTTGTCAATACAACTGTCACAAATACTGAGGCTCCTGAAGAGTCTACCCATCATGGCAAACCTTTAAGGAACTTTGTTTTACTTTGAGAGAATGCTTGAGTTGAATTCATTCAACAGAACCCAATGTGTCAGTATTTTGGGGTCCCAAGCACCCCTAAATCCCAAACCTCAACACACAGACTTTGCCATTCCCAGTAGTTTCTCAAAGTCCTTTCATGCCCATCTCTATCCCTTTACACCAGTCTTTGTAGTTTCAGAGATTCTTTTTTTTTGACAGTCAGAAGGAGTATTCATATGATAGTGTTGATGAGAAAACTAAGGCACAGAGAAGATAAATGGCTTGCCCAAAGATACACAGTAGAAGGTCATGCACCATATAACTTGATATTCAATTAATTAGTGGCTGGGAGGGTAATGATTAACTGAATTCCCACACTGTCTCACTGCAAGAATTCAGTCATTTTCATCATTTATAACTCAATGGAGGAATAGCGCTTGAGAGTCTTGCCTAGATAAATTAATCCCAGTGTAATAATCTGGTTTGTATAACTGAATAAGTTATTTAATAACAATTTCCCTACTAATCATTTTCTAATGACAAATGACTATAATGCACTGTGTTATAATAATTCGCTCTTTACCTTAAGCAATGAATAATTTCCTATTCAAACATAGTAGCTCAGATCAATTACTTATTTCTCAGTTCAGAGACTTTAAAATTCTGAATGATGTTTTCTATTCTTTAATTTATTGACAACTCTGCACTCTAAACATTTTCCTACCAATTATTAAGCTGTTTTAAAAAGTATTTTAATTTTGATTCCTACATAATTATGATACTAGCTATCAAGCATGCTAGGCAGTAGTAGTATAGAGGGGGTAGGGATCATAAGAATTGTAGCCTTTGGCATCATAAAACTGATGGATTTTGATGAAGCAAAGGAATGGAGAATGATTCAAGTTTGATGCAGACATGACTGGCAGGAAAACCTTGATTTGACCTGAGGTGTAGGAGGGCTTTGCAGAAAGAAGGAAATTTGAGTTAGTCACTCATACTATATACCCAGTACAATATGAATGTAAGAGAGATTTTGGAAAAAAAAATTAAGACTGCATTTGGCTAAGAAAATCTTTCTGTCTATCCTTCTCTCCCTCCCTCCCTCCTCTCTCTCTCTCTCTCTCTCTCTCTCTCTCTCTCTCTCTCTCTCTCTCTCTCTCTCTCTCTCTTTCTTTCCACTATCCCTTTTTCTCCCCCTCCCCCAACACAACAGTAGGAGACTAGAAAATTTCCATTTGTATGGGCCTGGTCTAATGTTTATTGAAAGTAATGTGTAGATCAATGAAAAATGTAGAAAGTAACTTAAATAAAGGTGGGGTCTGGAGTACTTGGAACTAGTCCTGCCCTTGGTACTCCTTAGTAAAAAGAAATTGGCTTGACTTGACCTGTAAATTCCCTTCCTAATCTAAGATATTAAGGGGCTAATTAATCTGCCCTTGCATAAAGCAAGCTTTAAGAAGACACTCCTCTATGCCTCTTCTCCAGTCCCCTTGCCTACTAGATTTGAGGGGAATTACATGGTTACTCATCTGCTCAGTGTCAGAGGCAGGCACTAGACTAATAACCTCAGTCATAGGCATAGTAGTGTTGACTAGGTATGGACCCTGGGAACCGCCCCCCACCCCCTCAACTTTCCTTGAACTTTCCCCTATGGTCAAGTCTCAGGTATTTGCCTGATCCATCTCCCTAGTCCTTTCAACTGTTCTTTCTTTGTGGCTCATGCCCAAACCTCTAATTCTCAGTTATCTCTAACCTAGCCCAGCCCTCCTTTGTCTGGACAGCCCCAGGTCACTTCTTACCTTTCATTACTTCTAAACCCCTACTCACAATCACCCCAGCCTACTAGCCACTCCCATCCAGATCTTCCCACAAATCTTTTTTTTTTCTATAAAAGAAGTTAGTCTTGGCTACCAGAGGTTGGATTCTTAAAATCTCACCAACCCAAATCTATGTTCTAATAAACCTTATCTTTAGCTGAAAGCTTGGGTTGAATTCATTGGAGGCAGGACCAGTGTTATTTGCCCTTGAATTTTGGGGTCACAGCACCCCTAAATCTCAATAGGATTATCTTTGGGAAACTGATCTTCACCATTCAATACCCTACGTTGAGTTTTAGAGCTTAATATTCCCGTGACATCACTTACTCCCCTGTAAAAGGTAACAATATAGAATTGTGGAAAATGTGCTAGATTTCAAGTCAGAAAACTTGAGTTCAATTTCTGACTTCAATATTTTTTACCTCTATGATCCTGGATAAATCACTAATCATCTTTGAACTGAAAGTTCCACATCCCAAACTTCTTTATTTCTGCCCCAATCCTCAAGCAGTTTCCAAGTCTTGTCAGTTCTACCTTCAGAACATCTGTCCTGTCAATCCTCTTCTCTCTAGTCATGTAACTAACACCTTAATTCAAGTCCTCATCACCTCTATGATACTGCAAACCAGCTTCTCATTGGTCTTCCTGTCTTTTAGCTCCTTTCTCCAATCCATCAACTATACAGATGTCAAAATAATATTTTTATACCTGGCACATAGTGGGAACTTAATAAATGTTGATTGATTGATTGAAAAAGCACAGGTTTGACTATGCTACTCCTATTTTCAGAAGCTCTACTGGCTCCCAACATAATCCTTTACAAACTTCTCCATTTAGCACTGGAAATCTTCATAATTTTGAGGAGGTATGGGCTCTGGGAGCCTCCTCTAGCTCTCCTTGAGTCCTTGTGGTACAGGCTCTGGAAACAGGACTTGAACTCTGATTAAATCATCCCATTTGACAAGGCATTTACATGAGGCCATAAGCCTTACATCTTGGGCCCAAACCTCTGTTTGGTATTCCTCTGTTACTAGACTTCCCACCCTTGAGCCTATCAAAATATCAATCCACTCTTGAACTGGCCTAGCCCACCATTGTCTGTAGTCTCCAAACTAAAGGCAACTTCCCACCCTGAATCACTCATTGACCTCATTAACTCCTTCTGAAGACCCTCCCCAAACTCCTCCTCTAGACCACCCCTAGATTCCTCCCACAACCTTCTGAATATAAGACCCCATCTTGTCTCCATGTTAGTGAGAGCGCCATAGAATAGGGAAAGCCCCATAGAATAACCTAGCACAGACTTACTCTGTGTCCAATACAAGTGAACTTTTAATAAACTTTACTTTTCTTTGGCTGAGAGAAGACTTGAGTTGAATTCATTTGGCAGGACCCAGCATGTTGGTATTTTGGGGCCAGGATTGATGCCAGGATTATTAGATGTCACTCCCCTTTTCACTTTCACTCTCTATGTTCTTGCCAAACAAACCTTGCTGATTTTTCTTATCCAAGATACCCCACCTCCCATCTCCATGCCTTTCTAAGGCTCTACTTGCCAGTCATATGCTCCTTCATCACTTTTATTTAGAGTAACTAGTTTTCATCAGTTTAACTCAAGCTTCACTTCCTAAAAGAGACCTTCCCAACAGCTAGTAGTGCCTCTCTTGAGGTTTGGGGTTTCGGGGTGTTTGAGACCCCAAAATGCTGACCCTCTGGGTCCTTCTGAATGAATTTCAACCCATCTTCTCTCAGCCAAAGGAAAGCAAAGTTTATTAAAAGATTCACACTAATGGGTGGACTCTTAAGGAGCCTCAATATTTGTAAACTTGTATTGGCAAGCAGGTCAGAATAATCTGACACAGAATGAGTCTGAGCTAGATTTGAGTCTCAGCACCTTCATGGAGGCAAAATAGATCTCATATAAAGAAAAACTGTGGGAGGGATCTAAGGGTGGTCTAGAGGAGGGTTTGGGGAGGGTCTTGAGGAGGAGTCTAAGGAGGATCTTGAGGAACTGAGGTCAGACTCCAGGAATAGGATTAAGGGTGGGAAATAGCTGATGGCTACCCAGAGATGACCCACAGTGGAGGGCTAGGCTAGTTTAACAGCATAAGAGTTCAGGTAGGGTAACAGATTTGGGTATAGATATTTTGAAAGGATCAAGGGTGAGAAGTAGCTGGACAATGGAGGGCTAAACTAGGTTAAAAGTAACAGAGATTTGGGCCTAGGGATAATGAAGGATTATGACCTCAGGCAAATGCCTCATCAAGTGGGAGGATTCAATTAGAGTTCAAGGGATTTCCCAGAGCCTGTATCCCATCACCACCTCATCCATTACAATCCCTTATGCTTTATGTATATTTGGGATCCAGTCAAATATAGCACGCCCATATTGTATCCCTCCTCTTTTACTTCTCTACCAATGGAACCTAAGTTCCTTGATATTGGGGACTTACTCATTTTTGTCTTTGTGCCCAGCATACATTGGCTGTTTAATAAGTATTTGCTCAGTAATCTTAGAGATAAATCCTCAAGTAACATTAACTTATTTGATAACTTATACTGTATGCAAGTAGTCAGTTCATTCACATAAAAACTGGATTTTTACAATGTGCTGTTCTTTGACTCCACTGTCTAAGGAAAAGGATTGACTCGAGACAATACAGGTGGTAGGAGACTAGCAGAAATCATACGCTCATTCCCTTCCCCATGCTTACATGGCTATAGTTCAGCATCAAAATCTTTCTCCCTGAACCTTTGGACAGAGTTCACATTGAGTAATGTTCAGGAAGCTCTGCTTTGGGAGGGGAAGAAGTTAGCCTTAGCTTCCAACCCCTCTGAGACATTCCCTTTTCTAACTCCAGCATGACATTGCCTTTGCTTATTTGGAAAAAGAGCCCTCTAATCTCTCTAGAGCTCATTAAATTTGCAGTGTGGCTCAAACTCCTTAAAATTGTCTGTGTCCCTGGTTACTTCTGTTGACAGCTCAGTCTAAACTGTTATGCAAACAAACCAAACACACAGATTGCAGCTGGGTGTACATTTGTTCTCCAGCTTCCAGCTTCCTTTGTTAAACCAGATCTATACTCCTTGTAGTGGTGAGAGGGAGGGGCACTCTTCATTCTCACCACCCCCCACAGAAGTTTCTTTTGTTATTTCACTAGCATTAAGGTCTGGAGCCATCTGTTAATGCCAGACCAATTCTAAAACTTTCATGATAAAATCTAATTTCAAGTCTCATGATGGCATGAGATTCTCTTTCTCCCCCAAAGAAAGCTGCATATCAGTAGAGGTAAGTGCCAGAAATTACACTAATAGCCACCTGGTGTCTTCTCATTATGCTGAATCCCTAGCATATATTATTAGATAAACAGTGCAAGAGGATTCTATAGATGGCCAATCACAAGGTTGAAACTTATTAGGACTGCCACAATGCTTAAAAATACTTAAAAAAAAAAACCTCCCTATTTTTCTCTACTAAACAAATAGCACCTAGAGGGATTTATATAAAGTCCTTAGAAGACTGGAAAGGACACTTTATTATCATATATAAGTATATTTAAAGAGAAATGCTGTGGCAAAGAATTTGGAATAGGAAAAGGGTAGAAATATAATTCTCTCCCTCTATGCATATGTGTATGTATGTATGCATATATTTATATAGGTATGTATACATACATACATATGTGTATATGTATATACATACATATATATGTATATATATATATATAATGAGAGAGAGAGAGAGCACAGTGTTCATGGATACACAGATATATCTCTATATTATATAGATATAGATAGATAAGACACTGCCTTAGCAATCACACTTCAGAATATATATGATGTAAAGCTGGGGATAATGAAGACTACAATCATGCTTACAGAAGGTAGGGGAGGTGTCATAGGAAAAGCCCTCAAATGGAAATCATAAAACCTGGGTTCTGGTCAGTGCTTTGTGGGACCTTGACCAGTAAGTAGCTTTGCTTATATCTTTGAAACTGTTCTCCTAATAATTAGCACAATAAATACTAGAATTTACATAGTGTTTTAAGATCTTAATGCTTTATATATGTTTTCTCATTTTATCATCACCAGACTCTGTGATGCTATTATTATTCCCATTTTACAGATGAGGAAACTGAGGATGACAGTGATTAAGCAGCACCCTGAGGATCATGCTCCTAAGTATCTCAGGAAAGATTTTGAAGTAGGGTCTTCCAGATACCAAGTCCAGTACTCTATCCATTGTACTTCCTACTCACCATATATAAAGTGATATAAATAGACTAGATGGACTCAAAGATTGTTTTCCTGTTCTAAAATTCTTTGATTCTGTAAGGCTCAACTTGTTCTTTTACAGTCCTTTCCCTATCACACTGTGAATAGAGCTTCAGCAATGGAGACTAAAATACCACAAAGTAACTACTAAAATCAAATGAGATAATGCATGTAAAGTGCTTTGAAATAAAGTACTATAGACAAGGCAACCATTACTTTGCAACTATTTAAAAGGAAAAAAAATGACTTTTTTTAATACCACTCTATGGTTTCAAACTTTTTTTAAGCTATTTTTGGTTTTTGGAGGGGGGGGGGAGTTAGGGCAGTTGGGGTTAAGTGACTTGCCCAAGGTAACACAGCTAATTTTTTGTGTGTGTGTTAAGTGTATGAGGTCAGATTTGAACTCAGGTCCTCCTGACCCCAGGGCCAGTTATCTATTCATTGTGCCACCTAGCCACCTGTTTGTTTCAAATGTTTTCCACAAATGTACCTGCTAGAATATAGGCAGAGGATGATTCATCTTTTTCTTTGTATCCCTAGTTCTTTGTACAGTACCTGACACATAGTAAGTTTAGGGGCTTAATAAATGCTTAGAAAATTGTAAATTGACTCATTTCATCCTCAGTACAACCCTCAAAAATAGGTATAACAAGAATTTTCAGCCTCATTTTACAGGTGAAGAGACTGAGGGTCAGATAGATTGAGCGACCCAGAGAAATATAACTAGTATTGGTGCTTGATTTTTTTTTTTTGCTTTTTAGAGGGCAATTGGGGTTAAGTAACTTGCCCAACGTCACACGGCTAGGTTTTTGTTTGTGCGTGTGTCAAGCATCTGAAGCCGGATCCGAACTCAGGTCCTTCTGACTCCAGGGCCGACACTCTACTCACTGTGCCACCTAGCCACCCCATGGTGCTTGATTATAACCCATTTTGTATAACTAGATTTCCTTATACAATCCATATAATGCATATGAATATATGTATTTGCCATTTAGCAAAAGGAGAATTGATAAATAGATGCATATGTGATATTCACTGACAAAAAACAAAATAAAATAACCCCCCCATAATATTTGCTACTGAATATTTCCCATGAGAGTTGAGATATAAAAATAGATCATCAAGGAAAGGTTGCATGCAGTATTCAGGAAGCCCACTAATCATACACAGGGAGGGAAGAAAGTATGTATTAGGCTCCTACTATATGTGAGGCATGGTGCTAAGCACTTTGCAAATAGTATCTCATTTGATTCTCACAACAACCCAGAGAGGTAGGTGATATCATCAGTCAAATTTTCCAGTTAAGGAAACAGAGACAAAATGACTTCCCGGGGCTATACAGAAAGTATCTGCGGCCCAATTTTAGCTCAGGTTTGTCTGACTCCAAGTCTAGCACTCTATTCACTGAGTCAACTAGCTGCCTCATAGTGCTATGAAAAGATAGAAGATAGCTCAGATTTTGTACCTCTAATTTTATAGGAGTAGAAACATGAGGGCCAGAGTACTGAAGTGGCTTACCTCAGATTGCACAGTTGGTTAGTGGAAGAATCAGGACTGGATTCTAGGTATCTTGTCCCCATATTCAGGTATCTATTTACACTGTGATGTTTACTCAGGAGAATTATTAATGAATATCAAGCCTAACATGCTTATGTATTTAGGATGACAGTTTCATGTTTGCTCCAGGTGAGGCCTGAAGACTCATGCCACTTTAAATCTTGTTAAAAAGCAGCAAAAGTGATCCTTTCCAAATAGAGATGCAAGGCATGTAAGCCTACTGAGAAATATGACAGAAATTGTGAAAATACTCCAGAAAATATCCAATTATTCCTTGCATAAGTTATCTTAACTGGTGTTACTTCTCAATATCTTTAAAATAGTATAGTCAAAACCTCCAACATATTTCATACTTCCATTCTTTTTCTTTTTCATAGTTCCATGCTTCAACAGATATATGATCTTATCAATGGGGATATTCCTTCCACCATTGCAGAACCAGTTGCTCTCATCCTTTGCAGTTATTTTCCTGTTTTCTGTTGATCTTACACATAGGATACACACAGAGACCTAGAAGTGTTGTTGTTGTTTTTTTTTTTGGGGGGGGGGTCTTTTTACATTTAATAGGAATGCATGAAGTTCTCTAGTAGTCTCTCTATCATCCCTCATTCTCTTCATATGTGTTCTACCTTTTCTTCAGACCATACATTTCCTCAGTGGTATTCCTTATGCTACTTGAACAACAGAGGAAATATGCTGTAACCCATCACAACCCATCTCTCCATTGTCCTTTGGGTAAACTGGCCTCTGTTTTTTTTGAATACGAAAATATTCTAATATTAAAAAAAAAAAACATAACCATGAGATGTATATGAATCTAAGAAGGGTCTCTTTACAATAGGGAACAATTCAAAATCATTAGAGGCATTGCAGAATTTCCTAAATGAAATCCTGTATTCATTTTTCCTCCTGTTAAATTCTGTACACAATTCATCATTTATTTTCAGTGGCTGTCAGAAATCAATTTATTTATGTAACAAGTCAATGAAGTACCTGTCCAAATACATGCCCTACTCTATACCATAGACATATTCTTTCCATTTTTGCATAGTTGTTAGAAATGTCTCCTTTGAACAGTCATGGATTTCGTTAATGAGGTCCTCTAATGTTTGGGAGATTAATATAGCTAAACATATATTCATAGAAATGGAAACCTAGAAGAGGTTCTCACCATCTATGAGGGTTCCTTCTTTCATTTGGACCTGGCATAAGATATCTACTATGGAATGGTGAACAATTTTGGCCAACATCTCTCTCCTTGTTTTATATTTATATTCATATTCAGTTGACTTTGGGAACCATAAAGTCATTAAAAAATTATTTTAGCAGTAATATTTATCCTAGAATCTTGCATTATAGTAATATATTCATGAGAGACTTCTTGTTTGGGAGGGCACTTAACAAACAATAATCATATAAGGGTTTTATATTTACTCTTGTATCCTTCAGTCAAATTTTTGACTGTGAAGATGTCATCTTCCTCAGAAGATAATTAGTAAAATCCTGCCTATTTCTTCCTCTTATTTTAATATGGTAAAATTAATGGAAGATATCTTTAACATGCATGTAATTCATTCTCATTAAGATTTTATAAAGGAAATGAAGGAGGCGTATGGGCGAATACATTTTGATCTCGACTTTTTTCATTTCATTTTTATTTATTTTCCCAATTACATATAATCAAACAATTTTAACATTCATTTAAAAAAATTTGAACTCCAAATTCTTTCTTTTCCTCTTCCTTCCCCCTCTTTGAAAAGGCAAGCAATTTGATATACATTTATACATGTGCAGTCATGCAAAACATTCCCATATTAGACATGTTGAAAAAGAATGCAGACAAAAAATAAAGTGAAAAAAGTGAAAAAACATGGATAGACTTGCAAAAAAAAAATGAAGAGTAAAATGAACAGAACCAAGAGAATGTTTTTGCAGTAAAGTAATATTGTTTTAAGTACAACTTTGGACAAATAAGTCATTTGACTATTATAAATACCCAAATTCACTACAAAGGACATATGAGAGAAATCATTATTTGCATCTAGAAAAAAGAACTGATAAATAGAAGGTAAAGCATGATTATATGTATAACCCATATTTCTGTCTAATGGTAGTCACCTCTAGCTTGAGGGGGAGGGGAAAAAAAGGAAAAAAGAAATTTACATGGTAACCTTATTATAGTTTTTTTTAAACAAATGCTTTATTAACTTCTGTTTTACATCCTTCATTTCTGCCAGATTTTGAGTTACAATCATTTTCCCCCCGTTATTCCCCTACCCAACCTCCCAGAATAGCAGTCCCACAAGATATCGCTTCCTCCAATCTGCTCTCTCCCATACCTTCTCCCATACCCCCTTCGACTTTTCCATTAGAGGAAGGTGAATCTTTGTGTCCCAATGCCTGCACATCTTATCACCCAATTATAAGCAAAAGAGTATTAATAACAGTATTTGTATATATTTGAAACATTTAATGTTAAGACCTCGAATTTCAGATCCATTTCCTTCCTCCCTTGTCACCCATTCCCTCTGGGAAGATAAGTAATTCAGTATAAGTTGTACATGTCTAGCTATGCAAAACATTATCATAGTAGATATATTGTACAAGGCTGCTTATAATTCCCTCCCACTCATCCCACCCCCCACCTGGTCCATTCCCTACATGATCCTGTCCCTCTTCTATAGTGGGTACTTCCAACCTCCCCTCCCCCCAAGGATGCCCTCCCATCCATCATCCCTCCTCTCATCCCCCTTCCCCCTATTCTGCTGCAGGTTGAGATATCCCATTTAGTATGTATGTCATTCTCTCCTTGAACCAAATTCAATGAGAATGTGGTTTTGCCTTTTTTGCCTTCTTATTCTCCCCCTCCCTTGCAACCACTTCCCCTTGCTTCTTCTACATGAGATAGTTTACCCTACCCTGTCTCTCCCCATCTCCTCTTGCCACTTTCCTCTCTCACCTCATAATTTCATCCCTTGTGTATTCTCCCTTCCCAACAAATTCAACCTATGCCCTCTATCCATATATAACTGTAACCATATACACACACATTCACATATGTATTCATATGGCCACACACCTTTCTTCCATTATTTTCATAGTGAGAAAGATATCATCAGTCACAGTTATTACTTTTCCATATAGGCATGTAAATAGTTCAACTTTGATAAGTTCTTTTTTATTTCTTTTCCCTGATTACCTTCTCAGGCATCTCTTGCTTCTTGTGTCTGGATGTCAAATTTTCTATTCAATTCTGGTTTTTTCCTCAAGAATGCTTGAAAGTCCTCTATTCCACTGAATGACCATATTTTCCCCTGAAACAAAATACTCAGTTTTGCTGGGTAGGTGACCCTTGGGTTCAGTCCCAGTTCTTTTGCCCTCTGGAATATCATATTCCATGCCCTTCTATCCCTCAGTGTAGAAGCTGCCAGGTCCTGTGCTATTCGATTGTGTTTCCACAATATTGAAATTGTTTCTTCCAGGCTGCTTATTATACTTTTTAAAGGAATACCAAGATGTACATAATAGATTAGTAGTTTCATGTACAATCATCTCTTTTTTTATTATACTATGTTAAAATGTTTTTAACATGTTTTATTCCATAAATTAAAAATTAAAAAATATATATGTTTTAATCTTCATTCAGATTCAAGTTCTTTCTCTGGAAGTGGATAGCATTTTTTCATCATAGATTCTTTAAAATAGTTTTGGATTATTGTATTGCTAAGAATAGCTAGTCATTCACATCTGATTATTGTGCAATATTTCTGTTATTGTTTATAATATTCTCCTAGTTCTGCTCACTACACTTTACATAAGTTCATGCAGATCTTTGCAGGTTTTTTCTGAAATTATCCTGCTCATCTTTTCTTGTAGCACAACAGTATTCTATTGCCCTCATATACTATACTTTATTCAGCCTTCAATTTTCAATTGTTTGCTACCACAAAAGAGCTGCTATAAATGTTTTTGTACACATAGGTCATTTTCCTTTTTCTCTGATCTTTTTGAGGGACAGACCTAATAGTAGTATTGCTAGGTCCAAGGGTATGAACAATTTATAGCCCTTTGGGTATAATCCATATATGGCGTGGATTTTCCTACCTCTTGCTCTCTTACTCTTCATTAGATACCTTTTGAAGTAATCCTTCAATGCCTGCAAGATTGTTTTGTCTTCAGTATGGATTTCCTTTATATGTATTTGGTATGGTCCCAATTTTGACTTCCTAAGTGCCATTTCTACTTCTTTTATAATACATTGAAGAATAGATATGACCTTGTATGGTTTTATAGATTGATTCATATTCTAATTTGATGTGTTTTCAGTCTCCATGTCTTTTCCCTTGGCAAAAAGATTTAGTATTTGCTGATATAGTTTCTAGGCTCTATGATAACCTTGTTGTGTTATCTGTTTTTATATTAGTTAAACATTTGCAAGAAATAGTAATAATCAGGATGAATATCTTTGTTTTTTTCATATCCCTAATTTTCAGCAAAGATGGACTGTTTGAATAGGTCAATTTGTAGCTTTTTCAAAGAATATCTTTAAATTACAAAAAACCCACTCTAATATTATCTAGTCACGTATCTATTTTTAAACATAATCCTTCATACTAATATAATACTTTGATATTTAATAGTTTAAAATTGCACTAATATTTTGGGACATGATAGTACATAGGCACTGAATACACATAGTCACCTATGTGTATACATACATATTAATCTTACAGAGCTTGAAAAGTTGAAACTCTGGGAATTGATTAGCTATGGTCATAAAGATAGGGAGACCTGAAGTTAATATTTTGATCACAGGATTATATATTTTCAGTTGGAAGGAACATTAGAGGCCATTTAAACTTACATCCTTCATTTTATAGATGAGGAAACTACGGATCAGAGAGGTTATGTACTTTCTTAGCATCACGTTCCTTATCTTTTGTTTCAGTTCTGTCTTCTATTTATTTGTCTCCTTTCTACTCATAACACTATTCTCATAGTTCATAGCATCATAAGATCATGTATGTAGAACTAGAAGAAAGCATAGAGGCCATTGACTTCAATATCTGATTTTGTTTTTGTAAAATAAAAATAATCCAATTAAAAGCAAGTATTTGGGAGCTAGGTGGTGCAGTGAATATAGCACTGGCCCTGGAGCCAGGAGGCCATGAGTTCAAATACAGTCTCAGACACAACAGAAAAAACTAGCTGTGTGACCTTGGGCAAGTCATTTAACCCCAATTGCCCTATCTTCCCCGGTCCAAAAAAAAAAAAGCAAGTACTTGTTTTCTTTTTTCCCCCCTTCATCAATCAATCAGCAAATATTTATTAAATACCTACTCTGTTCAAGTATTGTGTTATAAAATGAGGACACAGCTACAAAAATGATTTGGTCCCTATCCAGAGAAACTTATCTTCTGTAGGGGAGACAAGATGACAACACCCACCCACACACACACAATGAGCATACAAATATATATATATATGATATTTGGGGGGAAGGAGGAAGAGATCAGAAAAAACTTCATGTAGGAGATGTCATTTTGTCATTTGAGGTGAGCTTTGAAGAAAAATAGAGCTTCTAAAAGATGGAGGTGAGGAGGGAGTGCATTCCAAGGATGATAAAATCGTAGATTAAATTCTGGATGGGATCAGAAAGGCTTTTTAATGTATTACCCTCATTTTATAGATGAGGAAACTAAGAACAGTTACAGGATTTGCCTAATGTCATACAGAGGCAGCTTTTGAATTCACTGACTCCCAAGTGAGTTCTCTTTCCATTGTATTAGTTTTAAGTTTATATATTTGGGGACAGAGATAAGAGATACCATGCCATGTGTAAGCATTAGCAGTAAGATCAGTTTGGCTCGATTGAAGAGTATGTAAAGTGGAGTATTATATAATAAAGCCTAACTGGTATGTTGGAAACAGCCAGTAAAAGTTTTAAATTTCCAACAAAGGGATTTGTATTTGATTCTGGGGCTAATAGAAAGCCATTGAAAGTTCATTGAGTCACAGAGTAAAATGATCAGTTCTATGCTTTAGTCATATTCATCTGTTTTTTTATCATCTCTATGACTCAGTGAACTCTTCTAGCTCTTCCTCTGGCCTTGCTCTTAAAAACATTTTTTTAAGTTCTTTTTGTTGTGTCTAACTTCTTCTGAGTTTCACTATTCATACTATTCATCTTCTTCCAAGACTGTGTCACTCCTTTGTATATATACTTGGTTACCTGCCATTATTTCCATTTCCTATCCAAGTTAACTGTCAATTATTTCATTTATGCAAATATAACAGTATGTTTCAATAGGTTTACCCTTTATTTCCTTTTGGAATCCTTTCTCCTTGTGTTATCAGAACTTCATTTTTCAGAACACCCCCTTTTAAAATATATTAATCCCAGATATTTTATTGACCTTGGGGGTGGGGAGTAGCAAAGAAAGATGGTCTCAGCATGGGAGGGAGGAGACTGGTATCCCTGTGATGGTTAACAAACTATGTTAGAGCTGCTCCCTGAAGGGACTGACTGCTTAATAGCTCAGAATGAGAACTCTCTGTCTGAGCTGTGGGCACAGTGGCTGCTGAAGCTAGAATGCCCAGGGGTGGTGAAGAAGGGTGTTGGGATAGTAGTGAGTGGGGGTGGGGCAGATGGCCTCTCTTTGGACTTTGGCAGCATCCCCACGTCTTCCAAGCAATGCCCCTTTTACTGACCATTTATGTTATCAAATTGACCCTTGACTTTTAACATCAGGAGCTAGGAGCTCTTGGGAACCAGCAATTTGCTGGGGGTTTTTTTGGAAGGGGAATTGCTGGGGCAGGTGGCAGTCACAAGAACAAATTCAGCTCAAATTACCAACAGTTACGTTTCTCTTTACCCTCACTCATGTCCTCCAACCCTTTCTCTCCTCTTTCTCATTCCTCGTTCTCAGGCTTTCGTGGAACTCTGTTTATAGGATAATATTTGGGGGAAGTTGGAAAGAACAGAGAAGGGAAGGCCAGTCTAGTGGCTAGCTCTCTGTAAAAGGCAGGGCACCTAACATTCTTCAAGTGCCTCAAATCTACCTTCAAATTTCCTCCCTTTTACCCCTCAAACTCTTTCCCTCAACCTTGCCATACTTTAATCCAGGAAGGAATTCCTGGAAACCAGCATTTATAAATGTGCTGGGGATGCCTGCGACAAAAATATATGGGATAAAGGTGCTCTCACTCTCACATTTTAGGCTAGTTGGACAGTCTTAGTTTTACCAATCTGATGACTGTCAGAGCAGGAAGGGACCTCAAAAACCATCTAATCCAACCCACTCATTTTATATGTGCATTTATTTGCACCCCAGAGAAGAAAGCTACTTGCTCAAGCTCATCCAGCTAGTAAATTGCAGTGCTAGGACTTGAACTTTACTGAAATTAGGTAATTTAGTTGCCACCAGATTACAAATCTGCTGCTTACCCCACACCACCTCCCAATCCTACAGCTCTAGGGCTTGTGGATGCACTAGTCCTATCTCTTCTTAGGGTTAGAGAGTCTTGAGATCTACCTCAAGTCTCTCTCTATTCTAGTACATCCTGAGTCTATAATCAACTACCAAAGTCATCTTTCTAAAGTACAGGGCTGATGTGTTGCTCAGCTTTCTCCCTCCCAAATCCACCTCTCAGGATAAACTTCAGTGACTTTTACTTCCAGGAATGCTTTTCCCTCCACACCTCAATCTCCTGGCTTCTCAGATGTCTTTCAAGGCTTAGCTTAAATCCCACCTTCCTCAGATGCCTTTAACAATCCTCCTTTCCCCCACCCAAAAAGCCCTTCCTTTCCATTTATACTGTGTAGCTCTTGTGTGTACAGTTATCTGCATGTTGCCCCCACCTCCATAAGAATGTGAGCTCCTCGAAGGCAAGCACCTTGTTTTTGCTTTTCTTTGTATCCCCAGTAACACAGTAAGCACTTAATAATTTCTTGTTGACTGATTGAGAGACAGTATTGGGTTTAGGGGACATTAGGGAGGGAGGTGGGACAGTCTTAAGCTTGTGGAACAATCTCTTCCCCACTCTAACATTTGTGAATTCATCTTCCAAGTTTCAGGGAGAAAGGATAGGAACTTGGATTGAGGAGGGAAGAAAGAAACTAGCCATCTGTGCTTCCTAGAGATAGTCTAGGAAGAGGGGCATCTCTTACTTCAGTAGAGGAAGGGGGCGCACCCAACTGCTGCTGAGTATGTGTGTCTGTTCTATAGTTGGCTAATATGTTATTAACATGCCAGATCCTATTTCTGCCAACCCCAAATTCATGATGTTTCCTCTGGTCTCTGACTATTTTGGCCTCTTCCACCCCCACCCTACACACTGGAACCCCTCTCTTTAAGTGAAGAAGTAGAGGTTGTGTTTCATTTTTTAGAAACTATAGATCCCCATGGAGTTTCTTAAAGAGGGACCTGGTTTGAGGAGAGGAGAAACATAAGAGCTGGATATTGAATGTGGGTTGAATTTCTCCTATAAGGTACAGTATATTTCATCTTAAGGTCTGGGTTCCTGTTCTCAGTATTTTCATGGCTGGGACTCAGAGGATCCAAACTCCCTGGGATTTCTGAGTGGATGTTCCCAGCAAAGTGACTCCACCATGGAATTCCAGTTGTAAGGTATACTATGACACCCTCCACATTATTAAATTATAGTTCAGGAGGGCTATAAAGCCAATCACAAGCAGCTTTCCTGAGGACTGCTGCTGTGAATAACTTTAAGGATATAATTGCATAGTATAGTGAACTCTCTATTTATTCAGCAATAAACTAAAACAAAAAACATTCAAGAAACTAAAGCACAACATTCACAAGAACATAACATAACAACTAAGGTGGCCACATGTCTTAAGCAAAACATATCATTCAATAAGTCACAATCTCAATCAATAAATATATCATTCAATAAGTCACAATCTCAATCAATCAAGTCTTCTTTCTTCTTGATTCCAGGCTGCCTTCTAATCATCCTTAAGCCAATTATCCTTAAGGGGTAGTGGAAAGTGCAAAGGCCATCCAACCCTAGGTCAAAGTTACAGTATCATCAATCAGCACTGAGTACCCAAGTAAAGTCTTCTTTCATCTTAACTTGAGGCTGACTTCCAAACCCCACGGCTTCTCTTCCACACTTTGAAATCTTAGGATTTACCCGAATGTTGCCTGAATACACAGGTAGGCAGCTCTGCTCTCCTGTTCCATATTTCAGTTCACAGGGACTGCTCCACCCCTAGTTCTTCACTGTTTCTGTTTCTTGGAAAACAAAGCTCAATAGGACCACAACAGTATTTACACACATCGCCAATAATATCATCTTAATTCATTTTCTCTGAAAATCAGCACAAATCAACAGAGTGCTTATGTCTGACAATGTAACACTAATACAAATCAACAGACAGAGTGCCAGCATCACAAACATTCTCTCTCTCAGTTCTGCTTGGTCCCAGCTCATGCTCAAGCTTTTTATCTGCTCTGCTCTTTCCTGTTCCACTCTTTTGGCAAACTCTTCCTACTGTGGGCTCCATGTGATGATGCTAAGCCTAGTAAGGGCAGAGAAGATCTTCAGACTCCCTTTGGCCTATTAAGTATACTCTTTCCAATGAAGACTTGACAGAATCAAAGATGAGGCTCAAAAGCATTTCAATAGCTGTACTTTGCTTGCCATTACAAGGGCCCACTACTGTTTTTGCCTCTGAAGATCTGTGTTCTCCTTCCATTTCTGTCTCTCTTCTCAACTTCTCATAATTTTTGAATAGATTTCACTCATGTGATTTTAATCCATATATTCCTAGCTATACCATCTCTGAACATTTTGAAATCTTTTTTTTTCCTTTTTGGAGGGCAATTGGGGTTAAGTAACTTGCCCAAGGTCACACGGCTAGGTTTTTTGTTTGTGGGTTAAGTGTATGAAGCCAGATCTGAACTCAGGTCCTTCTGACTCCAGGGCCTACGCTCTACTCACTGCGCCACCTAGCTGCCCCCTGAACATTTTGAAATCTGTTATCACAAAATCAAGGGTTTATATCAGACCATGCCTAGATTCTCCCTACTTATGTGTCATAAACTTTAAGATAGACCAGTCACCTCCACCCCAAAATCATTCATTCAGACTTAGGCCATGAAGTCCTGAGGCCTATTATTTCTGCTTCAATCACAAATTCCTTCTTATTGTTCAACATCATACCCACAGTAACAAGTTCCTTTTATTACTTCCTATAGGTTTTAGAGAATGAAATTATCATTAAGGAAAGTCAAAAATTTATTACCTTTTCTGTTTTTAGCAAAGCAAGAGCTCCAGCTGATGTCCAAATTGTTGAAGTCCCCCCTCACAACTGTCTCATGCCTCTAAAATGTAAACATAGCCTATTTCAAGCTGTGTTTACATATGACTACTGGATGCAGTGTTTTGACTGAACTTATTAGTCAATTCATTTAAATTGTCAGGTCTGCCTGCCAGAAGCACCTGCTTCCTTTCTCTTTACCCAACACTCTTCCCTTCAGTCCTGTGTCCCCAGTTAACTCCTTTTGCATGCCTCATCTAAGCTAGCTATAGTGGGATTGGTCCCTGCCTTGTTAAAAGTCATTTTAAAAAATTAGCCTCTACACAGGTGACTTGAGTTGTCTGCAAGGTCTTTCCTGGTTTCTTGATTCCTGGTGTTTCTCTGTTCTTTATCTCTTGGGCCTTGGTTTTGATTCTTGGTTTTGACTTCTTAATTAGAACTTGGGCCTTGCACTGTATTTTAATATTTTTGCACTTCAAGTTTTCCTCAACCTGGCCTTTGAATCATTATCAAGCCTAAACCTTACTCCTCACATATGCCTACCTACCTGATTCTAATCTGCCACCTTTCTCCAACCTTTAGCACCTAGACATCTTATCTCCTTCAGTTCTAGAACTCTGGCTTCATTTTCATCACAGCTTCTGGAGACTGCCCCACTTTAAAGTCACTTCTATTTCTATGCGTGATTGAATTGGCAAACTCTTCACCTGAATTAGTGGTAGTTAGTGCTTGGGGTCCTAGATCTAGGATAATTAATTTGACTAATTTTTGCTTTAACTGATGAACCCCTTTACTGAATATACCAGTTACTTTGGTATTGTTAACCTTTAAAGTCTGGCTAAAGGACACAAACAGGTTAAGTGATTGTAGTAGCAAGCACCCTAGTATACCCAGGGAGGCTGCCAACACAGGTTCTTAGATCTGCTTTTCTAAAGGAAAACAACTCAAAATGGATTAATAATCTTGCTTTAGGGGCGGCTAGGTGGCGCAGTGAGTAGAGCGTTGGCCCTGGAGTCAGAAGGACCTGAGTTCGGATCCAACCTCAGACACTTAATGCACACACAAACAAAAACCTAGCCGTGTGACCTTGGGCAAGTTACTTAATCCCAATTGCCCTCAAAAAAAAAAATAATAATCTTGCTTTAATCAAACATATGTCATTTACTTAGTTGAGGGGAAAAAGGTCAGCACCCCAAACTTCAGAGGATCCAGAGGTTATAAGCAGACAAAAAATACAGACAGAGAACAGATCAGCAGATAGATTTCCAACTGTCTGACCATTACATCTATACCTAGTCAGTTACCAGAGAGGGAAGCATCAACATCGGGGTTTTCAAAGCTGGGGGGCTCAATGGCTGCCCAGAGTCTCATCTGTTCAAATCACATAACTCTTCTCAAAGTGAGCCCCAAAACAAAATCTCACATCAGGGTATATATAGCCTTCTCCTGGCTCAGAAAATGTTATAACACTCTTGACCCACTGCCCAATCAAAAAGCAACAAGGTGTGGGCATTCCTGAAAAACAAGCCTCCTGCCACAGGATCCATGTGACCACATTCAGCCTATTAGGGGACAAAGTATATTTTCAAATCAAGGAAGGTTCTCAGAGTCACTTAAGTGACTATCAAAGGGCCTAGGGGTGGGGAAGATCTGAAATTCCATTCCCTTAACAGTGATACACACATACACACACACACACACACACACACACACACACACACACACACACACACGCACACACACACATATATAATATATACATATGGATGTTATAATATTTATTCCCATAAAGGTAGCAGAAACATGATCATGGAGTCAGAAGAGATTTCTAACTGCCTGAACAAAAGAATGAGAAAACTTAACTACATTTTAGAACAATCCTAATTCAGGTTCAAATTTGTGATTACAAGAAAGGAATTTTCTTGGTAAGATAAGAGAGTTGACAAGTTGCCAGTTGATTTTATGACCTATAACACCTGTATTTTCTTTTTTTTTCTTTTTTTTACCTTTTTTTGGAGAGCCATTGGGGTTAAGTGACTTGCCCAAGGTCATATGGCTAGTTTGTGTGTTAAGTGTCTGAGGCTGGATTTGAACTCAGGTCCTCCTGACTTCAGGGCCAGTGCTCTATTCATTGTGCCACCTAACTGCCCTGAACATCTGTATTTTCTTTATTATTAATATGCCATAACATAATACATGCCCACAAAATGTTTAGATAAGAAAAATTTCCATTATTCAAGATAGTGTCTTGGATTTAGGTCTCATCCTTGGCAGAAGAAAGAAAACTCTTACTTCAGCCCCATCTGGGGTTGTTGACATAGGAAAAGGTATTCTCTAAGTTTACTCAGAGAACAAAGAAACTGTTGGGTCCAGGCTCTTCTTCTGGTTGGTTAGTTCAGGTCTTGGATCTTATTAAAGGCCATTAAATTGATATTAAGTTATTATCAGCATCAAATAGTTATCTCCTCATTCTTAGAAGACCTTAACCTTCCTTAACATGTAAGACTTACCCATTTCTTATAGATCTTTCTATTTCCCAAGTTAACCTATCCCAGGTTTGACGCTTGCTCTTAAATTGTACCTTATTTTACCAGTCCTATATTTTCTCTTCATCTGATACCCATAAGGGTCAGCTGGATCACCAGGAATAATTGTTAGTTGTCTATGAAACATGTGAAGAAGGTCCTGTTATAGCAAGATATCTACTTGAAATGATGCCTTGAACTCCACCATTATAAAAAAAAATATTTTAAATAAATGATTTTACACCTTCTTCCCCTCCTCCTCTGTCCAGTGACACTGACCTCATTGATATTCCTCACACTCACCATTTCACCTCCCACATCTGCTTTTTTGCTGGCTGCCTCTCATGCCTGAAATTCTCTCCCTCCTCTCCAGCTCTTTGTTTTGCTGATATCCTTTAAGTCCCAGTTAAAATCTCAGATTCTGCAAGAAGTCTTTCGTGCTTTGTGCCTTTAATTCTAGTGCCTTCCTCTTGAGACTATGTGCAGTTTATCCTGTACATATCTTGTTTGTACAGAGTTGTTTGCATGTTGTCTCCTTGATTAGATTGTGAACTTCTTGAGAGCAAGGATTGTCTTTTGCCTTTCTTTGTACCCCCAGCTCTGAGCTCAATGCCTGCCGCACAGTAAACATTTAACAAAGGCTTATTGATTTGTTTCAAGGCATGGCCCTCTCAAGGTAACATAGCAAAATAACAATTATTTTATGCATTTGTGTTATTTTCCTAGACAATTTTCCTCTCTAATAGATGAAACAAGGATGCTAAGAGAAGAGAGGCTTTTATAGGTATAAGTGAAAGGAGAGAGTAAGATTATTTCAGAGCATGTGCTTGTTTCTCCTAAAACTGCCCTTCACCCCCCAAACCCTCACCCCCACCTCCTCCCAGTCTGGAATTTTTCTAGCCAGGCGCTCTGGATGAATTTGCTTCATCTGGATTACAATCCCAAACTCACTTCCAGCCAATCAGCACGGCTCCTAAGGAACGGCAGGTGTTTGCTGCTCTCATCAAAATTTCCCACCTAATGTCCATGTAAGTTCCCATCAGGTCCTGCCCCAGGGGAGAGAATATCATAGGACTCAGGTTACATGACAAAGATAAACAATCCATAAACCCAAAGTTGACATATTTATAAAGGCTATAGATATCCTCCTTTTTCATCATAATGGGCAGCATGAAGGTTTCTGAAAGTGGAAACATTACGCCATAAGGAAAAAAGTCCAACTTCATCTACTCTAAAGTATTGTCTAGGGATATGGACATTGCTGACACCTAACTGAAACAGGATATACTTCTTGGTTATTTCCTTTTATGAAAACCAGCATAACTATAGTTATTCCTTGTCTTAATCTCCAAATTTCATCTCACATTCTCAGTCAGACTTCCCTCAAATACACATGACAACACTTAATGAGCCCTTCAATTTAAACTAGTAAGCTGGTATTCCTCCTCTTCCCCCACCATGATTTAATTCATAGAAACAAGAAGCCATTGTAAATGAGTCAAATTCAGAAAATAATAAGCCAGGTTAAATTAACCTTTATACACCATCTGAAAGCTGGGATATGTATGTTTTTGGTGGGAAAAAACTACTTGGTGAAACCAAATTCCAACTTTACAGCCATTCAATGGTTTCATTTTTTGGTGGCATCATTAAATATAGCAAGATTATGTCCATGTATGAGAGATGTCAACCAGACTGAACCAGCCTCTAACCTATGGATGGCAGGAGTTGAACAGAGCAGGGTGGAGACAGGAGACTGGGGAATCAAATGAAAGTTTAATTCCAAAGTAAGAGAAATGGCTTGCAAGCAAGGAAGGGGATAAGACACATTAAAACAACATGGGGACCAGCTTTAGCATAGGCCGATCTCAATACTTAGACCTTTTGCTACACTGTGAGCTGTATCCCTGACAATGAGAGGTAATAGCAACAAAGAGATAAGTTTGATGGATAGCAGGGCTTCATGACAGGAAGTTGTCTGGGATTGTCCAATACTTGTCCGAAGTCAGAGAACAACTGGCACTGGTCAAAGGAATACAATAATTATGTAATTTTGCCAGAGGATAAGATCATCCAAAGGGTGAGCCCAAAGGATTATTGTTATTTGAAGCTCAAGGCAAAGCTTGCTTGCTGAGCCTTAGCTCTGGAAAATAGGGTTCTCCTAATATCTTGACAGGAAAAACAAACAAATAAATCCTGGCAGTCAAGGCTGTTAGAATATTAGCTTGCTGGAAGGAGTTGGAGCGTGTGTCTACATGGAGTCAAGGAATGGGTTATAATACTGGTTTCAAATTCAAATAGAAATGGGGGCCACTCATCTATACATAAGGATATGAAGGTAGCCATAATGACTTAGTTTTAAAATGTAATGTTATTCATGTTTTATTGTGGTTTTATTTATTTTGTCAAATATTTGCCAGTTGCATTTTAATTTGTTTCAGGTGATGCCCTAGAGTGTTTCCTGCCCTGTGTTTGACACCCTGGGGCTGGAGGAATTCTCAACATCCTTTCCAGGCCTGGAAAGTTTGGTTCTTTACTCTAATTTTACAGATTTTTT
The DNA here is from genome assembly GCA_011680675.1 of Gymnobelideus leadbeateri. Classification (NCBI taxonomy): domain Eukaryota; kingdom Metazoa; phylum Chordata; class Mammalia; order Diprotodontia; family Petauridae; genus Gymnobelideus; species Gymnobelideus leadbeateri. The sequence continues at coordinate 424,402 of WOXC01006770.1, forward strand.
TCTTTTTGCTTGGAAGGAACTTTTCATTTTTGTTGTTCTTTTTCCCTCTTTGCCTGAAAGACATGACTTTAGATTCTGTTTGTCTTCAATCCCCAAGGCAGCTTGGGTGATTCAAAACCCTTCCAGTTGGGAGCTAAGGAAATTACAGACAACAGCTGCACTAATTGCTCTGGGATTCTTGGCTTCCTCAGGGGTTGAGTTCTCTCCTCATGTGAAAAATCATGTGTTCTCTCTCTGCTTAAGAAAGTAGCTGTCCCAGGCCTTCTTTCAGGAAGATATTGATAGCAAGACACTTCTTACTGGGAAGAAATGTGCCAAAAGGAAGGGGCATAAAGACCCCTGAGGTCCTTAAACATCATCATCATTATTAAAAATCAAAAGATCAGTGACTAATACATATTTTTAAAATTCATAATGAAACTGCATTTCCCAATCCCTGTGCAGCAAACAGCTTCAGTGATGTATAATGGTCTCTCTCTTTTATTTCTTTGTTTTCTCTATCCCTCACCCTCTTTTATCACTTTTCTCTTTCTTTTCCAACAGTGAATAAATGTTCTCTCCTGCCAGTTTTTATGTGATGATGGTGATGTTTCTGGCATATGATGTAGTGGAAAGAGATATGTAGCCATATAATGTGGGCTTTAATTCCAAACAGCTCTTTCATTTGGAATTTGTGTGACCTTAGGCAAGTCACTTAAATTTATAGAGGGGGCTTGATTATATCTCTAGGTCTTTCTGACTTTTCTATGGCAGGGAGCTCATAGACACAAGCATATGTCTATGGTTCTATATCTTGGTTCAGAAAAACTGCAATCTAGTGAATAGTGCTTTGGAGCTCAGTTTTGGAATCCCAATTTAGCAATGGAACTGTTTGAGGGGATTCTCACACCTATTCATCCAGGAGTGGTTCACATAAGCAATGAAACTATATGCCTTGCTGCTTTAATTGTCTCTGGCCATAGTTTTCCTTCAGGTTTATGCAACTGGATGTCTATGGCTCAAAGAAGCTCTAAACAGAATTGTCTTCCCAAAGAACTAAGCTTGTTCAATGTTGTGACTGACTGTGTCCTGGGAACAGCTTCAGAATTAGCATGTATTTTATATTTTGTCTCCAAGAGACCACAATTTCCCTGTGAGGTAGTATAGTATATGGAACTGGAGGGATTTAGAGGATGATCCTAAGCTGGACAAGATGCCAGGAGACACTAGCCAGTAATAAGAATTTACATCAAGTTAGCCATCATCTAGTGTGGATCACTAGAGTGATAAGCATCACTAGAGTGAACAATTTTGAGATTAAAAGAACAGAACAGAACTTGTCTCAATCACTTTTTATAAACTATAAGTGTTAGTTATTCGAAATGATGACTTTGAGTATACTTATTTTAAGGAAAGTGACCAATTCCTTATAGATAGAACAGTCAACCCAGGTGATACAGACAGTAATGGGCTTTTGGTTTTTCTTAAGACATCCAAATTTGATATTATGACTTTTTCCTGAGCCATATACTTTCCCTGCTAAGACAAGATTTTATTTGTGCTCCTTTTGCTATACTTTCCTACCCTAGTTCTCAGGCTGCCTCTCAGCATTTAATAAGGTCTGAAATGCTACTTCCTCCAGTTAGCTTTTAATGCTTAAAGACCATCCACACACCATTTATCTTCTAAGAGCTCCGTAGTTAGTTATAAAAATAATATTAAATAGACATTATTCTCTTCATATAAAATGGAAACAACTTGTGGAGTGTATCTGTGTTTATACAAACATATACTGAGGGCAGAGACAGAGACAGAGAGAGATACATAGAGACAGACAAACAGAGCAACAGAGACTGAGAGAGAAGTAAAGACAGAGTGACAGAGACAGAAACAGAGAGAGACAGAAGAGAGAGATATTCAAAGAATTATTGTACAGCCTTCATATCTCTAATCACATTGATATTGTCTACTTTTGACAATAAGTTCCTTCAGGGAAACAGAAATATGACCTATTCATCGAACAATTCAAGAAAGATCTATTAAACACTTTTTGCAAGAAAAGAGTTAATAGCTGTAACTGATAAGGTCTCCAAATGAACTGTTGGGTCTGACATATCAAGTGTGACTAATGACTATGGTTATAGGAAGTGGATAAATGCTTATTCTTCTTTCTGTGCTGTGTAGTGACAGATTAAGATCTACTAAAACTGGCATAAACAGTAGATTTACTTTTGTTAAAGCACCTGTTCAATATGGATGGTTGAATGAGTGCTAATGAAAATCTATTCATAATGTCATTTGTTTTTGTTTTTGTCCTTCATTCTTGAATAGGATCATGGCTACAGGAAGGTGATGCTATGACTTGCAAGTGAATTGGATTTAAGTGAGGGAGGGCTGTGCAACATCACCAGACTCACTTTCTCCTCTGGAGTATTTGGGTCCACTGACAAGATATAAATCAGCATGACTGGTGATGGTGCCAGATGCAGTGATAGACCTTGGCCTTTCTAAGCCCAGGTCTTTGCCAGGTCTTAGTTTCACTGAGACAACTTTCACTGAGGCAACTTCACTGAGGAACTTGCTTAAGCTCCTGCATTAACCACCCCCAATACCTGTAAAATATAACTAAACAAATTTTAGAGCTACAGAACCCACAAAGTGACAGAGAGAAACAAATCTCCCACTGAAGACAGCCTGGTAGGCCAACAGGAAGGGTCTATCACACCAAGCTGGGAGCCAAGAGCAGTCCCATGTGAGCAGTGCCAGCCCAGACCCAGAGCGCCCTGACCAGTGGCACAGAACAGCCAGAGCAGCCTTCAGGATAGTAAATCACTAGCAGCTGTGGTGGTCTCCAGAGTTCTCAACATATAAACACCAAAGACAAAGTAAGACTTCAGTGGGGAACTCTGTTGGAACTTGGTGGAGAAGAACATAGTCTGGTCCCTGTCCCCCCCTCCCCCCCAGCCCAGGGCAAGAGGTGGCAGTGGCAGAGGTGCTGAGACTGCAGCTACTGCCAAATGGCTGCCTCCAGAGCTCCTGGCCTGCACATCATAGGGGGACTAAGTGACCACTGAGAAGATAATCACTTTTGCTTTGACCTGCTTGGATCTTGGTCACTGTCTTGGGTGGTGGTCCTGGGGTGAGAAATGCCAGTATGCCAGACCTTGTGGTGGCTATAGAAAAGGTGCCTTCCTCATAGCACTGGCAACTGCAAAAACCCCAGCAATTTGGGGCACAGCTCTCTCCACTCTGGAGACAGAGTTCTACCATGGCAAAGAGTTAAAAAATCAAGTAATTGGCTGGCAAGATGAGTAAGCCGAGGAAACACAATCAGACCATAGAATACTTCTGAGGAGACAAAAAGTATCAAAACATGGAACCAGAAGTCAATAAAGGCAAAACTCCTTCATCAAAAGCTTCCAAGAAAAATATGAATTGGTTACAAGCCATGGAGGTGCTCAAGAAGAATTTTGAAAATCAGGTAAGAGAAGTGGAGAAAAAAATGGGAAGAGAAATGAGAATGATGCAAGAAAATCATGAAAAGCAAGTCAATAGCCTGCTAAAGGAGATCCAAAAAATATTGAAGAAAGTAGCACCTTAAAAATATACCAAGTCAAATGGCAAAAGAGGCCTAAAAAACCAATGAGGAGTAGAATTCCTTAAAAAGCTGAATTGCCTAGATGAAAAATGAATTTCAAAAACTCACTCAAAAGAATGATTCCTTTAAAACTAGATTGGAGCAAATGGAAGGTATTGACTATGAGAAATGAAGATACTATAAAACAGATCCAAACAAATGAAAAAATAGAAGGCAATATGAAATATCTCCTTGGAAAAAACACTGACCTGGAAATAGATCTCAGAGAGATAATTTAAAAAATTATTGGATTACCTGAAAGCCATGATCAAAAAAAGAGCCTACACACCATCTTTCAAGAAATTCTCAAGGAAAATGGCCCTGATATTCTAGAACCTGGGGGAAAATAGAAATTGAAAGAATTCACCAACCACCTCTTGAAAAAGATCCCTAAAAGAAAACTCCTAGGAATATCATAGCCAAATTCCAGAGTTCCCAGGTCAAGGAGAAAATACTGCCAGCAGTCAGGAAGAAACAATTTGAGTGTTGTGGAAACACAATCATGATAACACAAGACCTAGCAGCTTCTATATTAAGGGATCACAGGGCTTGGTATATGATATTCTAGAGGTCAAAGGAGCTATAATTAAAACCAAGAATCACCTACCCAGAAAAACTGAGTATAATTCTTCAGGAGAAAATATAGTAATTCAATGAAATAGAGGACTTTCAAGTATTCTTGGTGAAAAAACCAGAGCTGAACAGAAAATTTGACTTTCAAATGCAAGAAGCAGGAGAAGCATGAGGAGGTAAACAGGAAAAAGAAATCATAAGGAACTTATTAAAGTTGAACCATTTACATTCCTACATGGAAAATCAATCATTGTAACTCATGAGACTTTTCTCAGTATGAGGATAGTTGAAGGGAATATATATGTGTGTGTGTGTGTGTGTGTGTGTGTGTGTGTGTGTGTGTGTGTGTGTATATATATGTATATATATATGTATACATACATATATAGGTATGTATAGGAGGGTGTAAGTTTATAAATACATATGAGTGTGTGTATATGTGTGTACATGTATACATACACAGAGGGCATAGGATAAGTTGAATAGGAAGGGATGATATCTAAAAAATAAAATTAAGAGGTGAGAGAGGAATATAATGAGAGGAGAAAGAGAAAGAAGAGAATAATTTATCTCATATAAAAGAGGCAAGAGAAAAGTGTTACAATGGAGGGAAAGAGCAGGAAGGTGAAAGGTAATGGATCAACCTTACTCTCATTGAATTTGGCTTAAGGAGGTTATAATATATACACTCAATTGCATACGTTACCCTACAGGAAAGTAGAGGGGAAGGGGATAAGAGGGGGGAATGATAGAAGGGAGGGCAGATTGGGGGAGAGGGTAGTTAGAAGCAAACACTTTTGAAAAGGGACAGAGTCAAAGGAGAAAATAGGATGAGTGTGGGGGCAGGATAGGATGGAGGGAAGTATAGTTTGTCTTTCACAATATTATTACTATGGAAGCATTTTGCATAACTACACATGTACAACCTATATTGAATTGCTTGTCTTCCCAGTGGGGGTGGGTGAGGAGGGAAGAAGGGTAAGAATGTGGAAATCAAAGTTTTAAAAAGAATTGTTTTTTATATTCAACTGGGAAATAAGATATATAGGCACTAGGGTATAGAAATCCATCTTGCCCTACTAGAAACTTAGGGAGTGTATGGGGGAGCATATAAGAGAGAGCAGATTAGGGGAAAAGGTATTCAGTAGGCTGGTTGTTTTGAGGTGGGGCTAGGGGTAAGATGGAGGAAATATTCACAACTCAAAATCTGGTGGAAATGATTGCTGAAAATTAAGAATAAATAAATAGAAGATTTTTGAAAAAAGAAAATTCAATTGGTATCAAATAAATTAAAAAAAAAAACCCACACACAACTTTCCTTAAAGTGAGACTCAGGGGCTACACAGAGGCAGGATGTTTTAATGCCTCTTCAGATCAAGTCTTGGTATTGCTCTTTTTGTTGGGGGAGTGGGGGGGCGGAGTGGGGGGGTAGGGGGTTGGATTAATGGCATTCATATCCAGAACTGACTCACATTAAAAAAATCATCAATAGGGGTTGATAGGTGGCACAGTGAATAGAGCACCAGCCCTTGAGTCAGGGGGACCTGAGTCAAATCTGGTCTCAGACACTTAACACTTATTAGCTATGTGACCTTGGGCAAGTCAACCCCAATTGCACTGCCTTCCCCCGCTCCAAAAAGCAAAAAAAAAAAAAAAAAGAAAGAAAGAAAAGACATCAATAAATTTTTTGTAACCCTTGATTTCAAAAAAAAAAATTTAAAAAAGAAAAAGAAATGAAACAGAGTGGTCTCTTTTACCCTAGTTTAAATATATATATATCTGTCTGGGAGGGGAAGACCCTCAGGATCTCTGGACAAAACAAAATTTACTATTTACATTCACTTTGAGCCAAACAAGACCAAAATAAAGATCTCTAAGTGGAATTGGTCTGGGAACTGTTATTGGTCAATGAATGAGAGACAGAGTGAATTGGTTTCAAGGCATTGTCTTTTAAGAAAGAAATGTAGCCCATAAATCCCAAGATATCTTGTTAGATTTCAGCCATCAAAATTTATATTCCATTAGGTAGAGCACTCACAGGTGAGGATATAATACCCTATGTGGACAGAGGGAGAGGAAGGAGAAAACGAAATGGAAAGACAAAGAAAGGGAAAGAAGAAGGGAAAGGGGAGGAAAGGAAATGAGGAGCTACATTGCCCAACCAGAACTAGCCTGTTGGTTCCCCAGTGGGGCAGCCTATACTACTTACAGGTTGTTGTTTGTCCTTCATTCTTGAAGAGTACCATGGCATCACCTTGATTGCCAGTGAATTGGATTTAAGTGAGGGAGAGCTGTGCAAAGTCACCAGCCTCACTTTCTCCTTTGGAGCTAGCTGGGTCCAGTGGCAAGATATAAATCAGAACAACTGGAGGTTTCTCCCTAATTTCATTTATGGAATCATGTCAGGGTCAAATCGATTTAGAATTCAACCTTAGAGGTCATCTTGTCCAAGATCCACACTCAACAGATGAGGAAAACGAGATTCAGAGAGGAATAACTTGACCCAAGTTTTACAGATTGTAAGTAGCAGAGATGGTATTCGAATGCAGAACTTCTGACTTCAGTTCTAGTGCACTTCATTTTTTACTACCTTTCACTAGAGCTGTGGAAGATTTACTCGGATCACTGAGTTTATGCTATGCTCCATAATTATTCTGGGTTTCCATTATGGCAATGTATCAGTTATAGAAGGGTTAAAAGACTGTCCTTGGTTTTTAATTGGTTTTCTATTTCTCCTTAACCAGATTTGGTCTGTTTATTGAGACTGATTGATTTGAATTGATGAGTTTTACTGATTTTGTCATGCCCAATTTAATTCAATCAAAGTGCCTTGTTCCAAGTTAGTTAAATGAGATTGTATTTTCTAACCCAATTAAAAGGAGCCTATTGGATATTGCTCATGTTCAGAAAGTGAGAATGAGCAATTTGCTTGGGAGCAGGAAACATTAAAATATAGAGAAGCTTTGTGGAACAATCTCAAGTGGTTCAAATATCCCAGCCATCTTGGAAATAATTGTCTATTGGACAGGACAAATCTAGGCAATCACCCTAAACCTTAGACTTTAGTGGGACTCTTCTTGAAAATGAGGTGGTATGCAAGGTAATACAGTGGAAAGAGAAGTGGCTTTAGAGTCAGAAGGCATGGATTCAAATACTAGCCCTGCTACTTATTACCTATATGACAGCAGGCACATCTTTTTGCCTCTCGGGGCCTCAGTTTTTTCACCTGTACAATGAGATCAGACAAGATGAGATCTGAGTTCCCGCTCTCTGGTTATGTGAGTATATCATCCAATGCTATTTTGAAAATAACTCTTGAATGAGGATTAGAAGACCTAGTTTTTGTGGAAGAATTATTTATCTGACCTGCCACTGTTAAGAGATTTTATACGTAATTCTAAGTTAAGTTTATTCCTAAATCTCACAAACTACTTTGTAAAAGCATCAGTTCCATTTAAAAAGGTCAAATAATTGAATTCTGCTTTTCATCAGAAATTGTAGTATTTTCTTATTAGTTAGTGAAATCATGAAAGCTGTGTTCAGCTTAAGTTAATGTGGAAAGAACATAAAATGGGACAGGAGAAAAATGCATTCCTGACAGTTTCATATGAGTTACTTAAAGTCAAATGTGTGAGATTGCATTGCTCTCAGATTTAAACATTGCATTAAATGGAAAAATTTAGAAACTTACACTAGACATAAGATACACCTAAAACAATATAATCTTATTCACATTTATGTAATATATGTATGTATCTTATCTCTATTGAATTTACTGTAGCATGTAGTATAGCATATTGTTCTAAATATGTTCTAAATCAGAATTCAACAACATTGTATAGCTCTGTACTAGCTAAACTTTGTGAAAAATATAGAAAATGGAATGCTTGTTTCCTTCAGAATAAAATTTTAAATATTTTCCTTGATATTTTTACATCATCTATATTTTCCACCGAATCCACTTTCCCTGACAGAAACATCCATTGTGATAAGTAATCTAAAAAGAAGAAAAAAGTTCAGCAAAACTAACCAACATATTTAAAAAACCACCAAGAACACTGATTTTATATGCAGTGTCCTGTTCACATAGACCCACACCTCTTCAAGAAAATGTGGGGAAGTATTTTTTTTTCCACATCTCTTCTTTGGGGCCAAATCCATCAACATAATTTCACAGTGTTCTGGGTCATTGTGTTGTTTCATCATCAATATACATACATATGTATATTGTATCCCTGGTACTACTTACTTCACTCTGTATCTTCTAATATGCCACTTCAGGCTCTGTAGTCATCATATTCATCTGTTTTTTTTTTACAACACTTTAATATTAACATTACTTTTAATATTACCACAGTTTGTTGAGCCATTCCTCAATCGATGGAAATATACGTTTGTTTGTTTTTTTCAGTTTTTTTTACCCTGCCTCCACCCCAACCCTCAAATATGCTACTATAAATATTCTAGTGTACATGGCTCCTTTTGTGATGTTATTGACTTACTTGGGGTATGTACCTAACAGTAGAATCCCAGAGTCAAATTCCCAAATTGTTTTCTAGAATGATTAGAACAATTTGTACCTCCACTAACAATGAGTTAGTATGCTTTTTTTTTTTTAAACATATACCCTCAGACTTTGACTGATTCCATCATCTATTACCTTTGTCAATTTGCTAGGCAGGTTTGTTTGAGGTAAACTTCAGGGTCATTTTGAGTTGCATTTTTCCTACTTTTAAGAAAATTTTAAAAATATTGAGGAATTCTTTAATATTATTGCTAATAGTTTGTGATTTTCCTTTGAGAACTAGTTGTTCACATGTTCTTATCTTTGACCACTTATCTATTGGGGTAATGGCTTTTTTTCTTATATACCTGTGGGTGTGTATACGTATATTTTCTATGTGTTGTAGACATACATATGCACACATTTTAAAAGTGGTTAACTGGGGAAAAATTTTTTAGCTAATATATCAGGTAAGGGCCCAATATCCATGACATAGGAAACTATATATCATGGATGTTAGATCCTTATCTAAGATGTTTGCTATGAAATTTTCCTCAGTCAACCACATAATATTTATTCTAATTACTGAATAAAACTTCAATTTCATATAATTGAAGTTATCTATTTTATCTTTGTAATTTCCTTTCTCTCTTATTTGGCTAAGGATTTTCCTTTTAGCTATAGCTATGAAAGGTATATGATCTGCTTCTCCTCCAATATTATATAATATATTAACATAATATTAGTTATAATGATATAATAATTTATGTAGTAATTATAACAATATAATATTAATTATATTTATGTAATATATGTATTATCGTATCTCTATTGAATTCACTGTAGCATGTGGTATAACATATTGTTCTAAATCTAATCTCTGTCAGACTACTTCCTTATTTTCTTAGCAATTTGTGCAAAATTACAATCTCTTTCCTAAGTAATTTGTTTTGAAATTTATTGAATGATGGGTTTTTTAGTTCAATTATTTCTGATTCTTTCTTGTTTAGTTTATTACCTTTATCTACTCTTCTATTTTTTTAAAAAAATATTAAATGTTTGATGATTTTTGTTTTAAAAATCAGTTTGAAGTATAAAAGTATGCTATCCTTTTCAGTCTTCCTTTTTTTTACTGTGTATATTGCTATTGCATTTTTTTACTCTAAATAAATTTTGTTCTTATTTTGTCTAGCTCTTGGTAGTTTGATTAGTATAACAATCCAGTGATATGCTTGTATTTAAAAAACAGCTGTCCAAAAAAAAATAATAAACAAAAACAAAAACACTACATTTACAGTGTTTGTTTTGTTGTGTTTTGCTTTTTGGAGGGGGGAAAGCAGGACAGTTGGGGTTAAGTGACTTGCCCAAGGTCACATGGCTAGTAAGTGTTAGGTGTCTGAGACTGGATTTGGATTCAGTTCCTCCTGACTCCTAGGCTGGTGCTCTATTCACTGTGCCACCTAGCCACTCCCAGACTTACAGTTTTAAGTTGCATCTGCATTACTAACATTTTCTCTATTACTTTGCTATCTAGTCCATTCTTCTGCCTTTGTTCTTCTTTGTTGCTATTTAGTCGTTTTAGTCATATCCAGCTCTTTCTGACCCCATCAGGGGTTTTCTTGGCAGAGTTACTGGATTGGTTTTCCATTTCCTTCTCCAGCTTATTTTACAAATGAGGAAACTGAGGCAAACAGGGTTAAGTGGCTTGCCCAGGGTCACCCAGCTAGTTAAGTGTCAAATACCAGATTTGACCTCAGGAAGATGAGTCTGACTTTAGCTTACTGAACTCCACTGCATCACCTTACTGCCCTTTGCCCTGCTACTACACCCTACAAATAACTGAATTTTCTGCCTGCCTTGCAGCTGACTGTTAGAACATGTGCTATCTCCCTTAATTAGAATTTGAGCCTCTTGAGAGCAGGCACAGTTTTGATTTTCTATTTAATTGCATAGAATTCAGCACAGTTCTTGACACATAGTATACACTTACAAATACTTTTCCAGTCTTGGAAGGATCCTAGGTAAACCATTTGGAATAGATAAGCACATATTCATAAAGAACTTTGGAAGCCTTTATTAGTTACCCATTCCATTATTTCCAATGCTTGCCAAAACACGTTGTTTTAAAAGGAGTAACAAAGGAAAATAAGTCATAAGACTTCCAATAGCCTGCTGGTGGATCTGTCTGCCTCAATTTTCTCCCAAAATTATTTTCCTTAAGTACAGGTCCTACCATTTCATTCCATATCCTTATGCAATCCACTCCAATGGCTCCCTATCATCTCCAGGATCAAATACAAAATCCTCTCTTTGGCATTCAAAACCCTTCATAACTTGCCTCCAGGCCCACCTTTCCAGTCATCTTATGACTTATGCTACATATTCTTCCTTCTAATAACTGTATACCTTAGCTGTTCTACAATCAAGACACCACAACTCTTGGCTCCAGGTATTTTTTCTTGCTGTCCTCTTATTCTTGGAATGTTTCTCCCCCACATTTCTGCCAATTGACTTACCATGCTTCCATTACTTCCCAATTAAATCCCTTCTTATACAGAAATCCTTTCCCAACCCTTCCTAATTCTAGAGCTTTTCCTTCTTGTAATTATTTTTTATTTATCCAATTTATTTCTTGCTTGCATTTGTTTGCTTATTTTCTCCTTTATTAGATTGTGATCTTCTTGAAGGCAATATTTGTCTTTTGTCTCTTTTTGTAGCCTTGCACTTACCACAGTGCCTGAGATGTAGTAATCACTTAAGAAAAGTTTATTTACTTATTGACTAATAAAAGAAATGTGAAAGTGCTCTGTGAGGTCTAAAGAAAAAAAAATACATTTACATTTGTGGGATTCAGGGAAGGTTTCCAGGCAACTTTTGAGTTAAGCCTTAAAAGATGGGCAGGATTCTGTAAGGTCTTTGAATTGGTCTGTGGGCATAAATAAAAGCTTAGAGGTAGGAAAATACAGAGTAAATATATGTGACATTTTCCATTACAACATAAGCTTCAGATGGCTTTAGGACCAACTGACAAAAGTCAACTTTTCTCAGTGAAGGCTACCTTCCTAACTCACTTCTCAAGTCCCTGGTTATAATAGGATGGACTCTCCCAAAAGACAAGAGCCAAAGAAATAGCTTCATTTTAATGTACCCTAGGGATAGCCCTTCCTATTTCTACAAAGAAAGACATCTTCTATAGGAATTGGAGTCTTTACTAAGAGCAAGGGAAGTGTGAAGTAAAGGACCTTAAATCAATCAAAGTTCCCAAGGTTCCCCCATTTTTCTGTTGTTTTAACTCAGTATAAAGGAGAACATTCTAACAGTTAATATACAAAGTGGTTTAGACAATCATCAGGGAGAGGGACAGCGAGTTCTTGGTAACTGGGAGGTCTTAAAGTAGAGACTGAATGAATCTATTTGTAGCATAAAGAAGACTGTTGTGGTAGAGAAGATTCACACTTTAGGTAGGAATAGGACTAGTCTAACTCTGAGGTACCTTCTAAGTATACAGTTTTGTGATTCATTGTGTTGCAGTGTTCCCTTCTTTGATGTAAATACTGCAGATGATTGAGAATCAACTATTAAGTAAAAGAATATGCCCTGAGAAGTAGAAAGGTAAAGGTTTTATTTGTTGTTGTTCAGTTGTTTCAGACTCTTCATGACCCCAGTTAGAGTTTTCTTTATAAAGAATCTGGAGTTGTTTGCCATTTCCTTCTCCAATTGCTTTTACAGATGAGGAAACTGAGGCAAACATGGTTAATTGACTTGCTCAGGGCCACACAACTAGTAAGTGTCTGAAGCCATATTTGAACTCAGGAAGATGAATCTACCTGACTCTAGGCCCAGCACTATCCACTGCATTGCCTAGCTGCACAGGTTTTACAAGTTAATGTCAAAATCTCATTCTTTCACTCACTTGTCTTCTCCCAACTTGAGAAGGAGTGAACCTTTGTTACCTCTCTCAGTCCCTGTCCCATCTTAGAGCAAAATGGGAGATACTTTATGACTGGGAAGCTAATTTTCACTATTAACGTAAAAGAACACAAGCCAGTAATACAGTTGCTAACTGCAAATTGACGATATTATGGGAGACGGGATCGGATATGGGAGACAGGACATAGCGATTTGAAATGCAGTTTAATTGAAATTCCAGATGATGGAACTCTCTCTACCAGTATACAACAACTTCTTTGCAATTTATAGACTTAGAAAGTTGACTTAATTAAAGATCAATTAAGTGACTTGCCCAGGGTTTCCTAGCCAGTATATATCAGGAGCAGGATTTGAATTTAGACCTTCTTGGCTTTGAATTTGGTTTGTTATTCACTTCACCATGTTTCTTCTCAAGCAATATTTGAAAATTAACAATGGCTACCACTTCAAGTATTTTCCCTATATTACAACTGGAAAAGCACTGACTGGAAACTAGAGAAGCAGGGTTCTAATTTCAGCTCTACATCCTGTGTGACTTTGGGCAAATCTAATTTTACTTAGTGTCTTCTATTTCCCTATCTATAACATGAGAGGATTGGACTATTCTATTTCTAAGGACTCTTACAGCTTTAAAATGGAGGCAGCAGATATTTGGGGGCGGAGCCAAGATGGCGGAGTAGAAACTGCTCGTCCAAGCCTCTCTGCCCCCAGATTCTCCACAAACTATGTAAAAAAAAGGACTCTGAAAATCTTCTGGAGCCCCAGCACCCACAGAACGACACAGAGAAGCTAACCTCCCACTGAGGACAGCCCAGCACCCTGCAGGAAGGACCAGCGCAGTGGTCTGGGAGCCGGCAGCGCGCAGAGCGCAGGAGCCCAGCCGAGCCCAGGTCCACGTGAGCCGAGGTTTTAGCTCCAGGGCGGCAGGGCCAGCAGCCGGCTGGAGGAACCCCAGAACACCAGGAACTGTGGAGACGCCAGAATTATCAACATAGACTTGCCTAGGACAAAGTAAGAGGTTAGTGTCCTATGGACTTTGGGACCTGTATTTGGGGAATGCGTCAGCTCCCTCCCCTGGGGGCTAGAAGCTGCTGAGGAGACACGCCACTGTGTAGTTTTTAGAGGCATTTCCGGCTCCCAGCCTACAAATCGTGGGGAGATCCAGCGATCAGTCTTGGGGGGTAATCGCTCTTGCTTTAACCTCCCTGGATCTGGATTGTGATCTAGGGTGAAGTTGTGGGTGGGTTTATAGCTTGCCAGAAACGGAAGTTGCCCCCCACACGTTCGGGACGAAAATTCCTCTATCTGGCCTTAAAGCCATAGTGTGGCAACAAGCCCAAAAGTCAAGCAATTAAGTGGCAACATGCCAAGGCAAAGGAAACAGAAAATGCAACCCTAGACTCCTATTTTGGGGGCATAGAGCGGGAAAAGGACTGTGAGGTCAGAAGTCCTGCTCCAAAAGCCCCAGGGAAAACATGAGTGGGTTGCAGGCCATAGAGGACCTTAAGAAGGACTTTAAAAATCAAATAAGAGAAGTGGAGGAAAAATTAGAAAGAGAAATGAGAAGGATGCAGGAAAAGTATGAAATGAGGGTCAATAGCCTGACTGAGGAAAACAACACCTTAAAAAACAGACTAGCTCAAATGGCAAAGGAGGCCCAAAAGGGCAATGAGGAGAAGAATGCCTTAAAAAGTCGAATTTTCCAGATGGAAAAAGAATCTCAAAAGTTCACTGAGGAGATTCATTCCTTCAGAGTTAGACTGGAGCAATGGAAGCTAGTGACTTTATGAGAAATCAAGATGCTGTTAAGCAGATCCAAACAAACGAAAGATTAGAAGGCAATGTGAAATATCTCATGGAAAAACCACTGACCTGGAGAATAGATCCAGGAGAGACAATTTAAAAATTATTGGACTACCTGAAAGCCATGATCAAGGAAAGAACCTAGAAATCACCCTTCAAGAAATTCTCAAGAAAACTGCCCTGATGTTTTAGATCCAGAGGGCAAAATAGAGGTTGAAAGAATCCACCAATCACCTCCTGAAAAAGATCCCAAAAAGAAAACTCCCAGGAATATTATAGCCAGGTTCCAGAATCCCCAGATCAAGGAGAAAATACTACAAGCAGCCAGGAAGAAACAATTTCAATATTGTGGAAACACAATCAGAATAGCCCAGGACCTGGCAGCTTCTACACTGAGGGAGAGAAGGGCATGGAATATGATATTCCAGAGGGCAAAAGACCTGGGAATGAACCCAAGAGTTACCTACCCAGCAAAACTGAGTATTTTGTTTCAGGGGAAAATATGGTCATTCAGTGGAATAGAGGACTTTCAAGCATTCTTGAGGAAAAAACCAGAATTGAATAGAAAATTCGACATCCAGACACAAGAAGGAAGAGATGCCTGAGAAGGTAATCAGGGAAAAGAAATCAAAAGGAACTTATCAAAGTTGAACTATTTACATTCCTATATGGAAAAGCAATATCTGTGATTGATGATATCTTTCCCACTATGAAAATAATGGAAGAAGGGGGTGTGGTCATACGAATACATATGTGAATGTGTGTGTATATGGTTACAGTTATATATGGATAGAGGCATAGGTTGATTTTGTTGGGAAGGGAGAGTACTCAAGGGATGAAATTATGAGGTGAGAGAGGAAAGTGGCAAGAGGAGATGGGGAGAGACATGGTAGGGTAAACTATCTCATGTAGGGAAGTGGGTGCAAAGGAGGGGGAGAATAAGGAAGGCTAAAAAGGCAAAACCACATTCACATTGAATTTGGTTCAGGGAGAAAATGACATACATACTAAATGGGATATCTCAACCTGCAGCAGGATAGGGGGAAGGGGGATGAGAGGAGGGATGATGGATGGGAGGGCATCCTTGGGGTGAGGGAGGTTGGAAGTACCCACTATAGAAGAGGGACAGGATCATGTAGGGAATGGACCAGGTGGGGGGTGGGATGAGTGGGAGGGAATTATAAGCAGCCTTGAACAATATATATACTATGATAATGTTTTGCATAGCTAGACATGTACAACATATACTGAATTACTTATATCCCAAGAAGGAATGGGTGACAAGGGAGGAAGGAAATGGATCTGAAATTTGAGGTTGTAACATTAAATGTTTCAAATATATATATAAATACTATTATTAATACTCTTTTGCCTATAATTGGGAGATAAGATGTGCAGGCATTGGGACACAAAGATCCATCTTCCTCTAATGGGAAAGTCGATGGGGGTATGGGAGAAGGTATGGGAGAGAGCAGATTGGAGGAAGCGATATCTTGTGGGACTGCTATTCTGGGAGGTTGGGTAGGGGAATAATGGGGGGAAAATTATTGTAACTCAAAATCTGGCGGAAATGAATGATGTAAAACAGAAGTTAATAAAGTATTTGTTTAAAGAAAAAAAAAATGGAGGCAGCACCCAAACTATGTAAAAGGGGACTCTGAACAACTTCTGGAGCCCCAACACCCACAGAACGACACAGAGAAGCTAACCTCGCACTGAGGACAGCCCAGCAGCCCTGCAGGAAGGACCAGCACAGAGCTCTGGGAGCCGGCAGCACGCAGCGCACAGAGCACGGGGAGCCAAATGGAGCAGAGCCCAGGTCCCTGTGAGCCAAGGTTTTAGTCCCAGGGTGGCAGGGCCAGCAGCCAGCTGGAGAGACCCCAGAACACCAGCAGCTGTGGCAATTCCAGAATTATCAACATAGACATGCCTAGGACAAAGTAAGAGGTTAGTGTCCCATGGACTTTGGAACCAGTATTTGGGGAATGCGTCGGTTTCCTCCCCTAGGAGCTAGAAGCCACTGAGGAGATACGCCATTTTGTAGTTTTCAGAGGCAGCTCCAGCTCCTGGCCTGCGAACTGTAGGGAGATCCAGCGATCAGTCTTGGGGGGTAAACGCTCTTGCTTTAACCTCCCTGGATCTGGATTGTGATCTAGGGAGGAAGTTTTGGGTGGATTTACAGCTTGCCGGAACCGGAAGTTACCCCCCACAGGTTCGGGACGAAAATTCCTCTATCTGGCCTTAAAGCCATAGTGTGGCAACAAGCCCAAAAGTCAAGTAATTAAGTGGCAACATGCCAAGGCAAAGGAAACAGAAAAATGCAACCCTAGACTCCTATTTTGGGGGCATAGTGTGGGAAAAGGACTGTGAGGTCTGAAGTGCTGCTCCAAAAGCCCCAGGGGAAAACATGAGTGGGTTGAAGTCCATAGAGGACCTTAAGAAGGACTTTAAAAATCAAATAAGAGAAGTGGAGGAAAAATTGGAAAGAGAAATGAGAAGGATGCAGGAAAAGTATGAAATGAGGGTCAACAGCCTGACTGAGGAAAACAACACCTTAAAAAATAGACTAACTTAAATGGCAAAGGAGGCCCAAAAGGGCAATGAGGAGAAGAATGCCTAAAAAAGTCAAATTTGCCAGATGGAAAAAGAATCTCAAAAGTTCACTGAGGAGATTCATTCTTTCAGAGTTAGACTGGAGCAAATGGAAGCTAATGACTTTATGAGAAATCAAGATGCTGTTAAGCAGATCCAAAAAATGAAAGATTAGAAGGCAATGTGAAATATTTCATGGGAAAAACCACTGACCTGGAAAATAGATCCAGGAGAGACAATTTAAAAATTATTGGACTACCTGAAAGCCAAGATCAAAGAAAGAACCTAGAAATCACCCTTCAAGAAATTCTCAAGGAAAACTGCCCTGATGTTTTAGATCCAGAGGGAAAAATAGAGGTTGAAAGAATCCACAGATCACCTCCTGAAAAAGATCCCAAAAAGAAAACTCCAAGGAATATTATAGCCAGGTTCCAGAATCCCCAGATCAAGGAGAAAATACTACAAGCAGCCAGGAAGAAACAATTTCAATATTGTGGAAACACAATCAGAATAGCCCAGGACCTGGCAGCTTCTACACTGAGGGACTGAAGGACATGGAATATGATATTCCAGAGGGCAAAAGAACTGGGAATGAACCCAAGGGTCACCTACCCAGCAAAACCGAGTATTTTGTTTCAGGGGAAAATATGGTCATTCAGTGGAATAGAGGACTTTCAAGCATTCTTGAGGAAAAAACCAGAATTGAATAGAAAATTTGACATCCAGACACAAGAAGCAAGAGGTGCCTGAGAAGGTAATCAGGGAAAAGAAATCAAAAGGAACTTATCAAAGTTAAACTATTTACATTCCTATATGGAAAAGCAATAACTGTGACTGATGAAATCTTTCTCACTATGAAAATAATGGAAGAAGTGTGTGTGGTTATATGAATACATATGTGAATGTGTGTGTGTATGGTTACAGTTATATATGGATAGAGGGCATAGGTTGAATTTGTTGGGAAGGGAAATTACTCAAGGGATGAAATTATGAGGTGAGAGAGGAAAGTGGCAAGAGAAGATGGGGAGAGCCAGAGTAGGGTAAACTATCTCATGTAGAAGAAGCAAAGGGAAGTGGTTGCAAGGGAGGGGGAGAATAGGAAGGCAAAAAGGCAAAACCACATTCTCATTGAATTTGGTTCAGGGAGAGAATGACATACATACTAAATGGGATATCTCAACCTGCAGCAGAATAGGGGGAAGGGGGATGAGAGGAGGGATGATGGATGGGAGGGCATCCTTGGGGGGAGGGAAGGTTGGAAGTACCCACTATAGAAGAGGGACAGGATTATGTAGGGAATGGACCAGGTGGGGGGTGGGATGAGTGGGAGGGAATTATAAGCAGCCTTGTACAATATATCTACTATGATAATGTTTTACACAGCTAGACATGTACAACATATACTGAATTACTTATCTCCCCAGAGGGAATGGGTGACAAGGGAGGAAGGGAATGGATCTGAAATTCGAGAAATCTTAACATTAAATGTTTCAAATATATATATATATATATAATTACTATTATTAATACTCTTTTGCTTGTAATTGGGAGATAAGATGTGCAGGCACTAGGACACAAAGATTCACCTTCCTCTAATGGAAAAGTCGAAGGGGGTGTGGGAGAAGCTATGGGAGAGAGCAGATTGGAGGAAGCGATATCTTGTGAGACTGCTATTCTGGGAGGTTGGGTAGGGGAATAATGGGGGGAAAATGATTGTAACCCAAATCTGGCGGAAATGAATGATGTAAAACAGAAGTTAATAAAGCATTTGTTTAAAAAAAATAAAAAAAATTTAAAAAAATTAAGATAAAACGGAGGCAGCTTGATCGTAAAATGGATAGAGCAATGGGCCTAGATTCAGAAAGACCTGAGTTCAAATCCAGGTTCAAACACTTACAAATTGTGTGATCCGGGAAAGTCACTAAATCTCTGCCACAATTTCTTCAGCTATAAAATGGGGGTAATAACAGCACCTACCTTGTAACATTGTTGTGAGGATCAAATGAGATATTTGTAAAGTGCTTAGCATAGTGACTGACACATAATAGATGCTATATAAATGATGACTTCTTTCCCTTCCCCTCTGTATTTAAAGTTTATATTAATAGCACAATAACTCATTATTTGTTCATGTCAATGACTGGTCTTTCGAATAGGCTGTTTTAAACAATGTTTTCTACTTTTAACATTTTGAGAGGATTTTTTTTTCTTACTACATTTGAGATAAGAAGAGAGAAACGGTAGGGTAAAAACATTTCAGTTGCTCATCATGTTCTGTGCTAGGTACTAATGATACAAGACAAAACTGAACCGCTCTCTGCCTTCAAAGAACTTATGGAGGAAACAACATGTAAACATTTGCGTACATACAAAATATATATGAAGTGAATCCAAGTTCCTCAGGGAGTCCTTCATAGTGGTGGGGGTGGTCGCGTTGGGGTTTATACAAGAAGATACATTCATACAGTCTTCATACAGGAAGATATATTTCAAATGATCTTTGAAGTTAACTCAGTAATTGAAAGTATAACTTGTAATTATTCCTCGATTGATAAATAGTCAAAGGTTATTAATAGGTAGTTTTCAGATAAAAAAATCAAATCTATCTATAATTATACAATAAATGCTCTAAATCACTATTGATTATAGAAATACAAAACAATTCTGAGGTACCACCTCATAGCTATTGGATTGACTAATATGACAGAAAAGGAAAATGACAAATGTTGGAGGGGCTATGGAAAAAGTGGGACATTAATGCACTGTTGGAGTTGTCAACTGATCCAACCATTCTGAATAGCAATTTGGAACTATGCCCAAAGGGCAATCAAACTGTACATACCCTTTAATCCACCAGTGTTACTAACAGGTCTATACCCCAAAAAGATCATTAAAAAGCAAAAGGACCTACATGTGTTAAAATACTCATAACAGTTCTTTTTGTGGTGATTAAGAATTGGAAATTAAAGGGATGCCCATCAATTGAGGAGTGACTGAACAAGTTGTGGGATATGAATGTAATGGAATACTATTGTGCTACAAGAAATGATGAACTGGCAGATTTCAGAAAAACTTGGAAATACTTACATCAACTGATACAAAGTGAAGTGAGTGGAACCAGAAGAACATTGTAGACAGTAAGAGCAACATTGTACAAGTATCAACTATATATAATTTAGCTTTTTTTCAGCAATACAATGGTCCAAGACAATTCCAAAAGACTCATAATGGAAAATTCTATTCACATCCAGAGGAAGAACTAATGGATTCTGAATGAATCCTTTTGTTTTATTTCTTCTTTCAGAACATGACTAATATTGAAATGTGTTTTATGTGATTTCACATCTATAATCTATATCAAAATATTTACCATCTTAGAGATGGGGACCAAGAAGGAGAAAGTTTGGAACTCAAAATTTTATTAAAAAATGAATGTCAGAAATTATCTTTACTTATAATTGGATAAAATACTATTAATAGAAAATGACTTTCAAACCCTTACTTTTCCTACTAGAAAGAAGCTCTTGAGACAGGGGACATGATTCTGCTTCAGGCAATGTTGTTTGACCTTGAATAATTTACTTAACTTTAGTATCCTCATATATAAAAGGATTTGTATTTGAGGGCCTCTGAGGTCCTATCTAGTTTTGTATCTGGAGGCATTTCTCATACTTGTATCATTTTTTGTCTTATATTTGAGGTGTTTTTTTTTTTTAACCACATTTTTTTGTTCCCTGGGGAGGAATGCTTTAAGGAGAGAAAGCCGTTTGAGAATGAATTAGTTATTTATTGGAAATAGTGAGTTAAATATTATAGAATTATTGATTATACCTAGTGGCAGAGGTATGTACAATCATGAAAATCCCCATAACAACTTTGACCTTGTAGTGTTTTTGATTACATTCTGAGAAAACAAATCAGTTTAAATCTGCCAAGCTATCTTTGAAACTGCATGAGGTAGTCATTTTCAACTCATTGCTTTTTGGATTACCTTCTCAATATCAGTATTAATCTCTGCCTTGTTCTGGGCACTGAAGTGTCTCCTTGGCTTGCTAGATTGGCATGTGAGCTTGTATGGTCCAGCTGACAGCAGCATCTGGCTCTGAACCAGTAGACTTTTCAACATACCAATGCCAGAGCCCTAAATGCTGGCATGCCCACCACAGGCCCTCTCTCTATCACAAAATGGTCTTATTAACTAGCCCAGGGTAGCTAGATTCCAAAGTATAAAACCCTCAGCTTAATGGGAGTGTATTTTCTTTTCCACAAGAGGGTGAGGGAGAGTGTGCTTTGAACATTGAGTGTGCTTTCTCTGACTGAGTTACCGGATCTTCCATAATTCACTTTGCTTTGCTTTGCTAAGTATTTTTCCATTTTTCACTTGATAGGACTTTAGATTGTTTTGCCAATGCTGTTGATTTGCTGGCCGTCAAATATATTGATTGCTTCCCACTTATATTGTCTAGCTGTATTTTCTTTCTCCAAATTCTTTCCTTCTGGGTAGCAAACTACACAGAGAAGACCTGGTGACTTGCTACCCCTGATATCTGGAGGATTTTAGCATTGTTTAAGCTCTAGTTCAGGGTAGATCCTAAGGCAATTTCTAAGTCCAGTCTATGGTGCATCTGCTGATTTATTGACCTATTAATTGCCATTAGCAGTTCACTAGGATAGTTAAAAGTGGCTGATGACTTTTTAAATTTATGAATTGTAATTCTGGAGTCAGTAATGAGAGACTGATACATAATTTATGGGGTTGGGAGGGGAAAGCAATTCTGAGCTTCATCTCATTATCTCCACAATGTGAATATTTTAAAATATATTTTTAAAAGTTTTGAAAAAGATTTAAATTAAAATAGAAAATAATGATCCCGAGCCTCAAATTAAGTATTTTAGAATCATTGGAGGGAGAAAACCCACCTGATTTTCAAATGTCAATGTTAACCACAAATCATTGGATATAGGACCTCACAGATTATTCTTTCTCTCTCTCTCTCTCTCTCTCTCTCTCTCTCTCTCTCTCTCTCTCTCTCTCTCTCTCTCTCTCTGAGGTGAGAGGCAAGGCAATTGGGGTTAACTGACTTAGCCATAGTCACATAGCTAGTAAGTATCAACTGTCTGAGGCCATATTTGAACTCAGATCTTATTGACTTCAGAGCCAGTGCTCTATTTACTTCACTAAGTAGCTGCATGCCTCCTGTCTCCGCCAGATTATTCTTTGTTGAGATAGGGGTTGACATTAAATACAGAACCAGTCATCTATAGTTGTAGACTCTGGACCTTAGCTTTGCCTCAGATGAAAAACTCTTTAGAGAAAAAAAAAATTAAATGTTCTCTTTCTCCTAATCTTATCTTATATCTGTCTACTTAGTGCCAAAAGCTCATTCAGTTCAATTGAAATGAATAAAAATAATACCTGGAATTTATATAATTCTCAAAACTTAAGGAAGTACCTTATATATGTTTTCTCATTTAGTGTTTATAACTAATGGTATCAAACTCTAGGGCCACTAAACTATACATAAGGATTCCTGCAGGCTACATATTGATTTGGAAAACTATATATTAATATTTTCTATGTTTTATTGTACTTTTATTCATTTTGTTAAATATTTCCCAATTACATTTTAATCTGGTTTGAGCTACACTTGGAAGGGTTGTAGGCCAAACTATCTCTGCAGAGCATGCATAAGTTATAATTAAGGTCAGAGGGACCAAGTTAAAGGAGAATATACCATAATGAACCAAAGTAAGAGAGATCTTGTAGTTCAGTTCCATTCTGAGTCATTGTGGATGGCTGTGTATATTTCAAAGTGGGAATGTTTATGCTTCTCTGTGGGTATATATTCCTGAAGGGTTAAATTCCCAGTTTGAGTCTTGCTTTGTAGAAGTGTGGACAACGTGTATAGTGAAGTTCAAGTCGGAAAACTAGGAGTCACAAAAGGGCTACTCTGTACTCTACTCTCTTAATAGGAACCTATGCCTGCCCCTCCTTTATCCTTTCATTCATCTCTGCTCCTGCCGCATCTCTACTTCTGCCTCCGCCTCCCCCTCCCTCTCCTCCTCCTTCTCCACCTTCTCCACCTTCTTCCTCATCTTCTTCTTCTTCTTCTTCTTCTTCTTCTTCTTCTTCTTCTTCTTCTTCTTCTTCTTCTTCTTCTTCTTCTTCTCCTCCTCCTCCTCCTCCTCCTCCTCCTCCTCCTCCTTTTTTCTCCTCCTCATCCTCCCCCCCCCTTTTTTCCTCCTCCTCCTCCATTTCTTTCTTCTCCTCCACTTCCTCCTCCTCCTTCTCCTATTCTTCCTCTTCCTCCTCCTCCTTCTTCTCCTAATTCTGATTCTTCTTCTAATTCTAATTATTTTTTAAAAGGTATTCAAGTATTATGAACCCTTTGATGAAAACTTCTATCCTAGAGAAAAGAACTTATGCTCTCATTCTTATGTTGGCTCTGGTGTGTAGTTCCATAACACCAAACTGCATATCAATGTTGACCCAAAGCATAGTGATAAAACTTAATAAGGACAGTGGTATAGGGTTAGCACTATACTGTATAGGCTAACTAGGTGAGGTTTTTTGTTTGTTTTTTATTTTTTACTAATAGATTGTCATTTACATCTTTGGATTGAGCAAAATAATAGCTTGTTGCTCTCTACTCAGTGTATTTCTATATATAGTTGGTGGATTTAGTCTGATATGATTTGACTTATAGCAGAATTTCCATGACCATTTCTACTGATCTGCTACTAGCCTCCTTGTATTTTGAAGATGTCTTTAAAAAGTAAGATATATATCACATTTAGGGATCTTACATAGGATAGAAAACTTATGTTTATTCTCATTTGTTGAGCTGTTGACTTTTTGTGATCTATATTTTCTATCTTGAGATCAGGCTGCAAATGATATTATATCATGATACCTCCTGTGTACCTTTTCAGAGATTGAGTGCCTATCAGCTTGGTTCACTCTGTGATTATTGAATAGCCACAGGAAAGAAAACATCCTTCCTCAAGGGACCGTGGAGGAGGTTCTTTTGCTGCTGGAAGAGAGGTCCCTTCAAATGCAGCTGCAAGCCCTGTGCTCAGCATCATCTATAAATAGCAAGTGGGGGCTTTTGCACAAAGAATTTTCTGTTCCTTAGAATTGCTGTTGTACTTGACATGCTCCAGTATCACACACAGGAAAGTAATAATGTGTAACAACAGGAAACTTTGAGCATTCTTCCTTTCTTTATCTAAAGCACCGTTAACCAATCAACTGGACAACTGAGCAGTCTACTATGTGAAATGTGATTTATATTTTTCTACCCTTGAAATATAAAACCAATCCTTGTTTCAGTGATTAAAAGAATGAGTTCTCTACCCATTTCCCCTTATGCTTAAGCTATTATACTTCAGATGCAATATAATGTAGAATATGAAATTAGGTTACCTTTCCTAGACTTAGTCATACCTCCTCTAATTTATTGTCACAAAGGATCAGCACAAAGATCACACAGACATTGCAGGTTTCTATCTAAGTTACTTTGGCTGCTATACTTCTTATATCTCAGTTGGAACGAGTTCCATGTTGGTCCTTTGAAAAACTCCCTCTGCAGTGAATAGAAGTTAGAGACAGGCAGATCAAGCCTTGATGTAAGAAGAATTATTTAAGCAAGAAGAGTTATTCAAAAGTGGAAGGGTCTGCCTCAAGAGTAACTTGCTACTCCTCACTAAAGGTTGTCTAGCAAAGGTAGTATGACAATTTCCTAGGTACTTTATAAAGGAGTACCACTGAGGTTCCTTCCAACTTTTAGGTTCTGTGATTCCATGTTGGTCCTCAAGTGGGTCATGAAAAGGAGCAGGAGGCCTATATCTTCTGTTCTATATATCATGCTTGGAACAATGCAGGTTATCAGCTGTGAACTTCCTCATGTCTCCTATTCCACACCTCTCCATATTTACCTGTTACTTCCTCTTTTTTTCTGTTAAAAAGGAAGAGATGGCCCTTCATTTTGCAAAGACTAAAACTTTGAATCCTGCCCTTGATTCCTTATATTCCACATCCTTCTGAAAGCTGCTCCAATGATTATTCCTTGTTTATCTTTATCCAGTTTAGTTGCTCTTTATTTAATACATTCTTCCACATTGCCAACAAACAGGCTCATCTACACCTGTGTATTAAAAAGAAAAAAAAATTATTCAAAACCTCTGTTATATTCTAAAGCTATGATCTCATGTCTCCTCTCTTTAGTTGGTATTCCACTATAGTTTTCTACACTCATTTCAGCTAAGTGGCATTAGGTAGTAAAGTGAATGGAACACTGGCCCTAGTGTCAGGAGGACCTGAATTCAAATCCAGCCTCAGACACTTACTAGGTGTGGGACCCTGGGTAAGTCACTCAATTCTGTTTCCCTCAGTTCCTCATCTGTAAAATACGACTTCAGTATCTGTCAAAAAAACTCCAAATGGGGGGTGGGGGAGTGGAGCCAAGATGTCAAAAAGGAAGCAGTAACTTCTCTAAGCTCCTCTGTGAATCCTGTCACTAAACATTAAAAAGTGAATCTGAACGGATTCTGGAGTGACAGAATCCACCAGGAGACAGAGCATGGCAGAATACAGCCCAGGAAAGTGCCCAGTGGTTCCGGACAGGGGGAGCACACAGCATGCGGGTTCTGTACACCTCAGACTTGAGAGCAGACAAGCAGACTACACCAGAGAGAGAAGAGGCCCCAGCCTGCAGACTTACCAAGGACGAATCGCAGTCATCTCACATCATTTAAACATTTAAACACCATTCTCACTGGTTCTGGTTCAAAGAGGGATCAACATAATCATTTAAGTTTAAGATTCTAATATGATTGGACACATAAATTCATTACATAGAGGAAAAGGAGAGAGGGAGAGGAGCACTGTTTGAAATTTACTCTCATTGGTTTGGTGTCAAATGGGGAGTAACAAATTCTGATAGGTACAAAAATTTATTGTGTCCTATAGGCAGTAGGAGGGTAAGGGGGAGGATAAAAAGGAGGAGAGTAAAGGGGGGATTAGAGGGAAGGTAAATAGTAGTAAGGGGAAAGGGTAGATAAAGAAGGAGGGTCACCAGGTGGGAACACTGAGGGAGGGGGCAGTCAAAAGGGAAGGGAGGGGAAGGGAGGAAGAAGAAACAAGAAAACTCCAAATGGGGTTACAGGGAGTCAAATACAACTGAAATGACTCAACAAGAGCAAAACACTCATTTCATCACCAACCACTAACTTCTCAACCTCTCCTGGTTTATCTTACTTCCCCAACAGGCAACTAAAACTGCTCTCTCAGTATTCATCAAGTATCTCTTATGTTTTCAATTATTTCTTATCTGAAGCAATAAGATTTTTTTTTCAGTCTTCATCCTCCTTGAACTTCAGCTTTTTATATAGTTGGTTGGTCCTAATAGATACTATGGCTTGCCTTCAGTAACTATCTTCTTACCTATTTGACCACTCCTTCTAAGTTGTTTCCCTGATGCATCACTCTCTAATACACTGACTGGATGTCTCCAAAGGTTTTTTTGGGGGGGTCATTTTGTCTTCTCTTTCTCTTTTTTTCTTGGTGTTCTTATTCCTTAATATGAATTTATAAAGTACCTAATGTGAATTTATTAAGTACCATACACTAAGCACTATGTTAGGTCTTTGGGAAATGAAGGCAAATTTTAATTATGTTCTATATCCAGAGAACTCTGAAATATACATGTCTAACCCAAATATCTCTTTGAACTCTACTCCTTTAGTTAGAATCTTGTCTAATTCGATTCATTCTAAGTATTTATGAAAGGCTTACTGTTTGCAGAAGGCTAGCTAAACTATTAAGATACTCTCAAATATTCAAATGTTATGTGGATCTCTGATCTCATTAGTTTGGCTATTCACTCTAATGATACATACTCTCATACATAACCTCTCATAAATTGACCAAAAGGGGTCTGCACAAAATGGGAGCCTTCCTTAACATTTAGTGATATTTTGAGGATACCAGTGGAGAATTTCAGCTGCCTACCTGCAGCTTTACTACTTTCCAAGACCATTTCTTTTTCCCTCCTCACTTGAAAATTCCTCATTGGTTAGAGAGTTGTAACTTGCTTGCTCTCATGACGTTCTCTCTTGCCCTCTGGGTCAAATTTATGCTTATTTATTTGAAAACCATTGTTTCCATTGTCTGGAAGACATAAAAAATGAAGGTAGAATGTTGGTTTTAAATAGATGGGTCTTTGTTTCTAAGGGTCTTTAAGGGAACTTTTCAACTTCGTAAGGTCATTGTTTACTTTCCCCATCCTGTCTAATTCTGGACCCAACTCATTCTATCTGTCCAAGATTTATATACTGTTTTACAAGCTCTATATATTATCTTTACAAATACATGTCCTAATATGGGTAGTCGATATATTCAATTTTCCTTTTTTTTTCCTTTCTGAATGTATGTATGGTCAGGTCAAACTCTTTTGATTGGTCATATATTTATTTCAGGAGGCTTTGAAAATGTTCTAGGACTTGTTTCTATTAGCAGAATTTCATCACAAATAGGGGCCCCTTATTCCCTATTAATGTCCTCATCAAACATGCCTTCAATTTGTGTATAGAGAATTCTTCTAAAGATTTATAGGAGATAGATATAGATAGAGATCAGGCATAGAGGTCTGTATCTGTTAAGGTTCTCTCTTATCACTTTTATTTTATTTTAACATTCATAATACCCCTTTTTTTCATATATTATGTTATCTGAACTCTCAATGCCCTCCCATTTATGTCTTCTATAGCATGGGTTTTTCTATATATATTTGGTTTCCACTGGCTTCTTTTCCTGAATTTGTTCTTTTTAGTGCTCTGTCAGGGTTAAAAGAGACAAAGTTAAAAAAAAAAGTTCCTGCTCTAATGGCACTTACCTTTTACTGGCAGAAAATATATAAATGGATGTTTGCATAAGATAATTTGAAGAGGGACAAAACATTAATAACTCAGGAAACAGGAATGTCTTTTTGTAGCAAATTGAATATAGTTAATCTTCAATGTAGGCCAGAGATTCTAAGAGATGCAGTGGGGGAGGGAATGCATTCCAGAAATCGGGGCAGCATATGCAAATGCACAAAAGTAGTAGATGGAATTTAAGTTTAGAGAAGAATAAATAGACCATTTTGACTTAAATGGATGGTAGCTGTAGGGAAATAAATGTTAAATATCTTAAGAATGCAGAGTAGAGGGGCGACTAGGTGGAGCAGTGAATAGAGCGCTGGCCCTGGAGTCAGAAGGACCTGAGTTCGGAGCTGGCCTCTGACACTTAATCCACACAAACAAAAACCTAGCCGTGTAACCTTGGGCAAGTTACTTAACCCCCATTGCCCTAAAGGGGCGGCTAGGTGGCACAGTGAGTAAGAGTGCCGGCCTCAGAGTTGGGATGACCCGAGATCAGATCCGGCCTCAGAAAATGAGCACCCACACATAAATAATGACTAGCCGTGTAACCTTGAGCAAGTTACTTAACCCCAATTGCTTAAAAAAAAAAAGAATGCAGAGTAGAGCTATGTTAAGCTAAGGCATTTATATTTTTTCCTAGTCAATAAAGACCAGCTGCCATTGACTCCCAGACTTAGCATGTCCTGAAGGTGAGCTCATTTTCCTTCTAAACCAACTCCTCCTCTGAATCTCCCTATTTCTATTGGCAACAAAGTCTACTTAACATTACAAAAATAAGTGTTTAGGCCATGTAATCTTTGAAATCCACTTTCCCAAAATCAATAGGTAGTTTTCTTCTTATCTCTCAAAGACTATGTTCATGTCTTCCCAAGATTCTAATAATTCCATCTAGTAAACCAATTCTCCATGTATAGAATTATACCCAGAAGAGGAATTCCCCTCATTACTTCCTGAATTTTTGAAGAGGGTAAATTATCATCAGTGTAAGGCAAAATCCATTAGTTGTCCTTCTTTCATTGGAGATAAAACTTTGGGGGGTACAGCTAAGATGGCAGCATAGAAACAGGAAAACTCTGTATGCCCCCTCCATAACAACCTCAAATACCTACAAAAATGACTCTAAACAAAGTTTAGAGCTACAGAACTCACAAAGTGACAGAGAGACACAAAGCCACTGAAGACAGCCCTACACGACAACAGGAAGGGTCCATTGCAGCACACTGGGAGCCACATTCAGCCCTAGGTGAGTCCACAGTTTTATCCTCAGGGCAGACACAAACAGCCCTGCCTTGAGGGATTTCAGGAGAGTGGCATCATCAGCAGCTGTGGCAGTTTCCAGAATTATCAACCCATAACTGCCAAAGAAAAAGTGAGAGTTCAAGGTGGACTTTGTGGGAACAAGGTGTCCAAGAGTGTGGTCTGGCCTCTGCCCCTGGAGGGAGAAATGGCTGAGGCCCAGTGGCTGCCCCCATGAAGCTGCCCCATCAGAGCTCCTGGCATGCAGTTGTAGGGGGATCAAGCAACCAGTCTGAAGGGTAATTGCTCTTGCTTTAACCTGCTTGGATCTGGATCACTGTCTAGTATGTGACCAGTGGGGCAGAGCCAGGGGAGGCTTCTGAAAGGGCACCCAACTAAGAGCTCCAGCAGCTGAGAAAACCCCAGCAATTTGGAACAAAGCTCTCTTTTCTGTAAGAAGAGTTCTACTGTGGCAAAAAGCTCAAAAGTCAAATAATTGAGTGGCAACATGAGCAAGCAAAGGAAACAAAGCAAGCACAGCAATCTGACTTTGGATTCCTTTTTGGGGGACAAAAAGGATGAAAGCATGGAACAGGAGGAAGACAATGAAGTCAGAACTCCTGGACCAAAAGCTTCCAAGAAAAGTATGAACTGCTTATAGGCCATAGAGGAGCTTAAGAAGGATTTTGAAAACCAAATAAGAGAAGTGGGGGGAAAATTGGGAAGAAAAATAAGAATGATGCAAGAAAATCATGAAAAGAGTATCAACAATTGACCGAAGAAAATAACACCTTCAAAATAGACTAACACAAATGGCAAAAGAGACTGAAAAAGACAATGAGGAGAAGAATGCCTTAAACAGCCAGATTTGCCTGATAGAAAAAGAATTTCAAAAGCTCGCTGAAGAGAATCATTCCTTCAGAATTAGATTGGAACAAGTGGAAGCTAGTGACATTATGAGAAATCAAGATACTAATAAACAGATCCAAACAAATGAAAAAAAATAGAAGACAATGTAATATATCTCATTGGGAAAACCACTGACATGGAAAATAGATCCAGGAGTGATCATTTAAAAATTATTGGACTACCTGAAAGCCATGAACAAAAAACAAAACAAAACAAACAAACAAACAAACAAAACCTAGAATTTATCCTTCAAGAAATCCTCAAGGACAATTGCCCTGATATTTTAAAACCAGAGGGCAAAATACAGGTTGAAAGAATCCACTGATCACCTCTTAAAAAAGATACCCAAAAGAAAACTCTTAGGAATATTATAGCTAGGTTCTGGACTTCCCAGATCAAGGAGGAAATATTATAAGCAGCCAAGAAGAAACAGTTTGAATATTGTGGAAACACAATCAGGATAACACAGGATCTGGCAGCTTCTACACTGAGGTATCAAAAGGCTTGGGATATGATATTCCAGAGGTGAAGGGAGCTGGGATTAAAACTAAGAATCAACTACTCAGCAAAACTGACTATCATGTTTCAGGGGAAAATATGGTTATTCAATGAAATAGAGAACTTTCAATCATTCTTGATGAAAAAACCAGAGTTGAATAGAAAATTTGACATTTCAGATACAAGAAGCAAGAGAAGTATTCAAAGGTTAACAGGGAAAAGAAATCATAAGGAACTTATCAAATTCAAAATGTTTACATTTCTGCATGGAAAAATGACAATTGTAACTGATGAAACTTTTCTCAGTATGAGAATAGTTGAAGGGAATATAAATGCATATATGTGTGTGTGTGTGTGTGTGTGTATATATATATATATATATATATATATATATATATATATATATGTCTATATAGGAAGGTCTGTGGGCATATGAATACATATGTGTGTGTACATGTACATGTATACATAGACAGAGGGCACAGAACCAATTGAATAGGAAAGGGTGATACTTAAAAGGTGAAATTGAGAGGTGAATATAATCAAAGGAGATGGGGAGAGACAGAATGGGGTAAATCATCTCATATAAAAGAGGTAAGGTAAAACTGTTACAATGGAAGGGAAGAACAGAAAGGCAAAAGAGAATGAGTCAACCTTACTCTCATTGAATTTGGCTTAGGAAGGGAATGACATACACACTAAATAGGGTATCTTTCCCTACAGGAGAATAAGGGGAAAGGGAATGAGAGGAGGCATGATGGAAGGGAGGGCAGGTTGAGGGGGAGGAAAGTTGGAAGCCCACACTTTTGCTTTCTTTTGGAGGGGGGAAGGTAGGGCATTTGGGGTAAAGTGAGTTGCCCAAGGTCACGTGACTAGTTTTGTGTTAAGTGTCTGAGGCTGGATTTGAACTCAGGTCCTCCTGACTCCAGGGCTGGTCCTTTATTCACTGTGCCATATACCGCCCCCCTTCACTGCACTATCTAGCTGCCTGGAAGCACAGACTTTTCAAAATGGACAGGGTTAAAGTAGAGAATAGAACAAGTGGGGATCGGGATAGTAAGACAGGAAATATATTTAGTCTTTCACAATATATCCACTATGGAAATGTTTTGCATAGCTACACATGTACAACGCATATTGAATTACTTATCTTCCCAGTAAGGATGGGTGAGGAGGGAGGAAGGGAAAGAATCTGCAATTCAAAATTTTAAAATGAAATGTTTAAAAATTATTATTATTATTTTTTTTATATGCAACTGGGAAAGAAGGTATACAGGCACTGGGGCAAAGAGATCCATCTTGCCCTACTAGAAAGCGGGAGAGGGCATGGGGAAGATATAGAAGAGAGCAGATTGGAGAAGGGGATATACAGTGGGATCCTTGTTTTGGGGTGGTGGGTAGGAGAAAGATGGGGAGAAAATTTGTAATTCAAATTCTTGTGGAAATAAACTAAAAATAAGCATAAAATTTAATTTAAAGAAAGTACACACACAAAGTACATATCATACTTTTATACTAAATAAAATAAGCATTTCTACATAAAAAACTAAAAGCTTCAAAATTATCAGGATTATCCAAGTTCCCCATCATTATTATTATGTCTCATTAATCTTGTGGTCTACTACTAGAATACATATTCAAATTGTCTCTTTCTGGTACATTGTTCTATACTGTTACTGCATTTTTATTTCAACATGGTGACTATTTCTTATCCCATTGATTCTTACCCCATTACTCTTCTACTGACCTTACTCTCTCCTTCAGTTTTTGGATTTCCTTGGAACAATTTATGTTCTGGATGTGCCATGCCATTGTATTGTCTTTATTATCTGTCTTTGTAATTTTGAATTCAGCATGCCTTTCACAAATAAGATTACAGATGAAAGAATGTTGGGAGGGAAGTAATTTTAAAGGTCATTTTGTCCATTTTTAATTTTTTCATGAATAAAGTAAAATCATGACTTCCAGTGGTGAACATTAAAAGTGAATAGGGCATCAAAAAGAGTTCATGTTATTCTAACATTCTTTTTGGACCAATGTTGCTAGAGTGATAGATAAGCAGAATGGTATACCAATACTTTACCTAGCTTTTTTAGCAAAATATTTTAAGCCTAGGGTCTTTGAATCTGTTTTTGTGAGCAAGATGGTAATAAATGAGATATATGATAAATTATACTCAGTACTAGGTGAATATATTCAGGTGCAAACAGGAGTTAGCAACTTGATGTCAATGTAGGGGAAGTCTCTAGTGAAGTGTCACAGGCATTTGTTCTTGGAATACTGTTTTTAAACTTCTTC
The DNA here is from genome assembly GCA_011680675.1 of Gymnobelideus leadbeateri. Taxonomy (NCBI): domain Eukaryota; kingdom Metazoa; phylum Chordata; class Mammalia; order Diprotodontia; family Petauridae; genus Gymnobelideus; species Gymnobelideus leadbeateri. Next base: position 457,284 of record WOXC01006770.1, read on the forward strand.
CTCAATTATTTGCACAAAGGAATGGATAGCATTATCAAATTTGCCTTATGGCACATAGCTAATATATTGGATCACAGAATTTCAATGCAAGCATATCTCAAGAAATGTGAATACTGAACCAGATAAAATTCTATGAATTTTAACTGAGGCAAAGAGAAAATCAGAAATAGGACCTAAAAATCAAAAAGTATAAGATGGAAGAGTAGTTAAACAACAGTTCATGTGGAGACAATTCTGGGTGTTTTAATGCACTAAAAACAATATGAATCAGAAGTCACAAAGTTCTACATACATTTCCTTTCTTTCCCCTACATTCTCTCCTCACAATACCCCCAGGTATTTTGTCCCCCCCAAAATGCCATAGGCTCAATTAAGAAAGGTAGAGTCTACAAAAAAAGAGAAATGATAATCTCATTGGATTATTCAGACATTTACATTATTTTGTCAAATTCTGAGGGCTATATATTAGGATGACATTTGTAATTTGGAGACAGCCTCTAAAAGAAGGCAATCACATTGGAAAGAGGACTGAAGACTACATCAAGGATTATTTGGAAAAAAAAACAAAACTAAAGATGGTTAGACTAGAGAAGAAAAATAAAATGATGTGTGTGTGGAGGGGTGTTAGAATAGCATAAAACTGTAAACTATATATCAATTTTACTGTTGCCTTTAACACAACATATCATGTTTACCTCTTTCAATCAAATCTCTTGATCATTTGCTTTATGGTTCATGCTCCCCTTCAAAATCTCTTTTTTGAACATTACAATTTGACGTATCTTCCTAGCAACTGTCAGTTTCCATTTGGGGTCCGTCTCGTCTCTAGTTGTCCTGATATATATCTGGCCCAAATGACTCTAGAAGATAAAGTGAGGCTAGTGACTTTGCAAAGCCCTCCCTCACTTACATCCAATTGACTTGCATGTCATGGCAATATCTTCCCATGTCATGGTCCCCTTTGAGAACAAAGGACAAATAACAACAATTTCCATTTAGGGAAATGAAACATTGGTTATAACACAAGTTATACACACACACACGCACACACACACATCAACAAAACTATAACTATAGAATGAGTTTGTACCCAAGTTCTTTGATGGTCAGGGAAATGTTCCTTCACTTTCTAAGACCATCAAGTGTACATTCCCTCTTGTAGGTTTCACCTTCCTTATAAACTTACATAGCTCACTTATCTTAGAGTACCAGATAAGGGATAGATATAAGTGCTTCCTCTTGGTTGGCCTGGGTCTTCTTTGGGGCCATGCAAATGCTGTAACCTTTATACCTTTCTTCAGGTACAACTGAGTTTGACTTCTTTGTCACCTCTTCCAGCTTCTTTCACTAGGTTCCTTACATCCTCCACCTCTATCTCTGTCTCTGTGTATGTCTCACTGTCCCTTTTTCTATTTCTGTCTGTCTCTCTATCTCTGTCTCTCTTTCATATCAAGGTTCTGTGTCTCTTTTTGCATCTCTATCTATTATTTCCCAGATACACTTGTTTCTCTGTGGAGGCCATGTGGCCTTTCATCACCCCAAGAATAGTAAAATATGGTCATTTGTACAGCCCTCTATGAATCTGTAAGTCTGTCTTCCAAGTGTGTGTCTATCTCCTCTGTGTCTCTCTTCTACTTCTGTATTTGTTTTTTTTTCTTTTGAAGGCTAAATCCAAGGCCTTCCAATGCCAGCTTAAGTGTTGTTGCCATCAACATAGTGACCTCATTGCTCCCACCTGAATAATGAGAATACAAATGGACCAATGAGAATCAAAAGCAAAGGGACTTCTCACCATATCAAGGAGCAATGGAAAGATTTTACAGATAAGCAGATTTCGGCTTTATATAAAGAGAAAAACATCTTCCTAATGATTAGGTTTGTCCCAAAGTGGAATGGACTAGCCCAGGAATGATTTCCCTCTCACTAGAGATGTTACATAAAGGATACATGACTACTTGTCAGGGATATGGTAAAACTGGATTCCATACATATAGAGATGTGATAGATGATGTTTAAGATATGTCTTAGGTTTCCATGTTTTAAGCTTTAGATGACATAATCTTAACTCAAAAAGTTATCAGAACTTCTAATGGTCTACTAAATAAAATATAAACTCATAATCCTAATAATTCAAGTTCAAGCAGCCTTAGTTAAGGGCATGATCAATATCTGCCATGTGAGATGTGGCTGCCAAAAAACTAATATAAACATGCCATGTATATTTGATAATAATATAATAATTGAAGCATATTTTCAGAATAAGAGAGGCAAATATCCTACTGTGCTCTTCCTTGGGAAGGTTGCTTTTAGAGAATTGTCTTTAATGGAACTATAACTAGCTTAAAATGAATGAGATGTTATCACTGGGAATCAAAATTGGGATATGTAGGGCTGGGGAGATGTGTAGACTTCATTCCTGGGAGAATGAGCTTCTTCCCATAGTTCCTCTAATCCTTGTACCTCAACTCCAGGGCAGCACCCCCCCATCCTATTTCCTTGGTGCACTTCTCAAAGAGTCTACATTATACCTGATTGAAGTGGTAGTTGACAGTCAGACTACTCTACTCACCTTTTGTAATACAACTGCATTTGGGGATCAGACTTGCCTCTGTGCTACCTATTACCTCTACCTACCTCCATGCCTATCACTCAAATCTTTTTGACCCAAGTGAAAATATTCTTGGAGCCGGTGTTAATTTTTCTTAATCAAATGCTTTATTAACTTCTGGTTTACATCACTCATTTCAGCCAGATTTTGAGTTACAAATTTTCTCCCTGTTTTTTCCCCACCCACCACCCCTTGGTGCTATTTTGATAGCAGTCAAACTGGATATCACCTTCTCCAATCTTCTCTCTCCCATATCGTCTCCCATACCCCCTTCAACTTTCCAGTAGGGAATGGTGGATCTCTATTCCCCAGTGCCTGTATATCTTATTTCCCAATTACATGTAAAATAATATTAATAATAATAGTATATATATATATATATATATTTAAACATTTGGTTTTGAAACTTTGAATTCCAGATTCATTCCCTTCCTCCCTTGTCACCCACCCTTACTGGGAAGATAAGCAATTCAGTAAAGTTTGTACATGTGTAGATATGCAAAACATTTCTATAGTGGATATATTGTAAAACACTGACTGTATTTCCCGCCCTACTATCACAACTTCCACTTATTCTATTCTCTATTTTGACCCTGTCCTTTTTCAAAAGTGGGTGCTTCCAACTTCCCTTCCCCACCCCCAGCCTGCCCTCCGTTCCATCATCCTCCCCTCTCTTCCCCTTCCTATCTACTCTTTTGTAGGGTGAGATACCCTATTTAATGTGTATGTCATTCCCTCCCTAAGCCCAATCCAATGAGAATAAGGTTGACACATTCCCTTTTTCCTCCCTGTTCTTCCCCTCCTTTATAACTATTTTTCCTTGCCTCTTCTATTTGAGATAGTTTACCCCATTCTGTCTCTCCCCATCTCTTCTCATTATATTCACCTCTTAACTCTTAATTTCACCTTTTAAGTGTCATCCCTTCCTATTAAATTGGTCTTGTGCCCTCTATCTATGTATACCTGTAAACATATATACACACATTCACATATGTATCCATATGCCCATATACCTTCCTATATATATATATATATATATATGTCTATTCCATTCAACTATTCTCATACTGAGAAAAGTTTCATCAGTTACAGTTATCATTTTTCCATGTAGGAATGTAAATAGTTCAAATTTGATAAGTTCCTTATGATTTCTGTTCTCTGTTTTACCTTCTCAAGCTTCTCTTGCTTGTATCTGAATATCAAATTTTCTATTCAGCTCTGGTTTTTTTCTTCAAGAGTAATTAAAATCCTCTATTCCACTGAATGACCATATTTTCCCCTGAAACATGATACTCAGTTTTGCTGGGTAGCTGGTTTTTGGTTTTAATCCCAGTTCCTTTGCCCTCCAGAATATCATATTATAAGCCCTTTTATGACTCAGTGTAGAAACTGCCAGATGCTGTGTTATCCTGATTGTGTTTCCACAATATTCAAATTGTTTTTTCCTGGCTGCTTGTAATATTCTCTGCTTGATTTGGGAATTTGAGAACCTGGGTATAACATTCTAGGAGTTTTCTTTTTGGAATCTTTTTCAGGAGGTGATCAGTGGATTCATTCAAATTCTATTTTGCCCTCTGGTTCTAAAACATCAGGGAAGTTTTCCTTGAGAATTTCTTGAAGGTGAATTCTAGGTTCTTTTTTTGTTCATGGCTTTCAGGTAGTCCAATAATTTTTAAATAATCTCTCCTGGATCTATTTTCTAGGTCAGTGGTTTTCCCAATGAGATATTTCACATTTCCTTCTATTTTTTCATTTGTTTGGATCTGTTTAATAGTATATTGATTTTTCATAAAGTCACTAGCTTCCATTTGCTCCAATCTAATTCTGAAGGAATGATTCTCTTCAGTGAGCTTTTGATATTCTTTGATTTCCATCTGGCAAATTGGGCTTTTTTTTTTTTTTTTTTTTTAAGCAATTGGGGTTAAGTAACTTGCTCAAGGTTACACGGCTAGTCATTTGATTTATGCGTGGGTGCTCATTTTCTGAGGCCGGATCTGATCTCGGGTCATCCAAACTCCGAGGCCGGCGCTCTTACTCACTGCGCCACCTAGCCGCCCCTTTAGGGCAATTGGGGTTAAGTAACTTGCCCAAGGTTACACGGCTAGGTTTTTGTTTGTGCGGATTAGGTGTCGGAGGCCGGCTCCGAACTCAGGTCCTTCTGATTCCAGGGCCAGCGCTCTATTCACTGCGCCACCTAGCCGCCCCAAATTGGGCTTTTTAAGGCATTTTTTTCCTCAATGCTTTTTTGAGCCTCTTTTGCCATTTGAGTTAGTCTATTTTTAAGGTATTTTTTTCAGTTAGGTTGTTGACTCTCATTTCGTAATTTTCTTGCATAATTCTCATTTCTGTTCCCATTTTTTTCCTCCACTTCTTTTATTTGGTTTTCAAAATCATTCTTAAGGTCCTCTATGGCCTGTAACCAGCTCATGTTTTTCTTGGAAGCTTTTGGTGCAGGAATTCTGACTTCACTCTCTTTCTCCTGTTCCACACTTCGATCCTTTTTGTCCCCAAAATAGGATTGTAAAGTTGGGTTGCTCTGTTTGTTTTGCTTCCTTTGCCTGCTCATATTGCCCTCAATTACTTGACTTTGGGGCTTTTTGCCCCACTAGGACTCTGCCACCATACAGGGGAGCTTCATACCAAATGCTGGAGTTTTTTCACCTGATGAAGGTATTAGTTGGGTGCCCTCTCTGAAGCCTTTACATAATTTGGCAAGTTGGTTGCACACCCCAGGAGCTCCACCCTAGACTGAAATCCAGATCCAAGAAGGTTAAAGCAAGAGCAATTACCCATAAGACTGATCGTTTGATCCCTCTACAATCTGTAGGCCAAGAGCTGAAGCAGCCATGTGGCTAAGGCCAGGGTGCCTCAGCCACTTCTGGCCCTGGGGGTCAATAGCCAACCACAGTCCCAACTACTGCATCCCAAAGTCCATACTGCATTGACCTGTCACTTTGTCCTTAGCATCTATGTGTTGATAATTCTTGAAACTGTCATAGCTACTGGTGATCTGAAGTCCTTCCAGCAGGTGGGTGATCAGGCCCACCCTGGGGCTAAAACCTCCGGCTCACAGGGGCTGGGGTCAGCTCCCAGCATGCTATTCTGGCTGCTTACTGCTGGACTGCCAGGCTGTCCTCAGTGGGAGGTTAGATTCTCTGTGTCATGTTGTGGGTTCTGTAGCTCCAACGTTTGTCTAGATTCATTCATTTTACATGATTTAGAGGTGGTGGAAGCCAGAGTGGTGCAGAAGTCCTGTTTCTACTCTGCCATCTTGACTCTGTCCCCTGGTGTTTAATTTTTGATACCATCTCTTAGGAGCAAATCTACAATTGAAATATATAATTCCAGAATTCACAGTACATTGATAATTATTACAAAATGCCTTAGGGTTTAAACCAAGATCAAAGTCAAAGAAAGTCTTAGTAGTCACCTTGAACTGCTAAAATAATCCAACCATAAAATAATAGGCAATAATCCTAAATCCAAAGACAAGTCTGAGAGAGGATCCTTAATAACCAAAATCTAGAAATTCACAGCTACAGTTTCTGTCAGGCATGGGGAGGATAATAAGAATATGGAGAACTAGAAATATAATAAAGTTAGTCATGGTTTCATAAAATACAGGGATTGATTGATGCATATGTACCCAACTTTACCATGATCCTTAACTCTATTCACTAACCTCTTCTTACCTTTAAATTTTTGATAGTTCTTTTTTAGATGTTTTTCCAAATATTTTAGAGAATACTTTTTTCCAAAAGTATTTTTCTCTTTTTCCCTGTCATCCATCCCTTACACCAAAAATGAATAAAAAAGAAAATGAAAAGAGAAGAGGGAAAAAGAAGTTTATCAAAGTTAACTAACATTTGAATAAAGTCTGACAGTATATACAATGTTCCATATCCATAGTCCTCCATCTCTGAAAAGGGAAGAGTAAGCCATATATTTTGATGCTGATCTAGAGCTTCTACACCTGTGTAGCCACGGGAAGTAAATAGGCAGCTCAGATTATGAAGCATCTCAAGTGATGAAGGAATCTTTTAGGAATTATGAAAACATGAAGGATGTGTAACACAGAGAAGCAGAGACTTTGGGGAGGGTGATAGAAAGATTATTTTCATTTATCTCAATGGCTATTATATGAAAAAAACAGATTAAGCATACTATGTATAACTCCAGAGCTGAATTGTTTCTCTTAATGAGGAAGAACTTGCTAACATTGTGAGGAGTTAAAAATGGAATGTGAGTAATGAGTTCCCGATCACTGGAAATGTTCCAAAGGAGCCTGGATGACCATCTGTCAACAATGGTGTAAACAACACTTACATCATGGAATGAAAGGTATATGATCCTTTTAACATTCAAAAAAACTCTAAAAATTTAAGATTTCAAAATGCTTTTACATAGAATATATAACTTAATCATGCCATAATTTCCTTGTGCCTATTAAAGATAAGTACAAGATCTGACATCTTGTGAGGTTAGCCAAGAAATTGTGGATGATACTGCATTTGGTACTATAATTCTAACCAATTATCAAGTCTCTCTGGTAATGAGAGACAACTAGATTATTTCACAGAAGTTCAATGTAGGAAGAAACATCAGAGGTCATCTAGACCAGCCCCTTTCTGAATAAGACTTATTTCAACAACAAAACTTAGGTAAGGGAGAATATACTCTTTTCAGGAAAGTTTATTTTCTTTGTGATAACTGTAATAGGAAGTTTTGTTTTGTCTGTCTGTTTGCCTTCCTATAATGCTCCTAGCTCCTAGTTCTGTTGGTCCCAAGAAGAATTTTTTTTGGGGGGAGAGAGGAGGGAAGGCAAGGTAATTGGAGTTAAGTGACTTGCCCATGGTCACATGGCTAGTAAGTGTTAAGTGTCTAAGGCTGGATTTGAACTCAGGTCCTCCTGACTCCAAGGTGAGTGCTCTATTTACTGCACTGCCTAGTCACCCCTTCCAAGAAGAATTTTTAGTGATAAGTGGCAACTTTCCCTAAATTTTGAGACTTGAATTAGTTTTCAACTCCTGTTTCCTTCAGACTATATTTCTTCAGTTCCTTCAAATAGTTGTAATTATACCTTGGTCTTCCGTCTCCTATTTACCCTGGTCATCCTCCACTAACTAAATAGGCTCTAACTTGTCAATATCCTTCCTAAAATATATCAACAGGAGAGGGTCAATCCATAGACATCATACTATCCAGTACCATGATATTCCTCCCTCATAATTATTTTCTCCATGAACTCATAAAATCATAACTTTAAAGGAAGGAGAGACTACAGAGTATATCAGGCTTAGCTATCTGATGACAGCTCACCAATGAGTGATCTCCAATAAATTTTACAATTAAGGAAACTAAGGCCTAAAGAATTTGTGATATGCTTAAATTCATAGACATAATAATTTGACTGAAATTTGACCAATGGACCTTTATTTTCCTATATAGCCTAGTTTTGACTATGACCCATTGCCTCTCAAATTATTTTATGTCTTGTATGTCTTTACCCATTTTCTTCTAAGTGGTCTAATGGCCAGTGAAGTCATAAAATCAGAGACTCATACTGTATCTATTGACTTATTAGTCAGCCATCAAACCCTGTTCAAATTTCACTTCTTCTATAACCTTTCCTGATAGCCTCAGCTGAATTTTTTTCATCATCTGACTCATAACCCTTTATACTACTTTCATGCACTTACACTTTGATTTGTAACTTAATTTCTCTATTGATTTTGATTATCTTGTTCTGTTTTTATTTTAGTAACTGAAATTTTCTCTCCTCTGCTCTCCCTTCATTCAAAACTAGCCTCAGACACGTTTTAACTGTATGACCCTGGACAAGTCACAGTCTCTGCTTCAGTTTCTTCAACTATAAAAATGGGGGTAGTAATATCACCTACCTCACAGGGTTGTTGTAAGGATCAAATAATATATTTATCAAAAGCACATAGCACAGTGCCTGGAACATAGATGGTATTATATAAATGCTAATTTACTTTCTTTCCCTTAGAAGTTTATCATGTTTATCATCAAACAAGCAATCTGTTTATATATAGATATATACACACATACATATATAGATAAACTATATACACGTTATATATAAACTATATATGTATCTATATATAAACTTTATAGTCTCTATATTAAGTAAATATAAATATATATTAAAAGCTTATTATGGGGGCGGCTAGGTGGCGCATTGAGTAGAGCACTGGCCTGGAGTCAGAAGGACCTGAGTTCAGATCCAACCTCAGACACTTAATACACAAACAAAAACCTAGCTGTGTGACCTTGGGCAAGTTACTTAACCCCAATTGCCCTCCAAAAAGCAAAAAAACAAAAACAAAAACTTATTATGTACAGTCTGTTTTATATATATATTCTTGTATCATCCTTGAAAGCAAAATAGTATCTTCTTTACCTTTGTGTATTTTCCTACTGCTTAACAGATTGTATATAGTAAGTTTTTAACAAATGTTTGATGATTGACTGAGTGAATGGATGGAATATTAGAATTTGAAATGATAATAAGGTAGAAGAATGGTAGTTGCAATTCAAAGGTCTACATAAATAATCCATTCAATTGATGAGACAAAAGAAATTTGGTTTATGAATCTGAATTATTAATTAATTTATAAAATTATAAATTTGAAGCAAGTATGGCCCAGTTCTTTGGGTATTCTCTAGGAAAGACCATTAATAATAGTAGAGAGTAATGTTTCAGTCACACTTTAAGAAGGCACAGATGGTACAGTGGCACACAGCATGAAAGGGAAGGGAGAAGAAGCAGATAGCTTGGGAATGAGGAATGGGGAGGCACAAAAAGTAACTCGTGTGACCATGGATCAGACTTGGCAGCACTCACCAGCATGGACCCAGATAGAGGTAGAAGTGTGCTCAAGAGACAGGAGTTTGGGGTCTCATTTTTGTAGGATTTTGTTAGGAGGGAGAATATCTCTCGTTGGTACCAACTCAGGGATAGTTTATTAACATATTAACATATCATCTCAAATTTATCAGCAACATTTGATTTTCTACTGATCTTATAGAAGATATTTGGAGTTTATCTGAGATCATAGGACCAAAAGGTCTGGATTTAGCATATAATCTCAGGAAGTGATTTTTACTTAATATATGATCCAGTTTGCAAATTATGTTCTTTTGACCCTTGGGACAGTCTGTAAGTGACTTCTAGTTTCTCCTTTGTAATCTTATTTTCTGTGATTGTATTTTATATTGACTACTTATAAACTTAAAATACTTACTAGAAGGGTTTTGGTGGTCATGAGAATAAGAATAAGATACAATTTTAATAAAAAAAAAATCTAAGTAGTAAGATCTCTGTCTCATGCAACCTATTCCTTTAAGGTTCAACCACCTTCATGGATATTGGAGCACATTGTTCATATCCAAGCATTCCACTGAAGGAAATCTTCACATGCTTGGGGTAGACATCCTGATAGGTTTGAGGGTTGTTGGTTGCCCTTAACCTAGCTTAACCCATCTGCCAAAATAGTCTTACCAGGATGTGACTACTGTACATGTTACAGTTTCTTGGAGCCATGGGTGGGAACTGGGTGACAGGTAGACACAGAAGGTATATAAGCAGCCCCAGGCCTCAGGAAGCCCTTAAACCAGAGGGGCTAGTGTTCCCTGAATACCCCATACACTTCAAATCCTGTGGAGTGCTTAGAGCTGGGTCAAACATTGAAGACACCAAGGTCATCGACTTCATCCTAGGCCAGGAGTGGGGAATTTGCAGCCTGAAGGCCACATGTGGCCTTCTAGGTCCTTGGGTGAGGCCTTTAGACTGAGTCCAAGTTTTACAGAACAAATCCTTTTATTAAGGGGATGTGTTCTGTGAAGTTTTATTCAGTCAGGGAGCAAATACCTGTGGAGCTAGAGGGCCACATGTGGCCTTGAGGCTGCAAGTTCCCCACCCCTGTCTTAGGCTGTCACCAGTCATCTTGACATTTGTCCTGCGACTGTACTACAAAGACTCTGGAAGAGAGATGGAGCCTGATGACTCTCTGCATGCTTTACTTCAGTCCAGTTCACACACAAATCAAGACATCATCCATCACAGCACGATATCATTGGTCCTCTTCAAAAATAAAGGATGAACAACAACTCCTTTAAGGAAAGGGCTATACCCACGAGATAACACAGACATAGAGAAGAACTGAAACTTGTCATCTTAGGCATTTTTTTTTCATTTTTCCTCAATTTTTCTCAAGTTAGGGTGAAGGAAATCATATTGAGGCTTAGTTTTGGATAGAAGACAACAGCAAAGAGAGGTAGAAAAATGCTTAGAGGGAAGTCAAGGTGACAATACAGAAAGAAGAAAGCAGAGTATGGTGCCCTGGTGCTCTGCTGCAATTCAGCAAGACTTCACTGAGTTTCAGTGACTCTGTATTATGTGCTCTTGGACTCTGTATTATGTGCTCTTGGCCTGGATATTTGGGGGATGTTTGTATCTGAAAGAAATACAAATGGTGAATGGCATCCCTGCTATATGGGAACTGGAAGTTTTTCTATCTTGTAATCATGTTGAGTGACATTCAGTATTATTCTGCATCTCTGTCCTATTGGCTTGAACACCAAGGGGTAGGAAGAGGTGAATGGAAGAATGGTTTTATGAAGCACATTGCACCAGAGACCTACCAAACTCCAAATCCAATATTATACATATACATATATGCATGTATGTATATATGTGTATGTGTCTTTATGTATCTACATATAAACAAATAATGCACAATAAGTTTCTTTTCTTTTCTTTTCTTTTTGTTTTTTGGATGGCAATTGGAGTTAAGTAACTTGCCCAAGGTCACAAGGCTAGTTTTTGTCTTACGTGTCTGAGGCTGGATTTGAACTCAGGTCCTCCTGACTTCAGGGCCAGTGCTCTATTCACTGTGCCACCTAGCCACCCCCACAATGTTTCTAAGGTAAGGAAAGCAAAGAAGCATTTATACAGTACCTTCTATGTACAGTTTGGCTAATGCTCTGATATTAGAGTTTTTAATATTCAATGAATATTTCATAACCTTCTTGGAAAAAATGTTCTCTTTACCTCTGTAATATTTATCTGGAGTGAGATTTCATAGTTGTTTTCCATGAAAGAATTCATTTATCACTTTTTCTAAGCTAATAGATCCATTAGGATGAGGGATAGTAAGGTTTGGATACAGTTTTATCTGGTAGACACAAGATAGGAATGTTGACTTTTAGTAAGAATCTTCTTCCCAATCCCTAATTTTGGCATGATTACTGATGAGCCATGAGGTCATATTGGTCCGTTCTATACATGCTCTCCTCCACCAGAGATCAAAATTCCTTGAGAATGGAAGCTTTTCCCTTTGTGATTACTTGGTCATGGAACTATGAACATACAAGTTCTTTTGACAGCTAATCCAAAACAGGGAAAGAAAGGAGAAACAATATGTTGGGCCTCTATGAGTTACATTTAAAAATTCTCATTAGGCTTGGACTCTAATGTCTTTCAACTTCTTACCCTAATGAAATGAACACTTGCACTAATAAGCATTTATTAAATATTTACTATGTGCCATGAAGAGAAAGAGAGAGAGAGAGAGAGAGAGAGAGAGAGAGAGAGAGAGAGAGAGAGAGAGAGAGAGTCAATTATTAAGTGCCACTATCTTAAGCACTGGGGATATAAAGAAAGGCAAAATATAGCATCTGCCTTCAAGTAGTTCATAATTTTATAGAAGACAACATATACACAGCTGAAACAGGGATTGAGGGATAGAGGGAGCTACGCTGTGTGATGGTATGATAAAAAATAAGCTTCATTAGAAATGATGAAATGGATGCCCTCAGCTCCCTCATTCATTGGAGGATCCCTCTGATGTCTACCCCCTAACCTCTCCAATCAGAGGGAAAGAGGGACCCTAGGGGCAGGGGACACTGAAGAGGTATGAGTTTTAACGTAAACATGATCTTGCAGGAAAATGAGTTTTGTGAAGCAATGGTGAAGTCTAGACGGTATAGTATTGGTGGATTTAGAGCTGACCAAATGTCAGGAAGACGATACCTATTGGCTGTATGAACCTTGGCCAGTAATTTAACCTCTCAGCCTATCCAGGCAAGATCCTAAAATTCTTAGTGCCAGAGAAAGTTTTAATCTGAATTGACAAAAGGAGACAATTGTCTCCCCCTCCAGCAAGCTTACATTCCTATTTTCCAGTTGAGATTAGGTAGGGAACAATAGATTAGCATATTTAAAAGATAATTAAATATAAAACAGATAAATACAGAATATCTAATCTTCCACAGACTGTATTGTATCCTTGGACAAGTCATGGGACTTAATCCTCCCATGCAGATTGAGGGCATTTGACTAGATAGCCTCTAATATCCCATCCATCTATAGTTTTAGGAGTAAATGCAAAGTATCTTTTATATAGCTAATGCATAAAAACAGTAACAAAAAACCTTGGTAAAAAGTTGGTTGCTAAATGACCAAAGAACCAATTCATTCATTTCCAGGAACAATCACTATGAACTAATGTTTGTAGGGCATATTGCTAGGCACCTCCTAAGACTGTGTGTGGAGGATAAAAACAAAAAAAAAAGTTTAGATGATATGTAGTCCCTGTTGTCATACAGCCTCTGCCTTAGGGAAAATAAAACATTTACACAGATGACTAATTGCACAATGTGAGTTTATAAGAGATGTGCAAAACAAAGTGTTATTTTAGATACAGGACAAATGATTCAATTAATTAATAGGTGAGTCAGGAAAGGAACTGTGGTGGGGAGATATTTGAGTTAAATTTTAAAGAAAAGTAGGTATTTAGTAACTGAAGAGGTGGTAGTGGGGGATTTCAGGTATAAAAGTTTTGCTGGAGTCTACAGTGTGTGTGGGAGCAATATGGGAGTAATGAATATCTGATTAATATTTTCCCATAGAATTGGTCTCCATGCTGGCAATAGCCATATCCTTCTGAGTTGCAATTTCTTCCCCCCTGGTATTTTATTGTGGCTTGCTCCCAATTTTCCCAATTATTAGTAAATTAAATCTGTATCCCCAGCAGTCATTATTCCTCAGTGGATCTCCTACAGTGTCTCACTTCTTGCAGCTGTTCCAGTTGAGGAGCTGTGGGGATTATTTTTGTTCCTTGAGGGGCTCACTTCCACAAATCAATTAGCATGTAGAATCCTCTAGGGGACTAACTGCTGGCTTTCCTTTTGAGTCCAGTATAATTGAGCCAGTTTGGTGATGGCAAGCACTAATATGTAAGTACAGAATGGGAAACATCTGCTAAAGTCCTTCCCTTGATATAAACTGGGGCCATCATGACCCATTCCAGAGCTGAACTCCTGGAAAAAATTAGAATGCTTTTGTGTCTTCTTGAGGCACTTTTTCATAAATTAATGAGGATTTGCTGAATTTCTTGGGCAATTTTAATCAGTTAATGGTAAATGCTTGAAAAAAACTTTAAATACATGTACACACATATCATATAAATACATACATGCAAATATAACATTTATATGTGTACACACATATATCATATAAATGCACACACAAATTTAACAAAACAAGGTTGGGAAGAGATATTAGAAGCTGGCTTTTAATATGTATCCTGAGAAGAGAGAAAGAAATAAAGAAATTAGTATTATGAAAAAAATTAATACAATAAGGGAGCTACTTAAAGGCCAAGAAAATTTCCTTGAGTACCTATTCAACACCTTCTCCTATTTTCACTGATTTGAATGGTGAAATGGTATTTTGAGGCAGGAATGATCACTTTACTTTTAAAATACATTTTATTTATTTTGTTAAATATTTCCCAATTACATATAAATAATTAAAAATCTTTTTTTAAATACAAATTTTGGGTTCCAATTTAGTTCTCTCTTCTCCTCCCCTTATTTTGAGAATTCAAGCAATTTAATATTGGCTATACCTGTGAAGGCAAACAAAAAATATTTCCATTTTAGCCATATTGCAAAAGAGAACATAGACAAAAAAATAGAAGAAGAAAAATAAAGTAAAAAAAGTATGCCTCAGTCTTCATTCTGAGTCCATTGGCTCTCTCTCTGGAGGTGGATGGCATTTTTCATCATGAATCCTTTGGAATTATCTTGAGTCATTATCTTGATCAGAGTGGCTAAATCTTCCACACTTGATCATCTTTGGTATATTACTGTTGCTGTGTATCTTGTTCTTCTGCTGTTGTTCACTTTACATTACAATAGTTCATATAAATTTTCCAAGAATTTTCTAAAACCATCCTGCTCATCATTTCTTGTAGCAGAATAGTATGAAATCATAATCATATAATAGAGCTAGTTCTGCCATTCCTCAATTAAGTGGATAGAGTGACAGCCTGAAGTCAGATTTTTACTAACCATGTGCCTTTGGGCAAGCTACTTAACACTTTATGCCTCAGTTGTTTTTCTCTAAAATGAGTGGGAGAAGGAAATGGCAAACTGCTCCCGTATCCCTGTGTAATGGGAATGGGAATTTCAAGATCTTCCCTGCTCCTTAATAGACCTAGGGGGGAATTTCAAGACTTCCCCTGCTGTGAAGATAAACTCTGTCTCCTAATAGGCTGAATGTAGTCACATGGAGCCTGTGATGGGAGGAGTTTTGCTGAAGGGAAGCAGAGCCCACAGGAAGCTGGTGTTCAGAACTAGCCAGACTCTGGAGGAGAGAGGAAGCTTATTAAGGAGATAGAGAGGTTTGTGAGTAAATATTGATCTTGTATTGGTTTGTGGGAAGGCTGAAGGATGCTGTGGCTTTCAGCATTATTATGGCTTCTGAATATCTTTGGTACTATGATAGAATCGGCTTACTGGTTTTGGGATTGAGCTTTCTGGAGTCTAAATAAATGCTTCAGTTATGTTCTCTACCTAGAGAATCTGGTATATCTTGTAATCCAACATCATGCAATACTTATAGTCACAACATAAGCACTGTAAATATTGCGTTGGTGCTACACCCTGACAAGAAAACCCCAAAAGGGGTCACAAAGAGTATTACATGACTGAAATAACTGAATAAAATAATAAATATTTTTGTGGAAATAATTTTCTCTTTTCTTTGATCTCTTTGGACTACAGTACTAGTAGTTGTATTGATGAATCAAAAGGTATGCAGTTTTATAACTCTTCAGACATAGTTACAAAATGTTCTCCAAATGGTGTGACTAGTTCATAAGTTCACCAATACTGCATTAGTGTCCTAATTTTTCCAAATCTCCTACAGCATTGGTCATTTTCCTTTTCTGTTATGTTAACCAATCTCATAGATATGAGGTGGTACCTCAGTTGTTTTAATTTGTATTTCTCTAATAAGTAGTGATTTATGAGCATTTTTATGTGACTATTGATAGCCTTAACTTTCTTCTTCTGAAAACTGCCTGTTCTGTTCCCTATATATATATATATATATATATATATATATATATATATATATATATATATATATATACAGAGAGAGAGAGAGAGAGAGAGAGAGAGAGAGAGAGAGAGAGAAATAAGGCTTTTATCAAAGAAACTTACTGTAAAATTTCCCCCCACTTTCCTGTTCTCCTTTTACTTTTGGTTGTATTAGTTTTGTTTCTGTAAAGATTTTTTTTTTAATTTCATGTAATCAAGATTATCTATTTTACTTCCTGTCATCTTCTCTATCTCTTCTTGGGTTATAAACTCTTTCCTTAGCCAAAGAACCAACAGGTACATTTTCCCACATTAATTTATTCATGATATCACCCTTTATACTGAAATCACTTTTTTTATTTTGACTTTATCTTGGTATATGGTATGAGATAGGTCCATGCCTAGTTTCTGCCAAATTACTTACCAGTTTTCCCAGAAGTTTTTGCAAAAGATGAGTTCTTAACCCCAAGGCTTGGATATTTGGGTTTACCAAACACTAGTTTACTATTGTCATTTACCACTGTTATTGTTTATTCAATCTATTCCAAAGCTCCACCACTCAACTTCTTAGCCAGTACCTGATTGTCCTGAAGACTATTGCTTTCTAATGTAATTTGAAATCTGGGCTGCTAGGTTATCTTTATCTACATTAAAAAAAACAATTCATTCCCTTAATATTCTTGAACTTTTGTTCTTCTAGATGAATTTTTAAATTATTTTTTCTAGTTCTATAAAATAATTCTTGGTAGTTTGATTGGTATGGCACGGAACAAGAAAATTAACTTAGATGGAATTGTCAATTTTATTATATTAACTTAGCCTACTCATGAGCAATAAATAATACTTCAATTGTTTATATTTATTTGTGTGAAGGGTGTTTTGCAATTGTGTTCATATAATCCCTGGTTTGTCTTGGCAAGAAAACTCTCAAGTATTTTATAATGTCTACAGTTATTTCAAATGGAATTTCTCTTTTTATCTCTTCTTGCTGGGTTTTGTTGGTAGTATATAGAAATGCTGATGATTTATATAGGTTTATTTTATATAATGCAACTGTTTCAACTAGTTTTTTACTTGACTTTCTAGGGTTCTCTAAATATGTCATGATATCATCTGCAAAGAGTGATATTTGTGTTTTCTCTTGGCATGTTTTTAGTGCTTCAATTTCTTTTTCTTATCTTATTTCTATAGCTAGTATTTCTAGTAATGCTAAATAATATTGGAGAAAAATGAATATCCTTGATTCACTCCTGATCATATTGGGAAGGCTTCAGAAATTCTCAAGTCTTTAAATTTGGTTTAAAACTTGAATCCCAGAGGTGGAGCCAAGATGGCAGAGTCAAAGCAGGGATTTGCTTGAGCTCTCCTCCAAACCTCTCCAAATGCCTGTAAGAAATGACTAAACAGATTCTAGAGCAGCAGAGCCCACAAAATGGTAGAGTGGAACAAATTTCCAGCCCAAGATGATGTGGAAGGTCAATAGCGGTCTGAGAGAAAAACGCAATCCAATGTGGTCCATGCTGGCACAGACTGGACCCTAGCAGCTGTGGCAGTTTCCAGACTTCTTAACTCACAAATGCCAAAGACAACTTAGAAGGCTAATAGGAAAGGTCTGTTGGACCTGGGTGAGAGAGGAACTTGGTACAACCCCAGAGCAGCTACAAAATTTTTCTGATGCTACTGGTGAGTATTAGAAAGTATATTCCCAAAATGTAAGTTTTTCAAAAGCAACCAATACTGAATGTGTATAATTTAATTGTTAAAATAATAATATGTGACTTAATTATCAAAAATATCTTAGAGTTTGGAGATCAATCTGATCATTTTTTAGAAATTAAGCTGGAAGGAGAAAAAAATCTCTCTCTTTGGTCAGCATGTAAGGAAAAATATGTCTTAATTATTTTATTATCATATTGGCTATAAACTTCTTTTTGAATTTTGCTTAGAATTTGAGTTAAATTAAAACTTTTCTCTTACCTTTTTGGTCTGAACCCTTTTTTCTCCTTATATTCTGCTCTAGACACCAGAGGTCTGATTCTCCCCCCTGATTCCTGGCTGCTTACTTTATCACTGTCCACTAAAGTGAAGTCAGGCCTGTCTGCCCACTATTGTGAGTACCTTTTGTCACATGTTTGGAAACAATCCTAAAGTTGTTTTTCTTTTCCAGCTGCTGCCATGGGACTCCAGATGGAATGGCTATGCATCTCACTGTCATCTTTCATCTTCTGCTAAAAAACAGCTGGGAATAGAATTGGATTGCCACTTGATTGAGTCTGTGCCACCAAATTTCAATAAGTTAAAAATCCTTATATTGAAATGTATCTTATCCACAGGTCATTGTAGGAGAAAAAGAACAATAACAAAATATTTCAGATCCTTTTAAAGAGGAATTTCTTTTCAGTCCTATGTCAATTAAATTTGTCCTTCTCTTTTTTGTTCCTCCTCCCCCCACCTCAACCCCTTAATATATAAATGTATCATTATCTTAAATTGTCAAGTTGTAAACTAAAATTTCTTGATCTTAGTTACCAAAATATAATATTATGTAGCTCAATTCATCTATCTCTTCTGGATTTTTTCTGTCAAAAACATTGTCCAAAAACAGAAAAAGCAGCTTCAGGAAATAGTGAGTTCCCCCTCCCTAAAAATAGCTCAGTGACCATATGTTCATGATATTTTTCTGCACTGAGAAGAAATTTGGGCTGGACGACCTGTCATTATTTCTCCCAGCTCTGAGATTCTATGATTCTATCATTTCTGATGTCCTTCCTACCTCTAAAATTCTGTTAGAGATCTAAGCTCTCTAAGTCATTCTTCAGGATGTCAAGGATAACTTAGACAGAGCAGCCAATACAAATAAAACCCTCTTGATTAATGTTGGTATTCTTGGGGTTATGATAGGGAAAGGTCCAAGAGGAAAGGCATAAATCTAGCACTAAAATACTTGAAAATTTTATTACAGTCATAAACATATTCTGCATTGAACTTTCTGTGCTATGTCATATCACTTAAGAACTTAATAGATAATATCTTACATGAGCCAGGAAATGACTTAATATAATTTTTCTATTTGAAATTTTATAATTACTATAAAGAAAAAAATACCATGAGAAAAAGTATTCTTTGTAATCACAATTTCTGTTCTACTCTTGATGCTCAAAACAAATGGGTAAGTAATTTTTAAGTGGTGGAGGAGGGGTGCAGACAGCCATATGCTTCCATATTAATATTATTTTGAGTACACCCTATTTATTTCAAATAAGCTAAGTATATGCATCAGCATTTACAGAGTTCAAAGCTTGTATTCAGAACACTCAAAGGTTTCCTTGTTGAGAAATCCTGAAATGATAATATATAAAAATACATGTGTGACCTATTTATTAGGGTTTTGGATTGTGTTTCCATTTTGGAATGCTGCAGTTAGCTGGCCTTTTTTTTTTGTTTTCTTTTCTTTTCTTTTTTTTTTTTTTGGAGGAAGGAAAGTAAGGAAATTTTGGTTAAGTGACTTGCCCAAGGTCACAGGGCTAATTTTGTGTTGTGTCTGAGGCCGGATTTGAACTCAGGTCCTCCTGACTCCAGGGCCACCTAGCTGCCCCAGCTGGATGGCTTTTTATAACAAATCCAATATATTAAAGCCTTCCTGCAGCTTTTCTCTTAGACATATGTGATTGTATTTCTGCCTTTAAAAGTTTGTTTTGAATTCTAATAATTTTTACCTAGGTGAATGCCTACATTTTTAATCAACTCCTAACTTGGATATATTAGAGTATAGCACCATCAAAAATATTCATAGAATATTTTAATTGTGTAAACAATAATTAATGTTGCTTTAGTTCATACAAACCCTTGTGGATGAATCTGTTTCAATAAATATCATTGTTTCAAACAGTGTTATAGGCACTGTATGAGAAATCATACTGAACTTATAAGGGTGCTCAAACAATTTAAAATAAATTCTTGAGGGGCGGAGCCAAGATGGCTGAGTAGAAACAGCTCATCCAAGCCACTCTGCCCCCAGATTCCCCCCAAACGATGTAAAAGGGGACTCTGAACAACTTCTGGAGCCCCAGCACCCACAGAACGACACAGAGAAGCTAACCTCCCACTGAGGACAGCCCAGCAGCCCTGCAGGAAGGACCAGCACAGTGGTCTGGGACCTGGCAGCGTGCAGCGCGCAGAGCGCAGGAAGCCGAGCCGAGCCGAGCCCAGGTCCCCATGAGCCGAGGTTTTAGCCCCAGGGCGGCAGGGCCAGCAGCCAGCTGGAGGAACCCCAGAACACCAGGAGCTGTGGCGACTCCAGAATTATCAACATAGACTTGCCTAGGACAAAGTAAGAGGTTAGTGTCCTATGGACTTTGGGACTGATATTAGGGAATGCGTCGGCTCCCTCCCCTGGGGGCTAGAAGCCACTGAGGACAAACGCCATTTTGTAGTTTTTTTAGAGGCAGCTCCCGCTCCCAGCCTGCAAATTTGTAGGGAGATCCAGTGATCAGTCTTGGGGGGTAATCGCTCTTACTTTAACCTCCCTGGAGCTGGATTGTGATCTAGGGTGGAAGTAGTGGGTGGGTTTACAGCTTGCCAGAAACGGAAGTTGCCCCCCACACGTTCTGGATGAAAATTCCTCTATCTGGCCTTAAAGCCATAGAGTGGCAACAAGCCCAAAAGTCAAGTAATTAAGTGGCAACATGCCAAGGCAAAGGAAACAGAAAAATGCAACCCTAGACTCCTATTTTGGGGGCATAGATCAGAAAAAGGACTGTGAGGTCAGAAGTCCTGCTCCAAAAGCCCCAGGGGAAAACATGAGCCAGTTGCAGGCCATAGAGGACCTTAAGAAGGACTTTAAAAATCAAATAAGAGAAGTGGAGGAAAAATTGGAAGAGAAATGAGAAGGATGCAGGAAAAGTATGAAATGAGGGTCAACAGCCTGACTGAGGAAAACAACACCTTAAAAAATAGACTAACTCAAATGGCAAAGGAGGCCCAAAAGGGCAATGAGGAGAAGAATGCCTTAAAAAGTCGAATTTGCCAGATGGAAAAAGAATCTCAAAAGTTCACTGAGGAGATTCATTCATTCAGAGTTAGACTGGAGCAAATGGAAGCTAGTGACTTTATGAGAAATCAAGATGCTGTTAAGCAGATCCAAACAAACGAAAGATTAGAAGGCAATGTGAAATATCTCATGGGAAAAACCACTGACCTGGAGAATAGATCCAGGAGAGACAATTTAAAAATTATTGGACTACCTGAAAGCCATGATCAAAGAAAGAACCTAGAAATCACCCTTCAAGAAATTCTCAAGGAAAACTGCCCTGATGTTTTAGATCCAGAGGGCAAAATAGAGGTTGAAAGAATCCACAGATCACCTCCTGAAAAAGATCCCAAAAAGAAAACTCCCAGGAATATTATAGCCAGGTTCCAGAATCCCCAGATCAAGGAGAAAATACTACAAGCAGCCAGGAAGAAACAATTTCAATATTGTGGAAACACAATCAGAACAGCCCAGGACCTGGCAGCTTCTACACTGAGGGATCGAAGGGCATGGAACATGATATTCCAGAGGGCAAAAGAACTGGGAATGAACCCAAGGGTCACCTACCCAGCAAAACTGAGTATTTTGTTTCAGGGGAAAATATGGTCATTCAGTGGAATAGAGGACTTTCAAGCATTCTTGAGGAAAAAACCAGAATTGAATAGAAAATTTGACACCCAGACACAAGAAGCAAGAGATCCCTGAGAAGGAAATCAGGAAAAAGAAATCAAAAGGAACTTATCAAAGTTGAACTATTTACATTCCTATATGGAAAAGCAATAACTGTGACTGATGATATCTTTCTCACTATGAAAATAATGGAAGAAGGGTGTGTGGTCATATGAATACATATGTGAATGTGTGTGTATATGGTTACAGTTATATATGGATAGAGGGCATAAGTTGAATTTGTTGGGAAGGGAGAATACTCAAGGGATGAAATTATGAGGTAGAGAGGAAAGTGGCAAGAGGAGATGGGAGAGACAGGGTAGTGTAAACTATCCCATGCAGAAGAAGCAAGGGGAAGTGGTTGCAAAAGAGGGAGAGAATAAGGAAGGCTAAAAAGGCAAAACCACATTAACATTGAATTTGGTTCATGGAGAAAATGACATACAAACTAAATGGGATATCTCAACCTGCAGCAGGATAGGGGGAAGGGGGATGAGAGGAGAGATGATGGATGGGAGGGCATCCTTGGGGTGAGGGGATGTTGGAAGTACCCACTATAAAAGAGGGACAGGATCAAGTAGGGAATGGACCAGGTGGGGGAGTGGGATGAGTGGGAGGGAATTATAAGCAGCCTTGTACAATATATCTACTATGATAATGTTTTGCATAGCTAGACATGTACAACATATACTGAATTACTTATCTCCCCAGAGGTTATGGGTGACAAGGGAGGAAGGAAATGGATCTGAAATTCGAGTCTTAACATTAAATGTTTCAAATATATATAAATACTATTATTAATACTCTTTTGCTTATAATTGGGAGATAAGATGTGCAGGCATTGGGACACAAAGATTCACCTTCCTCTAATGGAAAAGTCGAAGGGGGTATGGGAGAAGGTATGGGAGAGAGCAGATTGGAGGAAGCGATATTTTGTGGGATTACTATTCTGGGAGGTTGGGTAGGGGAATAATGGGGGGAAAATGATTGTAACTCAAAATCTGGTGGAAATGAATGATGTAAAACAGAAGTTAATAAAGCATTTATTTAAAAAAAAAGAAATTTAAAATTTGGATGTTGTAATTTAAAAAGAAAAAGAAAACCAACATTTGCCATCCTCCATTCATATGGCTCTTCTCCCACTTTCCACAATCTTCCAGAGATCCCTGACACTGATTCCACAATCGCACCCACTGATATTTTTTTAATGACCTGGAATGTATTTTATTTGGTTCTGGCAACTTGAGCTCATCCAGTGAGATTAGTCTGACTGAACAGGAGAGAGAGGGGGTTGGGGACTCACTTCCTTAATGGAAGAAAAAAAGAGAGACTCAGCAAAAGTTGTGAGGGCCAAGGAGCCACTCTATTTTGGCTCCCTCTTTGCAAAGGGATGTAGAATTGCATGTTGCATATATGCACCTCTCTCCCCTGGCCTTGAGGTCAACCTAAATCTGCACTTTCCAGAAAAGCTCTTGTCTCTCATAGCTCTTGTCTCCTAGGACCTAGGACCAATACAGCATCCATTCTTTTTTTTTTTTTTTTGCTTGTTGGAGGGGGGAAAGTAAGGCAGTTGGGGTTAAGTGACTTGCCCAAGGTCATACAGATAGTTTTTAAAAAAAACATAAATTCTTGAGATTGGGATGTTTCTCTACCCCTAATATAGTCAAAACTTGGCTAATTATTTTCTTTATTTTCCTTCCATGGATTTAAATGAGAAATTGAATAAAACATCTTAAGTCTATAGAGACCTCAATCATTGTTATATTTTAATTAATTAAAATAAAGTGATACACATGTAGTAATACTCTATACTTACTGTCCCATCAGAGATGCATTCTAGCAGGTCAGATTTCCAGAGTGTACAGGACTAGCTACATCTGCCTCTTCAAGGGTTAAAGCTATCTCTGAAGAGTCAGTGTTGTTTTTTTTTTCCTACCACCATCAGCTTCAGCCTGCCATTTTAATTGTCTCTCTCCTAAGTAACAGCTGTCACTGATGCTTACTGAGGAATTATATCAAGGATAGAAATGCAATCATTCCTTCTCAACACCTTAGGGCATGCTATCTCTTATATCACTCTGGTCCCAGATAAGAATAAACTTAATATCAACATGGTTGTTACAAACCCTTGTCCCACCAGCCTCACTCCAAATACAGCATAACTGATGGATGATTCACTTTTACTCCTTTCTGGCTGCTTTTGATCTATGCTGGGTCAAATATGTCATGCAAGACTTGTTGGCTGAAAAACCCATCAGGGGCTTTTGCTCCTGTATTTCTGATGGTTTATCATTCTGACCTTTCTTTTTCCTTTTTTGTCTTTATTAATTTGTTTGTTTACTTTTAGTTTACAAGATTCGGTTCCACAATTCCTTGAGTTTCACATTTTCTCCCCCTCCCTCCCCTCTCCCCACCATGGCAGCATGTAATCCAAGTACAGGATCTGCAAATACTTTCACATTAGACATTAGTCAGGTTATAAAGAAGGATTATATCAGATGAAATGAACAATGGGAAAGAGGAAACAAAACCAAACAAGAAAAAGAAAAAGAACAGGTAGTTTGCTTCAATCTGCATTCAAACTCTGTTCTTTCCAGTTCTTTTCTCTGAATGTAGACATCTCTATCTCCATCATGAGTCTTTTGGGGTTGACTTATAACCCTGCATTGCTGAGAAGAGTCCAGTCTATCAAAGTTGGTCTTCACACATACATTGTGTCTGTAATTGTGTACAAATTTCTCCTGGTTCTGCTCTTCTCACTCAGCATCAGTTTGTATAAGCCTCTCCAGGTAAATATGAAATCCATTTTCTCCTCGTTTCTTATAGCATTCTGACCTTTTGAAGCACTTCATTTGAAAGCAAAATGGATAGAAGCAACTGAAATAGAAACAAGAGGAAGACCATGTGTTCATGGCCATTGGTGTCAGCTCTGGTGGGGAGATAATGGCCTGAGGTCTTTCTTTCTATGAAGGACTTACAGAAACCTTTGTTTTCTAACTTGAACACAGCAAAAAAGGAAAGAGGAAGAATCTCTCATTGACTAATCAATGCTTCTGGAATATATCTTTGTTATAGTTCAGCAAGCAATCCAAAAGTCCATCTCTTTACTACACGTTAGCAGATCATAACCAATTAAAGAGTCTCTGTATATATTCCAAAGCCCATATGGGAAATGCATCAACTGTGTGTGTGCTCCAAATGGTCATAACAACTGGGCTCATTGTCTAGTACCTCTATTACATTTGTGAAGTATATACATATACATGTACATACACACTCATTTGCACATATACAAATATAAATATAAATATACCATCGGCATATTCATGTGTATAAACATACACACATGTGTATATGTTTGCCTGTATGTGTGTGTATATATGTATGTGTATATGCACAGGCATATATTAGGTCTAGCACTGTCTGAAAGATTTAGTAGATTGAAAATAACAGAAAGTTCTGCTGTCAGTATATGTAGGAGTCTTGTAGCTTTGAATAGAATTGTTTAAAATTTCTTAGCAGAACGAAATCAATTCAATCACCTAGGTTTCAAGACCTTGCTCACTAGCGGGAATGAAATAAATCCGCTTCCGCACTCATATTCACTCATAGGCCTCAGTTCTGTAAAGAACTCATTTCTTCAAAGAGTGACAGGAATTCCTTAGAGACATTCTGGAAATATGAGAAAACATAACAAGAGTAATAGAAATACTTGGCAAAAGTAGTGAGAACCACAATATAGCTGTTCTACCCTGGTAGTTTCATGCTAACTGTATCTATCTAAAGTTACTTTGAAAGTTGACAACAGTGGAAAAAAAGTTTGCTAGAAAAAAATCTAATTCTGTCTACATATTATGTCTACAATGAACTGACTACTATTTTCTCCTCTGAATTATTTACATTAGTAAAATTTTAGGAAAGACTTTTAACAATCATCTAAAATCACCCACTAGAAAAGTTGAACTCTCAATCCATAACATCCCATAATTGTTTTAAAGCAATTAAGGGTTTTGTGTTGTTAGGCAGAGATAACCAAAAGACATTGAAAACTAAATGTGCTTCCTCCCCCTCCCCCACTGTTGTTTATGATTTAAACTTAGTGAATTTTTTGCTTTTTTTTATTTTCTTACTTCTGTGATGCCATTAATGGGCCAGTGTTGACTCCATGAAATAATCTAGGCCTATTTCCATGAGGTCAGGCCATTAAGAAGACTTTCTAGGTGTGGCAATTCATAGTTGAGCTCCTAAAAGGGCGAATGGTTCATGTTAACATGCAGGCCACCAGCTAAATGTCCTATTGTGCTATGGGCTCAAAACTTAGCCACATGAATTGTAAATCATAGAAAGCATATAAACCTTTGGATTCATGATGCATTTTCCCTAACATATTCAGCAATTTTATATAAGTCGGTCCCCCCCCCCCCGGTATTTTTTTACTTAAAGATTAACTTTAGTTGACCTGTTCCTGAAAAAGCTATCTATAAGTTGTATTTCTTATTTTTAAAAAAATTTAACTTAATTTTGTTTTAAATTTATGGAATGAAACAAGAATTTCCCCAACATAGCACAACCAAAAGGATGATTGCTCGTGAAATGGCAAATCTATTATGTACAACTTGCTGTTCTTTTAAAATATATAATAAAGTTATCATATACATTTCTTTTTTTCTTCCTTCCTTCCTCCACCCACCCCACTCTAGACATACCCTACCATTAGACACAAATAAGTATATATTTGTCTACATATATCTGTAGCAATATCTATATATGTAAGATTGTTCTATCCATACTTTGATTTATCATTTTTCTCTGGATGCAGATAATGTCTTTCTTCATATGTCTTTTATAGTTAATTTGGGTATTTATAATAGTCAAAATGATTTAGTCACCCAAAGGTGTTATTGTTCAACTCATTTAGCTCTTGTTTCATGCATGTCTTTGCATGTTTTTTCTAAGATCATTGAGCTCATCATTTCTTATAACACAGTAGTAGTCCATCACAATTATATATCACAACTCATTCAGCCACTCCCCAATTGATGGGCATCCCTACAATTTCCAGTTCTTTGCCACCACAAAGAAGATTGCTTTAAACATTTTAGAACATATAAATTCTTTTTTCCCTAATCATCTTTGGAAATAGATCTATATTTCTATATGTTAAACTCCACTTTACATTGATATTCACTAGACAAAAGGAAATATTTACTCTTATGAACAATTCAGCCTCAGAACATATAAGAAACTTAAGCATAGTGTCAGTTGTTTTAAAGTCAAATAATTTGAGGAAATATTAATTTTCTGAGAAAATTACAAAATTTATAAAAATTTTAAAACTTTCATATATATTTAATCTGATTTGTCTATTTTTTCATTATATGTCTCACTAAATGCACAAAGTTATAATAGAATTCTGATTTATTATGAAATTGAAAGAATTGAAAGAAATAAGACAATTAGCTTCTCCAGGTGCCAGGCAGTTATTATATATCCAATATTATGCAATGAATATTACTTATCTCTTTACTGTTCCTAAGTGTATGATTTTCTAGCAAAACTGTGTCTAGAACTTAGCATCATTTAATATAAACTGAGCTGTAAATTTGTTTTTCTACCAAAACTACCTGGAATCGTGATGATATCCATTTCTAAAATTTCACATTTTATATGTCATTGTTGAAAGGTCATTCACAACAGAAACTGTTCCTGTATAGATGTGGGAGTGGGGAGGGGGAAGAAAGCAGTGTGGGGTAATAGGAAATATCCTGGATTTGGAGTCAAATGACCTGAGCTTAATTCCTGGCTCTTTAATTTGTTATCAAAACCATAGTTGACTAGAGTGCTAAGCCTGGAGGCAGGAAGACCTAATGATATTCACTGGGTACACAGGAAAAGTATGTGCTATGAGTCAATTTATCAAGCATTAAGCTAGGCACATTAAGCAATATAATGTAAAGTATACAACTTTAGAATTAATGGTACTGTATTAATAAAAATTGATATGGAAAATATCAGCATTAAACAACAACTTTTGGTTGCAGTTGCAAACTCTGTACTAATCAAGTAGCCCAAAATACGTTATAAAATTTAATGGTAGGAACAAAGGAGTCAGTGACCACACAGTGCTGTGCTTTTGTTACATGATATATGGATTCTAATGAAATAATACACCTAGTTAGTGATTATTCCATTTTAAATTGAATATTTATAGTGGACTAGAAATCACAATTTCCCAAAGTAGGGAAGTTTTAAAATCTCTAATTGTTATGAGTTTTTCCATACATTGAGCATGAAATGATAGGCATTTTTGCAATATACACCCATTTTTTTCTTTTTTCTGCCACTTGTAATCATGCAGAACAAATCCAATCTATTGTGTGTAATAGTAATTATCATATTGTTATAGATAGCATTTGTATAGCTTCTACCATTTGACAGACAATGCACAAAACACTTTATAAGTATTTTTTCACTTTATCCTCACAATGACCTTGGGAAGAGGGTGTTGCTGTTATTCCCATTTTATAGATGGGAAAGAGTTGAGGTGACTTGTCCGGGGTCACACAGTTAGCAAATATCTGAGGATGAATTTGAACTCAAATCTTTCTTACTTTAGGCCCAGTGCTCTATCCATTCTGACACCTACCTGCCTATACTTGAAGACAGCTACCTTACCTTATTCCCCGATCCCCAGGCTTTTCTCTTCTACAGGCTAGATGCCAGCATTTCCTTCCAGTGAAATCAATATGGCATCATCTTGAGGTCCTTCTCTAATCTAGTTAGCCTGCCCTGCATTGGAGTTGTTCATCTTATCATGGTTTCTTAAAATGTAGCACCCGGAACTGAATCAGTAATTTCAATGGGGGGTAGTCACCAGGCCAGACTACAGGAGAATTATCAGGTTTTTCATTCTGGATACTATGCCTTTACTAATATACCTAAAATTTCTATTATTAGCATTTCATTTTTGACTGACATCACACTGTTCATTCATACTGAGCTTGTAGCACATTAACCCCCATATCTTTTCCATATAAACTGTCATGACCAATAACTGTAAAGTTTTTTGGTTCCTAGATTTCAATATTAATATTTACTCCTATTAGATTAGATATTAATAGCTTTGATTTATATATTTGACTGAACCCTAGAGACAGTTAATATGTATGTTTAAGTCCTGTCACTGAAAACAGTTACTAACAGTTGTAATTTGGGGTCATAGATGAAAAAACAAACAAAATAAAATCCTTTTAAATAGCACAGAACTGAAGACATATCCCCTCCTAAACAGTATGGAGCTAAGCACAGATTTTTGTGGTACTTCATTAAACACCTTCTTTATATGGATTTTTTTCTTAAAGGAAGAAAGTTACATACCTATAATTTCATCAATGAGAGGAATTCCTGGTATGGAAACTTCCTCCACTAATGTAGCTGTAATTTATAGTCTTTTGTTTTTAGAAAATGCTTTATTAACTTCAGTTTTACATCATACATTTCCACCAGATTTTGAGTTACAATTATTTCCCCCCCTGTTTTTCCCCTACCCACTCTCCCAGAATAGCAGTCCCACAATATATCGATTCCTCCAATATGCTCTCTCCCATATCTTCTCCCACACCGCCTTCGACTTTTCCATTAGAGGAAGGTGAATCTCTGTGTTCCAGTGCCTGCACATCTTATCTCCCAACCACAAGCAAAAGAGTATTAATAATAGTATTTATTTATATTTGAAACATTTAATTTTAATACCTCGAATTTCAGATCCATTCCCTTCCTCCCTTGTCACCCATTCCCTCTGGGGAGATAAGTAATTCAGTATATGTTGTACATGTCTAGCTATGCAAAACGTTAACATAGTAGATACATTGTACAAGGCTGCTTATAATTCCCTCCCACTCATCCCACCCCCACCTGGTCCATTCCCTACTTGATCCTGTCCCTCTTCTATAGTGGGTACTTCCAACCTCTCCTCCCCCCAAGGATGCCCTCCCATCCATCATCCCTCTTCTCATCCCCCTTCCCCCTATTCTGCTGCAGGTTGAGATACCCCATTTAGTATGTATCTCATTCTCTCCCTGAACCAAATTCAATGAGAATGTGGTTTTGCCTTTTTGCCTTCCTATTCTCCCCCTCCCTTGCAACCACTTCCCCTTGCTTCTTCTACATGAGATAGTTTACCCTACCCTGTCTCTCCCCATCTCCTCTTGCCACTTTCCTCTCTCACCTCATAATTTCACCCCTTGAGTATCCTCCCTTTCCAACAAATTCAACCTATACCCTCTATCCATATATAACTGTAAACATATATACACACATTCACATATGTATTCGTATGACCATACACCCGTGTCCCATTGTTTTCATACTGAGAAAGATTTCATCAGTCATAGTTATTGTTTTTCCATATAGGAATGTAAATACTTCAAATTTGATAAGTTCCTTTTAATTTCTTTTCCCTCATTACCTTCTCAGGCATCTCTTGCTTCTTGCGTATGGATGTGAAATATTCTATTCAACTATGGTTTTTCCTCAAGAATGCTTGAAAGTCTTCTATTCCACTGAATGACCATATTTTCCCCTGAAACAAAATACTCAGTTTTGCTGGGTAGATGACCCTTGTGTTCAGTCCCAGCTCTTTTGCCCTCTGGAATATCATATTCCATGCCCTTCGATCCCTCAGTGTAGAAGCCGCCAGGTCCTGGGCTAATCTGATTGGGTTCCACAATATTGAAATTGTTTCTTCCTGGCTGCTTGGAGTATTTTCTCCTTGATCTGGGGATTCTGGAACCTGGCTATAATATTCCTGGGAGTTTTCTTTTTGGGATCTTTTTCAGGAGGTGATTGGTGGATTCTTTCAACCTCTATTTTGCCCTCTGGATCTAAAACATCAGGGCAGTTTTCCTTGAGAATTTCTTGAAGGGTGATTTCTTGGTTCTTTCCTTGATCATGGCTTTCAGGTAGTCCAATAATTTTTAAATTGTCTCTCCTGGATCTATTTTCCAGGTCAGTGGTTTTTCCCATAAGATATTTCACATTGCCTTCTAATCTTTCATTTCTTTGGATCTGCTTAACAGCATCTTGATTTCTCATAAAGTCACTAGCTTCCATTTGCTCCAGTCTAACTCTGAAGGAATGAATCTCCTCAGTGAACTTTTGAGATTCTTTTTCCATCTGGCAAATTCGACTTTTTAAGGCATTCTTCTCCTCATTGCCCTTTTGGGCCTTCTTTGCCATTTGAGTTAGTTTATTTTTTAAGGTATTGTTTTCCTCAGTCAGGCTGTTGACCCTCATTTCATACTTTTCCTGCATCCTTCTCATTTATCTTTCCAATTTTTCCTCCACTTCTCTTATTTGATTTTTGAAGTCCTTCTTAAGGTCCTCTATGGCCTGTAACCCGCTCATATTTTCCTTTAGGGCTCTTGGGTCAGGATTTCTGACCTCACAGTCCTCTGACTGTTCCATGCTTCGATCCTCTTTGCCCCCAAAGTAGGAGTCTAAGGTTGCATTTTTCTGTTTAATTTGTTTCCTTTGCCTTGGCACGTTGCCACTTAATTACTTGACTTTTGGGCTTGCTGCCACACTATGGCTCTGCCACCAGAGAGGGGAACTTTCATCCTGAATTTGTGGGGGACAACTTCCGTTTCTGGCAAGCTGGAAACCCACCCACGACATCCACCCCAGACCACAATCCAGATCCAGGGAGGTTAAAGCAAGAGCATTTACCCCCCCCACCCAGACTGATCGCTGGATCTCCCTACAGTTCTCCTGCCAGGAGTTGGAGCTGCCTCCGAAAACTACAAAATAGCGTGTCTCCTCAGTGGCTTCTAGCCCCCAGGGGAGGAAGCCAACGCGTTCCCCAAATACTGGTCCCAAAGTCCATAGGGCACTAACCTCTCACTTTGTCCTAGGCATGTCTATGTTGATAATTCTGGAATTGCCACAGCTGCTGGTGTTCTGGGGTCCCTCTAGCTGGATGCTGGCCTGGGCCACCCTGGGGCTAAAACCGCGACTCTGCCAGCTCCCAGAGCGCTGTGCTGGTCCTTCCTGCAGGGCTGCTGGGCTGTCCTCAGCGGGAGGTTAGCTTCTCTCTGTTATTCTGTGGGTGCTGGGGCTCCAGAATTTGTTTAGAGTCCCCTTTTCATAGTTTGGAGGTGATCTGGGGGGACAGTGGCTTGGACACGCTATTTCTACTCCACCATCTTCTGTAATTTATAGTCTTAAAAATCTGCTTAAATTACCAAGAAAATAAGAAATTTGATAGTGTGCATCAGAGGCAACATTTTAGTCACAAAATCATGATCACAACAGTTATGGACTGCGAAGAATATATGAAAAAAAGTCCAATTAGAAGGTATCTGTAAAGAGGTTATCCAGTCTCTTCTGTTTGAATACTTCCATGAGGATTGGTGTTGAGGTCGAGAGGGAGGAAGGGGGGAGCATACCACCACCCTCCTCAAGGCAGAACATTTCCTTTTGTTCCACTTCCCATCATTCCCTTCTATACTGTATACTTCCTGCTTTATCAGTGCCCTAACTGTGGTAATCAGAACTGAAAATAGTATTTCATGTGAGATCTGACAAAAATACAGAAGAATGATCACCTCTTCTCTCCTAGAAGCTATGTCTCTGTTAACAGAATTCAAGATCAAACTCACTTTCTTGGCTACCACTTTAAGCTGCTGACTCATAATGTGTTGATAATACACAGAAAACCCTATACCTTTTTCTCTTCAGGGAAAAAAAATGTTATTTTTACCATGATTTCCTCATCCTTTAGTTGGAAAAAACTAAATTTTGTACTCAAGCATAAGATTTTACATTTACATTTAACTAATAAAAGTTTCATCTAGAAAAAAAAAAAGTTTCATCTAGGTACATTCAGCTTGATGTACTGGCTTTTCAAAATGTTTTAAAAATTCTGACTCTGTCATCTAGAATGTTCACTATCCCTCCCATATTTGTTTCTTCTAAAAAAAAAACAACTAAGAAAAATATTAAATAGGGCAATGTCAAGCACAGATCACTGAAGTACTCTACTAGGCCATATAAACATTGCCCTGTTAACTCTTTGAGTTCAGCTATTAAATCAGTTTTGGATCCCTAGAGCTAATAATTCTGTCAAAACAAAAAGAGATATGACTTGTCTATAATGGCCTGCATCATTCCATTATTGTAGTTCCATTCTATTCCTTTAAAAACAAAAAGAGAACATTTTTTTTCTCAACTTCTGCCAAAACTCTCCTATTCTATGCAATATTACAAAAGACACAGACAGAGGCCCAATAATCACATCTTTCAATATCACATCCCAATAATAACATCTGTCAGGACTATGTGATATAGTTTATGTGTACGTCGTAACTTGAAATTCTAGGGAATCTATATGTAATCTCACTACCTTCTTTCACACACACACACACACACACACACACACACACACACACACACACACACACACATATATATATTTTTTTCAATTTCTTCTAAGATATTTTTTATCTCATTTTTTCCATTTCAAAGATTATATTCCTTAGCAAAGGGAATTTTTCTTTTCCTTTCTTCTTGAAGAGAACTCAAATTACACCATTATGTTGGGGTTCAAGGTAGAGTGTGTTCAACTGTGGCTGATCATACATATATGAGCTTGGAAGGCTCTACCACAGGTCAGGCCCAAATAGTCCATATGAACATTTGGACTGAAGATATCTCTGAATTTGTTCTTGAATTTCTTTCAAGCTACTTCAATTCTGCTTTGCTCATAGAGCACACCACAATTTCTGATGATAGCTTGCCATTCTGGGTGGTCCTGTGCCAGTGTCTCTAATGTCTCACAATTGATTCCAAAGTGCTTCAGAGAAATTTTGAATGTTCTTACATGGCTTTTTCTGACCTATGTGTATATATATTTTGAAGATATCTGTCTAATGACTAGGTTATACAATCTAATACCTCTTCTCTCCCACACTTTCCCTTAAAGCCTTCTAAACACTGAATTAACTCAGGCAAGGCATGTGGCACACTCATCATCTATGTGTACATCCCTGGAAAGTATACTGCTAAAGTAAGTGAACTTATCCACAGCATTCAATATTTTTCCATTTGCTGTAACCAATGGTTCCATGTACAGATGGTGTGGTGCTAGGTGATAGAGAACCTCTGTTTTCTTGGTGTTAGGCCAAAATTAGCACAAAGTAGCAAAAAATCGATCCATGCATTGTTGAATCTAAGCTTCAGAGACTGCACTGAGTGCACAATCATCTGTGAACAAAAGGTTGAGAAAGTCTTTTAAAATCCAAAATGTTTAACAAATTCCCTGACCATCAATGTTGGCCTCTTTAAATAATCCTTGCTTTATCCAGTCATCATAATTTGTTTTTATTTTTCAGATTTTATTTTTTGGGAGCACCCTTATTAAACAGTTTTTTCTTATAAAATTTACAATTTAGAAAAGGGATCTCACTTACCCTTCCTCTGAAATTTTTGAAATTTATAATTTTAACATCTCAGCATAGTGCCTACTACTTAGTAGGCACTTAATAAATGCCTATTCCTTCCCCTCCTTCATCCTCTAATTTTAAAGCTAAAATCAACTAGATAAAACTAAATAAGGCAAGATATATCTCTTATTGGCACAATACAGGTAAAAAGACTATTACTAGTGCCTTATTTCCCTTATGCGCTTTTGATTAGATCTTTCAATATAAACTTTGTGTAATGGGTGACATCTCTATTTGGTTTTTGTAAAGTTCTCATTATGAATGATGCAAAAGTAGAAAGAAAAACTTCTTGGTATAAGTTTTTATAATTGATAGATAAATATAACGGTTTCCTTGCTCTTTAGGATAAAGTCTGAAAATGCTTTAACAGAAAGTCTTGGTCTAGTCAAGTTTGCTGGATTTCATTTGAATCCCAGCACTCAGTCATTTACTACATTCAGAAATCATTTAACCATTGTGGACTCAGTTTCCTCAAAAGCAAGGAGATTTTAGATTACATAGAATTTAAGGTTTCCTCATTAAATAGAGGGAAAGGAGGGAGGGAAGAGTAGCACTGTATGAAATATTCTCTTTCATTTGGGATGAAAGGGGGAATAACATACTCCAATAAGTACAAAAATATCATCTGTCCTATAAGCAGTAGGAGGGTAAGGAAGGATTAAGAAGGCAGGGATTAGAAGGGAGGGAAATAGTAGTAAGGGGAGAGAGTAGGTAAAGAAAGGGGCTCACAGGGAGGGAATACTGAAGGAGGTGGTGGTCAAAAGGAAATGGAACAAGCCATCAGTGAACTCTCTAGGAAAAAATCACCAGGGCCAGATGGATTTACTAATGAATTCTATCAAACATTTAAAGAACAATTGATTCCAATACTCTACAAACTATTTGGGAAAGTTAGTGAAGAAGGAGTCCTACTAAATACTTTTTACAACACAAATATGGTACTGATACCTAAGTCAGGAAGAGATAAAACAGAGAAAGAAAATTATAAACCAATTTCCCTCATGAATTTAGATGCAAAAATTTTAAATAAAATATTAGCTAAAAGACTGCAGCAACTTATCACAAGAATAATACACTTTGATCAGATAGGATTTATTCCAGAAATGCAAGGATGGTTTAATATTAGGAAAACCATCAGTATAATTGACTGTATCAACAATAAATCTAGCAGAAACCACATGATTATCTCAATTGATGCAGAAAAGGCTTTTGACAAAATACAACATCCATTCTTATTAAAAACACTAGAAAGCATAGGAATAAATAGAGCCTTCCTTAAAATAATAGGTAGCATCTATTTAAAGCCATCAGCAAGTATTATTTGTAATGGGGATAAGCTAGAAGCATTTCTAATAAGATCAGGGGTAAAACAAGGGTGTCCACTATCACACCTCTTATTCAATCTGGTACTAGAAATGTTAGCAGTAGCAATTAGAGAAGAAAAAGAAATCTAAGGAATCAAATTAGGCAAAGAAGTGACCAAGCTATCACTCTTTGCAGATGATATGATGATATACTTAGAGAATCCTAGAGAATCAAGTAAAAAACTTCTTGAGACAATAAATAAATTTGGCAAAGTTGCAGGATATAAAATAAACCCACATAATCCCTTTACATTCCTGTGAATTCTAGTGAAATTCAACAGCAAAAGATAGAAAGAGGAATCCCATTTAAAGTTACTGTAGATGTTATAAAATATTTGGGGATCTAGCTGCCAAAACAAACCCAGGACCTATATAATCACAACTACAAAACTCTTTTTACACAAATAAAGTCAAATCAAACTAAATGGAAAAAAAAGAATCAATTGCTCATGGCTGGATCGAACTAATATAATAAAAATGACAATTTTACCTAAATTAAATTATATATTTAGTGCCATACCAATCAATTTACCAAAAAACTACTTCATAGAACTAGAAAAAATAGTAACAAAATTCAGTTGGAAGAACAAACAGTCCAGAATATCAAGGGAATTAATGAAAAGAAATGCTAGGGAAGGTGGACTAGCTATACCAGATTTTAATTTGTATTATAAAGCAGCAGTCATCAAAACTACTTGGTACTGGCTGAGGAATAGAATGGTAGATCAATGGAATAGATTAGGCATAAGAGACTCAGCCGTCAATGACTATAGTAATCTATTGTTTGATAGACTCAAAGACCCCAGTTTTTGGGATAAGAACTCACTATTTGACGAAAACTGCTGGGAAAACTGGAATATAGTATGGCAGAGACTGAGCATAGATCATTATCTAACACCATATACCAAAATAAAGTCTAAATGGGTGCATGATCTAGGCTGATACTGTAAGGCTGATACTGTAAGCAATCTGGGAAAGCAAGGAATAGTTTACCTGTCAGATCTGTGGAGAGGGAAAGAATTTAAGACCAAACAAGAATTAGAGAGCATTATAAAATGCAAAATGGATAATTTTGATTACATTAAATTGAAAAGCTTCTGTACAAACAAAGGCAATGTAACAAAGATTTAGAGGGAAGTGGGAAATTGGGAAGGAATTTATATACCCTATGTCTCTGATAAAGGACTCATTTCTAAAATATAAAGAGAATTGAGTCAAATCTATAAGAATACAAGTCATTTTCCAATTGATAAATGGTCAAAGGATATGAACAGGAAGTTTTCAGAGGAAGAAATTAAAGTTATCTATAAGCATATGAAAAAATGCTCTAAGTCACTATTAGTTTGAGAAATGCAAATCAAAACAACTCTGAGTTACCACATCTCATCTGTCAGATTGGCTAAGATGACAAAACAGGAAAATGACAAATTCTGGAGAGGATGTGTACAAATTGGAACAATAATGCATTGCTGGTTGAGTTGTGAACTGATCCCACCTTTCTGGAGCACAATCTGTAATTATGCCCAAAAGGCTATAAATAATTTCATATCCTTTGACCCAGCAATACCTCTTCTAGGGTTGTATCCCAAAGCAATCATAGAAGTGGGAGGAAGACCCATATGTACAAAAATATTTATAGCAGCTCCTTTTGTGGTGGCAAAGAATTGGAAATTAAGGGGATGCCCATCAATTGGGGAATGGCTGAACAAGTTGTGGTATATGAATGTAATGGATACTATTGTGCTATAAGAAATGTGGAGCAGATGAACTTCATATTTACCTGGAGAGGCTTATACAAACTGATGCTGAGTGAGAAGAGCAGAACCAGGAGAAATTTGTATAGAATTCCAGACACAACATATGTGTGTGATGACCAACTATGACAGACTGGACTCTTCTCAGCAATGCAGGGTTATAAGTCAACTCCAAAAGACTCATGATGGAGAGAGATGTCTACATCCAGAGAAAGAACTAGAAAGAACTGAGTTTGAATCCAGATTGAAACAAACTACCTGATCTTTTTCTTTTTCTTTTTGGTCTTGTTTCCTCTTACCCACTATTCATTCCATCTGATAAAATCCTTCTTTATAACCTGACTAATGTCTAATGTGAAAGTATTTGCAGATCCTATACTTGATTGTATGCCGCCATGGTGGGGGAGGAGGGGAGGGAGGGAGAGAAAATGTGAAACTCAAGGAATTGTGGAACTGAATCTTGTAAACTAAAAATAAACAAACAAATTAATAAAGAAAAAAAAGAATTTGAGATTCCTTCTAGATTTAATTATTTTAATTTTCTCTTATTTTTACTATGTTGCATCTTCACATCACATTCATTTCTGAATATATTACTTCACCAGTGACCATCTTCTCTTTCAAAGAGTGAAAAAATAGTCTAGCAAAATCTATATATTAGCCATTTCTGGCAATATACAGAATACAATGTAATGAAGGGAAATAAGTGCACTTATCTTATTATTGGTAATTTGGAGCAAACTTTCATATAGTTATTAACAATTTATAATTCTTTTTAGAATAATTTCTTAATTTCCTTTGAAGTTATCTACTTGGGAATGGATCTTGGCCTTACATATTTATGTTAACTTTCCATACATATGAAACATCAGATCTTGATTAGAGGTATTTTATGAAAAGCCCTCCCCCCATTTGATGGTTTCCTATCTTCTTTTTTTATATATTAATATTGTTTTCACAAATGTTTATTACCTCTGTCTTTCATTTGTTTAAGAATCTCCTTATAATTCATGGTGGTAGTAAACTAATCTCATTATATTCTGCCTTTTTTCCTGTCCTGACCTGGTATTTTCAACTTATTGTGGCCTGTTATGAAAATGGATTTTCTGTTCCGACTTTCCAAGATATTCTCGCTAAACACAAAGTTCTTTCCGCAATATTTTTAATTGTAGCCTTAATGAACATTGAATTAATGAGCTTGATTATTTCTCCTTGATCCTTGCTTTTCATGTATCTAATTTTCCATTTTTTCATTTTACTGGAGTCTCAATGGTTACTTGCTCTATCACAAAGTCCTTCATTTGACTTAATTGAATTAACTTAATATTCTAATTTTTCTTCCTTTAGTTTCTGTTCACATCTTAGTGTCCTTCTCAAAAGTCTTCTCTATTCTAATTACAATTTATAATTTTAAGGACCATTCTTTGGCTGTGCCCTTTTACAATAAGCTTTCTCTTACTTTTCCTTTTCCTTATTTCTTTTCTATTCTAATTTACTTTGAATCCTTTTCTCTGACTCAAACTGTA
Organism: Gymnobelideus leadbeateri; assembly: GCA_011680675.1. NCBI lineage: Eukaryota > Metazoa > Chordata > Mammalia > Diprotodontia > Petauridae > Gymnobelideus > Gymnobelideus leadbeateri. The sequence goes on from WOXC01006770.1 coordinate 496,147, forward strand.
CCATACTTTTTTTCCTTCTTTATTCTCTCTGTGTCACCCAGGAGAGTAGATCTTTTGGACCTTATATGTGAACTTCATCCTGAATTTCATTTCTATGTTATTTCATTTGTCACCTTTCTCATCCCCATTTTGGCTACTGTGCCTTAGTCTTGTGTTTTCAATCTCCTCATGTTAGGGGGTGACTGGAGCTGTTCTCTTCTCAGAACAAATTCCAGGAGGAAAAAACATGACTGGAGCAGTATTTTCAGTCTCCTTTCTCACAGGTACAGAAGTTCAATATCTCCTAGAGCAATCTGTGCTGCATGTTCTTTCATTCACTCTTCATTACTTTCACTATACTTTCCATGTTTGAATAGAACCCTTGTCTGACACATATTTTATGGTAGGGTTTAGAATGACTCACTTCTATGGGTAGAATTAACATGACTCCCCATATTTCAATTTTGAATTTGAAGCCTGTGAGGTTGTGTTGCCTTTGCTTTGTTTACCATGCAGATTAGGGGTGGGATGGGGGGACATTGAATGGGAAGTTTTAGCATGACATTTGACAGATATAATTGTATTTTTACCATGCAGGGTGTTTCTGTCTTATTGTCTTGTGAACGATATACTTTACTCTATATCTGGTAAGTGATTCCTTTTTCTGAGATTTCTGCATTGGTTTATACAATGGTTCACAATGTTTCTCAGACTAGAGGATTTCAAAGGCTACTTTCTGCACTGAATCCTCTGGTCCTATGCTTTTCTTTAAATCGATTGCACCGTGTTTTGTTTTGTTTTGTTTTGTTTTACCACATGATTATTTTTTTAAAAAGATGAGTAATATTGTATCATTTGAAGGGATATTTTTATTTCTTAATGATTATTGATAAAAGAAAAAGTTGAAAAGCAGATTGTAGATCTTCTTTATAACTGTTTTCTTTTTGAAAATTAAAGAATATGTTGCAAAGTCAACAAATAGATTAACATTTCAACTTTGTAAGTATCAGAAGTACTATAGGAAAAATTTGCTGTTTTTACTCACATATGGTCTTATTATTACTTTAATACCAGCCATTTAAATGCATCATTTTATTTTGTACATCACGTTCAAGATGCAGTTTTGAAAATTAAGAAGCTTAGAAGTCAAGACAAAAGCTGTTTTTAACTTAATAAGAATAATAACTTGACAATAGTTAGCAATGAAATATTGAACTATAAAACTTAAACATATCAGGATATATATATATATATATATATATATATATATATATATAATATATGTGTGTTTATCTATCTACTTATTTATTTATATTGTGTGTGCACATATGCATATGTGTGCATGTGTAGACAGAGAGGGGCAGAGAGAGAAAGAATAATGACACACCATTCTTGTGATACTAATGACACTATGATAACATTATCAGCTATGAGTAGAACATGGACGTTCAATCATTTTGCTAATACTTTGGAAAGATTTGCATTGGGAAATTTTAAATATTAGAACAGGTTACCAGGAGGCCATTAAAAATTCTTTTCTACAGGACTTTGAAAACATGATGTAGCTTTACCAACTAGTATAAGGTATGGACTAAGTCATTGCTATTGTTTCTTCAAGAGGTAAATATTCTGTGGCCCCCTTGACTGTAGGTAGATATATAATTAGGTCTTCCAATTTTTTATAACATATCTTAGATTCTATCATTCTATTTTAAGCTCATCTTTTTCTAAATTTCTCTGTCAAGTTGAATTTTTTCCTTCATAAATATTTTCCATTTACATTTTGCTTGAAGACATTAAACAACTTAAAAATTGAGAAAATAATACTTTTCATTGAAATGTTCAAGTTAAAAAAAAAGACTACAAGTGTATCTACCTTATGCCTCAAAAAATAACATACTTAGATTTGTAAAAGATATAGGTATTATCCATACAGTATCAAAACATGGAGGTTAAAGAAGAAAATTCAATCCCTGGAGATATTTTAATTACAGTATATAAAATATCTTGATGTTTTAGAGTTGTCTACTCCAACATTTCTTACCCATTCATCTGGATAATTATTTTATATATACTTTCTACTTTCTTAATAGAGTCGGTGTGGAAACAAAGGAACTGGCTTCAATCCTACCTCTAACATTTACTACATTTATGATCATCTTGGTCGTCAGTTAGCTTTCATGAGCTTTAGTCCCATCATCTGTAAAATGAAAGTGTTGGAAGAAGATATTACACTATGCTTATTGAATTCCTTGTTTGCAAAACCAAAAATTGGCTGACATGGATTCTAACTTTTTGGGAAACCATATTTTAAAGATTTTTAGAAAAAGAATGAATAAATCATTATTCCATTGTTTCAGCTGTGTCCAACTTTTCATGGTTTCAGTTGGGGTTTTCTTGGCAAAAATACTGGAGTGGTTTGCCATTTCTTTCCCAGCTCAATTTACAGATAAGGAAGCTCTGAGGCAAACAGGATTAAGCAATTTGCTTAGGGTCACACACCTAGTAAGTGTCTGAGACTTAGTCTGAACTCTGGAATATCAGTCTTCCTGAATTCAGGTCTACTAGTCTATCCATTCTGCCAGCTAGCTGCCCTAATAGTTAACAGCCTAAATTTCTACAGGTGAAATCAGCTTGGTAAGATGGAAACTTCTCAAGAAGGAAATTAGAAGCAAAAAAAAAAAATTATTCTGATGAGTAGGAATAAGGAATCAATTTGGAGAGCCCAACTTAGTTGTAAAACAATGGCCAACTTAGATTTTAAACAGATAGGTAAAAAAGGCAAGGGCACATAATGGACGATGAATATAAATGTGTGACACAAATGTATAAGAATAGCATGTTCTTACTTGTGCAAATGCCAGGAGATCTAATGCCCAGTAGGTTGAGGCTGGCATAGAAACCCAAGGACATCAAAAGTTTGGGGTTTATTGGAACTATATTAATGAGGGAATGGGATAAAATTAAAAAAAAGAATGAACAAGTGGTAGGAGTAGCTTGGGTCAATGATAAAAGGTGGTGCAGCAAAAGGTATTTTTGCTCAAATCTTATTTTGCCTTTATTTTCTCTGCCACTGACAAGAATGATCTTTGCATCAGAAAAAGCCAAACAAAAAATGACTAATACGAAACTGAAATCAAAGAAAGGGCATTGTAAGAAAACCCCAAAGTATCTCAGATGAGTTCAAGTCAGCTAGACCAAGTGAATTACAATGTAGGATATTGAAAGAACTGTCAGATGACCTACTGAGCCACAGTCTGTGATCTTTGTGTTTTTTAAATAAAGGAAAGAGAAAGAGAAAGATTCCGTAATGTTAAAAAAAAAAAGGACAATTGTTTTCAGAATTAAAAAAAAAAAACAGTGTTGTCTGTAAACTATCGGTCAGTGAATCTGACTTTGATTCCTGGTGAAATTATGGAATGTAGTATTAAAGAAATGGTTAATAAACGTTCAGAAAGTGAAGCAATTATTGCAAAGAACTGGAATGTCTTCATCAGGACAGGTTCAGATTAGCTGGGCCAGGATAACCTCACTTCTATTTTTTTACTGATATAGTTCAATAAATATTTGACAAAGTCTCTCATTTTATTCCTGTGGAAGTCATTGAAAGATATGTATTAGATTATGACAAAAGGTAGATTCAGAATGAGTCCTACACTCATATCCAAAGAACAATTCAAAAGAGTAAAAGCTCTATCATGTTAGTAGACAAAATAAAAGTAAAATGGTATAATATTTAGAAGGATAACTAGCAGAAAAATTATGGCACCATTAATAAAAAACCCAATATTATTATTAAACATTATTTACCATATAGAATAGTAAATGAAAAGCTAACTTTATATCAAAGCAGTAGCAAAATAATTGTTTATTCTTCCTTCAGAAGTGGATTAAATATAAGAGTAAGACAAACAAAATGAAAAATTTGAACAAGTAACAGATTATCAACAAATGAACAAAACAAAAATAAATGCAAAATTAGAGGAGAAATTGGTAAAATAGAAAACAGAAAAGTCTATATAAATATAAACAAAACAAAAAAATTCTTCATAAGGTGGAGAATAAGGGAAGAGTGGTATTCAATAAGTATGGAGTCATAATGATGTCAATAAGGTGAAAGTCTTAGTGAGGGGAAGTATAGAAAGGAAATGTTTTGCTCAATTCCTAGCAGATCAGTACACAGAAATAAATGTTAATTACAGAATCATAGGTTGAGAGCTAGAATGAGCATCTAGCCCAAACCATTCCTTTTATAAATGAGGAAAGTGAGGTCCTCTGATTCCAAATCTAGTACTCTTTCCATTCTACCTCAAACAATGATGGTAGAAAGAGAGACAGGAAAGAGTTCTAGAGACGTGAGGGAAAATATTAGAGGAGAATGAGAAGGAAATGTGAATGGCCCTTTGAATAGAAAAGCATAATTTGTGGATCACGTGATAGAAGTCTGTCATCTATTCTGTGTACCTATTTCTTCCTATCTCAGTCTCTGTCATTCTGTTTCTCAGTCTATGTATCTAGGTTTCTCTCTCCTTCCTGATTTGCGTTTAAATGGCCCATTATGATGGATGACTCACAGATAGAAATTAAGATTAGCAAAGCAGAGAACAGGCCACAAGTCCTCCAAGACTGATGATAGACCTTAACTTCAAGGACTGATAGAGTGGTGTCAAAACAAAGGAGAGCCCATTGTAGGATATAAAAAGTTAGCCACTAGGTGGAAGAAGCAAATATTATTAGTTTATAAAGCTAGGGACCATATCTATTATTTCTTCTACCAATGTTGATCTGTACCTTCTCTTGAACCTTGCTAAGAGTTTAAGTGCCTTGCCCAGGATCATATAACCAAAATTTATTAGAGACAGGCAGGACTAGTACCCATATCTTCCTGGCTTCAAAGGCCAAATCTTTCTAATATGCCATGCTGTCTCATATTTTTAAAACTGCTACATTTGGAGACAAAGGAGAGCCTCTTTTGCTGAACAGTTGAGGAGTCAAGCCCCTGTCCCACATATTCTTTTGTTTAATCATATGTGATTTTATTTCCCACTATGGGGATTGATTAAGCTAGACCCTTTGTCTTTGTGAGAAAAAAGAGAAATAACTTAGGAATGGGAGGTAAAAGGAATTGCCATAGTGGGAATAAACATTAAAGGAAATACTAATAAAAACACTTGAAAACAGAGATGGGGAAGAAAGAAATGTGGTGAGCAAACCATTTTCAAAGGGAATGACTGAACTTTAAAGGAAAAGAAAAAGAAATGAAAATGATATGGAAATAAACAGAGTTAATAAGCATTACTACAACCTATTATGTGATAGTGTTGTGGGAAACTTTTAAGTAAAATAATTTCTACCTATTTCCAAAACTTTGGCCAAAGTGTGGCAGGAAATTGTATTCTTTGAAAGGAAATTATGTAGACTTTCTAAAAACTTTAGAAAACCTTTTTGACATCTATTCCCCCTGTGACCTTAATTATAACAAACATTAGACAGAGATTCCTTTTTCCTTGGTGCCAAAGTAGAGAGGAGAGTGGGAGTTTGAGATCTGCAAATGAAAAACAAAAACTCACAAGCTCTGAAAAGGAGAATTTTTAATAAAAAAGATTTTGCTTCTCTCACAAAGCTTTGAATTGGCTTTACAGTCTGAGTAAACCAATTGATATAAAAGAAACCCTTCAGTTTCAGGATCAAAAATCAGATTTTAAGAAAGCTTTGAAAACTTTAAAAAAGAAAAAAAAGAAATGTTCTACACGCTAGAACCTTCTGGCTAAACTTTTAAATTAAAATGAATTAATTTAATAACTATGAAATCTATTATTGAAAGAAAATTTTTTTTAAAAAATATGAAATTTTCTTCTAGCTTTAGGATCTTTTCATTTTCAAAGCTTCCTAACACAAAAGCAGCTCTTTCCCATCTTCCTATGATTCTTGGCAGAGAGTTGCTGCTCAGAAATCTCATTATCACAGAAGCCTTTAACTGCATCTATCTTCTGGAAACAATGAAATGAGGTCAAGTACCAAGTGCTCCAGAGCTAGGAAAGCTGTCATATCTGCCATTATCTGTGGATGTGGTTAATAATGCTTTTTAAATGAAACATTTTTATCCAAAACATTTTTGTTTGTTTGTTTGCTTACTTAAATAGTAGTTTTCAATGGGGGGATAAATGATATGGATGACTTAAATGGATTTGGATTGGATGAAAGTTATGGATGGATTTTCTGAATCCCTTAGAGAAGAAGATGGCATTTGGGTGATGACTGCAATGAATTAAAAAAAATCAATACACCAATTGCTTTCTCCAAGTCACCTTCATTAAGCAACAGTTTCATGGTCTTCTAACCTTTGCTTATTACTATTCTCTCATCCCTGATACTGACATATAATTTAACTTAATCCAACACAAGTTCATTAAGAACCTACCATGTGTAGGACTAGGTGTTAGATGCTAGGAAAACAAAGACAAAAAGATTTTCAAGGAGTTTAAATTATACTAGAGAACACAGAATATACACAAGCAAATAAATATAATATGACTTGAGGAGAGCCAGAGATATATCATGAAAATAAGTTTGCTTATGACATAATGAGAGTTTTGAAGGACACAAGGGAAGTGGAGGGCAGGGTAGGATAGGGAATAGGGAGGGGAAAGGCAAGGGTAGATGCGAATAAAAAGGTAGAGGGTAGTATTGCAGAAGGGGGTTTCACTAGCAGACTACTTCTGAATTGTATGTGTTAGGAAAGGATGAATTTTCAAGCTAAAGTAGAACAAATTAGTTGATGGGTCAAACTATCCAAAGCCCTGTGTTGAGGGAGGGTTGTATTGATTGATTACCTCCCAAAGAACAAGAAATGAATTAATTAAAAAAAAAACAATCATTTACTTTGTGAAAAGCACAGACTAGCACTCTGTGCTAGGCTCTTGGAATAAAAAAATATAAAACAGTCTTTGCCTTCAAGGAACTTACCTTTTATAGAGGAAACATCATGCTTCTAAATATGTTGATACATGATAAGAGAAAAAAATTAATAAGAATTTTAAATCAGGGAAATGAAAGGGTAACCTCATGTCACATCCATGTTTCCATAGCTATTTAATAAGAAGGTGGCCTTGAACCAGGAAGATCAAAAGAAGTATCTCCTTGAACCAGGAAGATCAAAAGAAGTATCTCAGATTTAAATACCTGGCAATCTATTCCAGAAGGTTAGACTGGGGTCTTCCTTGGCTCCATACCTGCTAATGGCTTAGAAGGGATGAGGTGTTGTCAAATATCCAGAGTAAGAGTGAATCAAAGAAGAAATCAAAGAAACAATTAATAACCATGTGAAAGAGAATTATAATGATGACCCAAGATAATAGTACTCAGTGGAAAACTATATATCTGAGAACATACATTAATAGAATAGAAAAAGAGCAATGAACCAAATGTGCAATAAAAATTAAGGATCATCAAATAAAAAAACCCCACAAATTAAAGACAAAAGAGAAAACCCTCAAAATTCAAGGAGAGATAGATTAATTGGAAAATGACAAAGTCAAAGAACTCATAAATGAAAGCTGTTCCTTTGAGGACTAATCAAAAAAAAAAAAAAAAGCAATAGCCTATTAGATAACCCAATCAAAAGGAATAGTGAGAAAAAATTATGTCAAGAATTATGATATTAATGACCCAGCATCACAGACCCATTACTGCCATGTTCTGTTGTTATTCTTTATGCTTCATGTTGTACAGATTGGCAGGATATCTCATTATGATAAATTTTCTCAGGAAATACTTAATGAAGAGAGCCCATGGGGAGATATACCCAGAAACACCTACATCTCACTCATCATACTTAAAGATAACTGTAACTGATGAAACTTTTCTTAGTATGAAAATAGTTGAAGTATATGGGCATATGAATACATATGTTAATGTGTGTATATATGTGTACAGGTATACATAGACAGAGGGCACAGAACCAATTTAATTGGAAGGGATGATACTTAATAGGTGAAATTAAGAGGTTAGAGAGGAATATAATGAGAAGAGATGGGGAGAAACAGAATGAGGTAAACTATCTCATATAGAAGAGGTAAAGGAAAATGCTTACAATGTAGGGGAAGAAAAGGAAGGCAAAAGGAAATGGGTTAACCTTATTCTCATTGAATTGGGCTTAGAGAGGGATTGACATACACAGTGAATAGGGTATCTCACCCTACAGAAGACCAGAGAGGAAGGGGAAGAAACTTGGGGGATGATGGAAGGAAGGGCAGGCTGGTGAGGGGAAGGAAGTTGGAAGCACCCACTTTTGAAAAGGGACAGGATCGGGGGGCGAAGCCAAGATGGCGGAGTAGAAACAGCTCATCCAAGGCACTCTGCCCCCAAATTCCCCCCAAACGATGTAAAAGGGGACTCTGAACAACTTCTGGAGCCCCAGCACCCACAGAATGACACAGAGAAGCTAAACTCCTGCTGAGGACAGCCCAGCAGCCCTGCAGGAAGGACCAGCAAAGCGGTCTGGGAGCCTGCAGAGCTCAACGCGCAGAGCACAGGAGCCAAGCCGAGCTGAGCCGAGCCCAGGTCCCCATGAGCCGAGGTTTTAGCCCCAGGGCGGCAGGGCCAGCAGCCAGCTGGAGGAACCCCAGAACACCAGGAGCTGTGGCGACTCCAGATTTATCAACATAGACTTGCCTGGGACAAAGTAAGAGGTTAGTGTCCTATGGACTTTGGGACTGGTATTAGGGAATGCGTCTGCTCCCTCCCCTGGGGGCTAGAAGACGCTGAGGACAAACGCCATTTTGTAGTTTTCAGAGGCAGCTCCCGCTTCCAGCCTGCAAATTTGTAGGGAGATCCAGTGATCAGTCTTGGGGGGTAATCGCTCTTGCTTTAACCTCCCTGGAGCTGGATTGTGATCTAGGGTGGAAGTCGTGGGTGGGTTTACAGCTTGCCAGTAACGTAAGTTGCCCCCCACACGTTCGTTCGGGACGAAAATTCCTCTATCTGGCCTTAAAGCCATAGTGTGGCAACAAGCCCAAAAGTCAAGTAATTAAGTGGCAACATGCCAAGGCAAAGGAAACAGAAAAATGCAACCCTAGACTCCTATTTTGGGGGCATAGAGCAGGAAAAGGACTGTGAGGTCAGAAGTCCTGCTCCAAAAGCCCCAGGGGAAAACATGAGCGGGTTGCAGGCCATAGAGGACCTTAAGAAGGACTTTAAAAATCAAATAAGAGAAGTGGAGGAAAAATTCAAAAGAGAAATGAGAAGGATGCAGGAAAAGTATGAAATGAGGGTCAACAGCCTGACTGAGGAAAACACCTTAAAAAATAGACTAACTCAAATGGCAAAGGAGGCCCAAAAGGGCAATGAGGAGAAGAATGCCTTAAAAAGTCGAATTTGCCAGATGGAAAAAGAATCTCAAAAGTTCACTGAGGAGATTCATTCCTTCAGAGTTAGACTGGAGCAAATGGAAGCTAATGACTTTATGAGAAATCAAGATGCTGTTAAGCAGATCCAAACAAATGAAAGATTAGAAGGCAATGTGAAATATCTCATGGGAAAAACCACTGACCTGGAAATAGATCCAGGAGAGACAATTTAAAAATTATTGGACTACCTGAAAGCCATGATCAAAGAAAGAACCAAGAAATCACCCTTCAAGAAATTCTCAAGGAAAATTGCCCTGATGTTTTAGATCCAGAGGGCAAAATAGAGGTTGAAAGAATCCACAGATCACCTCCTGAAAAAGATCCCAAAAAGAAAACTCCCAGAAATATTATAGCCAGGTTCCAGAATCCCTAGATCAAGGAGAAAATACTACAAGCAGCCAGGAAGAAACAATTTCAATATTGTGGAAACACAATCAGAATAGCCCAGGACCTGGCAGCTTCTACACTGAGGGATCGAAGGGCATGGAATATGGTATTCCAGAGGGCAAAAGAACTGGGAATGAACCCAAGGGTCACCTACCCAGCAAAACTGAGTGTTTTGTTTCAGGGGAAAATATGGTCATTCAGTGGAATAGAGGACTTTCAAGCATTCTTGAGGAAAAACCAGAATTGAATAGAAAATTTGACATCCAGACACAAGAAGGAAGAGATGCCTGAGAAGGTAATCAGGGAAAAGAAATCAAAAGGAACTTATCAAAGTTGAACTATTTACATTCCTATTTGGAAAAGCAATAACTGTGACTGATGATATCTTTCTCACTATGAAAATAATGGAAGAAGGGGGTGTGGTCATATTAATACATATGTGAATCTGTGTGTATATGGTTACAGTTATATATGGATAGAGGGCATAAGTTGTATTTGTTGGGAAGGGAGAATACTCAAGGGATGAAATTATGAGGTGAGACAGGAAAGTGGCAAGAGGAGATGGGGAGAGACAGGGTAGTGTAAACTATCCCATGCAGAAGAAGCAAGGGGAAGTGGTTGCAAAAGAGGGGGAGAATAAGGAAGGCTAAAAAGGCAAAACCACATTCAAACTGAATTTTGTTCAGGGAGAAAATGACATACGTACTAAATGGGATATCTCAACCTGCAGCAGGATAGGGGGAAGGGGGATGGGAAGAGGGATGATGGATGGGAGGGCATCCTTGGGGTGAGGGGAGGTTGGAAGTACCCACTATAAAAGAGGGACAGGATCATGTAGGGAATGGACCAGGTGGGGGTTGGCATGAGTGGGAGGGAATTATAAGCAGCCTTGTACAATATATCTAATATGATAATGTTTTGCTTAGCTAGACATGTACAACATATACTGATTTACTTATCTCCCAAGAGGGAATGGGTGACAAGGGAGGAAGGAAATGGATCTGAAATTTGAGGTCGTAACATTAAATGTTTCAAATATATATAAATACTATTATTAATACTCTTTTGCTTGTAATAGGAGATAAGATGTGCAGGCATTGGGATGCAAAGACTCACCTTCCTCTAATGGAAAAGTCGATGGGGGTATGGGAGAAGGTATGGGAGAGAGCAGATTGGAGGAAGCGATATCTTGTGGGATTACTGTTCTGGGAGGTTGGGTAGGGGAATAATGGGGGGAAAATGATTGTAACTCAAAATCTGGCGGAAATGAATGATGTAAAACAGAAGTTAATAAAGCATTTGCTTAAAAAATAAATAAATAAAATTAAAAAAAAAAGGGACAGGATCAAAGTAGAGAATAGAACAATTGGGAGGTGGGATAGTAGGGAGGGAAATATAGTCAGTCTTTTACAATATGTCTACTATGGAAATGTTTTGTATAGCTATACATGTACAAGCTTAATTGAATTGCTTATTTTCCCAATAAGAGTGGGTGACAAGGAAGGAAAGAAATGAATCTGGAATTCAATGTTTTAAAATCAAATGTTTAAATATATATATATAATATTAATAATAGCATATATAATGTTATTAATAGCAATAATAGCAATATATATATGTATATATATATATATATATATATAACATTTGGTTAAAAAAAAGAATAGAGGCTGTGTGTGTGAAAAGAAGGACAGATTCAAGAGATGGTATGTAGATAGAAGTGACAGTAGGCAACACCTCTTTGGATCTATGTTAGAGTGGGAGTAATCAAGGAAGACATGAAAACAGCTATCTAATCCCCCTACCCTCAAATATCTTCTCCAGGCTAAACATCTCTAGTTTATTCAATTAATCCCCATATTACATCATTTAGAACTGCATATTTTGTGGTGGTGAAGAAAATACTTATTTTCATTCATTTAAATGTCTTTTTATTATTCATTATAGAAGTCAACCTGAATCACTAGTGGAATAAATCATGTTTAACATTTACCAGCCTATGACAGAAATTATGGCTATAAATGTCTCTTAATATGCAAATAAGTTTTCTAAGGCTTCAAGCATCATCTGGTAATTATTCAGCTGTTTCTTAAGTATGATTTATTGAGTCAGCAATTTGTAAATCTGGAATGGCATTACCTAATTTAGCCATGTTACTTCATTTACTCCATGTAGGGGTGAGACTGTGTTTCCTTTTTGTGAGAGGATTTGTTTTCATTAAAAGTTTGACATGGGTCACTTCATTCATCTCTGTAAATTCACCGAGGGCCTATTATTGTAAGGCTGGAAGGTTCTTTGACAATTGGGTTTTTGACATGTTGCTAATAGAGTCACCCAGTTTCATGGGAAAGAAGGAAGGAAACAAACAAAAAAGGAATTAGGTACAAGGAAGATGTTCACATTCCCTGAGCTAAGGAGTCTATAAAAATAATCTTAAAAATTCATCCAAAAGAATAAGAAAATTAAAGACAGAGAGAAGCCAAGAGAAACTTTTGAGAAATGAAAAAATAGCACTGGTAATTCTGCCTTACTGAGACTATTAGGTTCCAAAAGTTAGGTTCCAAATTAGGTTCCAAAAGCAATGTCCCTATATTCAGGAAAGGACACAATTCCTTTCACAAATATTTAAATTATCATAAAATATTCTAAATTGACTGCACCACTCAATCATTTTCACCAAACTCTCTCAATTAAATATTCTATCACTGTTTTTTTAGCCCATAGTGTGATTAAAAAAAATCACATAAATGGCACAATATACATGTGTACATGCATAGACATGTAATTATGTATCATATATACAGGTATGCATGCACACATATATACATACAAACACATAGACATGCACGTAGCACTGATGCTATTTGATATATTAGATATATCATCCTTTAAGTGATTTGGCAGTACAAGTTACAAGGTCATAAAAGAAGAAAGAGTGAGAATTTAATAGATCTCAGCTCAGATACTCTTTTATTTGAAATGCCTTTTGAGGAAGAGTGGGAACAGCCTGACTAATGCTTCACTTCAATTGGAGAGTAAAGACTAAATTCATTTTACTTTTGACAATATTTTAAACTTAAAAATTTTTTTAAATGTAAATTAAAAATAAAATATAAAAGTTATAACTAAAGCTGTTGCTCTGACATTATTCTACTAGCTACAGTATTTTTCTATTCCTAAATCATGGCTGGTAAATTTCAAACCTCTTCCCTCAGAAAGTCTATGAGAGGAGAACTCTTTTGTATCCTGACATTACTGAAGCTCCCACTGTTATCTCTATTCCCACCTAATCCTCAAATAGTGACATTTGTGGACTGAAAGTTTCTAAGAAAATATGAGTGTGTTATATTTCATCTCCCCTCCCAGATTGTGAAATCTGGTCATAAAGGTAGAAGGATGAAAAAATGAGACTAATTATGCAGAATACTGAAAAAGGAGGACAATTTATTGAGCTATAATACTATCTTCTAAGCATTATGTGGTCTATAGGACTCAAAGAATTTAGAATACTTAAGGAACACTCTATGGTTTCTTGTTTTAAAATGAAAAAATACAAGGGAAATAGGTAATGGGTTTGGAATTAGAAAAATTGGGTGGAAGTTTGGGATGTGATCTTTGGCAAATTACTTGATTTTTTTGGCCTCAGTTTGCACACCTGTAAAATGCAAGCATTGAGGTCTCTCCAGCATCCTATTCTATGAAAACCAAGAAAATATGAATAATGGAATTTTAAAGCCAAAAGTGACCTTATAAATCATCTGGTTTCTTTACAGATAAGGAAACTGAGCCTAAGATATATTAAGAATATTTACGACCACATGATTATAAATTGAAGAACTGAGATTAGAAAACAGGTCTTCTGGCAACTAATTTGATTTTTTTTTTATCCTTTCAAAATATGCACCAGAAAAAAAATGTTTTTTTTTAAAAGTATTAACTGACCCCTTTTGTTGTTTTAGCCCATGCTTAGTTATAAAAATCCAAACACAAAATATTAATTATCTTTATTCACATTTTTTTAAAAAGGTGAAATGAATATATACCTTCTAATGACTAATAATTTTTTAAAAATTTATATTTGTGATAAGCAATTATTTTATCTGAAATGGTTTTAATATAATTTCATACATTCCATTTTAATTGGAACTATTATTAAAGAAATATTTACTTTATTGTCAAGATATACATCTTTATTATAATTTTATACAATTGTCATTGCTAGTACACTCTGAATTTTAGTTCAGTCTTAGACAGTTTATTAAAAATTATAAAATGAGGGATCATAATGATAAGTAAATGCAGATCAAAGTTGATTAAAGAATGTCATTTCTAGAATATTGAGGGAAATGTTATTTTTTTCTCTGTTGTGTTTATGGGAAATCTCAAATAATTGCAACCTTTGTTATATAAATGTGTAAAATTTAATTAATTCCTTGAGCTGAAGTCAATTTTCATGGCTCTACAACCCAATGAACTAAATTGTAGACCTAAATTTAAATCTTTCTGGAAGTTACAGATAAACTTTTGATTAAATAATGATAAAACTACACCTGAATTCCCACAAATACTCATCTAATTCATCTTATTTCCAGGAAAAATCAGTAAGAATTTATTCATTTGCAAATCATCTAAACTTGCTTTGTTCAACATCCTGGAATATAATTTGTATTTCCACTGAAACCTTCCAAATTCTCTGGATGATGTGGAGTTGTTTTTCCCCCCAAGCAAGATATCATTTTCATTTCTTTCTTTATTTGTGATAAACAAACCTTTGCTCATTTCTCTTGTGACTTATTCCATCCGTTTAAAAAAAAAACAAAACAATAACTGAAACAACTCCTAAGGCTTAAACTTATTATTTTTTCCATATAGAAATAATCATTACTCAAATTTTAAAAAAATTTTATTATGAATTTCAAATATTTACAAAAATGGACATTTTAATAAACAAAGATAAGGAAAGAGAATTGTATATAAAACTGTCATCATCCATGAGGCAGAGCTAAAATATATATTAAATTCAATATGATAGTGACAAAATTGACCTGCTTATCTGTGTCACCTTTTAAATTTTTCTTTGTCCTCTTCTGTGTATTTTTGAAATATTTCATTGATATTCTTTTTTCTCTTTTTCTTCATCAATCCCATTACCCAGTACCTTGCCCTCTCCCCAAATAGAATCTGACTTTAACCAATAAGTATCATTGAGGAAAACAAATCAGCATGTTGTCCATGTCTATGATATGTTAGCCATTCTGCACTTTTAGTCATTCTTAATCATTTCAGTGCCCTCTCCTTTTCAGCAAAAAATGAACTTCCCAAGGTCCTGTTTTAGCAGTTTCTTAGAAATTCCTCTTGCAAGGATGATTAGCAAGGAGTTAAAGATAATAATACTAGTTAGCATTTATGTAGCACTTTAAAGTTTCCAAAGCTGATTAGAAATATATAATTTGATCTTCATTCTGGGAATTAGGTGCTATTATTATCCCCATATTACAGATGAGGAAACTGAGGTAAATATAAATTAGGACTTGCTCAAGGTCATATAGCTAGGATATATATGGAAGGATTTAAACTCAGGCCTTCTTAACTCTAAGTTCAGTGCTTTATCCACTGCTATGTTGCTGTTTGAAATAGATGTCTGATAGTTTGGGCAAAAATTTCTCAGCATCCTCTTCAGTAACCTCCTCCTCCAAGAAGTTAAAGTTATTCTCTGATTTGTGAGTTGAAAGAGTATCTGGCCTTGTTTCCTATCTCATCATTCCCAACTTTGAACTGGTAGAAGCTAGAAGCAAGTGTAGTGAGATCTGGGGAAACAAAACCTGCAAAGGAGCTGTTTCTATGAAGAGGGCCCCAGACACCAGAATTTTGGAAGCAAAGTGGCATTAATTACATGAATCACCTCGGGGTGAATCTCATGTAGCTGAATTCCATTCAGGTAAGACAACTGAGGTCCATGATTTTTAATTTTCCCTCCCTTTCCCTCAAAGCCTATTTTTTTCTGGAGGTTTGGAGATAGTCTTGTTTCTTCAGTCTTTACCCTTTAGAGTTTAAAAACTCTCTGTCTTCTTAGAACATAAAATATAAGAAAGCTGTAGATCTATTTGTACTATTATTTGATGTAGCACTGAAACAGGTCAATAAAAATAACTCAGAAGAGAATTTTTAAACTGCCATACCTGACAGAGTAAGGCTGGGGGCTCAGAGTTAAAGGAGAAATTTATTGATTCATTTTTCACAACTTTTAAGAACAGAGAAAAATACTCATTTACTCCTATTTGCTACTGAAAAGAATTAACTCCATTTAAAATATTTATTAAATTATTATTGTGTGCTACATTCTGTTATAATTTCCTACTATTGTAGTTCTTAAAAAAGTTATGGTTTAATTGTTATCACTCTGGGTTCCAACCAGGAAGAAGAGAGATACTGTAATTTTGACTAGGAAGCTATGAACAGTAGTGTCCAGCACAAAGGAGGGATCTGGACATTATATTTTGAAGCAGAACTAAAATGGAGATTAGGAAACACAAAGTAAAGGTCAAAAATCAAGGATTAAAAAAGTATCAAATCAGAGAATCATTTGGAGAGAAAGTTAGGAAATATCAATGTAAATCAGTTAGTCTATGGAGGACTTCAAGGGCAAGCTGAAGTCAAAAGTTCCCTCTCCTAGAAGTTTGCTTGCAGCAGATTTTATAACTTAACACTTTAATCCTTGATCTAGCTGAATTTTTTAAAGTTTTTATTTTGCTAAATATTTTTCAGCTACACATAAAAAGCAATATAATTTTAAAAAAATCTGTAGTTCTAAATCCTTTCTTTCTCTCCTGCCTCACCCTTACTACTTGGGAAGGCAAGCAATATTAATGATCTATGTGAAGTGATGCAAAAGATATTTCCATATTAGACCCACCAGAAAAAATATATACATGAGACAAGAAAAATAAAGTAAAAAAAAGAAAAGTATACTTAGATCTGCACTCAGAGTTCGTCAATTCTCTCTCCATATGTGGATAGCATATTCATGATGAGTCCTTTGGATTTGTCTAGGATCATTGTCTTGATAAGAATAGCTAAGTCTTTCAAAGTTGATCATCACTGCATTATTGCTGTTATTGTGTACAACAGCCCCCTTGTTCTGCTCACTTCCCTTTATATCAGTTCATATAAGTCTTCTGAGCTTTTTCTGAAACCATCCTACTCATCATTTCTGCTTCATCATTTCATCAAAATAATATTCCATTACAATCATATACTACATCTTCTGTGGCCATTCCCCATTATATGGGCATTCCTTCAATGTCCACTTCTTTGCTGCTACAAAAAGAGTTGCCATAAATATTTTTGTAAAAACACATCATTTTTTGCCTTTTCTTTAATCTCTTTGGGATACAAACTTAACATTGCTGTGTCAAAGGGTATGTAAAATTATAGCCCTTTGAGCATGGTTCCAAATAGTTCTCCAGAATGGTTGGTCTAATTCACAACTCCACCAACAATGTATTTAGAGATGCAAATTTCCCCCTAAATACAACTTTTGCTGCATCCCACAAATTCTAGTACATTATCTCATTGTTATCATTGTCCTTAATGAAATTATTGATCATTTCTATGATTTTTTCTTTGATACTCTCACTCTCTAGGATTAGATTATTTAGTTTACAATTAATTTTTCACCTAAACTTCTACAACCCTTTAGTGAATGTAAGTTTTATTTTATTATGGATAGTATTTCTGCTTTTCTGCATTTGGTTGTGAAGTTTTTATGCTCTGTTACATGGTCAATACAGCTGAGAAAACGGCATATTCCTTTCTGTTCCCATTCAATGTTTTCAAGAAGTGTTTATCTTTTTTATCTTATCTATATATCATATCTATCATATCTAACTTTTCTAAAATTCTATTCATCTCCTTAACTTCTGTCTTATTTGTTTATGCTCAGATATATCTATTTCTGAGAGGGAAAAGGTGAGGTCCCTTATTTACTATAGTTTTATAGTCTATCCCCTCATGTAATTTATTTAACTCTTCCTTTAAGAATTTGGATCCTATACCTTTTGGCACATATATGTTTAGTATTGATATCACTTCATTGTCTAGTGCACTTTAGCAAAATGTAGTTTCCCTAGTTATCCTTGTAATTAGTTCTATTTTTGCTTTTGCTTTGTCTGAGATCATGATTGCTATACCTGAAATTTTTTACTTCAGCCAGTGCATCTGCTGCAGTCCCTTATTTTAAATCTCCATGTGTTTCTATTTCAACTGTGTTTTTTTGTTTTTGTTTTAATAAACAACATATAGTTTGATTCTGGTTTGCTTCTGACTGTACTTTCCTTTATTTGCTCTTCCTTGTCACCTCCACCTTTCTTTTATCTCATTCCCCTCCTAATTTACTGTTAGGTAAGATGTATTTCTATACCCAATTGAATATGTACATGTACACACATACACACACATACACACAGAGACATGTATTTCCTTCTTTGAAACAATTTAGATGTATGTGAAGTTCAAGCTTTGACTATTCCAAATCATTTCCCCATCCACTGTGAAAGCTCTTTCTTGCCTTCCTATTTTATGTGAAATCGTATTCTTCATTCTTCCTTTGTCTTTCCCCTTCATACATCCATTTTTTACATCATCCCAACATAGCTGACTTATTCCCATATACTCTATTTAGAATCCTTACAATTCTTCTAATAATGATAAACTTCTTAGAGGTTATATCTATCATCTTCCCATATCGAAATGGAAACAGCTTAATATTTTTGGGTCCCCTATGATTTCTCTTTTATGGTTACCTTCTCATGATTCTCTTGAGTCTTTTGTTTCTTTTTCTTTAAATTTAATTTTATATTTATTTTTAGTTTACATCATTTATTTCCATAAGATTTTAAGTTACAAATTTTCTCCCCATCTTTCCCCTACCCATGACTCCAAAACAGTAATCCCACTGTATACACCCTCCCTCAATCTGCTCTCTCCTACATCCTCCCCCATGCCTCCTCCAACTTTCCAGTAGGGCAAAATTAATCTCTATACCCCAGTGCAAGTATATGTTGTTTCCCAGTTGCATGTACAAGAAAATAATAATAATATTTTCTAAATATTTGATTTTTAAAACTTTGAATTCCAGACTCTTTTCCTTCTTCCCTCATCACAACCCTTACTGGGAAAATAAGCAATTCAGTAAATTTTGTACATGTGTAACTACACAAAACATTTCCATAGTG
Source organism: Gymnobelideus leadbeateri (assembly GCA_011680675.1). Taxonomy (NCBI): domain Eukaryota; kingdom Metazoa; phylum Chordata; class Mammalia; order Diprotodontia; family Petauridae; genus Gymnobelideus; species Gymnobelideus leadbeateri. Next base: position 515,153 of record WOXC01006770.1, read on the forward strand.
GATATATTGTGAAAGACTGATGATATTTTCCTCCATCCCATCCTGCCCTCCACTTGTTCTGTTCTCTACTTTGACCCTGTCCCTTTTCAAAAGTGTGTGATTCCAACTTACATATTTAAAAGTACTAGCAACTTGTACATGTAGAATTTTCATTTCATGTATAATCTTTTTTTATTATACTATGTTATGGAAATACTTGTTTTATTCCACAAATTTCAAAATTAATTAAAATTATTCTCTTTGAACACTCAAGTTCTGGAATTTGACTGATATTAGGGCAATTTTCCTTGATAATTACTCAAAATGTAAAAAAGAAAATGATTAATGGTGGAGATGTGGGAAAATTGCAACACTATTGAATGTTGGTAGAGTTGTGAAATGATACAACCATTCTGGAGAGCAATTTTGAAGTATGCCCAAAGGGCTATAAAATTGTGCATACCTTTTGATCTAGCAATACCACCACTAAGTCTATATCACAAAGGAATCATAAAAAATGGAAAAGAACCTACATGTGGGAAAAAAATATTTGTAGTAGCTCTTTTTGTGATGGCAAAGAATTAGAAATTGAGGGGATTCCCACAGTTGGACAGTGGCTGAACAAGTTGTGGTATATGAATGTCCTACATTCCAGTGGTAGCACAGGGTTCCCCTTTAATCTATTTCTAAGCAATTTCTAGTTCCCCTTACCATCTCTGGCTTGAGAATTCCTGATGGTGATGCTGCTTCTGTTGCCACCACCTAGTCTCAACACTGGCATGGAATCCATGTGGGCCCTGGGTCAGCCTCCATCTCATGTGACATATTTTTATTTCCAAAGTCTTAAGATGCCTTAACATGGAATAATTTGTCTCACTCTGGCCTTTTGTGAGCTATGCCAGTCCAGATTTTGATTTAAGGCATTATTTTAAAGTTATGTGGAGGCAAATGTTAGGAGATGTTGATTAAGGATGCTTTCTACTCTGTCCTATTGGCTCTGCCTTCAGAAGTTCCTGCACTCTTTTAAACACCAGAATGCTGACACTGACTATGCCTACATTGCTATTTAAAGGAACCAATATCTGAGCATCCCCAGACATATTTATGTGTCAATGTAACTTCCTTGTGTCTTTAGTTTTTAGTTTTTAAATAATTAAAGCTTTTTCTATTTGATTTAGATGTATATTTGAAATGGAAGAGTAGAAAATACATGTATATGTTCCCTCTCCATATAAGTATTCTCCCTTATTTAGATTGAATAGGAGAAGATAACATAGGAAAATAATGGCAACCAAGGGCCTTTGTTCCAAAAAGTTATAGGGATAACAAATATAGCCATGGGAAGGAATATTAAAATACCTTTTTGAGGAATAATGACAAAGTTTAATTGAACATGCTCCCAGAATTAGAATTTAACTAGGTGGAGCAGCAAAACAACAAAGAAATGAGGTTAAAGGATAGAAAAACATATAAATAAACAAACAGTATCAGAAAATATGTAACCCCACAGAATACTGAGGCAAGGCAGATGGTAAGACCATTGAGATGTTGGCTATGAAATAAGGAGTGAGGTGAAACATGGCTGGGGCCTTGTTGAAATATTAGGTCAGGAAGAATTAGAAATTCTGTTTACAATACTTGGAAACTGAGGGGATATTGATCAGTTTGGGAATGGCTGAATAAGTTGTAGTATATGAATGTAGTGGAATACTATTGTGTTATAAAAAGCAATGAACGGAATGATTTTAGAAAAATCTGAAAATACTTATGTGGATTAATGCAAAGTGAAATGAGCTGAATCAAGAGAACTTTGTACACAGTAACAGGAATCTTGTAGGAGGATTGACTGTGAATGACTTAGCTTTTCTCAGTCATATAATGATTATAAGACAATTCCAAAAGACTAATGATAAAAAATGCTGTCCACATACAGAGAAAGAACTGATAGAGTCTGAATGTATATTGTATAATATTATTTTATGCTTTCTTTTGCTATGTCAAGTAGCAGAATTTGGAACTCAAAATTTTAAAAAATGAATGTTAAAAATTGTTTTTACATATAAATAGGAAAAATATAATATTATTAAAATTAAAAAAGAAATAGTAGGCCAAGTGAGTTAGTCATCAATTAGGACTACAGAATCCTGGAATATATTTCCCAGACATAAAACTTCAGGGCATGGTTTCTGGTCCAGGCAACAATGCTTCTGGAAAGACTATTTTTTTTTTTTTGCTTTTTGGAGGGCAATTGGGATTAAGTTACTTGCCCAAGGTCACACGGCTAGGTTTTTGTTTGTATGTGCATTAAGTGTCTGAGGCCAGATCCGAAGTTAGGTCCTTCTGACTCCAGGGCCGGCACTCTACTCACTGCGCCACCTAGCTGCCCCCTGGAAAGACTATTGAGAAGATGACTGGGAAATATGTAATGAGTATTTGGAGAAGTCTTGAAGAATCTAAGTTGAGAAAACTTGAAATAGGAAGTTTCAGCATTAAGAACTAAAAATAGAAGATGCAGCTTAAGCAATACCAAGATTGTAAAATTGATGTTGACTATTTCCATTGAAAGAGGCATTTGGACTTGTAAGAAGGATGGCAGCAATCTAGAATGGAAAAAAAAAAGTGGAGAGCCTACCTGTGATTGTTGTGAAGAAGTTTCATTTAATAGAAATTGTGCAGTGTTACATGCCTTGGCAGCCACTTCAGCTGCCAAAGTCTAAGAGGAAATAATATAGTAATATAGACCAAAAATAGACCACAGGTCAAAAGTATTAGATAAGTAAAATAAATGACTTAGTTGACCTATTGTGAAAGTAGGCCATAATTTCTAGGACTTTAATTTTAGTAATTAATAACAGTAATTTTTCTTTTTATCTTCTCTATCTTCATTCCAATGATTTTTTAAAAATTCTTATAATCTTGACTCCTACTGTTGCAGACTCTTGAGTTCACTCTACTCACAGCCAACAACCCAGGATAATCTGAATCTAGACCACATCTATTGTCTTTTCTCAAAAGGAACATTGTTTGGTATTGTTATTCATTTGCCAAGTTTAGAAAGGTTTTAACATTTTTTCTTTAGCAATTACTTGGGTGGGGGAGAGAAACATAGTAGTAGCCTACATTGAGTATTTTTTAAAATTACAAAAGATGTGTTGGCTCTTTGCTAACTAATGAGAAGATATTATTCTTGTATTAGGAACAGAGTTAACTGCATAAACATCCCATTCAGTTCTAGGACTCTTTGGAAAGGGGGCTTACTGTTAGGTAGTGAATTATATCTAAAGTCGTCTTCAGCTCTAAATTGTGTCATTCTATGATTGCCATTAATGTGAATATTAATGACAGCTGTGACCGACTATGGAACCATTTTCTTTTTATGAATTATGAGTTGCTATTGCTTCCATCCTTTTAGGAGGAAAACAATCTCACTTGGTCAACATTTCTCAACCAATAAGAACATGAGAATTTCTTTTAAAACTTTCAGTAGCATTACATATCAGGGTATTGTAAGCATTGGTAATTATGATTTTAGCAAAGTAAAATTCTATGACTCTGATGATATAATACTGTTATCTATTTTAATATCTGCTGAATTAATTAGTGGAGTTAGGTATCTCAGACTTTCTCAAATAAATCTTAGATGATAATAACTGCAGTCTCTTATTTAGTGAAACACTTGTAATAATTTAACAAGTACAGAGAAATTTGTAAGGTATTTATGAGTTTTAACCAGTCTCCATTAAGATCTCCCTTCTTCCACTTTCATCTCGGTTACAATTCCTGAAAATTGTTTGGGAATAAGGAGTTACTAGAAACATATTACTACTACTACTACTACTACTACTACTACTACTACTACTACTACTACTACTAGAATTACTAGAAGGGCATAGTAAGAATTTAACTAGGTGGAGCAACAGAAATAGGAAATGAAGTTAAAGGAAAGAAAAGCATAAGAATAAACAAACAATATTAGAAAACACATAGAGGACAACCATAACACCTTAACTCAGACTTTGAAAATTGCCCAAGACAACAGAAGACTCAGTCAATGAATTCTAATTAGCTGCTAAATAAGTACCAGGTATTGTACTAAGTGCTGTGGATACCAAGAAAGAGAAATAACAGTTACCAATTGGGTGAGGCGGGTAGGCAGGAGATGCAGTTAAGACTGAAGGCAAACTCTAAGGGGATTTTTTTTTCATGAAAAGGTATAATAAAAATTGGAAAAAAAGAAAATTAATTTGTAAGCTACTATTTACATAGAGTATTAACTAATGAAAAAATCAAAATAAATCACAAAATAAGTCTTGAAAATGAGAGGATAAATAAAAATGGAAAATAGAAAAATATCAATAGCCTATAAGTGTTTATTAAATGCCTACTCTGTGCTAGATAGTATGCTAAGCCATGGGAATACAAAGAAAAGTAAAAGTTCCTTCCCTGAAGTAGTTCACAATTTAATGGGACAGACAATATGAAAACTACTAGGTAGAACCACAGTAAATACAGATAGATTGGAGATAATCAGTAATGGGAAGACACTAGTATGAAAAGGCCTCTTGTAGAACATAGAATTTTTGTAATAGAGTGTTACACCTGAAATTAAGAAGACCTGGATTCAAATCTACCTAAGTCACTAATTAACTGAGTAACCCTGAATATGTCACTTAACTGCTGTGTGCCTCAGTTTCCTCATCTGTAAAATAGGGATAATACCTACCTCACAGGAGTTTTATGAGGATAAAATAAGATATTATAAAGCACTCTGCAAAATGTGAATTGCTATATAAATACTACTTATTTTTATTGTTTCTACTACTACTATTACTATTGCTTCTGCTGCTACTATTACTAATACTACTACTTGAAGGAAAATATGGAAATAAGGAGGTAGAAATGAAAAGGAAAAGCATTCCAGGCATAAGGAATAGCCATCAAAATGCCCAGAACCTGGAGATGGAGTATATTATTCAAGAAACAGCAAGGAAGCCAGTGACATTGGATTGCTGAATATGTTGTGTAGGCCATAATGTGTAAGAAGATTGGAAAAACAGGAGGGGACCAGGTTGTAAAGGGCTTTGAGTAGAAAACAGAGGATTTTATGCTTGAAGCTAGAGATAACAGGTAACTACTGGCATTTAGTGAACACGTTGGAGTGAAGTTCTTAGATCTCTACTTTAGGAAGATAACTTTGACAGTTTAGTTGAGACTGGGCTAGAATGGAGAGAGACTTAAAGCAGGGAAAACAACAAGCAGGCTGTTGCAGTAGTCCACACAGGACTGGACAAGAGGAATGTGCCAGGCTGGTGGCAGAGTCACAGGAGAGAAGGGAACATATGTTACTAAAGTAAAATCAGCAGCTCTGGCAACACATTGGATATGGGGAGAGAGTTAAGAGTTGAGGATGACACCTAGGTTTCCAGCATGGGTGACTGTATAGATGTTGGTAACTTTACCTATAATATTAATATTAAGAAGAGAGGGGAGGCTTGGGGGGCTAAATTAAATTCAGTCTTGGACATGTTTAATTGAATATGTCTGTGGCACATAGGCATTTAGAGATTTGAGTAGGGAGGTCAAGAGAGAGAGAGGTTAAGACTCAATAAGTAAATTTGAGAAGCATTGGCATTGAGATCATAGTTGAATTCAGGGGAGCCAATGAGATCATCAAGCAAAATGGTGTAAAAGGAAAAGAAAAGAGGAAAGCCCAGGGCAGAGGCCTGGAAAGGTATCTAACTTTAGGGGGCATGATCTGTATGAAATTCTGGCAAATGACACAAGGAAGGAGTGGTCAGACAGATAGGAGGAGAACCAGGGTAGAACAGTATCAGAGAAACCTAGAGAGAAAAGGGTATAAAGAGAAGAGAATGATTAACAGTGTCAAAGACTGCAAAGAAGTCAAGAAGAAGGTGTATTGGGGGGGAGAGGAAGTCAATTCATTTTGGAAATTAAGTGATAACTGGTAATTTTTGAGAGAGCAGTTTTGGTTATATGATGAAGTTTGAAGTCAAATTGTAGAAAAGAAAAAATAGAAGTCCGTAGGTAGATACCCTTCTCAGGGAGCTTTAGCCATAAAAGGCAGGAGAGATATGGTGTGATTGCTAGTGGGGATGGATGGATTAAGGGAGACATGGGCATGTTTGTAGGTAGTAGGGAAGTAGTTGGCAGACAAGCAGGGATAAAGTATAAGTGAGAGGAGGCAATCTGTTGGATAAGATAGGACAGGATGGGATCACTTGTGTATACATAGGGGTTTACTTTAGTAAGGAGGAAGATCACTTTTACCTCTGAGACAGGAGAAGGAGGAGATAGTGCAATTCAATGAAATAATATTTATAGCATAGTACCTGAAACACAGTAGGTGCTTAAAGTACTTATTCCCATTGCCTTTATCTAGTAACAGAAAACATCTAGGGGAAGTGAGATGAGGAGTAGGAGAGAAGAGAGCTTTAGCCAAAGACCTCAACTTTGACAGTGGAATATGAGGCAAGGTTTGCAAATGAGAAGGTAGGAAGAGGTTTGAGGAGGGATCAACAAATTGTAAGAGTTCCTATGGTGAGTGGGAAAATGAGTTAATTAGGCAGATGTAAAAGGATTACCTTGCTGCAGTGAAAACTAGCTGAAATTAGGTAACATCATCCAAATTTTGGGATAAAAGCAATTTCGAAGAAGGTGGTGGGAGGACTTTACTCATTTGGCCTGAAGAAATCTTTATTTTCTTGACTACTGTTACCTAGACTTCTGACTAGCTTCACTGTGAGGGTTAGAGTCCCTGACTACAATTGCCATTGGCTCCAATCAAGTCATCATGTATCCTCGATTCCTGCATCCTTGAATGATTCTTAGTAATGAAAAATTAACACTTCTGTCTCTGAATGTGTTCATTCTAAGCTAAAAATCCAAACCTGAGGCTCCTTGGGGCTAATTTAGCATCATGGGCCTCTTCAAAATATCAAGTCCATTATCACTACTAAGTGTTTAACTATTCATAGAGGCCAGAAATATTTTTCACACTACATGGAATAGGGAGAAAATGTCATTTTCACCTAAGAATACATGTGAAGTTTTCTGCAATATGCTTGCCACTTTTAAGTTTCTATTTTTGCATTCTAAATTGGGGGGCAACAGCACTATAATTTCTATTCAAATGAGATAGGAAAAAAATCAACCTGGTTTTTTAGTATCCTGTCCATATTTTCCATAATTTTCCTTCCAGTGAGCAAATGTCCATTTAGTTTCATGACTGCAGTTGCAATCTGAAGGGATCTTTGAGTCCAACAATATAAAATCTGACACTACTTCCATTTGTTTCTTTTTATTTGCTAGGAAGTAATAGGAACAGTTGCCAAGATCTTAGTATTATTTTTATGTTAAGCTTCAAGTCAACTTTTACATTCTCCTCTTTCATCTTTATCGATAGGCTTCTCAATTCCTCTTCATCATCTGCCAATCTTATCAAAATATTATCATCTGCTTTAAGGCTTTGAAAGTACTTCTCCCAGCAGCCTCATTTCTAGTTTTTGTTTCCTCCAGCTTGGCATTTCACATGATGTAGTCTATATATAAGTTAAATAAGTAAGATGACAATACAAAGCCTTGTACTCCCATTCTAATCTCAAACCAATCAGTCGTTCCATGTTAAGCATTAACTATTGCTTCTTGAACTTCGAATGGGTTCTTTAGGAGACAAGAAAGATGATCTGGTACTCACATATCTTTAAGAACTTGTCACATCCTGCTGTGATCCCCACAGTCAAAGGTTTTGGTGTAATCCACTAAACAGAAGTAAATGTGTTTTTGGAACTTCCTGGCTTTCTCCATAATCCAGTGAACATTAGCAATTTGGTGGCTAGTTCCTCTGCCTCTTCAAAAAACAGCCTGCTCTTCTGGAAATTCTTGGTAAATATTGCTGAAGCCTAGATGGCAGAATGTTAAGTATAACCTTGATAGCATGTGAAATGAGCAAAATCATTGATAATTTGAACATTCTTTGGCATTGTCCTTCTTTAGCATTGGGACATACACTAATCTTTTCCAATCAATTGATCATTGTTAAGGTTTCTAGATTTGTTGGCATATTGAGTACAGCACTTTAGCAACAGCATTTTTTAGAATTTTAAAATAACTAAGTTGGAATTCCATCACCTCCACTAGTCTTATTGTTAGCATTGCTTCCAAGACCAACTTGACTTTATTGTCCAACTTGTCTGTTTCTAGGTCATAACCATGCCATTGTGATTATGTGTGATGTTAAGATCTTTCTTATATAGTTCTTCTGTATATTCTTGTCATTTCTTCTTGGTTGCTTCTACTTCTAAGTCCCTGGTACTTTTGTCTTTTATCATGCCCACTTCTGCATGAACATTCCCTTGATATCTCTAATTATCTTCAAGAGATCTCTTGTCTTTCCCATTTTATTGTTTTCTTCTATTACTTATTTAAGAAAACCTAATCTCTCTCTGTTATTCCCTGGAATTATGCATTCAGTTGGGTGCATCTTTTCCTTTTTCCTTTTTCTTTCCTTTTTCATCTTTCTTCAGCTACTTGTAAAGCCTCATCAGACACCTATTTTGCTCTCTTGCTTTTCTTTTTCTTTGGAATTATTTTTGTTAGCTCCTGCACAATAATGTGAACCTCTGTCAATAGAACTTCTGATACCCTATTTACTGGTTCTAACGCTTTGATTCTATTTGTCACATTTACTTCATATTCATAAGGGGTGTTATTTAGGTTATATCTCTACAGCTTGATCATTTTCCTACTTTCTTCCATTTAAACCTGAGTTTGTCAATAAAAAGCACTTTATCTGTGCCACAGTCAACTCCAAGTCTTGTTTTAACTGACTGTATAGAGCTTCTCCACTTTTAACTGCAAAGTATCTAATCAATCCGATTTCTATGTTGGTCATCTGTTGATGTTCACATGTAGAGTTGCCTTTTGGATTGTTGAAAAATTGTGTTTCCTATGATTAGTGAGTTCTCTTGACAAAAATCTATTAGTTCCTACCTTGCTTCATTTTGTATTCCAAGGCCAAATTTTTCTATTATTCTAAATATCTTTTAATTTCCTATTTAAGCATTCTAATCCTCTGTGATGAATGTGACATCTATTTGGGTGTTATTTCTAGAAAATGTTGTAGGTCTTCATAGAACTGATCAACTTTGGCCTCTTCAATATCACTAGTTAAAGCCTAGAATTGAATTATTATGATGTTGAATGGTACTCCTTGGACTTTAACAGATATCATTCTGTCATTTTTGAGATTATGCTTCATTACTGCTTTTCTTACCCTTTTATTGACTATGAAGGCCTCTCCATTTCTTCTAAGGGATTCTTGCCCATAGAAGTATATGTAATGACTACCTGAATTAAATTTTAAAAATTCCTATCCATTTGAGTTCACTGACACCCAATATGTTGATATTTAATCGTTCCATCTCCTGTTTTACCACATTCAGTTTATCTTGGTTCATATACCTTACATTCCAGTTTCCTACGTAATATTGATCTTTCAACATTAAACTTAACTTTCTTCAGCTCAGTGAAACTATGAGCTATGCTATGCAGGGTTTCTCAAGATGGGCAGATCATAGTAGAGAGTTTTGACAAAAGGATATGGCAAACCAGTCCAGGATCTTTTTCAAGAAAATCCCTTGGACAGTATTATAATGTTGTATGACAGCAGAATAGAGCCCCTCAGGTCAGAAGGTGTCCAGCGTCCAACCTGGGGAAAAGCAAAGGACAACCACAAGTAGCTCCAATACTAACAGAGCAGCTGAGCCAAAGCCAAAAAGAAGCTCAGCTGTTGATGCATCTGGTTACAAAAGGAAAGTCTGATGATGAAGGTACTTGGAATATAAGATTCCTCTAGATGAAAGGATTAATTAGAAATTACCATATGGAAAAGGTCATATTTATCCTTACTCTACCATCACTTCTTTCCTTCCTTCAATAGTTGTCTATGAAAGTGTTTGTTTTCTTTCAAAATTCAATTCATCCATCACTTTCTACATGAATCCTTTCCTCATCTTGACAGCTTCTAGTGTCCTCCCTCTCAAAATTATACATTGTATTAATTTCTATTTGGGCTATAGTTATATAACCTATGCCTCAAAACCCATTTGCAAGGGACTTTCCTCGATGGTACAGATTGATTTCTCAAAACTATATACCTGCATGAGGGACAGAGTTGGTGGAAGCTTGAGAGGAGAGACATTGGTCTTTTGGATTCTTCCACAGAGAAGGCACCTGATTCTAACCTCTCTTCCTCTTGAAGGGAGAGAAGAACTCTAGTAAGAAGTTGACTTGTATAGCAGCCAACGTTTTTGTTATGTCCCTGTTCTCTGTTTACTACACTAGTCCCTGCAAGGCATATTCCCTAGGGTGAGATCTGGAACTGTCTCTTGGTTGAATTGTTATCTCACTCCCAAGAGAGAGCTCATTCAGTTTGTGCATTGTCTGGTCTAAATTCTCCTATTTATACTTTATCTGATTTATTTTTTCTATCTGCACACACATATGTATATATGCATGTATAGATGCATACATATACATACATATATAGATATACACATATGTGTGTGTGCAGTTGTCCCTTTCACATCACAGGGATTAGGGGTGCAATCTGGAAAATCCATGTAAAATTTTTGGCCTTCCCTTTGAGCCAGAGAAGAAGTCTGAATTTTTTCTCATCATTTTATGGGATGCTTATAGTACCTTATTGTAAAATTTGGGTTATTTGGTCATACGCTTTGTATTGTCTGCTGGCCTTCATGTGTTACCTGTAGCTTTCACAAAATTTCCATTTAATTTCTTATGCCAATCCATGATATATTAAAACTGTTATGGGGAAAGCTGCAGTATGGAAGAGGTAACTCTGTGTGTGTGTAAATACATACAAACACACATATCTTATACATATATACATACACACATATAATAGCAAATGTTTATTTTCTACTTGCTCTGTTTATATTCATTGTGGAAATAGCATCTGGCAGGAAGGGAGTCAAGCCTTGGAAATATAACTAGGGGCTCTCCTCTGTTAAGTGAAAGCAGCTTGTAGAAGATATCCATGAAGATTGATAAAATTCTAACTCAGTAATCCATATATCTGAGGAGGGTAGAGTATCCAACTTGTGTCCCTAACATTCTATTTCCTTTTCAGGCAAGAAGCAAAGTCTCCCTTGAAAAGGAGACTCTAGAGATGTTTGCCTTCCTAAGTGCCACCATAAGAAAGATCCATGTGGACGCTCACAACCTACATGGGTAAAACAACAAAGCATTCCCCTATGCATATACCCATCATATGCATCATATGCATTCATGCATGCATATGTGTATGTGTATATAAATAAAATGTATATATGTATACATGTATGTGCATATATATTATATATACATACATACACATGTATATATAATGTGTACCTGTATGTGTACACACACACATTATCCCATTCCCCACCTAACAGAATTTAAGGTCCTTGAGGTCATGGTCTATTTCACTTTTTATCAGCAGTGCTTTTCACAATGCCTATTATAAAATACATGCTTAATAAATGTCTTTTGATTGATAGATTGGATGAAATAAAATTACTATAATCCACTATGTACAGGAAATAGCAAGGAAAGTTAACTTCCCCCTTAACTCTAAACTACGGGGATTTCCATGCTATAGATTTATTGGCTTTAAATTCCACCATGGCTACTTTTACTATTCCATTCTCTCTCTCTGTCTCTTTCTGTCTCTGTCTCTCTCCACATGCGCACTCAAGAGAGCGCACGCGCGCATGCACACACACACACACACACACACACACACACACACACACTCGCATATAGAGGAGCAGAGGATGATAGGATCAGCAATGCCTCATTAATACTTTGGCAAAATGTGACCTGAAACTCACTAAAACAGTAGATAGTCATCCTGGACTTTATACTAGATACTAGTAATCACAGGGAAGAGTGGTAAAGTATGAGACTAAAAGAAAATAACTATTTGGTGATAGGCTAGAAGTTTGGATGGTTTGTTTATTTTTCTGATTGCTTCTCTAGTTTTGATAATATGAATCCACAGGCATAAGAACAAAAAATAAAGAGGAGAAATTGAAAAATCATTGCAATGTATGTGTGTGTAATGTATATTTTATGTGGTCCAAAGATGTATTCCCTCTTCCCTCCCTTCTTTTTTTCCTTTCCTCCCTGTCTCCCTTCCTTCCTTCCTTCCTTCCTTCTTTCCTTCCTTTCTTTCATTTCCCTTCTCTCCCTCTGTCCACATAGGGAATCCCACCTTGATGGGATATGGGCCCTAGAATCCCTCCTGCGTGCACACGCACACACACACACACAAACACACACACACACACCCCTTAAATTTTCCATGAACTTTCCCACCTGACCAGGTCTCTCCTGAGGCATTAACCCGTCCCAGTCAACTGGCCTTTCTGGCCCTATGCCCAAACCCCTGATTCTCTGTTACTTCTACCCTACCCCAGCCCCAGTCTGTTACCTCCCAATCACCCTTGACCACTTCCCACCCTTAATTCCTTCTAGATCCTTTCTCACAGTTACCCCAGACTACTTGTCCACTTTATCCAGATCTCCTCATTCCTTGACCACTGCATACAAAATCCATCTTGCCTCCATTAAAGTACTCAGATTCCTTAAAATTCTGGCTAGTATGCCATATTTTTACAATCATGTCCACCTCGACTAGTGTTCTAATAAACATTGTCTTTAACTGAAAGAAGACTTGGGTTGAATTCATTTATGCCAGGACCTGTCTCTCTATTTCAGGGTCTTAGCACCCCTAAACTTCAATACCTTTACCTGTGGGTGCTCTGCCCAAAGGAATATAAACTTTGATCACTGAAACCTCACAAGATATCTTGAGTTTTATGGGCTAGACATTTATACTTTTTTCTCTTTCTTATTTACTTTATCATTTAAAAAAATTTTATCATTAAAAAAACCAATTAATTCTTTTGCTCTATGTAGTTTCATTTATGATTTCTTGAAATACAGCACCGGAAACCCAGGTTTTGATAAAGCCTACTAGGATTCAAATGAAATTACTTGACCATGCCTTAAACTGAAATAACTTTGGTTCTCACTGTTTGATCAACAACAGGTCTCAGCCCAAGCTTCACTTTCTTTGGGTTTTGATGGATCAGAGTGAGTGTAAATAGCAATTGTTTTTGTTTTGGCCAGAAATCCTAAGGGTCTTCCCCTCCCAGATTGATTTTTTTTTTTTACTAGGTAGAAGGGGCCATTTTGGGGGTCTCATTTCTTACCTAGCCTTAATCACTGAAGGTTCATTGCCTCGGACAAACTGAGACCTGTGAAAGACCTTAGCTTAAAAAGACTAAGGTCTCAGTGTTACCTTTAGTCATCTTGATCTATATCTTGCCACTGGACCCAGGTGGCTCAGGATGAGAGAGTGGAGCTTTGCACAGCCCTGCCTCATTTAAATTCAATTCACTTTCAAGTCCAGACATCACCTTCCTGATGTCATTAGTCCACTTCCAAAAGGAAGGACAGACAAAAACAATACCATCTAGGTTTAAAATATATATAAAAGGTGTGTTGGGGAAAATATAGGGAGAAGAAAAAGAGGCAGAGAAAGCTAAGTATGAGGTTCAGAATTTATTTCCTCTGAGGGCCAACCATGCAAATCACAGAATCTTAAAAATGTAAAGGATCCTTCAGTTGAATTCAATAAACATTTAAATACCTACTAAGCACAAACAATGGTGCTACCCATAGAAAGATGAAGAAAAATGACATAGTCTACCTCCAGAAGCTTGAAATGTTAAGTAAGGGAGAGGTGGGAATATCACAAGTCAATAATATAATTATCACATGATGTATGATGAGAGCAAAGGGGAGTTCCAGAAAAATTGGTCTAGGGAAGTTAGAGGAGAGAGAGAACACTTTCAAGTAGGGAAGATAGAAAATGTTTCACAAAGGAGGTTGTGTGCAGGAGTCAAATTGAACTGATTTAGGGGAGCTGATTGCTAAATTTTCAGTGCGAGCTTAAAAATCCTCAAAAATCAGCAAACACTACGAACCAACACTTGAATTATTATTGTGCTGTTTATCTACATTTAAGAAAGTGATAAAGAATATAGTAAAATGTAGATTAAACTCAAAAGTGTCTTGTATGTACCTTTTTCTCCAGGAAGCTGATTATTAAATATTTACCAGAGCACCACTGCCAAAGGTATATAAGATGAGTCTGGAAAGAAGACAGAAGTTTTGAAAGGCAAAGATAAAAAGGGGGTATGTTGTAGACATGAGGAATACCTTGAATATAAAAATAGTTTGGAACATAGAGTATGGGAAGGGGAGTAATGTGAGATGAACAGGAAAGATAGAGCCATATGTCAGGGGTTCTAGAATATATGGCAGGAGTGTTTGTATTTTATGCACAAGAGATTTCATTGTTCAATTGTTTCAGTCATGTCTGCCTCTTAGTGACGCCCTTGAAGGTTTTCTTGGCAAAGATACTAGAGTGGTTTGCCATTTCCTTCTCTAGCTCATTTTATAGATGAGGAACTGAGGTAAACAGTGTTAGTTGACTTTGCCAAAGTCACACAGCTAGTAAGTGTCTGAGACCAGATTTCAATTTATGAAGATGAGTCTTCCTGACTCCAAGCCAAGCCCTCTGTGCCACTTTGTTGCCCCAGAGAGATGATAGGGAGCTAAGAGAGAAAAGTTTTTGAGAAGAAGGTCACTTATATGATTAGAATCTGTGGAATATAAATATTGTTTTAAGCAGTCTTCAGAAGGATAAATTAGAGGGGGGTAGAAATTAGAAAGCAAGGAGACAAGTAAAAAGGCTACAATCCAATCCCTTCATCTCACAGATGAGAATAATTGACAAAACTGGGCCTGAAACCCACATTGTAATTCTATCCAAAGTTCCTTCAATAATTGATACATTGTTCTATTTTCCCTCCTTAGGCAGATCCATAACTAAAGGAACTAAGATCAATGCTTCAAGCTTTCTTAAACCTAGTGTCTGTGGTATATATTAATATTTTTCATGAATAAATTTTCCTTAAAATTTAGGACAAGAATTTTGTTCTACTCTCTTAACTTATCCAGTAAATAGTTTGA
Organism: Gymnobelideus leadbeateri; assembly: GCA_011680675.1. Lineage (NCBI taxonomy): Eukaryota > Metazoa > Chordata > Mammalia > Diprotodontia > Petauridae > Gymnobelideus > Gymnobelideus leadbeateri. Next base: position 530,261 of record WOXC01006770.1, read on the forward strand.
AGGCTAATTTAGAAGTAATTGTCCAGTGTGAATGAGGACACTCTTAATTTTCACCACCTGGCAAAAATTATCTCTGCTTATGGTCCCTTATTAGTCATTACTGATTTCACATGAGGTTTTCCAAGCAGACAAATTGCATTGTTCTGTGACATGCAATATGGAACTCTTCTCTCTGATCAAATTAATTAGCATATGCCACTACATTCCATGCTATATATATACTGTGAATTATGTGTCCAAAATTCATAGGTGTGGATACTCCCTCTCTGATTGCAAACAAGCCCCTCTCTATATAATAGGTGCTTATGAATGCTTTTTGATTGATTGATCTCTCTTCTATATGCATTATATGGGAATTCCTCAAATGTTGCACAAGCCCCATCTTCACCTTAATTTAAATCGTTTAAGTTTGTCTTTGTTTGAGGGAAAAATCAGGATACAAGAAACATTTAGGTAAAAGAAATGAATATAGTGTTTTACAGTGCCCAGTACTAAACAGTCCTGGTAGGGAGGAGGGGAACCTGGGGGAAAAAAGCAGACATTTATTTTTGGAAACTTCCTTTACTCCATGAAGAATTGGGTAAACAAAGGCTTCAGACCAAGGTTTCTACTATAATATGCCTGTAGAATTCTTATGGTTCTCCTCAATATTTTCCTTTCCCATAGATCAACCCTCCTTTTGTTCTCTCCTTTCAGTTTCTCCTTTTGTCTGTCAGCTCTCTGACTCTTTCTGGCTCAGCTTGTCGATTCTTGGGTGGGGCTGGGGGCAGTATTTCCCCCTACTTCTGTTGCTGATACTGAGTTCTAGAAGTCTCCACTCCTTTTAAGTCAATGTTTCCCAGAAAGTATATTTCTTTAAGAACTCCAGGGCTGAGAGGGAATACTTCTCCCTCCAACTACAAATCCCATGATGACGGTTATCAAACCCCTATTACATTCTCCCTCTCCCTCCTCTAGGACTTTGAATTTGGAAGTCTGTTGTGAAATTGGCTACAGTACACCTGACATCTGAAATTATATAATATAGCATGAAATGCGATCAGCATTTAACATAACAGGTATGATTATGTCAGAATTCCATATAATCACTTGAAGGTATCATTCATGGTAAACATACATCAACAATATCTGCAAGAGATCTAATACACTAGAGAGCATCACTTTACAGGCTGATTCAGTGAATACAGGTCTCAGTTTCATGTAGGATCTAATATATGTATATATATATATATGTATATATATATGTACATGTGTGTGTTAGCCCTATGTACATATCCATAGAACAAATATGCATAATCAAAGTGATAGTAGCACTGGTGGACTCTGCAAAATAGCTTATGTTTGCAGAGCTAACAACAAAACGAAGTATAGCTAGCAAACTATCCAATATGCATATGCCATTGTCTGGATGAGGTAGACTTTTCATGACTGCTTAAGCAGTCTGTTTTAGTTAGAGATTATAGATGTGAAGGTACATTAGTTTCAAAGTGCTCCTCAGGAAGTATAACTAACCCACCTGTTGGCAATAATGAATTGTTGTAGGTTTTCTTTTCAGGTCACCCATCAACCACTAGGGCAATTTGGTAAACAGTCAGGTTTCCAATTTCTCTTAAACAAATCATAGTTAGGTGGGATAGTGGATAGAGCTCTGGTCTTACAATCAGGAACAGTCATTTTCATGACTTCAAATCTGGCTTCAGACACTTACTGACCATGTGACTCTGGGCAAGTCAATTAACCCTATAAAATGAGCTAGAGAAGGAAACCACTGCAGTATCTTTGCCAAGAAAAAAAAAAAGATGGGATCACAAAGAGTCAGACACAACTGAACAAAAATTATGGAGTAGTACTCTATGTATCTGCTAATCTGGATCTTTTTATATTTGATTTTTATTTTTTTTTCTAGTTTTTTAAATTGCATACTCAATTCATTAATGTGTTCTTTCTCCATTTTATTGATATAAGCATTTAAAGATAAAACTTCCTCTAATCACTATTTTTGCTATATCCCATAGGTTTTGACATGTCTCATTATTGTCATTCTCTTTAATGAAATTATTGATTGCTTCTATCCTTTAACCAACTCATTTTAATTACATTAAATAGAAAAGGGTTGTATAAGTAAAACAAATGTAGGAAGAACAGAAGGAAGGAAGAAAGTTAGGAAAGAAAATTTATGGACAGTTTACCAGATAAAGATTTCATTTTTAAAATACATAAAGACATTTGCAAATCTATAAGAATATGAATCACTACCCAATTGATAAATAGTTAGGATATGAACAGTTTTTGATGAAGAAATAAAAACAATTTATAGTCATATGAAAATAGGCTCTATATCACTATTGATTAGAGAAATGAAAATTAAAACAATCTTGAGATATCATTTTACACCTACCAGATTGGATAAAATGATAGAAGAGGGAAGTGACAAATATTGGACGGGATGTGGAAACATTGGGACACTAATTCATTGTTGATGGAATTGTGAAGTGATCCAACAATTTTGGAGAACAATCTGGAATTACACCTTAAGAGTCATTAAACTACCTATACCCTTTGACCCAGAAATACCACTACTTAGAACAATTTTACATACACATATAAACATAAACACACCACATATCCATATACAAACAAACATATGTATATACATAGATATATGTATATATACATTTGTGTCTAATAGTAGCCATCTCTGGGGGGGAGGGAAGGGATAAGGGAAAGGAAAAAAAAAGAAATTTTCCTGGTAATTTTATTGTATATTTTAAAGGAATAGCAAGCTGTTCATAGAAGATCTGCAGTTTCATGTAATCATCTTTTTTTATCATACTATGTTATGGAAATGTGTGTTTTATTCCATAAATTAAAAATTAAATTAAAAAAAAGAATACCATAATTTCTCATAAGAATCTGTTACTTTTTTAAAAAGTCATGACAATGAAATTGGTATCATGCTATTTTATTTATGTCAGTGTTCTTCTCGGAAGAAGGTAGCACTAGGTGGTAAGCTTCCTTTAACTTTTCTCTCAGAGACTACAAAATGCAAATCAATAGGTTAACATGTCTCACGTCCAGACCTCAGCAAATATGGCCAACAATGGTATCATTCCTTTAGAATTGTATGCATGTAATAAGGAAGCTATATGTTAGTTCCACTGAGATATTTTTTCAATGTACCTAGAATGTTCATCAGGGTGTACTGGAAACATTGTGAGTCCCCTTAAACTCCTTAATGACAACCCAAACTACCCACTTCTGGAACACTGTGCTTTTAAAACCTCTGTATTGTTCTGGATTGATCTTGGCATAAAGTCCCCCACAATATTTTAACAACAATATAAGCTCTCAAGTTTCCTAGTTAGTTATTCCTTTGCATAACATTTGGTCAGTTACCTCCAACATATGACTTATTTTGATTCTATCTCCTCCCAGAGATGAAAAAGTCAATGCAGTAAAACAATTTATACAATTATAACAACATTATAGAGAAACAATTTCAAAAAAGACTTGAGAACTCAACTCAGTAACCAACGACAACGTCAGAGGACTAATCATAAAGCTTGATCTCCACCTCTCTAAAGAGAGGTAGTGGACTCAAGATGTAGAATGGAACTTACATTTTCAAATATAGTCAATGTGGGAATTTCATTTGCTTGGTGGTACATTTTTATTACAAAAACTCTTTCCCCTTCTTCTGAGGGGGTCATGGAAGGGCAAAGTAGAATATAGTAGAAATAGAAAGAGAAGAGAAAAAGAAGAAAAGAAAGAAGCAGCTCACTCAACTCTCTCTCTCTCTCTCTCTCTCTCTCTCTCTCTCTCTCCCCTCTCTCTCTCGATCTCATTTTAATGGAGAGAAAAGAACAGAAGGAAGACCAGAAAGGAGACTAGACAAGCAGGATAGCTTTGAAAAATATAGGTTGATGGGGCGGCTAGGTGGTGCAGTGAATAGAGCACCAGTCCTGGAATCAGGAGGACCTGGGTTCGGATTCGGCCTCAGACACTTAACACAAAAAAAAGCCATGTGACCTTGGGCAAGTCACTTAACCCCAATTGCCCTCCAGAGAGAGAGAGAGAGAGAGAGAGAGAGAGAGAGAGAGATTGATTTGATTGATTTTATTATATACTCAAAGGAAATCTACATAATAGAGACTTACAGTTTCATATAAAATACTTTTTTCTATTTTAAAATGTATATGTAAATTCCCATTCTATCTGGCACTTTTAAAGTTCAAAAATAAAAGCTAAAATTAATATGGAAAGGATAGTCAATAAAGGTAACTTTTAAATGTTTGCCATGGCCAATATGTCAACATGGGAATGGTTCAAAGAAAAAGCTATCAAGTATTACAAATCAGTTGAAGATAGCATTCAACTGAAAAATTTTAAAATCAGAAAACTGCCTACATGTATCAACAAAACCACATGCAACTGATGGTAAGCACATGTTCTCCAACTTTGAAATTCCATGATTTTATGATAGTGAGATTCTTTGAAGGAGATCAGTTTGGTGAGGGTCTTTTCACTTAGCCTTAATCTCAGTGAAGAAGGAAGAATAGGCTTTTGCTAGATGTGATTGGTTTGGTTAGAGGGGTTAAGGCAGAAAGAAAAAGATTTGGCACAGTCACTGTGGAAAAGGAGTTCAGAATATCTATAGGTTTTATAAATCATATGGTGTATCCAGGTGGTACAGTGGACAGGATGCTGAACCTAAAGTCAAAAAGACCCGAGTTCAAATCTTTCATCAGACACTTATTAGCTATATGACTCTGGGCAAGTCACTTCACCTTATTTACCTCAGTTTCCTCATCTGTAAAATGGTCTAGAGAAGGAAATGGCAAACCACTCTATTAACATTGCCAAGAAAACACCAAATGGAGTCATGGAGAGTAGAACATAACTGAAAAATGATTGAACAACAACAAAGTTACGTGGATTTTCTAATATTATATTAGATGTGTGCTCTGAGCAGAGTTTGAGCAGAATTCAAATTCCCATTACATTACAATTACTCCTCACATTTAGTGATAGTTATATATCATAATTGATAGTTATATCTTCATAAAACTTCTCTCTGTTATTAGTTAATTATACTCAGTATATTGAATTCCCTGATATAAGTTCTTTCATTACATTTATGGGGTTCCTCTCCACTATAAATTCTTTAGTAGTGAGGTTTGTTTGTTTGTTTGTTTGTTTGTTTTGTTCCAGTTGTTTGCCAGTGGTTAACTGCCACTTACTGAAAGAAATGTTGAGATTTTGTTTTTTCTAATTACAGAGGAGACCAAGTTCATGAAAGGAGAGGGCAATAAAGGCATGAAATTAATTGTCTATCCTCAGATGCACAATAAAAATGATGAATTTCAACTATACATTTGCTGGTGGCTTCATTCTGCTCAAGGTAGAACAATTTATTTACTTCTTTCAACTAACATATTAGGTTCCATGATTTATGGTTTATGAATCAACATTAGATAATGTAGCACCAACACTGTATTCACAGCACCTATGACCATTGTAAATATGCCACCATAGGGCTTAATTGCAAAATATAACAGACTCTTCATATGGAAGACAGAAGCAAAGCATTCATTCAGACACCAGAAAACCAAATCCCAAAACCAGTAAGCCAATTCCATCATAATAACAAAGAAGTTAAAAAGCCATAACAGCACAGAGAGCCACAGCATCCTTTAGCCTTCCCACAAACCAGCATTATTCAGAACTTAACTGTTTCCCTGGGGTACATTTTCTCTCCCCATTGTCTAGCTGCTCTGACTCCCAGCTTCCTATGGGCTCTGCTCCACCCTTCAGCAAACTCTTCCCACCACAGGTTCCATGTGATTACATTTAGGCTTTTAGGGGGCAGGGTATATTTTCAAAGCAGGGAAGGTCTTCAAATTCCCATTACAATTACAGATAACCACTTACGTTGTCTATATTGCCACAGTGACAGCTGGATACCATTTTGAGTATTAATAAATACTTCTGTGAAGTTTGGATTCAGTCGACAGGCTTCACTTGAGCACCTAGAGAACCACATGTGGCCTAGAAGCTGTAAGTTCCCCACCTCTGCTATAAGAATTTGGGGAGTGATCAGTGGGGTTTGTAGTCTCCAGTTTTTAACTAATCTTTTTTCTAGAACATTGTTCCTTTATTCAGTACCCTTTCTTCAGTTAGAAATGAAGAATGGGAAAATTTTAGTTGTTAAAAGTTTGTAATAGTCTTCAGAGCAGATCAAAAATCAGGTGGAAACAACAAATCTAGAAATACTTGGGAATAAGTAATATCAAGTAGAAAAAAAAACAAGAATAGTATAAAGTGCAGGCTCTTGAAAAATGTATAAGGTCAGGTAGAACTACTTTAAATGTTCCTTTTGGGCCTTATGCCTTCAAGTAACAGGAATCACAATAAGGAATATGACTTGCATACAATAGAATAGAATTAGATCCTACAAATTTGCAGGCAAAATGAAGCTTTCACATTCAGAAATTTTGATTTGTATTTCAGGAGAGATCTTGGCACTAAGCAAGGTGTTTGATATCAGAGACTTAGAGCAATCATTAAAAAAAAACAGGCTATGAAAACAAGTTCATTTTGTTTCGTGCTACACAAATAGGCTTGTGTAGTTTATGACGTTTATGTTCAATGTCTGATTTATCAAACTAACTGGACTGTAGGCTAAGGATTACATATAATCTTCTAATAAAATCCTACTGATAGGAATCATTGTGTTATGGTATTCCCCTTGAATCTTCAAAGGTTATCTATGACCACAGATCAAAAGCTATCATATGTCCTACCAAGCTGGAAATGCTTTAATTATGGTCCTGGTGTTGCATTGGATCTATTACCCAATGACCAGCCTAAGTAACAAGGGTGATGTTCATCAGCAGAAGTTTGAGAACCAAGAAAACATTTTGTTGGCTAAAGTAACTCATATATGTAACAGGGTGTGGAAGGCTTAGGGTCTGTGTCAACAGAAAGAGTACATGGAACAATGAAATCATAAATCTTTCAAAGTATTCAAGTATGTTTAATCTCAACATGAATCATTATGTAAAACACAATAAATCGCATCCAATTGTTGAACCAATGTTTACATCTATATACTGTACTTCAAATGAAAATCAAATAATTTATGACCTGAGATTTTCAGAAAGTAGGGAACAGAATGTCTAAGAAACATCTTTCAGATAAAGAATGACCTTTCATAATCAAATAGATTCTAAGAAAAATGGTTAAATAAAAGTGTGTGTATATATATAGGTATATGTGTAGGCACACAATATATATATATATATATATTTTTTTTTTAGAAATAATATTATTATGAAAATATACAAACAATAATAAAATTCACATAAGTTCTTAAAAGAAGTTCAAAATTCTCTGAAGTTATTAGACTAAAAATAATGACATTTTCATCAAATTAAGGTTGATCAAAATTTTTTGTAGCTTCTATCATACATCCAATATTGCTACAGATGATAAATCCCTTCATTTCCCCTAGCCTTCATTTCTCTCCTGAATACTTTTTTTTCTGGTTTCTAAGCAACAATGTTAATATGCCCGTTAAAGGAAAAGGCACTCATAGCTCAAGAATAGTATCCCTAAGACAGACTGCAAGCTTTCCCAAAGATTTCATAATCTAAACCAAGAGAAAATAAGAAAATAAATAGCAAATTGCCACAATTTCATATATCAAAAGTAACTTATTTTTACAGCAATTTGTACTTAATAAATCTCTTTCCTCATAAGAGTTGATAGGTAATATAAGTATTATAATTTCCATTTTTTAACAGATGAGGAACTGAGGCTCTGGGAATTTAGGTGATTTGCCCAGAGTCACACAATTAAGTGTCAAAGTTAGGATTTGAACCCAGAGCTCTTGACTATGCCAAGGTATCTCACTGAATAATATTCTGTAAAAAGCAAAACTAACCAAGTATAGCTTGAATGAGTGTGCCTCCTTCAGCAATTGCACAGAGACAAAATAAGGATATGTATGTTGGCTTTTGCAGAGGTACTTATTGCTACAGCCTCATACTCTCCTCCAAGTCCTGGCCACCCATTTTCTCTGCTCGTCATGAGACTCAGGTAAGAACATATGGATGGTCCAACATAGCTCATCAGTTGGATGGAGAAAACTATAATCAAGTTCTACAAATGATGTGACAATGTGGAAAATAAGACCTAATCATGCCTTGTCCTTTTAAATATTATGGATATCAGTAGCCAAAGTGATCAACTAGTACCATAATCTAATCTTAAACCCAACAGAACACAATATATTCATTATCCAGTTGAGCTGCCTATGTTGGTCGAATTAGCCAGATATCTAACCAATCTCTACTTCACTTGATGCTTCATAATAGTGATAAATGACTTATAGATGGCTTTAAGCTTTTCAAAGCATTTTGTATGCAAAGAAACACAGAGTCATAGAACTGGAGCCTTACAACAACCCTGTATGATAGATAAAATGCTATCCAACTGGGAAAGTCAGTCTAGTGAATTGGAAACAATGAGAAACTTGAAAGAAACTAAAAATCAGTGATAGAACAAGAAATTTTTATGTCTTAGGCAAAATATGAAAATTGTAGCCTAATACTTATTGTGTTAATTTCCAACACAATATTTCTTGACATATAACAAAATAAAAAAGTTATTGCCATAGGGATCACATAGCTAGTAAGTGTCTGAGATTAGACTGTATCTCAGTTCTTTCTTATTCCAGATTCAATACTTTCCAGATTAAATAAGATCAAATTTAGTAGTGATAAATTTAAGGTATTACTTGTGTTTAAAAAATTTAAATAAGAAATAAAAAATGAAGGAGGCATAGGCAAAATTCTGTCTGAAAAAGAATTGGAGGGGGGCAGAGCCAAGATGGTGGAGTAGAAACAGCTCATCCAAGCCACTCTGCCCCCAGATTCCCCCCAAATTATGTAAAGGGGGACTCTGAACAACTTCTGGAGCCCCAGCACCCACAGAACAACACAGAGAAGCTAACCTCCCGCTGAGGACAGCCCAGCAGCCCTGCAGGAAGGACCAGCAAAGCGGTCTGGGAGCCTGCAGAGCGCAACGCAGAGCACAGGAAGCAGAGCCGAGCAGAGCCCAGGTCCACTTGAGCCGAGGTTTTAGCCCGAGGGCGGCAGGGCCAGCAGCCGGCTGGAAGAACCCCAGAACACCAGCAGCCGTGGCAACTCCAGAATTATCAACATAGACATGCCTAGGACAAAGTAAGAGGTTAGTGTCCTATGGACTTTGGGACCTGTTTTTGGGGGAATGCTTCAGCTCCCTCCCCTGGGGGCTAGAAGCCTCTGAGGAGACATGCCATTTTGTAGTTTTCAGAGGCAGCTCCAGCTCCCGGCCTGCGAATTAATTGTAGGGAGATCTAGTGATCAGTCTTGGTGGGTAATCGCTCTTGCTTTAATCTCCCTGGATCTGGATTGTGATCTAGGGTGGAAGTCGTGGGTGGGTTTACAGCTCGCCAGAAACGTAAGTTGCCCCCCACACGTTCGGGATGAAAATTCCTCTAGCTGGCCTTAAAGCCATAGTGTGGCAACAAGTCCAAAAGTCAAGTAATCAAGTGGCAACATGCCAAGGCAAAGGAAACAGAAAAATGCAACCCTAGACTCCTATTTTGGGGGCATAGAGTGGGAAAAGGACTGTGAGGTCAGAAGTCCTGCTCCAAAAGCCCCAGGGGAAAACATGAGCGGGTTGCAGGCCATAGAGGACCTTAAGAAGGACTTTAAAAATCAAATAAGAGAAGTGGAGGAAAAATTGGAAAGAGAAATGAGAAGGATGCAGGAAAAGTATGAAATGAGGGTCAACAGCCTGACTGAGGAAAACAACACCTTAAAAAATAGACTAACTCAAATGGCAAAGGAGGCCCAAAAGGGCAATGAGGAGAAGAATGCCTTAAAAAGTCGAATTTGCCAGATGGAAAAAGAATCTCAAAAGTTCACTGAGGAGATTCATTCCTTCAAGTTAGACTGGAGCAAATGGAAGCTAATAACTTTATGAGAAATCAAGATGCTGTTAAACAGATACAAACAAATGAAAGATTAGAAGGCAATGTGAAATATATCATGGAAAAACCACTGACCTGGAAAATAGATCCAGGAGAGACAATTTAAAAATTATTGGACTACCTGAAAGCCATGATCAAAGAAGAACCTAGAAATCACCCTTCAAGAAATTCTCAAGGAAAACTGCCCTGATGTTTTAGATCCAGAGGGCAAAATAGAGGTTGAAAGAATCCACCGATCACCTCCTGAAAAAGATCCCAAAAAGAAAACCCCCAGGAATATTATAGCCAGGTTCCAGAATCCCCAGATCAAGGAGAAAATACTACAAGCAGCCAGGAAGAAACAATTTCAATATTGTGGAAACACAATCAGAATAACCCAGGACCTGGCAGCTTCTACACTGAGGGATAGAAGGGCATGGAATATGATATTCCAGAGGGCAAAAGAACTGAGAATGAACCCAAGGGTCACCTACCCAGCAAAACTGAGTATTTTGTTTCAGGGGAAAATATGGTCACTCAGTGGAATAGAGGACTTTCAAGCATTCTTGAGGAAAAAACCAGAATTGAATAGAAAATTTGACATCCAGACACAAGAAGCAAGAGATGCCTGAGAAGGTAATCAGGGAAAAGAAATCAAAAGGAACTTATCAAAGTGGAACTATTTACATTCCTATATGGAAAAACAATAACTGTGACTGATGATATCTTTCTCACTATGAAAATAATGGAAGAAGGGTGTGTGGTCATATGAATACATATGTGAATGTGTGTGTATATGGTTACAGTTATATATGGATAGAGGACATAGGTTGAATTTGTTGGGAAGGGAGAATACTCAAGGGATGAAATTATGAGGTGAGAGAGGAAAGTGGCAAGAGGAGATGGGGAAAGACAGGGTAGGGTAAACTATCTCATGTAGAAGAAGCAAGGGGAAGTGGTTGGAAGGGAGGGGGAGAATAGGAAGGGGGAAAAAAGGCAAATCCACATTCTCATTGAATTTGGTTCAGGGAGAGAATGACATACATACTAAATGGGATATCTCAACCTGCAGCAGAATAGGGGGAAGGGGGATGAGAGGAGGGATGATTGATGGTAGGGCATCCTTGGGGGGAGGGGAGGTTGGAAGTACCCACTATAGAAGAGGGACAGGATCATGTAGGGAATGGACCAGGTGGGGGGTGGGATGAGTGGGAGGGAATTATAAGCAGCCTTGTACAATATATCTACTATGATAATGTTTTGCATAGCTAGACATGTACAACATACACTGAATTACTTATATCCCAAGAAGGAATGGGTGACAAGGGAGGAAGGAAATGGATCTGAAATTCAAGGTCGTAACATTAAATGTTTCAAATATATATATAAATACTATTATTAATACTCTTTTGCCTATAATTGAGAGATAAGATGTGCAGGCATTGGGACACAAAGATTCGCCTTCCTCTAATGGAAAAGTTGTAGGGGGTATGGGAGAAGGTATGGGAGAGAGAAGATTGGAGGAAGCGATATCTTGTGGGACTGCTATTCAGGGAGGTTGGGTAGGGGAATAACTGGGGGAAAATGATTATAACACAAAATCTGGTGGAAATGAATGATGTAAAACAGAAGTTAATAAAGCATTTGTTTTAAAAAAAAAGAAAAAGAATTGGAGGTTTTAGTGGGCTAAAATATTAATATGACACAACAGTGTGATATAACATCCAATAAAGCTAATTCAGTCTTAGGGTTCAGTATGAGGGACCTAACTTTTAGGAGTAGGATGTAGAAGTTCCACATCTAAAATATTGTGTTTGGTTCTGTTTGCAAATGTCCAGAGACATGCAACAAGAATGGTAAAGCATCTCTATTTTGTACCAGATGGGTGAAAGAGCTGGATATTTTGCCCAAATAATCAAAGATTCAGTCAACAATTCAAGTATTGTAAATATATGTGTATATGTATATGTGTGTGTCTTTGTATATACACACATATATGTGTATATGTGTAATTTTCACATATATATGATAACACTATAACTATATGATATATAAAAAGGAACAACTAGATGCATTCTGTTTCCTCTCAGAGAATAGAGCTAGTGACAACATATAAAAGATTTTAAAAAGTGACAAGTTCTCATTTAATGTAAATGATTAAAAAGAAAATCCTGACAATTAGCGCTAACCTAAAGTGTAATGGATTTTTCTCAGGACATAGTGTGTTCCCCCTTATTTACGATCTTCAAGCAGAAGCTGAATGACCACTAGGTGGTATGTACAAGATAGTGGATAGAATATCAGGTTTGGAATCAGGAAGATTTGAATTCAAACCTCACCTCAGACACATATTAGCTCTGGTACCTCAAGTCATTTAACTTCTCTCAGTCTCAATTTCCTTATTTGTAAAATGGGGGTAAAAATAACATATCTTTTTTTTTTTAGTTTTTTTTTTGGAGGGGCAATTGGGGTTAAGTGACTTGCCCAAGGTCACACAGCTAGTAAGTGTTAAGTGTCTCAGGCTGGATTTGAACTCAGGTCCCCATGACTCCAGGGCCAGTGCTCTATTCACTTTGCCACCTAGCTGCCCTAATAATAACGTATCTTAAAGGATTGTTTTGAAGATAAAATGATACAACACATAAAGTTTTATGTAAATGTTAATAATAATTGAAATTATTATTAATATTGCTATTTAATATAAAAGACTAGTTGCAATTCATTATTTACCCTTAAGTTCTATGACTCTTTCTATCTGAAATGTTTAAATATTTGCATTCGTTAATTTCTATAAAAAATGTCACACATTGAATCATCTGATTATTTTGCTCTTGATGAAACCATTTGCCTATGCCTAAACAGGCTCATGTGGTGGTGTTACCTTATAATGTGTAATAGCCAAGTAGAAGGGCTCTGGAAATTGTCAGACACATACTTGAGAAGAGAAGTCCTAAAATACGAAATAGTGATGCTAAAATCTTTAATAATAGCAATGGGAAAGCAAAGTGGAAATAGCTATATAAAAAACCAACAAGGGAAGCGTATACAGAGAGCTTTGATTTTCAGAAGACAAATATTAATAATAATTTACATTTATGTATCACAATCCAGTTAAACAGCCTTCATATGAATTACTTTATCTGATCCTCAGAAAGATACTCTTAGGTAGCTAGTGCCAGTGTCATTATCCTCAGGTTACATATGAGGAAATTTAGACTTAGAGAGTTTAGATGATTTGTTCAAAGCCATCAAGCTAGCCCAGAGACATGCTGGGGGCAGGTGCCAGCTTCTCAGTAGGGTGAAAAAGCATGTACTTCATGCTGAGTTACAATGTATTAAAAAAATATAGGCATGGCAGGATTTCTGACAAGATGGTTAAGTGAGAAGTTATGTCTAAGCATACTGCTCCTTCATTTCAAAACAGCAAGAAACATACCAAATAGAGTAAAACACAAAGAATAGAAAGGAAACCGATTATACTCAAATAAATTCACAAAATACTGAAGAAAATAGGTATGCTTCCACAAACATACCCACATTTTCTTAATCCAGTGAAGAAACAATGTAAACAAAGGCAATGAGAACATTATAAAAAAGTATAGTAGTAAAAACCTCAGAGTAGTTGGATGACCTAAAAAAAGAAATGAAGAGACAAGGAGTGAATTTAGAGCTCTTAACTTGAAAGGGAAAACTATGATTTAGGACAGAAGCTGGAAATTTTTAATAAGACAGGAAACACCTCAAAACAGGAATGGAAGAGAAGAAAACTTGGAAAAATTGCAAGTACTCAACATGAAATATTAAGACAAAGCTAAGAGATAGGAACATTGTTCATGAGATCTTTTAGAGGCAAATGCCAGTTACGCTGAAGACAATTTACTGAGGAAATTTTAGGATTCGTGGTCTCCAAGGGTAAAAAACAACCAACCACAAGAAATAAAATCTTAGATACCACATTGCTAGAAATTCCCGAGAAGCCCTGTAACTAAAGGACAAGATGTAGATGAATAGAATACATAGAATGACATGAGAAAGATCTTTGGGGATTGACTCATCCAGAAACATAGTCATCAAGCTACAGAACTTCTGGTGCAATGTCCTGGAATAGACGACAATATGATGTAGAGTTTCAGTTTGAATCACTTAGTACACTTATCTGCCCATACTTTTGTCCTATTCTTAGGTGAATGAGTATGAAACGGAATGAAAAGTGTGATCCAGAAGGTTGGAAGACTAAAGGGCCAGTGATAGGAGTCCATAATTGAGTTTGTGAATTTAGTGTACTATAACCTTTAGAAGCAATTTGCAGTTAATGGAAACAATATCAAGACAATGTAATTTCTCATTCATTAATGTAGCATTCAAAAGTTAATTTGGTGTCATAAATGAATATTTTGGTGTCAGAAATCTGAGGGGAGCATAAATGCTCTAAAAGAAATGCTTTATGCTTGAGCCCACTCTCCCCAGGGGCTGAGGTGATAGAGAAAAGAGTGGGCTTCCCATGGGAACTTATAAGAAGGATGTGTTTATAACGTACTTGTAAGTTGTAAATGTACTTGTAAGAAGGCTTTTGTTCTTGCTCAGGAAATATCCCTTTACAAATGCCAACTGATTTTTGGTCAAATTATATTGGGGCATGAATCAATAGGTCAATCAATGATATATGGGAAATACAAATGTAACTGGAAATTTATGCTAAGGAGGACATAGAAGATTAAGTCATGACCTTTTCATCTTTTTTCTAAAAGAAAAATATATCATGTATCTCTAGAAATCTGAGGGGAGCTAACTCTGCAGGGCCTCATCCTCCTAATGCATCTGTCAATCAGAAGAATAATTCCAGAGTCTGTAAAATATTCGTGCTGTTGGACAGTACACATTCACATACACACATACACATCTGTGTATGAGTGTATATAGCTAGATCAAACTGATTCTCAAGAGCTGATTGTTAAATTTTTCAGGGTCAGCATTTACCTCTAAAATTTACCTCTAAAATCAACAAACTCTAGAAATCAAGCCCCAGTTTATAATTTTCTTGATTGTTCAGACTTAAGAAAATTATGGACAAGAATGTTAATACTACAGATTCAACTTAAATGGTAAGTGTAAATTTTTCTTTTCAGGTTGCTAAATATTGCCAGTACCCCCACAGCATATGAATATAATGTATACACATATGCATATATTTTATATTATATATAATTATTAATTTTATATAGACACATAATTTCACATAAAGAGCAATGGCAAAAATGGTAAGCAGTGAATGGAGAGTGGTAAGAAATATGATTTGGTAGAAACATAGGCCACATGAAGAATACATAACATTTGAGAGGGAGATTGTAGCCAAATTGTATAGGCTCCAGAATGGTAGCAATTTGTACTATATTTGATACGTACTAGGAGGGCACTGAAGTCTGCTGACTGGAAGACTAAGTCTTAGAACAATATATTCTAAAAATTACTTCAGAAGTAACATAGAGGAGATAGAAAGGAGTCAGAAATACCACCAGGGTTCAGGGCTTCAGTGATTGCATTAGGAATGGAAAGGACCAGGTTGATATGAGAAGTACAGGTAGGGGATTAGGTGATTTCTCCCTTGTAGCACAAGGGCCCTTAGTGTATCAATGCATCAAAGATCAGTTGTTATGTCATGAGAACCCTCTCCTCTAACACATATTACAACCCATCAAATATGATTGATCATAGTATCATAGTTTAAGAGCTGAAAAGAACCTAGGGAATCACTAAGTACAATTCATTTTATTTATTAGGAAATTGAATCTTAGCATAATAATTAAGGAACTAGCCCAAGTTTCCATAGTTAATGAGTATTAGAACCAGGATTTGAACCCAAATCTTTCTAACCCTGAGTCTAGCATTCTATCTACAACAAAACCATTATATGTCCTAGCTCTTGTAATGAGGGGCAGCTGATGGTGAGAGACAGGGGGTGACAGCACATTGTAAATGATGCATATTATCATCCAACAGTTTGACAACCTTACTAGTTGCTGTGCCTTATGCTTCAATGGCCTTTATTATAAATTGAAAAAGATCATTTCTCTCATTAACCTTTAAAGTCAGTAAAATGAGACATTTAAGGGTTTTCAGCACATTTTTCCTCGAACAGGAAGCGGAGTCATCATAGCTCAAAGCAGCAAAGGATATTAAAGGGCACAAGATTATTTGCCTGTGCACTCTACTTTTTACCATTTCTGCAGCCAAGTTTTTCTATTTTATTTTGCACAGCATTTTTGGCCTGTGTAAATCTACACTAAAAGATATAAACTGGAGGAAGGGGGATTCTTAAACTTGGAAACAATTCTGATGTTATAAATACCGGAAATATTATCCGAAGAAATTAAAGTGAGAAAGCAATAGCCTCCATGAAAGCCATTTCTTAGCCATAGACATAGAGAATCATGGAGGAGAATTACAGCACTCAGCATTCATGAAGCAAAAGAAAGAAGTGACTCTTCAAAGCCAATTTGTATCCTACCTGAGAAAGGAAGACATTTATATTATAGTTGACGGGACTGCTTGGAGGTACCGTTTTAAGGAAAGATAATCCTGGAAGAACGAAAAACTGAACCATCATAAAAAGGGATATGGAGGATGAAGGACAAGCTCAGAGAGAGAGAAAAATTGAGGTCATTGTACTAAAGATGTCTAAAGCGGAAAAGACTCATAATTGGATTCATTTATGAAAATCACCTAATGCTACTTGTAAAATGAATTCCAATTGTTCTGCTTTAGATAAAAAAGACCATGGCACTCACTGAGCATTTCCTGAATTTCCAGAAAGACAAACTACCACAATGGGGAAGGACTTTGTGTATCAGATTAGAGCAGGAAGGTACTTAAGGTATAAGGCAATGCATATTGTGTTAGAAAACATTTTCCTTAACCATCTGGAAGGGAGAAAAAGAGAAAAAAACAACAGTCATGTTTATAAATTAACACCATTTGTTAATAAGAAGGGGCATATGAGATTTGAATGCTGTTAGAGGTATGAGAGGAATGAGATTAATTGGAAGAAAAATAATTTAGTAAATTTGGGGGAATAGACTCAAAGATCAAGGCTCGGTCAGAAAGAAGTCCACCAATCCTGGGGATACATTGCTGAAAAGTGTTAGGGACAAATTCTCCTTCATAAGGCTACAGCAACCCTGACAATAGCAAGCAGCATAGAAAATAATCATGTGTGGAGATATGGGTCCAAGTTCTACTGCTGACATATCCTAGATACCTGACCCTGGTCAAGTTACTCTTACCTCTTAGTCTGCCTAGACAACTCCCTCAAAAGGATACATTGCAGGCTGATTATATGAACTACTGAATGGGAGCTCCCTATACTGTTAAAATAACTGGTTTATACAAATTCTGGCAATAGTTAAATTAATTTCACAGAGTTATGGAATTTAAGACTGACCTCAACTGTGGCTGCTTTTTGCAGTCTTTTTTACCCTAGCCACAATTGACTGTCCACCCCCACTATGAATTCCATACCTTGACTCTTTCAAGATCTTCTAGCTCATTCTTCTGCCTTATGGAATACAGACTATCACTCTTCTTCCTGCATTGTCTTTGCTATGCTTCCACATGGGTGCCCTCTCTTTTTCCCATCCTTTCTGGGATCCCCTTATACATTGGTTCCCTATCAGAAAGTAAGGTACTTTAGGGCAAGGACTATCCTGTTGGCTTATATTTGTATCACTAGCACTTAGCATAGTCTTTGACACATGTAAGTGCTTAGTACACTATTTATCCTCCATGCCATTCCCCCATTTTATAGATGTAAAGTATGTGTTGCTCATTTATGTTCTATATATGTCCATATGGGCTTCTCCAAATAAGACTCTCAGGGAAGCATAAAAATATTTTTGGAATCTCTATTATCCCTCTACAACAGAGGCTTTGTTAACTGCGTGGAGATTGAAACTGAAGGATGGTCAATCTATTCTCAGAGGTGTAACTGGATTAAAATTATATCTGTCTGTTGCCCCTAAAATATTTTTAGCCTAGGAGAAATTATTTTGTTTTTATGTTCATTCTTCTTTCTTGGTTGCCCTTCCTTAAAGGTAAAGGAGTGGTCTAAGTTACATGTAAACTGAGGTTTCACTCCTTTCTCACCAAATGCTAGTAAAAAAAAATAAGACTATCACAAGTAGTGAATAGTGAATAAATCTATTTATCTAAGCATAGAGCAAAAAGAAATAAGAAAAAGGTACTTTATAGTTCAGCCATGTTTGACAATTTGGAGTTTCCTTGGCAAAGATACTGAAGTGGTTTGCCATTTCCTTCTGTAGCGTATTTTATAGATTAGGACACTGAGGCAAAGAGAGTTTAAGTGACTTGCCAAGGGTCATTTTAAGTGACTGGGGCTGTCTTTTAACTTGAGCTAGAAATTACTTTATTAATATTTGTTATGAATGATGGCCTTGACTAGATGTGTGGGATAAGAGGAGGATCAGAAAAATCAAAGATGATTTCTAAGAAAAGGCAACTTAGTGATTAGGAATATGATGGTGACATGTGAAATAAAGATCCAGGGGGAAGAATAATCCTTTTTTTTTTTTGGTTGGAGGACAGAAATGTTTTGGATAGACTTCAGTCCTAGCACTCTATACATTATGCCACCTAGTTGACATTATAGAGACTGACTATACAGGATTAATGAGCTTTCCCACTGTGAGTGAGATATGAGAGAGAGAGAGGAGAAGAGACAGAAAGAGACAAGGTACAGAGGCAGAAAAACAAGGAAAGACAGGGCAAGAAACGGAGAGACAGAAATGGAGAGAGAGAGATATGTATAAAGAGAGACAAGGAGAGGGAGAAACAGATAGAAAGAGAGGCAAAGAAAAGAGTGACAAAGAGAAAAACAGAAGGATGGAGAGATATAATCCAGTAATGTCCAAAAGGCAGGCTGGAAGTCTGTGACATTCTGAGATGTTAGATTCTCAACATGCCTGCCTTTCAAAACTTTTTTTTTTCTGTTTCTCATGTTTCCTTTCTTAAACTTAAAAGCCAGAATTCTTTTCCCTCCCAAATTCTTAAACCAATTCCCCACACACACCCCACGCCCCCACCCCACTCCACCCCAGTCATGGAGATCATTCTCTCCATCAAAGTAAAGAATCTTTGGGGGATAGCTCAGTGCTGAAGAAAATAGAGCACCAGTCCTGGAGTCAGGAGGACCTGAATTCATATCCTACTTCAGACACTTAACATACTTACTAGCTGTGTGACTTTGGGCAAGTCACTTAACCACCATTTCCTTGCCTCCCCCCCCCCCTCAAAAAAAAAAAAAAGCAAAGAATCTTATGCAAATGCCAAAAGTTTGATCCCCTGGTTATCCACATGAAGCCCAGAGAAGCTGTGTGATTTCCTCAAAGTCACACAGTTCAGAGGTGCTACACTCTTGCACCGCACCCTGTGTTTTAGTATTATTGGAGCGTCACCATAGCTAGTTTTCCAGTGAGCTACTGCAATGCACTTTTCTTCCTAAGCTGTGATCTCTCCACTACCTTCTCCACTCCCCACCCCCTTACTTTCTGCCCACTTTTTACTCTGGGATCAGTAAAGAAATCAATATTACCATTCTTGGAAAGGAAATGACAATTAAGTATCATGTAAGTCTACTCACTAATCCTGTGATTTCTTAGACCAAAACATCCACCCCTCTACCCTCACTTCCCCAGCTTACATTTCTCTACATGCGCTGTCTTTGAGAATAGAGACTGGCCTGTTTTTCATATTGTTATCTCCAGTTCTTAGTATAATACCTGGCACAGAGAACATACTTAGGTTTGTTTTCATTCATTCATCATGCAAAGGGGGGAGAGAAGAGAATAAACATTCATTAAGCACTTATTATATGCCAGGCACTGTGCTAAGCAGCTTTACAAATATCATCTCATTTGATTCTCAAAACAGCTCAAGGAAACATGTGCTATTATTATCTTTACATTAGAGAACATTGAGATTATGTGACTTGGCCAGGGTCACAGTGCTAATAAGTGTTTGAGACAGTATTTGAACTCAGGTCTCCCTGACTCCAAGCCCAGCTCTTTATCCACTGCACTGCCTTGTTACCTCTTGAGATTATACATATCGAATATAAGTAAAATATATTCAATCAAATAGTTTAAATTCCCAAGTAACCTAGGAATTCACATAAATGCATGGGTGAATGGATAGGTGGTGACAATACATGGCAGAGTATACAAGGATTTATTAAAGTTGGATGTAAATAATGTCGTGCAAATTTGTATTCTCCAATATTAATGTGAGCACATATTAAAGTATCAGAACCAAGGATACACAGCTAGATGTTCCAGCCTACTGCTAGTGGTGAGCCAGCATTAGTCACAGAAAGCCTTGGAGCATGGGCAACTTCTTGATTTGTCTAGAAAATCTAACAATGAATAGAACACATCACTGTGTCAAGATAAATAAAATTTTGTGCAATAAAACATCGCAAGTCATTATGCATGTCCCTTAGAACCTGGTCTGAGTTTCCTTCCTAAGATCTTGCTTTTCAAAATGTAGTTTTTGTTTTATTGAACAGCCATGCTAAATTGATGGATTACTAAATCTGTTGAAGCTTAATTAATTATCTTCCATATATACTCTCTATAGAGGCAAAAAGAAGACTTTCTTGCCAGCACCTTCTTTTTATCCAGTCCTGAGAATTCTTCTCATTTCTCATTATATTCTCTTCCTTGAGGATCTCTCTTATTTTAAATATCATCAGAATACATTATTCTCAAATGTACAATTACACCCCAACTTTTCTCCCTTTTGCTCTAGGCCCATGTTGCATATCTTGACCTGGATATCTTCTCCAAATTTCAAATCTGACCTATCCAAAACATTTTGTTGGTCTTCTGGATCTTTATTTCACTTGTCACCTTCATCTTCCCAATCACTAACGTCCATTTTCTTAGGAATCATCTTTGATTTTTCTGATCCTCCCCTTATCCCACACATCAAGGCCAGTATTCTTTTTTTTTTCTTTTTGGAGGGCAATTGGGGTTGAGTAACTTGCCCAAGGTCACATGGGTAGATTTTTTTTGTTTGTGTGTGGTAAGTGTCTGAGCCCGGATCCGAACTCAGGTCCTTCTGACTCCAGGGCCGACACTCTACTCACTGAACCACCTAGCCACCCCGAGGCCAGTATTCTCAACAAATATTAATAAAGTAATCTCTCTACCCACAATGTATAATGCTGAGCAATAGGCAAGATAGACAATTTATATAAGACAAGTTCATTGTTTTCATGGAGCATAAGTCTAAAAGGGTGATATGATACAAACATGGATAAAAGAGAGAACTGAAAAAAAAAAAGTTATGTGAGTTATAAGGGGTAATGGAAGGATTAGGTGAAGTTTCATCGAGGGCTAAAATTTGATATCAACACAAGAAAGACACCATCCAACTAAATCCTGAGATGCAAGAGAAATTAATGGGTTGCTTTGCAATGAACAGAACAAATGAGGTTTATTTCCTGAAACTTCTGGCAATTTTTCCAAATTTTCTAATTATATCACCGGTAGTCATTATCAAAATAAATTGACAAAATTTCTAGAGCTGCCCTGAGGAAGAAATTAGATGACAGACCTTACTGGAAAGGAGATAGATTTCTCAGTACCTTTTGTTCAGCTAGTGAGGTAGTTTGTTAAAACTAAGTTCCTTAGCCCAAATGGAGTGCACTGGGAAAAAGGAAAAGGCAGAAACTGCTAAAGTAGTTGATGAAGTTACAGGTGTAACCAATGAACCAAAGGATTGGTACTAATCACTGGATATATTTTTATCTACCTTACTCATTTATTCAAAGATGACCGATGCTCACCCTGTCTATAGGAACAAGTTTCCAACTAATCCCACCCTGCATTTTAAAAAAATCTATTGAGTATAAAATAGTGGAAGTCCCAATGTTCACAAGCCATTCAAGTCAGTTTGCAGTCCTAGCTGAGTTGACTAACTCCTGGAAGCCTTTCTTCAAAATGTGCCAATGTGATTATTATAGGGCTATACATTTAAAGCTAGAAAGCATCTTAGATGCTATTTTGTCTATTTCTCTCATATCTCAATTTCCAGATGAGGAAATTTAGATCTTAAATAGATAAGTGATTTGTCCAAGGTCCCACAGGTAGCAAGAAGTTAAGCCAATATTCAAACCCAGGTGTCCTGATTGTAAATCCAGTGCTTTTCTTACAGAAGCATGTCACCTCCTAGGACATTCATTGGTAGGCATTCAGGAGCCACATGGTATGTATCATCATTGTATACTCCAAGCATCGGTAATTTATACCCAGAGAGGAATTGTGGTTTAATGGACAGAGGGATGCACTACTCAGACCCCGACCCCCCAATTTCTAGACCCACTTTTTGTGTTGTCTTCCCCAATAGACTATAAGCTTCTTCATGAGACTTCTTTCTGTTTGTGTTTTCATTTAACATTCCCATAGCATTTCATTTAATTTAGTATAGTGCCTGGCACATGTTGTGTAACAAATGTTCTGTCTATTCACATCATCATGTCCCTTCCAAGAGCTTCTGTTCCCGGAGACTTTTGCTCCTTAATGTGTGTTTGCTCCACTGCAGAAAGGTGTCCGATGATTCTGGCTGATATCGTTTATTTTGCAACATTCCATTTCCTACCTCTGGAATCTTACACAGATCATTTCTTGTGTCACTAACATGCTCATTCCTCATTACTAGCTTCCTCTAAGGCATAGGTCGGGTATCACCTCATACAGATATCCCTTCACAATCACCCACCTCATGCACCCATACTTAAGAACCTGAATCTTTTTGGTGTAATACTAGAGAGTGGAAAAGGATCCAGAACAACTAGATGCTAAGGCCTATTTCACCTTCCCAAAATCAACCTCAGAACCTAAGGATACATCCAATTGTTGGGCTGCATTCCTTCACAGCACACACGCCAGAGTGGTCAGGCAGAAGCAGAGCCTCCAGGCTTCTCCCTTCTCAGAGTCAGAGCAAGATAAGAGGCAAAGGAGCTAGACTGGATATATATTCATGCATCTTTACAACCATTTAACCATTTCTTCTTCCAACCATCCAACCACCCATCAATCAAACTCTCACTTCACTAACTTATTCACTCCCTCCATTATTCATTCATTCTCATTTACAAGGAGATTTCTAGAAAATATTTTTCCTGCATCTTCCTTAGAGATGTTGAGG
Source organism: Gymnobelideus leadbeateri (assembly GCA_011680675.1). Lineage (NCBI taxonomy): Eukaryota > Metazoa > Chordata > Mammalia > Diprotodontia > Petauridae > Gymnobelideus > Gymnobelideus leadbeateri. Next base: position 553,500 of record WOXC01006770.1, read on the forward strand.
CATTCTAAATGTCACTCTTTATGGATCCTTTCTACAGGTGGCATCTAGCTCTGGAATGCTCAAGAGTCACCTGGACCTTATCTGTCTATCTATCTATCTATCTATCTATCTATCTATCTATCTATCTATCTGTATGTGTGGATAACACACTACTTCAAAAATGGCCTAACAATACAGGCAGGGAAAAAATATCAAAGAAAATATAAATGAATGAAGAATATTCGTTTTCTAGAGTATGACATGTAATTCAGCGGGAAAAAAACTATGGAGTCATCCATCAATACATATTGTAAATAATGATATAGAAACATGTATATATACACATATTTTTATTTATGTGTTTTATCTTCTGTGAAATGGGGGTAACAATAATACCTATCCCCCAAGGTTGTTATGAGAATCCCATGAGATAATATTTGTGGAGTACTATGCAAACTTTAAAATGTTATACAAGTGAGAGCTATTGTTGATGTCACTATATTAATATTGTTATCCTTAGGGATTTACAATTTATTGTTATTGTACAATGGAGCCCAAACAATTCTACATGGTAATAGAGAATACAGCTGGAGAAAGAGTCTGGGTTGAAATCTGGTTTGAAATCATCATTCATCCCCAACATATCTTCTAAAGAAGTTCTATTTGCCCACAGGCAAACCATCAAATGACCAAATGCTCTCACTGGCCAAACCTGTGAATTAGATTATAAGTGCCTTGAGTTCAGGAACTATGTTTTGTTTTGTTTTGTTTTTCCTCCCAGATCTAGCACTCACAGCCATTTACACAGAGGAGGTACTTAAATTTTATTGAATTGCAATGAACTAGATATCACTTACAACCTAAACTTTTTTTTTTAACCTGAGTTTTATTTTCCTTATGTTCTTTAGTAGCCTGGAGAGTAGCACAACAGATACCTATTGGCATGATCATCTTTGTATTTTGGTCATTTAGTGATAAGATAGTTTTTGATCCCATGCCTTATTCCCCAAAATACTAACCAATGAGTTGGAAGAAGTTTCACTGAACTTTTCTGAGTCAACCCTATGATGCATTTTCTAATTTAAGAAAAAAAACATAAAGAGATTTGTTTAGTGAGATAGAAACAGAGATAGAGGCAGAAACATAGATATAGACATAGGCATAGGTATAGATATCATTATATATAGCTATGCATCAAAGTTGTATCTACAATGTTCAGGTTCCAGAATAGCTTACTGTCTACTAAACTCTGAAGGTTAAATAGAGTTCTGCATGATGTTATTTGCATTAAATATGAAATTGAAATTGAAAAAAAGTGGACAACTTTCCAACCTCCTTTTTATTTACCTCATACCAACATAATTGTCATGAAAAAATGTCTAAAATCCCTAAATATGTTCTCAAAGTGGATAAAGAAATTTGACAACTTTGGCCAGCCACGAGGACTCATTTTAGGCCTTAGAGATAGAAGGTTGTTCCCAACCTCATTATTTAACAATTGCCCTGATTTATAAGTATGATTTTTTTATTATTTAAGTAATCAACCAATAACATTTTAATGATGGAAGGTCCCTCAGAGATTACCTGGTTCAACTCCTTCATTGTAAAGATATATAAACCAGCAGGTAATGGCCAACATCAGAGTAGAACAATCATCCCAATGAATTGTTCACTTTCTCATCAAAAACCCTTTAGACAACTCAGAAAAAGAAAGAACAGACTCAGCATGTCAATATAAAGAAGTTTGGGAGTGACTCATTCACTCTACGATTTAGCTCATCTGTCTCACTTGAGGGCTATGCCCCTAATAGTCACAAAATGCTGTATCTGCATATTTATTATAATACTTTATGATTTTTTTTCTCTTTCTTCTGTAATCACTGACTAATCCTGGAGGTAAGAGTATTTAAGTAAGTTCCAGAATGTTACATGTCAAAGACCAGTCAATCAAGCATTTATTGTTCATGTCCAATGAGCCTATGTGAATGGACCCCTTATGCTAAAAATCATCACCCACCACCACACCATGTCTGATAAAGAAAGAGAGAGAGTTTATCTCGGGTTTCGAATAACAAAATGTAATTCTTGAGAGCCTAATTGATATTGGATATTCTTTTAAATTGCCCAGGTTAACAATGTCAGAGGCCTCTTCAAATGCTCACATTTTCACTCTCCCTCGACCATCACTCTGATCATTTGCCAAAGCTTGTCAGTTCTGCTTCATCACCTATCACATCTTTCCTTACTCCTGCATCAAAAAGTCCAACACCATGTTTTAGGCCCTCATTATCTCTTTGACTTACCTGAACTTCTACAATAGGCTCTTAATTGGTTTTCTTTCCTTCAGTCTCTCCTCTATTCAATCATCCTCATACAGCTGCCAGATTGATATGCCTAAATCATAGCTCTAATAATGCTTGTGAAATTGAACAGAATTTTCAGAAAATGCTCTCCTATATTGTAAGTGTTCCATTTAATTTCTTCTGGTGACTCTGCTGGCAACTTTTCTGTTCAAAATCTAGTCTGTGTCTATGCAAATCATACTGATGGGTTGCAGAAAACAGGCACGTTTATGCACTGTTGATGAAACTGTGGATTCATCCAACTTTTCTAGAAAGCAATTTGGAATTATGCCTGAAAATTTAATAACAATACTTGTCTTTTGACCCATCCTGCTTTATCTTGATGTGGTCATTTCAGCATGTATGAGAATTTTCATTAGATCACAAACAGTGTGATCAAAACTTGCCATTTATTTCAGTTGCAATTTGGCTCCATTTTACATGAAATTTAGATTGGATAAAGATTCTAATTAAATAGAAAAACTCTATTGTAATTCTTGCTTTTAATCTTCTGATTTTTTTTTAATGTGTGTGGGCGGGGACTTAAATACTATAATCCTGTAAATCCTCAGAGTTGAATAGGTTTCCTGTAAAATGTACAATGTTTCTGATCATTAAGAAATTATTAAAAAAGAATCATTAAGAAATCATTAAAATCGGGGGCGGAGCCAAGATGGTGGAGTAGAAACAGCACTTCCAAGGTGCTCTGCCCCACACCACTTCCAAACAATTTAAAAGGTGGACTCTGAACAACTTCTGGAGCCCCAGGACCCACAGAACGACACAGAGAACCTCACCTCCCACTGAGGACAGTCCAGCAGCCCTGCAGGGAGCAGCCAGCACAGCACAACGCAATGCTCTGGGAGCCAAGCCCAGACTGGCGAGACCCTCGGTTTTAGCCCCTGGGCAACCCAGACAGCAGCCAGCTAGAGGGACCCCAGAACACCAGCAGCTGTGGTGATTCCAGAATTATCAGCACAAATATGCATAGGACAAAGTGAGAGGTTAGTGCCCTATGGATTTTGGGACCAGTATTTGGGGAACACATTGGGTTCCTCCCCTGGGGGCAAAAAGCAGCTGAGGAAACACTGCACAGAGGCCATTTTGCAGCATCAGTGGCAAATCCAGCTCCTGGTCTTCGAATTGTAGGGATATCCAGCAATCAGTCTGGGGGTTAATAACTGTTGCTTTAACCTGCTTGGATCTGGATTGTGGTCGGGGGGGGGGGGGCAGTTTGGAGTGGGTATCCAACTTGCCAGAGCAGGTGGAGACTTTACAGAGGCCACCCAACTGGTGGAAATTGTGAAGACCCCACATTTGGGACGGAAGCTCTCCTGTCTGGTGGCAGAGTCCTACTGTGGCAACAAGACCCAAAATCAAGTAATTAAGTGGCAACATGCCTGGCAAAGGAAACAAAATAAACAGAAAAATGCAACATTAGACTCCTATTTTGGGGGCAAAAACGATCAAAGCATGGAACAGGAGGAAGACTGTGAGGTCAGAATTCCTGCACCAAAAGCCCCAAATGAAAATACAAGCTGGCTACAGGCCATAGAGGACCTGAAGAAGCAGATGAGAGAAGTGGGGGGAAATTGGGAAAGGAAATGAGAAAAATGCAAGAAAAGTATGAAATGAGGGTCAACAGCCTGACTGAGGAAAATAACACCTTAAAAAATAGACTAACTCAAATGGCAAAAGAGGCTCAGAAAGGCAATGAGGAGAAGAATGCCTTAAAAAGCCGAATTTGCCAGATGGAAAAAGAATCTCAAAAGCTCACTGAGGAGATTCATTCCTTCAGAATTAGACTGGAGCAGATGGAAGCTAGTGACTTTATGAAAAATCAAGATGCTGTTGAACAGATCCAAACAAATGAAAGAATAGAAGGCAATGTGAAATATCTCATGGGAAAAACCACTGACCTGGAAAATAGATCCAGGAGAGATAATTTAAAAATTATTGGACTACCTGAAAGCCATGATCAAAGAAAGAACCTAGAAATCATCCTTAAAGAAATTCTCAAGGAAAATTGCCCTGATATTTTAGACCCAGAGGGCAAAATAGAGGTTGAAAGAATCCACCAATCACCTCCTGAAAAAGATCCTAAAAAGAAAACTCCTAGGAATATTATAGCCAGGTTCCAGAATTCCCAGATCAAGGAGAAAATACTCCAAGCACCCAGGAGGAAACAATTTTAATATTGTGGAAACACAATCAGAATAGCCCAGTACCTGGCAGGTTCTAAACTGCGGGATCGAAGGGCTTGGAATATGATATTCCAGAGGGCAAAAGAGCTGGGATTAAAACCAAGAATCACCTACTTAACAAAACTGAGTATCTTGTTTCAGGGGAAAATATGGTCATTCAGTGGAATAGAGGGCTTTCAAGCATTCTTGAGGAAAAAACCAGAGTTGAATAGAAAATTTGACATTCAGACACAAGAAGCAAGGGATGCTTGAGAAGATAATCAGGGAAAAGAAATCAAAAGGATCCTATCAAATTTGAACTATTTACATTCCTACATTGAAAAACAATAATTGTTTCTTATGAAACCTTCCTCATTATGAAAATAATTGAAGAAAGGTATATGGATATATGAATACATATGTGAATGTGTGTATATATGTTTACAGGTATACATGGATAGAGGGCTCAGGTTGAATTTGGTGGGAAGGGATGATACTTAAGGGGTGAAGTTAAGAGGTGAGAGAGGAAAATGTCAAGAGGAGATGGGGAGAGACAGCGTAGGGTAAACTATCTCATGCAGAAGAGGCAAGGAGAAATAGTTGCAGGGGAGGGGAAGAACAGGAAGGCAAAAAGGCAAAACCATATTCTCATTGAATTTGGCTCAGGGAGAGAATCACATACATACTATATGGGTTATCTCACCCTGCAGGAGAGTAGGGGGAAGGGGGATAAAAGGGGAGATGATGGAGGGGAGGACATTCTGGGGGGAAGGGGAGGTTGGAAGTACCCACTTTTGAAGAGGGACAGGATCAAAGTAGGGAATGGAGCAGGTGGGGGGTGGGATGGGTGGGAGGGAAATATAAGCAGTCTTTTACAATATATCTACTATGGTAATGTTTTGTATAACTATACTTGTACAACACATACTGAATTACTTATCTTCCCAGAGAGAGTGGGTGACAAGGGAGGAAGGGAATGGATCGAAGTTTTCAAATTAAATGTTTCAAATTAAATGTTTCAAATAATATTTCAAAAAATGTTGCAAATGTATATAAATACTATTATTAATACTATTTTGCTTGTAATTGGGAGATAAGATGTTCAGGCATTGGGGCACAGAGATTCACTTTGCCCTAATGGCAAAGTTGAAGAGGGTATGGGAGAAGATATGTGAGAGAGCAGATTGGATGAGGGGATAACTTGTGGGACTGCTATTCTCGGGTGGTGGGTAGGGGGAAAATGGGTAAAAAATTGTAACTCAAAATCTGGTGGAAATGAATGATGTAAACCAGAAGTTAATAAAGAATTGGTTAAAATAAAAAAAAATCACCAAAGTCATTTTCTTAATGAATATTTGTTAATTCATCAGTGTTTTGTAGGCAATGGATATGTATGTGTGTCTCCCTTACTTATGTGGATTGGCTGGTGAAACTTAGTGAGGGAATACTGGAACAGGAGTATCCTATTCAGGTACAGGTTATAAGAAATGGCTCCTGATCATCCTTTCAAATGTTAGGTTTTATGATTCTATGATTGCTTTTCTGCAATGGGACTTTGAAATCTTTCCACTACAAATAGGCACATCAGCATTTCAAAGATGTATAATCTCAATGGTGTAGGTCAGAGGTAGGAAATCTGAGGCCTCAAGGCCACATGTAGCCCTCTAGGTCCTCAAGTGCAACCCTTTAACTGAATCCAAACTTCATAGAACAAATACCCTTAATAAAAAGATTTGTTTTGTAAAACTTGGCTCAGTGAAAAGGCCTTGCCCAAGGACCTAGAAGACCACATATGGCCTTGAGGCCATAGGCTCCCTACCCTTGGGTAGATATTCCATATCCAAAGATAATAAGTACCCCAACAGCTTTGGGGATGGTTTTAACAAGAGCTAGAGATGAAAATTTTAGCACCCTTTGGTAATCTTGACAGTAACACTATACTAAGTTATAATGGTCTTACCTGTCACTGGTTCCATATCCCAAGCCTTCCAAAGTTGGTGGGTCTTACCAGAGGCAGAATTATCTACCAGAACAGACACTAAAGAATGATTTATAAAATGGATGCCTGTATGTATAATATACAATACCATTTCATAGTTTTCATAATTCATAAGACTTCCAACTTAGCTCAACAACAATGCCTAGTTAGTGCATTTTCTGCCCTTGTTTCTGCTCCCTTATAGTCAATGTGATTAAGCAAGACACAAAATCCTGAGCCATCCAACTCATTTCCAAGATGTTCCATGTGTAGAGGATATGCAACTGTCAGAAATGGAAATGGCAACCTACTGCAAACTGTGTGGATGACAAGTCATGTTTCACTATTGCTAGGTTCATAGATTACAATCACGTTTCATACTAACATGGAAAGCATTTATTACCAGAATTCCTTTTGATGTGATGAAAGTGTCCACCATTAACCACTTCATATCTGTCAAGCACAGACATGAAACAGAGTCGACAATACCTGTCTATTATTTTCATATATAAATTTTGGAAGGCTACGGTAAACATTCATTTCATTGAAAAAACTCAAGTCAAACATTTTATAAGTTATTTCCTTTGAATACAAGGTCAGTTGGTTGAAGGAATATCAAACACGTGAATGTTAGAGCTAACAAGAACTTCAGAGGCCATTTCAGCCAATGGAATGATTTTAAAGATAGAAGATATGAGTCCCAAATATGGCAAATGACCTTCCCAAGGATATACAGATGGATAATGGGAGAAGCCATCTAGCATCAAGCATATATTTTACTCCTAGTCCATTACTTGGTGTGTGTTTTTCCTCAATTAGACCACTGTGCTTCTATGATATGACATTTGTTTCACACCAAGAAATAGTCTGATTTAGTCTTTGCAGAAGTTCTTATGCCTTTCTTAGGGGGACCATAAAAGATGGTGCCTATGGTATTCACTAAATTTAAGTTTTGTAGCATGAATGAATCTGCTATGGGACTGAAAGATTCCATCCATCTGCCTGTATCCTCAGATAATAGCAAGCTCACAGGGCCAATATAGAATCATAGGATCACTGATCTAGAGATGGAAATGACCCTATTTTTAAAACCCCTTCTTTCTGGTTGTCAGAGATGAGCCCCAAAGAATATTTTGAATCTTTCCCTGTTAGGCACACTCATCAAGACACCAGTCCATGATCTAAAAGTTATTTTTTTATATATATGTATGTTCTAATTCATATGCTACAAATATGTGGATATACTTTAGCTCATATAGTAGACTGAAGGTTCTTTGAGGTAAGGAACCGTGTCTTATTTGTCTTAATACTTGTAGTTTCTGCACAATGTTAGATGTTAGATTACATGATAGGTGCTTAGAAATGTTTCTAGAGTGATGATCACTTTCATCCAAAGGATGATTGGCAGTACAATGCTTATATCCTGGAATCATTGAGACCTTTAAGTCAATAAACCTTTAAGCCCTCTTCTTTCTTACTGCCCTCTATTCCAAATATCAATTGATATCTATTTTTCTGTTCTGTCACAAATTGTGTTGCCCCAAAATCTCATTTTCACAATAGACTTCATTTAGTAGAGTTATTTCCATGAAACTAGAGAGAGTTTTGTACTGACTGATCTTGTTTCACTCTCAAGAAAAATAAGGAAACAGTATCAGAATATCATGCTTCAGATAACACACTTCTAGATACCTCATAATAAATATGAGAATAGGTGGATACTAAGTTTTGAAATAAAGCTTATTTTCCCTGATTACTTTGCATTTAATAGAGTAGTCTGGAGAAACAAGAGAACATTTTAGTGTCATGTTTCTTTCCCCTATTTTCATGCTAAAATTTTTAGAACTTTTGGCAGATGTTATAGGATTAAGTTTTATGACCTACCGATATTACACCATAAACCTATTAAGAAAAATAGCTACAAAAGACATTCTGCTTCAATTTCTAGTATTATGTGTGTATTTCTTTTTTTGATAAGATTTTTCCTGGAGTAGAGAGAAACAGTGTGAACCTGTGCTAAGAACTAGTTCTAGGAGAACAAAAGCAATAATGTTATCTGTATTTTATTTTAACTTGTATTGTTTATTAAGCCATGGCCTTGTGTTTTTAAAGACCTCTGATTTGATTTTGTGTATTGGTCAGCATGGATATCATCCATTATAGAATTCACAGAGGACAGGGACTCTATTTAATGTGTATGGTGCACATTAAGATCTAGAGACACAGTCCTGTGGGAAAGCATTACAGACATCTGAGTGCAGTGAGTTAGGCAGCCCCAGAATCCCTTGGTCCCTGAAGCTGATTTAGTCTTGGCCAAAACCCCTAGATCAGTTTATAACCAACCCTCTATGAACTTTTTATAGACAGTGGTCCAAGAAATTTTTTAAATTATTTTGGGGAAAAAACTTTCATATGGTTATTTGGTGAGGTGGATCAGGAGGTAGGATAAGGATTTAGATTGAATCAATGCATATAAAATAAACATTTATTTAATAAGCCCATTGTGTACAGTATGAAAATAGTGTTGGCTACATTATGGGGGGAAATCTTCCTATTATTGTTCTTTAGTTAATAGAGTAATATACAGAAAACCCAGGAGAATATTCAGATTATATCTTTCTTCTTAGAGCTTATTTCAAAATACTAAGGTTCACAAACTTCAATTTGTCATTATGCTTATAAATTTAAAGTTTATAAGCTTCAAATTTTCTATCTTGTATACATCAGGAGAAAAACCTTCAACAGAAAATCTGCTTTAACTTCCTTAAAAATCTCAATGTTATATTTTTTTCCTTTTCTTTACAAGCTTTCTCCTACTGTAATGCTATCTTTGGGGGACAGGAGCTACCAGGGGAAGATGCATATTTAGATGAGATAATCTCTACCTGTAAAGAGTTTACTTTAATAGAGGGAAGCCAGGCCAGTTTTTTGGAATATACTCTAAATTTGAAATTTATACAAGATATCATGCTATATGTTGAAGTTCTAAAGAGAACAATTTGGCATATGGGCATTTAAAGTTTATTCTAAACCATTAAACAAATGTCAATAAAAAAATCTTGAAGTTATTACCAGAAATTTAGTAATATGAACTGGTGGATGTAAGCCAATTAATTAGGAATAGTATTTATTGAAATAATGTTAAGTTAATTGCAAGTTTCTTTATCCACTATTCAATCTTTTTCACTTATGCTTATGGAGTAGCAACTATATCTAAGGCTTTATATTATGGACAGTTGATAGTAAAACAGAGAGAAATATATGTTTGTGGTTCTAAGATATTTACAATCTAGTATGTATGAATGTCCTTACATGGCCAAAATTCCATGTAGATAAAGTCAGTTTTTGTATATTTGTAGGCTCCAGAAAGTGGCAGGTTAAGAATAACAGATAATTTGTTGTTGTTCAGTCATTTCCAAATTTCCATGAATCCTTCTGGGGTTTTCTTAGCAAAGATACTGAAGTGGTTTACCATTTCCTTCTCTAGATCATTTTACATATGAGGAGCTAAGGAAAATAGGGTTAAATGACTTACCTAGGGTCACACAGATACTATGTTTCTGAGGTCAGATTTCAACTCAGGAAGATGAGTCTTCCTGACTCCAGGCCTGGCATGCAGCTCACTGTAAAGCCAAGCACTATAAGCTTTCCAGATTACTATTGCTGTGAATAACTCTAAGGTTCTGATCACATAATATAGTGAATTCTATATTTAATTCAGCAGTAAACTAAAGCAAAACATTCACAGAAACCAAAATACAGCATTTACAATAATATAACATAGCAACTTATCACTAAAGTGGCCACATAGTTTTAAACAAAAGATATCATTCAGTAAGTCCTTAACTCAATCATCCTTAAAGAGCAATCATCCTTAAGGGATACAAAAGTCAAAGCTCTCCCACCCCTAGATCACACTGTCTTAATCTCATCAGTCTGAAAGTCTTCTTTCTTCTTGATTGAAGACTAGCTTCTAATCATCCTTAAGGGGTACAAAGTACAAAGTAATAAGTTCTCCCACCTAGGTCACAGTAAATCATGATCTTGTCAGCCAGCACTAAGTACCCAAGGAAAGATCCTTTCATCTTTACTCAGGACTGGCTCTCAAATTTCATGGTTCCTCCTCCATACTCCCAGCTCTTGTCCAAATTCAACCTGGACTCATAGGTAGACAGGTCCCCGCTCCTTTTCCAGTTCCTGTTCCAGGTCGAAGTTCATTGTGACCAGTCCACCTCAAGCCCTTCAAAGTCTCTGTTCCTGGGAAGAGAAAACTTAACAGAGCCAGAACAATATCTACATACATCAAGCTTAGCAGAACTACAACAACTTTCACACCCGTTTCCAGCACTATCATCTCAATTCACTTTCTGCCTGTGAAATCAACACAAGTCAAAAGACAGGTTGCATCTGTCTAACAAAGTAACACAATTCAACAGATAGAATGCTTCCATCTGACAAAGTAACACAAATAACAGACATAAGGCTTCTGTCTGACAAAGGATACAAATACAAATCAACACAGACAGAAAAGACAGAGTGATGAACGCCACAACTTTCCCGTTTTCAACTCTGCTCAGTCCTAGCTGTGCTCCAGCTTTTTATCTGTCATAACCTCTTCCCTGTTCTGTCCACATCTTAAGTCCTCTCTTTGGCAGGTCCCTTCCACTGTGGGCTTTATAGGTTCTGTTTTTTTTTGTTTGTTTGTTTGTTTTTTTCACAGCGACTTGATATAACTATGTGCAAGACTCACTTGAAATGAAGCAAGGTGCTAAATAATTAAATAACAGAAACAAGGCACTCAGTACTCCTTTGCTTGCCATTATAGCCACTTACCTGCCTCAAGTGTCAGATATTGGTCTCAAATTCAATTCTGCTATTTACTATGGAAGTGATGCTTATAAAATCATTTATTCTTTTGTGCCTCAGTTTACTCATCCTTAAAATGAAAAAAAAAAGATCTGATGCTGATTGACTTTTCATTTCAATTTTTCACGTTTCATTTTGATTTATGTCATCCTTTAGACATATTAAATGGTATGCTTACATTATGATTTAAAATAGCCAATTTATATTTACAACATATTACATTAGAAAGACTGCTAGATTTGGAGTTAGACTGTGCAGATTAAAGCACAGACTCCAATATTTGTGACTTGTGTGACCTCAGACAAGTCACCTGTAAAATGGAAATAATAAAGTTGCATGACAACTCATAGGTTTCTTCTGAGGAAACTTTCAAAAAAAGGAAAGTCTTTCATTAATTTAATTTCTTTTTCACCTCCTCTTTCTCCAAATTTTCTTCAACTAACACCCAGTGCAATGTTACCCTTTATTATGCAGCAAAAATATAAGTACCATGATTTATATTCAAGATAGAATGCAATTAGGGGCAGCTAAGTGGTACAGTGGAGTCAGTAGGACCTGAGTTTATATTTGACCTCAGACACTTGATACTTAATAGTTGTATGACCCTGAGCAAGTAACTTAAGCCCAATTGCCTTACAAAAACAACGAAAAAGATAGAACATGAGTTCAAACCACTGAAAACTCTGAAGAATGGTTGCAGACCTTCTGACTAACCCTTCAAAACTATGGAATCAGGGGAAATAAATGAAGCACATTTTATTGAATTTTATTTCTTTGTGACTAAAAACTATAATGATGATTCAGTCTCTACAATACACTCAGCAGAAAGCACACCTGTGCATCTGTTACTGAATTTAAAAAAGGCAGTAAATTATGTCCTAGATAATTTAACATACTTGCCAAGACAAATGACTGTATGTGGTACTTTTCTCTAATTGATGAAGATATTGAATGCATTAGGGTAGTAATAAAACACCAGCAGTGTTTCTCCCCCCAAAACAATTTCCTTCCTTTTTTTTAAGGGAAAAAGGCAAGGCAATTGGGTTTTAATGACTCACCCGGTCACACAGCTAGTCAGTGAGTCGTGTCTGAAGCCAAATTTGAACTGGGATCCTACTGGCCTATGTTCTATTCACTACACCACCTAGCTACCAACAATTTATTTCTTTCCCCTGACTTTTTCTGTTATGGTAAAAGACAATGTTGGGAGTTCTGGATTCTAGTCTTAGCTCTTCAAATGGTGAATCTATAACATTGGGCAAGTCTATTAAACTTTGATACTCAGTTTCTTTTTTTTTTCCAAATGCTTTATTTTTTTAATTTTTTTTTATTAAACAAATGCTTTATTAGCTTCTGGTTTACATCATTCATTTCCACCAGATTTTGAGTTACAATTTTTCCCCCGTTTTTTTCACTACCCACCACCCCAGAATAGCAGTCCCACTAGATATACCCTCATCCAATCTGCTCTCTCCCATATCTTCTCCCATACCCCCTTTGCCTTTGCCATTAGGGCAAGGTGAATATCTGAGCCCCAATGCCTGGACATCTGATGAAACATTTAATTTTAAAACTTCAATTTTCAGATTCATTCCCTTCCTTCCTTGTAACCCACTCCCTCTGAGAAGATAAGCAATTCAGTATGTGTTGTACATGTATAGCTATGCAAAACGTTACCATAGTAGATATATTGTAAAAGACTGCTTATATTTCCCTCCCACCCATTTCACTTCCCACCTAGTCCATTACCTACTTTGATGCTGTCCCTCTTTGATAGTGGGTACTTCCAACCTCCCCTCCCCCCAGAATGCCCTCCCCTCCATCATCCCCCTTCTCATCCCCCTTTCCCCTACTCTCCTGCAGGGTGAGATATCTCATTTAGTATGTATGTGATTCTCTCCTTGAGCCAACTTCAATGAGAATATGCTTTTGCCTTTTTGCCTTCCTGTTCTTCCCCTCCCCTGCAACTACTTCCCCTTGCCTCTTCTACATGAGATAGCTTGCCCTACCCTGTCTCTCCCCATCTCTTCTTGCCACTTTACTCTCTCACCTCTTAACTTCACCCCTTAAGAATCATCCCTTCCCATCAAATTCAACCTGGGCCCTGTATACCTGTAAACATATGCCCATATGCCCTTCTTCAATTATTTTCATAATGAGAAAGGTTTCATCAGACACAGTTATTGTTTTTACATGTAGGAATGTAAATAGTTCAACTTTGATAAGTTCCTTTTGATTTCTTTTCCTTGATTACCTTCTCAAGCATCCCTTGCTTCTTGTGTCTGAATGTCAAATTTTCTATTCAACTCTGGTTTTTTCTCAAGAATGCTTGAAAGTCCTCTATTCCACTGAATGACCATATTTTCCCTTGAAACAAGATACTTAGTTTTGTTGGGTAGGTGATTCTTGGTTTTAATCCCAGCTCTTTTGCCCTCTGGAATATCATATTCCATGCCCTTCCATCCCTCAATGTAGAAGCTGCCAGGTCCTGGGCTATTCTGATTGTGTTTCCACAGTACTGAAATTGTTTCTTCCTGGCTGCTTGTAGTATTTTCTACTTGTTCTGGGAGTTCTGGAACCTGGCTATAATATTCCTAGGAGTTTTCTTTTTGGGATATTTTTCAGGAGGCGATCAGTTGATTCTTTCAACCTCTATTTTGCCCTCTGGTTCTAGAACATCAGGTCAATTTTCCTTGAGAATTTCTTGAAGGATGATTTCTAGGTTCTTTCTTTGATCATGGCTTTCAGGTAGTCCAGTAATTTTTAAATTATCTCTCCTGGATCTATTTTCCAGGTCAGTGGTTTTTCCCATGAGATATTTCACATTGTCTTCTCTTCTTTCGTTTGGATCTGTTTAACAGCATCTTGATTTTTCATAAAGTCACTAGCTTCCATCTGCTCCAGTCTAATTCTGAAGGAATGAATCTCCTCAGTGAGCTTTTGAGATTCTTTTTCCATCTGGCAAATTCGGCTTTTTAAGGCATTCTTCTCCTCATTGCCTTTCTGAGCCTATTTTGCCATTTGAGTTAGTCTATTTTTTAAGGTGTTATTTTCCTCAGTCAGGCTGTTGACTATCATTTCATGCTTTTCTTGCATCTTTCTCATTTCTCTTCCCAATTTTTCCCCCACTTCTCTTATCTGCTTCTTCAGGCCCTCTATGGCCTGTAGCCAGCTTGTATTTTCATTTGGGGCTTTTGGTGCAAGGTTTCTGACCTCACAGTCTTCCTCCATGCTTTGATCCTCTTTGCCCTTAAAATAGGAGTCCAATGTTGAATTTTTCTGTTTATTTTGTTTCTTTTGCCTAGGCATGTTGCCACTTAATTACTTGATTTTGGGTCTTGTTGCCACAGTAGGACTCTGCCACCAGACAGGAGAGCTTCCATCCCAAACATGGGGTCTTCACAACTTCCAGAGTTTGGGTGGCCTCTGTAAAGCCTCCACCCACTCTGGCAAATTGGATACCCACCCCAAACCTCCCCCCCCCCCCCCCCAGACCACAATCCAGATCCAGGCAGTTTAAAGCAAGAGCAATTAACCTCCAGACTGATTGCTGGATCTCTCTACAGTTCACAGACCAGGAGCTAGAGCCGCCACTGACACTGCAAAATGGCTTCTGTGCAGTGTTTCTTCTGCAGCTTTTCGCCCCCAGGGGAGGAAGCTGACACTTTCCCCAAATACTGGTCTCAAAATCCATAGGGCACTAACCTCTCACTTTGTCCTAGGCATATCTGTGCTGATAATTCTGCAATTGCCACAGCTGCTAGTGTTCTGGGGTGCCCCCAGCCGGCTGCTGGCTCAGCTCCCAGAGCACTGCGCTGTCGGTTCCCAGCATGCCTTGCTGCCTGCTCTCATCACACTGTGCTGCCTGCTCTCAGAGCACTGTGCTTGCTGCTCCCTGCAGGGCTGCTGGGTTCTCCTCAGCGGGAGGTTAGCTTCTCTGTGTAGTTCTGTGGGTGCTGGGACTGCAGAAGTTGTTCAGAGTCCCCTTTTACATTGTTTGGATGTTGTGTGGGGCCGAGCACCTTGAAAGTGCTGTTTCTACTCTGCCATCTTGGTTCAGCCCCCTCAAATGCTTTATTAACTTCTGGTTTACATCATTCATTTCTGCTACATTTTGAGTTACAGTTTTTTCCCCATTTTTCTCCTACCCACCACCCCAGAATAGCAGTCTCACAGGATATCCCCTCATCCATTCTGCTCTCTCCCATATCTTCTCCCATACCCCCTTCGACTTTGCTATTAGGGCAAGTTGAATCTCTGAGCCCCAATGCTGGTATATCTTATTTCCCAATTATATGTAAAATAGTATTAATAATAGTATTTACATATTTTTTAAATCTTTGACTTTAAAACTTTGAATTCCAGATTCATTCCCTTCCTCCCTTCTCACCCACTCTTATTGGGAAGATAAGCAATTCAGTATATGTTGTACATGTATAGCTATGCAAAACATTTCCATATTAGATATATTGTAAAAGACTGACTGTATTTCCCTCCCTCCTGTCCCATCTCCCACTTGGTCTATTTCCTACTTTGATCCTGTCCCTTTTCAAAAGTGGGGGCTTCCAACTTCCTTCCCTGCCCAGCCTGTTCTCCCATCCATGAGAAGGGTATCCCTTCTCATCCCCTCCCCCCTACTCTCCTGTAGGGTGAGATATCCTATTTAGTATGTATGTCATTCTCTCCCTGATATAAATTCAATGAGACTAAGGTTTTGCCTTTTTGCCTTCCTGTTCTTCCCCTCCCTTGTAACCATTTTCCCTTGCCTCTACTCTATGAGAGAGTTTACCCCATTCTTTCTCTCCCCATCTCCTCTCATTAAATTCCTCTCTCACCTCTTAATTTCACCTTTTAAATATCAGCCCTTCCTATTAAATTTGACCTGTGCCCTCTATCTATGCATACCTCTAAACATATATACACACATTCACATATGTATTCATATGCCCATATACCCTTCTTCAACTATTTTCATACTAAGAACATTTTCATCAGTTACTGTTATTGTTTTTCCACATAGGAATGTAAATAGTTCAACTTTGATAATTTCCTTATGAGTTCTTTGCCCTGTTTACCTTCTCAAGCAACTTTTGCTTCTTGTGTCAGAATGTCAAATTTTCTATTCAGCTGGTTTTTTCATCAGGAATGCTTTAAAGTCCTCTACTCCACTGAATGACCATATTTTCCCCTGAAACATGATACTCAGTTTTGCTGGGTAGGTGATTCTTGCTTTTAGTTCCAGCTCCTTTGCATTCTGGAATATCATATTCCAAAACCTTTGATCCCTCATTATAGAAGCTTGCCAGATCCTGTGCTATCCTGATTGTGTTTCCACAATATTAAAATTGTTTCTTCCTGGCTGCTTGTAATATTTTCTCCCTGGTGTGGGAATTCTGGAACCTGGCTATTATATTCCTAGGAGTTTTCTTTTTGGGATATTTTTCAATTGGTTGGTTCTTTCAATCTCTATTTTGCCCTCAGGTTCTAAAACATCAGGGCAGTTTTCCATGAGAATTTTTGAAGGATGATTTCTAGTATCTTTCTTTGATCATGGCTTTCAGGTAGTTCAATAATTTTTTAATTATCTCTCCTGGATCTACTTGACAGGTCAGTGGTTTTTCCCATGAGCTATTTCATGTTGCCTTCTATTCTTTCATTTGTTTGGATCTGTTTAACAGCATCTTGATTTCTCATAAAGTCACTAGCTTCCATCTGCTCCAGTCTAATTCTGAAGGAATGAATATCCTCAGTGAGCTTTTGAGATTCCATTTCCATCTAGCTAATTCGGCTTTTTAAGGCATTCTTCTCCTCATTGCCTTTTTGAGCCTCTATTGCCCTTTGAGTTAGTCTATTTTTTAAGTAGTTATTTTCCTCAGTAAGGCTGTTAACTGTCATTTCATACTTTTTTGCATCTTTCTCATTTTTCTTCCCAATTTTTCCTCCACTTCCCTTATCTGCTTCTTAAGGTCTTCTATGTCCTGTAACCTGTCTTCTATGTCCTGTAATTTGGGGCTTTTGGTGCAGGAGTTCTGACCTGACCTCACAGTACTCCTCCTGTTCCATGCTTTGATCTTTGCCCCCAAAATATGAGTCTAATGTTGCATTTTTCTGTTTATTTTGTTTCCTTTGCCAGGCATGTTGCCATTAAATTACCTGGCTTTTGAGCTTGTTGCCAGAGTAGGACTCTGCCACCAGAGAGGGGGGCTTCCGTCCCAAACATGGGGTCTTCACAACTTCCAGAGTTTGGGTGGCCTCTGTAAAGCCTCCACCCACTCTGGCAAATTGGATACCCACCCCAAACCTCCCCCCAGACCACAATCCAGATCCAGGCAGTTTAAAGCAAGAGCAATTAACCTCCAGACTGATTGCTGGATCTCTCTACAGTTCACAGACCAGGAGCTAGAGCCGCCACTGACACTGCAAAATGGCTTCTGTGCAGTGTTTCTTCTGCAGCTTTTCGCCCCCAGGAGGAAGCTGACACTCCCCAAATACTGGTCTCAAAATCCATAGGGCACTAACCTCTCACTTTGTCCTAGGCATATCTGTGCTGATAATTCTGCAATTGCCACAGCTGCTAGTGTTCTGGGGTGCCCCCAGCCGGCTGCTGGCTCAGCTCCCAGAGCACTGCGCTGTCGGTTCCCAGCATGCCTTGCTGCCTGCTCTCATCACACTGTGCTGCCTGCTCTCAGAGCACTGTGCTTGCTGCTCCCTGCAGGGCTGCTGGGTTCTCCTCAGCGGGAGGTTAGCTTCTCTGTGTAGTTCTGTGGGTGCTGGGACTGCAGAAGTTGTTCAGAGTCCCCTTTTACATTGTTTGGATGTTGTGTGGGGCCGAGCACCTTGAAAGTGCTGTTTCTACTCTGCCATCTTGGTTCAGCCCCCTCAAATGCTTTATTAACTTCTGGTTTACATCATTCATTTCTGCTACATTTTGAGTTACAGTTTTTTCCCCATTTTTCTCCTACCCACCACCCCAGAATAGCAGTCTCACAGGATATCCCCTCATCCATTCTGCTCTCTCCCATATCTTCTCCCATACCCCCTTCGACTTTGCTATTAGGGCAAGTTGAATCTCTGAGCCCCAATGCTGGTATATCTTATTTCCCAATTATATGTAAAATAGTATTAATAATAGTATTTACATATTTTTTAAATCTTTGACTTTAAAACTTTGAATTCCAGATTCATTCCCTTCCTCCCTTGTCACCCACTCTTATTGGGAAGATAAGCAATTCAGTATATGTTGTACATGTATAGCTATGCAAAACATTTCCATATTAGATATATTGTAAAAGACTGACTGTATTTCCCTCCCTCCTGTCCCATCTCCCACTTGGTCTATTTCCTACTTTGATCCTGTCCCTTTTCAAAAGTGGGGGCTTCCAACTTCCTTCCCTGCCCAGCCTGTTCTCCCATCCATGAGAAGGGTATCCCTTCTCATCCCCTCCCCCCTACTCTCCTGTAGGGTGAGATATCCTATTTAGTATGTATGTCATTCTCTCCCTGATATAAATTCAATGAGACTAAGGTTTTGCCTTTTTGCCTTCCTGTTCTTCCCCTCCCTTGTAACCATTTTCCCTTGCCTCTACTCTATGAGAGAGTTTACCCCATTCTTTCTCTCCCCATCTCCTCTCATTAAATTCCTCTCTCACCTCTTAATTTCACCTTTTAAATATCAGCCCTTCCTATTAAATTTGACCTGTGCCCTCTATCTATGCATACCTCTAAACATATATACACACATTCACATATGTATTCATATGCCCATATACCCTTCTTCAACTATTTTCATACTAAGAACATTTTCATCAGTTACTGTTATTGTTTTTCCACATAGGAATGTAAATAGTTCAACTTTGATAATTTCCTTATGAGTTCTTTGCCCTGTTTACCTTCTCAAGCAACTTTTGCTTCTTGTGTCAGAATGTCAAATTTTCTATTCAGCTGGTTTTTTCATCAGGAATGCTTTAAAGTCCTCTACTCCACTGAATGACCATATTTTCCCCTGAAACATGATACTCAGTTTTGCTGGGTAGGTGATTCTTGCTTTTAGTTCCAGCTCCTTTGCATTCTGGAATATCATATTCCAAAACCTTTGATCCCTCATTATAGAAGCTTGCCAGATCCTGTGCTATCCTGATTGTGTTTCCACAATATTAAAATTGTTTCTTCCTGGCTGCTTGTAATATTTTCTCCCTGGTGTGGGAATTCTGGAACCTGGCTATTATATTCCTAGGAGTTTTCTTTTTGGGATATTTTTCAATTGGTTGGTTCTTTCAATCTCTATTTTGCCCTCAGGTTCTAAAACATCAGGGCAGTTTTCCATGAGAATTTTTGAAGGATGATTTCTAGTATCTTTCTTTGATCATGGCTTTCAGGTAGTTCAATAATTTTTTAATTATCTCTCCTGGATCTACTTGACAGGTCAGTGGTTTTTCCCATGAGCTATTTCATGTTGCCTTCTATTCTTTCATTTGTTTGGATCTGTTTAACAGCATCTTGATTTCTCATAAAGTCACTAGCTTCCATCTGCTCCAGTCTAATTCTGAAGGAATGAATCTCCTCAGTGAGCTTTTGAGATTCCATTTCCATCTAGCTAATTCGGCTTTTTAAGGCATTCTTCTCCTCATTGCCTTTTTGAGCCTCTATTGTCCTTTGAGTTAGTCTATTTTTTAAGTAGTTATTTTCCTCAGTAAGGCTGTTAACTGTCATTTCATACTTTTTGGCATCTTTCTCATTTTTTTTCCCAATTTTTCCTCCACTTCCCTTATCTGCTTCTTAAGGTCTTCTATGTCCTGTAACCTGTCTTCTATGTCCTGTAATTTGGGGCTTTTGGTACAGGAGTTCTGACCTGACCTCACAGTACTCCTCCTGTTCCATGCTTTGATCTTTGCCCCCAAAATATGAGTCTAATGTTGCATTTTTCTGTTTATTTTGTTTCCTTTGCCAGGCATGTTGCCATTAAATTACCTGGCTTTTGAGCTTGTTGCCAGAGTAGGACTCTGCCACCAGAGAGGGGGGCTTCCGTCCCAAATGCTGGGGTTCTCTCAGCTGCTGGGAGTATTCGTTGGGTGCCCTTTCTTTTTTTTAAATTAATTTATTAGTTTAGTTTCAGTTAACAAGATTCAATTCCATAGTTCCTTGATCTTCAAATTTTCTTTACTCCCCGCCCCCCCTCCGGTCCCCACACGACAGCATATAGTCCAGTATAGGATCTGCAAATGCATTCATATTAGACATTATTCCAATTACAAAGGTGTGTTGTACTAGGTGGGATGAAAGATGGTGAGGAAGAAATAAAACCAAACAATGAAAAGAACAAGATCATTTAGTTTGCTTCCATCAGGATTCAGGCTCAGTTCTTTCTAGTTATATCTCTGGATGGCACATTTCTCACTTTCTTGAGTCTTTCGGGATTAACTTAGATCACTGAATTGCTGAAAAGAGTCCAGTCTGTCATAGTTGGTCATCACAGATATGGTATGTCTGTGATTGTATAAAAATTTCTTCTGATTCTACTCTTCTCACTCAGCATCAGTTTGTATAAGACTCTCCAGGTAATTATGAAATCCGTCACCTCCTCATTTCTTATAGCACAATAACATTCCATTACATTCATATACTACATATTGTTTAGCCATTCCCCAATTGATGGGCACCCCTTTAGTTTCCAATTCTTTGTAACCACAAAAAGGGCTGCTAAAAATATTTTTGTACATATGGGTCTTCCTCCCACTTCTATGATCTCTTTGGGATATAACCCTAGAAGTGGTATGGCTGGGTCAAAGGGTATGAAAGTATTTATAATCCTTTGGGCATAATTCCAGATAGCTCTCCAGAATGGTTGGATAAGTTCACAACTCCACCAGCAATGTATTAGTGTTCCAATTTGTCCACATCCTCTCCAGCATTTGTCACTTTCTTGTATTGTCATCTTAGCCAATCTGACTGGAGGGATGTGGTATCTCAGAGTTTTTTGATTTGCATTTCTCTAATTAATAGTGATTTAGAGCATTTCTTCATATGTTTCTAGATATCTTTAATTTCTTTCTCTGAAAACTTCCTGTTCATATCCTCTGACCATTTATCAATTGGGGAATGACTTGTATTCATATAGATTTGGCTCAATTCTCTATAAATTTTAGGAATGAGTCCTTTATCAGAGACACAAGTTGTAAAAATTCTTTCCCAATTTTCCACCTCCCTCTTGATCTTGGTTGCATTGGCTTTGTTTGTACAGAAGCTTTTCAATTTAATGTAATCAAAATTATCCATTTTGCATTTTATAATGCTCCCTAATTCTTCTTTGGTCCTAAAGTCTTCCCCTCTCCACAGATCTGTCAGGCAAACTATTTCTTGCTTTCCCAAATTGCTTACAGTATCATCCTTTACACCTAGATCATGCACCTATTTAGACTTGATTTTGGTGTATGGTGTTAGATAGTGATCTATGCCCAGTTTCTGCCATACTGTATTCCAGTTTTCCCATCAGTTTTTGTCAAATAGTGCATTCTTATCCCCAAAACTGGGGTCTTTGGGTTTATCGAACAATAGATTGCTATATTCATTACCTGCTGGGTCTCCTACACCTAATCTATTCCATTGATCCACTACTCTACACCTTTGCCAGTACCAAGCAGTTTTGATGACTGCTGCTGTATAATACAGATTAAGATCTGACATAGCTAGTCCACTTTCCCTAGCGTTTCTTTTCATTAATTCCCTTGATATTCTAGACCGTTTGTTTTTCCAAATAAATTTTGTTATTATTTTGTCTAACTCTGGAAAGTACTTTTTTGGCAAATTGATTGGTATGGCACTAAATATATAGTTTAGTTTGGGTAAAATTGTCATTTTTATTATATTAGTTCAACCCAGCCATGAGCAATTGATATTTTCCCAACTATTTAGATCTGATTTTATTTGTGTGAGAAGTGTTTTGTAGTTGTGATCATATAGATTCTGGGTATGTTTTGGCAAGTAGATTCCCAAATATTTTATAATGTCTACAGTGACTTTAAATGGGATTTCTTTTTCTATCTCTTGCTGTTGAGTTTCATTAGAGATGTACAGGAATGCTGAGGATTTATGTGGGTTTATTTTATATCCTGCAACTTTGCCAAATTTATTTATTGTCTCAAGTAGTTTTTTACTTGATTCTCTAGGATTCTCTAAGTATATCATCATATCATCTTCGAAGAGTGATAGCTTGGTCACTTCTTTACCTAATTTGATTCCTTTGATTTCTTTTTCTTCTCTAATTGCTACTGCTAGTGAAGTAGTATGCCTTGACATTTCACTGGCCTAGGAGGGGCCCATCTTTGTATCCTGAATTCTTGCAAACCCAAGAATCCTCCATTCCTCTAGGTTATCGAAACTCAGTGTGCCCCAGCCCATCCTGATCTCATCAGACCAAACCCAAGAATCCTGCATTCCGATAGGTTATCGAACATCTTTAACCCAGTGTGCCCCAGCCCACTCTTATCTCATCCAGCTAAAGTAGTAAGCCTTGTAAACCCAAGAATCCTCCCTTCAGTCATTGAACAACCTGCGTTATCTAAGAGTGCCCCTGCCCCACATCCTGCCCAACCAACCTGCCCCTGATAAGATGGTAGCTTTTGGACTATTTAAACTGTGTGTCTACTGGGGTTCAGGGCAGCTCCTGGACTTTTCCTAGGACTGCCGCTGGCCAGCTAATAAACGCTTCCTGAATTCGATTATTGATGGTCTTGGCCTGGTGATTCTGTCCAAGAGTGTCCATTTCACTAGTGTTTCTAGTACCAGATTGAATAAGAGGGGTGATAGTGGCCACCCTTGTTTCACTCCTGATCTTATTGGAAAGGCTTCTAGTTTATCCCCATTGCATATAATACTTGCTGATGGTTTTAAATAGATGCTATCAACTATTTTAAGGAAGGCTCCATTTATTCCTATACTTTCTAGTATTTTTAACAGGAATGGGTGTTGTACTTTGTCAAAAGCCTTTTCTGCATCTATTGAGATGACCATGTGGTTTCTGCTAGTTTTATGGTTGATGTGCTCAATTATACTGATGGTTTTCCTAATATTAAACCATCCTTGCTTTCCTGGAATGAATCCTACCTGATCAGAGTGTATTATTTTTGTGATAAGTTGTTGGAGTCTTTTGGCTAATATTTTATTTAGAATTTTTGGGTCTAAATTCATGAGGGAGATTGGTCTATAATTTTCTTTCTCTGTTTTATCTCTTCCTGATTTAGGAATCAGTACCATATTTGTGTGATAGAAAGAGTTTGGTAGGACTCCTTCTTCACTAATTTTCCCAAATAGTTTGTAGAGTATTGGAATCAATTGTTCTTTAAATGTTTGATAGAATTCACTAGTAAACCCATCTGGCCTTGGAGATCTTTTCCTAGGGAGTTCATTGATGGCTTGTTTGATTTCTTTTTCTGAGATGGGGTTATTTAGGTAATTCACTTCCTCTTCAGTTAATCTGGGCAACTTGTGATTTCGTAAATATTCATCCATTTCACTAAGATTTTCATATTTATGTGCATACAATTGGGAAAAATAATTCCTCATTATTTTTTTTTTTGATTTCCTCTTCATTGGAGGTAGATTCACCCATTTTATTTTTGATATTCATAATTTGGTTTTCTTCTTTCTTTTTTTTTATCATATTGACTAAGGGTCTATCAATTTTTTTATTTTTTTTCATAAAACCAGCTCTTAGTTTTATTTATTAATTCAATGGTTTTCTTAAATTCAATTTTATTAATCTCACCTTTGGTTTTCAATATTTCTAATTTAGTACTAAATTGGGGATTTTCAATTTGTTCTTTTTCTAGCTTTTTCAATTGCATGTCCAATTCATTGACCTCCCTTCTCTCTGCTTTAATTAAGTATGCACTCAGGGATATAAAACTTCCCCTGAGAACTGCCTTTAGTGCATCCCACAAATTTTGGTATGTTGTTTCATTATTATCATTCTCTTGAATGAAATTATTGATTGGTTCTATGATTTCTTGTTTGACCCACCAATTTTTTAGGATTAAATTGTTTAATTTCCAATTAGTTTTTAGTCTATTGTTCCATGGCCCTTTATTGCATATGATTTTTATTGCATCATGATCTGAGAATGATACACTTAATATTTCTGCCTTTCTGCACTGGATTGTGAGGTTTTTATACCCTAGTACATGGTCTATTTTTGAGTATGTACCATGCACTGCTGAGAAGAAAGTAAATTCCTTTTTATCCCATTCAGTTTTCTCCAGAGATCCATCATATCTAGTCTCTCTAAGATTCTATTCACCTCCTTAACTTCTTTCTTGTTTGTTTTGAGGTTAGATTTATTGAGTTCAGAGAGGGGAAGATTAAGGTCCCCCACTAGTATAGTTTTGCTATCTATTTCTTCCTCTAATTCCTTTAACTTCTCCTCTAGGAATTTAGATGCTATACCACTTGGTGCATATATATTAAGTAGTGATATTGCTTCATTCTCGATGGTGCCTCTTAGTAGGGTATAGTTTCCTTCATTATCTCTTTTAATTAGATCTATTTTTGCTTTTGCTTTATCTGGGATAAGTATTGCTACCCCTGCTTTTTTTACTTTAGCTGAGGCATAATACATTTTACTCCAACCTTTTACCTTTACCCTGTGGGTATCTCTTTGTTTCAAATGTGTTTCTTGTAGACAGAATATTGTGGGATTATGGTTTTTCATCCATTCTGCTATCTGCCTCTGTTTTATGGGAGAATTCATCCCATTCACATTCACAGTAATGATAACTATCTGTCTGTTCCCCTCCATCCTATTCCCTCCCCTGTTTATGTTTTTGTTTCTTCCCTCTCCCTTCACCTCCTTGAAGTTTTCCCTTTTGACCAACCCCTCACTCAGTGTTCCCACCCAGTGATCCCTCTTCTTAACCTACCCTCTCCCCTTACTACTGTTTCCCTCCCTTCTAACCCCCCCTTTAGTCTCCTCTTTTTCACCCCCCTTACCCTTCTGCTTTCTATAGGATGAAATAAGTTTTTATATTTATCAGAGTGAATTACTCCCCATTTGATTCCAAACCAATGAGAGTGAATTTCAAACATTGCTCCTCTCCCTCCCTCCTTTTCCTCTATCTAATGAATTTATGTGTCTATTCACACTAAAATCTTAAACTTCACTGATTTAAGTTGACCCTTCTTTGAACCAGAACCAGTGAGAATAGTGTTTAAATGATGTTCCTCTCCCTCTTTCTTTCCCCTCTTCTATAGTGTATTTTAATGTCTCTTCAGATGGCATATTTTACCTTTTCCTATCTAATCCTTTCCTTTTCCTCATTACAGTCTCTTTGATCCCCTTAATAGTTTTTTTTTTTTAGACATCAGGTTAGTGCATTCATACCCACACCCTCTATCTAAGTATAACCCTTTTGAAGGTCATGATAATCATAAAGATTTTGAATATTGACAGTTATCAGCTCCACATATAGGGATGTGAACATTTTGCTCTTGTTGCATCCCAAGTAATGAGTGTGTGTTTGTGGGTGTGGGTGTGTGCACTTATGCATGTGTGAGTCTGTGTCTCTCTTGTTTACCTTTTTATGTCTTTCTTGAGTCTTGTAATTGGAGATCAAATTTTCCATTGAGCTCTGGCTTTTTCATCAGGAACATCTGGAAGTCCCTTATTTCATTAAACGACCATCTCCTTGCCTGGAAGATTATTCTCAGTTTTGCCGGGTAGTTAATCCTTGGTCGTAGTCCTAGCTCTCTTGCCCTACGAAATATCAAATTCCAGCCCCTCCTCTCTTTTAATGTAGAAGCTGCTAGGCCCTGTGTGATCCTAACTGTAGTCCCTTGATATTTGGATTGTTTCTTTTTGGCTGCTTGTAGAATTTTTTCTTTAATCTTGTAATTCTGGAATTTGGCTACTATATTTCTTGGAGTTTTCAGTTTGGGATCTCTCTCAGGAGGGGTCCGGTGAATTCTGTCGATAGCTATTTTATCTTCTGATTCCAGGACCTCAGGACAGTTTTCTTTGGCAATCTCTTGGAGGATGTTGTCTAGGCTGCTTTTCTCATCATGGCTTTCTGGTAGACCAATAATTCTTAGGTTGTCTCTCTTGGATCTGTTCTCTAGGTCAGTTATTTTTCCAGTGAGATATTTTACATTTTCTTGCAATTTTTCAATCGTCTTGTTTTGTTTGATTGACTCTTGCTGCATCATAGAGTTCTGAGCTTCAATTTGATTGTTTCTAATTTTTATCGAATTACGGTCTTCAGTTATTTTTTGAAGTTCCTTTTTTAGGGAGGTATTTTCTCCAATTACTTCACTGAGACATTTTTCCAGGTTGGTCACTGCCTCCCTGATTTGGTCTTTAAAGTAAGCTCATCCAGGAATGCTATTTGGACTTGAGACCAGATCATGTTTCCTTCTGTGGTCTCAGGTGTGGGTAGAGAGTCTATATTGTCCTGTGTATTTTGTTGTTCTTGCCCTGCATAGTATGCTCGAATAGACTTTCTTGCCTTCCCCTTCTCCTTCTCAGCTTCTTTTTTCCCATTGTGACTTCCTCTTTCTTAGTTTCTCAGGCTATGAGTTTAGGGCCTGATCCTTGACTTTGAATACCTCTGGGTGGCTAGTTTATGGCTAAGTCAGGGAAGTCAATGAGGGATGTAGATGAGTAGGTGTGGGTGCATCTGACCACTTCAGATTTCTGCCTCTATACCCCTGGGCTATAAGTAAGCTTTTGTTGGTGAGGTGAGGTGGGACTTGTTGAGACCCCACCCTCTCTTCTCTTCAGACTCCTGGCTGTCTCAGTTACACCCCTTCTTGGAGACTCTCAAGCCTGGGGCTATTTCCATTAACTTGGGATTTCAATCTGGGTGGGAGACTTATCTTTGGGTTTTCTGCTTCATGAAGGAGGGATGGGAGGATCAGAGCAGCTAGAATTTACTTTGCCATTCCAGCCCCTGTATTATAGAGGCAGGCAGTTTCTAAACTTCCAGGCT
Organism: Gymnobelideus leadbeateri; assembly: GCA_011680675.1. Lineage (NCBI taxonomy): Eukaryota > Metazoa > Chordata > Mammalia > Diprotodontia > Petauridae > Gymnobelideus > Gymnobelideus leadbeateri. The sequence continues at coordinate 580,822 of WOXC01006770.1, forward strand.
GGTGGCCAAATGCAGCCAGAGAAGCTGCTCTTTCCACTGAGGGCCCAACTCTCCTACCTGGCTCCAGTGATCCTACTCTTCTGAGAGAGATGACTGTGATTCGTCCTCGGTAAGTCTGCAGGCTGAGGCTTTTGCTCTCTCTGGTGTAGTCTGCTCATCTGCTCTTGGGTCTGGGCTGTGCAGACCCCATGCGCCCTGCGCTCGACCAGTCCAGACACACCGGGCAACCTCCTGGGCTGGACTCTGCCACACTTCGTCTTCCAGTGGGCTCCATCACTCCGGATTCCACTCAGATTCACCCTTTGAGCCTTAGTGACCAAGGAGCTCAGTGAGGTTACTGCTTCCTTTCCGCCATCCTGGGTGCCCTTTCTGAAGACTCCACAGGATCTGGCAAGCTGGTCACACACCCCAAGACTTCCACCCCAGACAGCAATCCAGATCCAAGAAGGTTAAAGCAAGAGCAATTACTCTCCCAGACTATCAGTTCCCATACAGTTTGCAGGCTGGGAGCTGAAGTTGCCTTTTGACTGCCTTTGTGCCCCGCTCCTCAGCAGCTTCTCTCCCTGGGGGCAAAAGCTGACAAGCTCTCCAAGTAGTAGGTCCCAAAGTCCGTACTGCACTGACCTCTCACATTTTCCTCGGCATCTGTGTATTGATAATTCTGGAAACTCCACAGCTGCTGGTGTTCTGGAGTCCTTCCAGTCAGCTGCTGGTCAGACCACACTGTGACTAAAACTCTGACTCACGGGGGCCAGGGCTTGGCTCCCAGATTGCTGTGCTGGCTGCTCCCTGCTGGGCTGCCAGGCTGTCCTCAGTGGGAAGTTTGATTCTCCATGTCATTTTGTGGGGTTCTATAGCTCAAGTTTGTTCAGAGTCCCCTTTTACATAAATTGGAAGTGGTGTGGGCCAGAGCCCCATGGAAGTGTTGTTTCTACCTTTCCATCTTGTGATACTCAGTTTCTTTATGTTAAAAAATAAGAAAGGACTTGGATGACATCAAAGGCACCATTAAATTCTAAAATTCTATAATTATATCCTAAAATAAGCTTTGACATTCTGAAATTGTTTTTGTGTGTCTCTGCTACTCTCAAGTTCACTAGTAGAAACCCAAAACATTCAGGGCAATAAATAGCCCCCATATTAAGAAGTCACATTGAATGGCCCAATGATTTTTCTTTACTTTGGCATTTAATTACCTTAGCTGGGCTCTGTCTCATTTATGTAGTCTCACACTGTGAGTGTGAATGTTTCTAATGTCATTAGCTAGTCTTCATTACCCCCAGGAAAATACAGAATATTAGGAAAATTTTTCATTGACAAAGGAGATGACATTTGCATGACACATTAGATATTTTCTTACATTGTCATTCCCAGAATTTGGATATTTTAACCCGTCTTGTAACTAAGGAAGGAATTCGAGCAGTCAGTAAGCACCCCATGTGCATATCAGACTTAATTTCTTGGCAATGTAGCCTTTCTCTGATTTTACAGTTTAAACTAATTTCACACCCCATGCCAGCTTAATGAAAACATATTTCTAACTGGTATGGTTTCATTAATATTTCCTAATATCTGTGACCACATACTGTTTTTGAATTATAACTATTATGCCTTTTCCTCAAAATACTTGAAAAAAAAAAACAAACTTTTCTCTTCCTGAAAGCTACCAAATAAAGTTGTTTAAGAAATGAAGCACAAACTTAATTTTTTAAAGCTTAATGTAAAACAATATTCAAAATAAAAGCAGGGTTTTTTTAAACTTATAGGTACATGTGTTAATCCCTTTTTTTGTGTGTTCCCTTAGTGCTGTGTATAAAGCGTAACAATCCTGCACACATCAAAGTGTGACTTAGATGTAAACTTCCTAAATCTTCAGCATATCAGAGAACTGAGAACTAAGGACAGGATACCCTTGGACACCAAAATCATTGTCACAAAATAGATGCTTTAAAGCTTATGCTTTTTATTCATACACAATAGATCCCTGCAGGTTCTCAATTTGCAGCCTGTATCCTTTTCTTTTGTGCACAATTTTATGAAGGTTTCTTATCCTTCAAAGATAAATCAGTTTACTGATGAGGTTGGACAATATTTTGAGTTTATTTTCTCTTGTAGTAGTAGCAAAAGATGGTGGGAAGAGTTGGCTTTTTAATTAAAGGAGTTGTACATTTTGCTGAAGCAGAAATATTGTATTGGAGGCATTCAGAGAATCGTAAAAAAAAAGAAAGAAAGAAAGAAATGAAATTTTGCTAGTCCAGAAGTCAGGGAACAAAGTGAAGATAATAAAACAGTGGAAAATACTATGACTTTGTCCTCTTAGTGAGCACCAACTTTAAGGTATATAGGAACACTTAAGCTGCAGGAACCTCATTGGCTTTCATGATTTAAACCCTTTCAGGAGCACTGTTTTTCTGAAACTAATGGACTTTCCATAATATCAACACTTACAATCTCTTTGCCATGGGTTATGTGTGGAAACTTTTTTAGACTCAGAATGGAATTATTTTTCCTTATGCTCCCATGTGTTCCACTGGAATTAATGAAAAGTATAGTTTGTTCTCACTTTTTATGGGGGTGCTTAACATATGAATAGATGTTTGGGATTTTGGCATAAGAGGTAAAATTCTCCAAACAAATAACTTTTTTTTTGGCTCTTTGGTCAATTTGTTTATGAGATAATAGTTCACTCAAATAAATAAATGTATGCTTTTAGGTTTTTGATTTGATAAGTGAATTCTTCCCTGAGGAGAAAAAGGATTAGTTTGATTCATTGGGAAAGAATCTACCAAAATGCATTATTTTCATAAAGTATTAATGAGTTAACTCATAACTGTGCTGGATAACATGTAGGAAGACAGCCAGCAAGGTCATTATATCATTTATGTTGGCACTGCACCTTCTGAAATCCTACTCTAATGTCTTACAAGTGTGCAACAGTGATGCTTGAATGTCAAAGACTATAGAGCAGAACAGAATTTCTAAAAGATCCTTTCCAGGATAGAAAAACTTTGAGTAAGAGAGAAGCCATGGATAATCCAATCAGGTGACTGAGAATGGCTTCCCATTTACCCTAACTACATAGTTTTTAGCATGTTGACTCATTTATTATAAGTTCCTTGAAGGTAGGGACAGTGTTTTGCCTTTCTTTTTATCCCCAGCACTTAGCACAGTTTCATTGTTGGTCCTCTCAAATCATAAATGATCATTGTATTGACTGAAATTCTCAAGTCCTTCAACATTGTTCATTTTTATAATTTATTCCCTTGGTTTTGCTCACTTCATTCTGAATCATTTCATACAAATTTTTTTGGGTTTCTCCTTTCTCATTTCTTACAATACAGTAACATAAGAGCTATAGCTCCACAGAATCTTTGGATTCAGTCAAAGGGCTGCACTTGAGGAACTAGGGGGCTACATGTTGAGCTTGAGGCTGCAGGTTCCCCACCCCTGTACTAGATATTCATTTCATCCATTATTATTTTTATGTGCATATGAATTATCTCCCCTTTAGAATGTAAGCTCCTTGAAGGTAGAATGCTTTTAATTTTGTTTCTTTAGAACAGTGCCCAGAAGAGTAAGTACTTAACAAAAACTTTTGCATTTCTTCAGAGAAAACCATGATTGGGCTTGTATCCAAGAGAAAGCTGGTAAAGTGCTTTTCTTGTAATATATGTGCCACTTTGAACAATATGAGTCAATAATTATTGATCTCATCCAGTCTGACTGCTTAACAGTTTTTCCAAAGAAGTCAGGATTTAACTTGCATTTTCATCATATTGAATTTCTTTTGACCATATGGGCCACCAGAGATTTTCCACATCTTTTTTCAAAGGTTCTGTCTGTCCTCTGATTTGTCTATCAATCTCATAAAATTTATGATTAATGTTGAGAGAAATTTTTGTTCTTTATGCTGCTTTAAATCCTTATAAGACCTTTACATTTCATTTTTTAAAAATTGCCAAATAAGGAAACAAATCTTTTTAATATACTTTCCCCCATTAGGTTCTTTTCTGTACATTATATTTTGGTTGCTGTTGGCAGGTTGATAAAGAGGACATCCATGTTTTTTCTATAAAGTCTTTCCACAGATCTTCAATAGCTTTCTTATGTCATTTCTCTCATAGTAGGGTGTTACTCCTGTCTTAAGCACTATTTCTTGATAGTTCTACCTTTCTTCCTATGACAAGAGCTTCCAGTATTTTAAGCAACTCTTCAAATATTTTTATATTTCCTATCAAACATTTTTGGGAAATGTGTTCATTCTTTTTTTTTTTTTTTTTGGAGGGCAATTGGGATATTAAGTAACTTGCCCAAGGTCACACGGCTAGGTTTTTGTTTGTGTGTGCGTTAAGTGTCTGAGGCCGGATCCAAACTCAGGTCCTTCTGACTCCAGGGCCAATAATCTACTCACTGTGCCACCTTGCAGCCCCAAATGTGTTCATTCTTTATGGTTATAATGTATTCCAATTTTTATACTTACTTTATTTTAGTGGAGTTGTTATACTTTTTGGATTCATGTTATCAAACTTAGAATGGGATTTTTGAAATTAGAGTCTAAGTATACTCATCTCTTCCTCAAAATTGTTTGTGAAACTGGCATTATATTTTGTCATCCATTTCATTATTAGATAGAATTTCTTGAAATTGTGATAAAGATTTGCTATAACTTCAGGTCTCTCACTTCTTTTCATATTGTAACAGATTCTTTAGTTCAAATAGAGAGATGACAGAAAATAGATATAGGAAGATGATAGAGACATAGCAGATAGATGATATGATAGATACATAAAAAAGATGATAGAGCATTCATTGAGCACTTACTATGTGCCAGGCATCATGCTAGTAACTAGAAACATGAATATAATACAAAGGAAAATAAACCACAACAATCAACAATCTAAGTGTATTTAATCTCAAGGAATTTACTTTGTAATAAGGGAAGAGAAAATGCAAAGGAAGTTGGGAAGTAGGGCAGGGCAACTCTCTTCCTAGAATAAAGAACTATCCTTGAAACCAGAAAGACTTGGGTTCAAGTCCCATTTCTGACATATCCTGGCTGTGTGACCCTGGACATGTCATTAAACCTTTCAGCACTCTAGGCAATTCTCTGAGATAAGAAGTTGGAAAGAGGGTGCTGTCCTGCATTGGGAGAAGGAGTCTTCTTGATAAATGATGTCTTTGATTTGGCCCCTATCTGTATCCATAGAAAAATCTAAGCTAAACAGTGTTATTAAAAGAGTTCAATTATATAATTGAATATTTAAATAAAATAAGTATTTAAATTAATTTAGTATAATTAATTTAAATTAAAATAAATATTTAAAAATAAAATAAATATTTAAATAAAATAAAAGAGTTTCAAAATTTTTGCCAGGTCTTCTAGGACTTTTGAGGTCCATTCTAGCTCAGACTCTATGATATTATGACCCTATGATTCTTGATAGATAACAGAGGTATTTGTGGGTGCACAGAGCACCTCTCATACATCATTTCCTTACCTTCCCATTGCCCATTGTCACTCAGTGACATGGATGATGCGTGGGATTTTGATGATTATTAAGACAAAGCTACCATTTGAATGTTTTTCACCATATTTTCTATACTATAATTTTCATAAGGGTGATTATTATAAAAATCTTGTACGTCTACTGGGGCCTAGACTTTCCTCTGAAGATAATAGGCACTGAATAAATGATTGATGGACTGAATACATCTGAAATTTTTAGCATTGGGTAGTCATAATTGCTAACTTAATGATGCCTACTCTTCTGAGATATCCTTGATGCCATCCTCATCACAAAACCCAAAGGATGCAGGATTATAAAGTTACCCAAAATGACAACCCAAGGTTTCCCTTGAGATCAGATTTGACTCTACTGAATTTTAAACAGCCCAATTTGTAGCCAAAATGCTTCTTGTAGCAGAGTTAATGAGTTCCACTTCTTTAATCACATTAATTTAAGCATATCAACTGAAATATCTCATTCTTTTCCACATGCAACAAACACCAGTATAGCAGTCCTTTAAAACAAATTCAGAGGCTCTTTTTTACCCCTGAAACTCAAGCAAAGTTCCTGGTGTTCATTACATTACATTGTGTCTGCTAATATTGAATTACTACTTTTCTCAAACATTTGTGCTTTCCCAGCCTGTTTTGAACAAAAGGAGAAAATTCACGCTGCCAACCCACTTTGGTGGTCTCGTCACCTCTTACAAGAAACTCAAAGGATTTTTTAATAAGAGAAATTTATAGGAAATGTCAAACATGGTAAATTACTGATGTGGAGTAATTAAAATCTTGGCTATTGAGAGAATTAACCTTTATGTGTTTACTATATAGCAAACCAGATCAAAATTTCCAGGACATTTCCAAGGCAACTAAATTAAAGAATGATCAATAAACAGGAAAATGAGAAGGTCATTTTTGGGATCTCAGCATTTTGAATTTGCATCAAAATAGACAAACATGCCCCATGGCAAAAGACCAAACAAGAATTAAAATTTCTTCCAAACCTAAAACCTCTGGTAATAAGATTAACATCATATTTGCATTATGACTTCTACTGAACATGGAATATATTATTATGTACTGTCTAAAGCTTATGATATGCTCACCCTAAATTATTACTAATGATGATAATAATAATAATAATAATTGAGAAGCTATAAAATTTGTGCTTAATCATAGGTTTAGTAATAAAGCAGCTAATGTAAGGACATGATTAAGCAGCTACATTAAAATAAATGAATTGTCCCAAAAGAAAAGCAATTCAGAAGAATAGCCCATCAAGAGAACCAGGGGGTTATAAATTATTTATCTCTTCACTATGTAAGAGTGCTCTGTTTGGTATTCAAAATAGCCCAGATCATTCTAGATTAAGGAAAAAATATTCTTGGTTTCAACAGCTAATCCAACCTAAATGTAAATCATTCCTATGTCTCCTTACTTGTGAAAAGTCATTTAAATACTCAGAGCTTGGTTTCCTCCTCTCTAAACAGGTAGAAATAATATCTGTAGTCCTTATATAACAGGGATGCTCTGAGGATCAAATGATATAACAAACTTTGTAAAGCAAAAATATCACATATGTATGAGCTGCTAATCCTATGCTTATTATTATTTGGAGAAAATCAGGGAGTGAAGATACTTTCTAGTGTACATAGAATCTTGAATACAGTATGCACTTAATAAATCTATGCTGACTATCCAGGCTTTCCCTGGTTATTTACACATATTATCATAATAAGACTCCCTCTTTTTGCCTTACAAATTCATACATCATTCATTACAGCACTGGATGAAACCATTTCCAAGTCCTGACCTGTTTCCCACTAAGTCCTGATTGTTCCCTGTTCAACTTTTCACTTTAGAGCTAAAAACGAATTCCAGAAAGGCAAAGGAAAGTGCTTCAAAGAATGCAAACCTCATTAAAGTTTGGAAAACTATGCATGCTTTTCACCATGCCCTTTCCCTTGGAATCCCAAAGGCCACAGACAGTCAAGTTACACATGGGTCATTGGGCTTACAAAGAAGAATATAATGGTTGCCAAGGTAACAAAATTCTTTGAACTAATAATATACAAGTTGATTCTGCAGTTGTCCCCCATCAGAATTTTGTAATTGTAATAACATCTTCATATAATTGCAATTGAACTACAATTCTAAGATAAAAGGTTTTCCCCCTCTCTTATTGTTTAAAAAAAAAAAAAAGAAAGTATTGCTTCATTTTTTTCCTAATGTTGAGCTTAAAGAAGGGAGGCAGAAGACCCCCCAGATTAGAATTTGGAAGTGGATTTTATTACCATGGGACTGTTGGGGTAGCATGCCCAAATCAGACAGTACTGGCATGGATAGCATGTGGGTTTTTAAAGAAATTCAGTAGCCAGGTTACATAAGAGGAAACTACAATCAGTGATTGGTCAGTGTACATTTGAATTTCCCATCAGCAGGAAGCTTACTGTAGGCTGAAACTACTACCCAAGGATCAATTAGGGGAGGGGAAAGGTGAAGTTGCCTGTTTACAGATCAATTAGGTGGATGGGGAGGGTGGAGTTGTGCCTCCTTATAGAACAATTAGGGAAGGAGAAGGTGGAGTTGTGCTTAATACTAAATATTAGAGGCACACACCCCATTCTTTACCTTAAATTTCAGTTATTTATAATACCTCTTAAAACCCTATGTTTCATCTCTCTGTTTAGTAGACTTTTATTCAATAGTTACATGCCACAGCAAAGAAAGGCAGAGTGTCAATCACATATTGGCAAATATGATCTTTACCTTTAGCAACAAAAAGATTAGTATTTCCATCAAGGAGTTGAATACCTGTCTTTATTTGAAGTGGCAGAAAGGAGTAGGTGATTCAAAATTCCATACTGTGTTTTTTCTTTTCTCTCACGCTAACAACCTTGGCAATGGTAACCTCCATTTTAGCAATTGTGATGTCCTTTAATAGTTGCTATAGCTCATTACCATCTAAAGAAAATGTTGATAACGACTTTCAGAGACTAGATATTATTTTGTTGAGTTGTGTTCTAGAGGCCTCTTTCATATTGGAAGGAATAATACTTCAGATACTGATAAAAGAAGTACTTATTAGAAAACATCAGATATCCAATGCAAATTGTGACCTTCCACCATTCCCTGAGTCAAAGGCCAGAAAGCTGGAGAAAAGTGGGTTAGATGAAAGAAATATTTCTCCCAATTGGAAAGGAGAAGGGGCACAGGGAATCATATAGCTGTGATCATTCAATTGTGAAAGGAAAAAAAGACCTACATGCAAGGACATCTTAAGTTCATATCTGAGCTAAGCAGGAAAATAGTAACAGTGAAATTCTTTTGCACCAGTGATTAGAGCTGGCAGCAGTAAAAAGGTCTTCTTTGAGATTCAAATGAAAGAGGCTCATAGGTTTAAATTGGAAAGAGATTTCTTATCTCATGAATCTTCTTTATTTACCAATAGGCAAAAAAGAAACCCAATGCAGTTAAGTGACTTGCCCAAGGTCACATAAATACTAACAACCCCTGGTGCTCTGATAACAAATCTAACATTCTTTCACTGTACCATGCTATCTCTTATGCATATGCTTTGGAAATATTAAAAACCTGTATATGTGATGGCTCCATGAAATAAGATGTCTCTCCCAGGATAAATTGATCACTTCTAATCTCATCACCATGTGGCTAACTCAAGTCTTGTATACCATCTCCCTCATCCTCCTCTTCCCTCTGATTGGAGGGATAGAGAATGAACTGTTAAAATTCTCCCATAGCTTTTCATTTTAGAGGGAAGAAATTAGACTTCAGGTCATTCCACTCTCCGTCTACAGCTCTGTCTGATTTCAACTCCAAGGAACAATATGTCTCCCCCTTTTCTTTTGTTTATAGTCTTTCATTAGATTTTAAGATCCTTGAGGCCAATTACTATCTTTTTCTAATTTATATCTTCAGTGTTTAGCACAATGGCTAGCATATAGTAAATGTTTAATAAATGTTTATTAAATTGAATTGAATTCCATACCTTCAATTATCACTCCCATGAAAATAATTCCCAGATCCATATCTACTCTCCATTTGTCCTGAGGACTCTAGTCCTGGGTATTTTTAACTTCTTGATGGACATGTTCACTTTGATGTGCCTGTTCTAACTCAAATCAACAGATCCTAAAATGAACATATAATTTTCACTATTAAACCCTCTTCTTCCCTCTAACTTCTCCTTTTCTGTTGATGGTGCCAACAACTTCCTAATCACTTCAGCTCCTAAATACTGATAAAATATCTTTGCCTTTTCCTTCTTCCCCTGCATATGTAAGTTACAAAGTTATGAAAAGTTTGCTCTTACAATATATACCTCTTCTTTAAAATCCTCCCAGCATTTCTTTAAAACTTCCTGGTTTAGATTTACATTCCTTCTAAACTAGATTACTGTAATGAGTTTCTATTCCCATTTTACTGTTTTTAATCTTGTTCCTCTCCACTCTATCATTCACATCACTGAGTAATTTTCCTAATATATTGCCATTATCATTTCACTTTTCTTCTCAAGTAACTTCAATAATTCTCCACTTCGAGATAAATTTAAACTTGTGATCCTGCTATTCAAGGGCCTTCACTATCTAACTACCATGTATCTTTCACTTAGTCTACATTGCAGGAAAACTGGGGTACTCTCAGTTCTCCCTTCTCATCCTTCCCTTTTCCTTGTTTTTGTCTTTCCTCATGTGGTATCATATGTATCATATTTACATCCTATTTTTAAGAAAATCCTTTCCTTTCTTCAAAGTTAAACTCAGCATTCACTTCCTCCACCATAGTTCCCCACTTATCTCAAAATGCTACAGCCATTATGGGGTAAGTACTACTATTATTAACATTTTTAAATGGGTAAACTGAGGTTGAGAGAGATGAAGTGACTTGCCCAGAGACACACAGATAATAAAGGTCTGAGGCAAGATTTTAATTAAGGTGCTTTTAAATATGTCTGACATTCTCTATACTACAGTACTCCATCTAGAATCTAATTTAAAAATATTCATTTATTTTTATTTTTTACCAATACCAATAAAATTAATAATTTATTTAAAAAATACTAAAGTTCTGGATTTTCTCCCTTCATTTCATCTTTCCCCTATCCATTGAGGAGGCAAGAAATATGATAAATAGGGGTGGCTAGCTGACACAGTGAGTAAGAGTGCTAGCTCTGGAGTTGGGACAACCCGGAATAGGATCTGGCCTCAGAAAATGAGCACCCACACATAGATGATGACTGGCCGTGTAACCTTGAGCAAGTTACTTAACCCCAATTGCTTAAAAAAAAAAAAAAAAAGAACGATGATAAATATTATACACGTGAAATCATGCAAAATGTATTTCCATATTAGCCACATAGCAACATAATTCTAACTCTAAACTTCATAATTGACAAAGGTTGAAGGTTAGTGAAATGAAAACAGATGATTGTAATATAAAATTTTTTTTCTTTAATCCTTGTTCTAATCCATCATCCCTTTATTAGAACATTTAAATCTTTTAGCTGAAAAAGGACTTTGACAACATGTAGCTAAATCCCTAACTAAATCAAGAATTCTCTCTATAGCTGTTCCAGGTGACTGCTTGATTAGATTTATTTTCCTTGTTCTAAAACAGCAAAACTAGGATGAATTGGAAGGAGTTAAAAATTACAACTCAATATAAAAAGAAATTTCCTGACAATAAAAGTTCTCTAAAAGTAGAATGGGATGCCTCTGGGAGAATTTCCTATCTCAGGAAATATTTAAATGGAGGGTAAATGACTTCTTTGTTTTGGATGTTGCTGAAGGAATTCCTATTATAGCTATAAATTGAGCTGAATTTTCTTCAGACTTTATTTCTAACATTGAAACTCTATGATTATATAATATAGTCAGAAGTTACCCACTCTATAGCATCTGCTAATTTGTTCTGACCCTGAAACAAGGAAGATAATCTTCTTTCATATGATATGACTAAAAAAATGATAAATTTACTAAATAACAGTAAATGTGAAATTTTCAATATGTAAAGAACAAAAAAAGAGGATTATATATGATTGTTGCTATTTTTCTCTAGAATACGTGTCTTCCTATGTAATTATTGAGTTACAGAGTTCTGTTTTTTTTGCATCTCTAATTGATAAGTATTTACTTTATTTTTAATTCTTAGATATCACAAAAAAAGTGTTGCCATAAGTATTTTGGATTATATATGACTTTCTTCTTGCCAATGGCTTTTTTTGGATATAAATCCAGTAAAGAAGTCCCTGGTTAAAGGGTATCAAAATGTTATTCACATTATTTGCATAATTCCAAATTGCTTTCTAATATGATTTTGCTGATCCATCTCTCTGCCAACAATATATTAAGGTATCTATGTTTCCTAAACTGTTTTGATATCGATAGTTGCTATTTTGCCACTTTTTACTGCTTTTCTGGGTGTGAAGTAAAACTTTGATTGTTTGAATTTCTCTTATTATTAGTGATTCAGAGCTTTTAAAATGCCCTGCAATGTATAGTACAAGATATTAATCTAAGTATAATTTCTATCAGACTACTTTTTGTTTTTTTCTGACAGGATTTATCAAATAGAGAATTTTTCTATTAGGTAACTTAGGTTTTTCTCCTTATTGAACATGAATTTATTGAGTTCCATTGTTTTTGCATATCTTTTATCTCGTCTTTTCCACTGATCTTTCTCTCTATTCTTTAATCAATACCAGATATTCTTGATTGGCTGCTGCTTTATAATATAGTCTGATGTTTGGAATTGCTAGTCTGTCCTTTGACCTTACTTCTTTTCATCACTTCCCTTGTTATTCTAGATCTTTTGCCTTTCCAAATGAATTTTGTTATTATTTTATCAAGCTCTGAAAGTATTCCCTTGGCAAGTTGATTTGTATTGCATTATAAGTGTAAATTAATATAGGTAGTACTGTCATCTTTAATATATTGACATGACCTAGCCATGAGCACTGAATATTCCTCCAGCTGTTTATATTGACATTTTTTTTGTAGTTTTTTTTTGTGTGCTTTGGGAAGTGGATCCCCAGATATTTTATGCATTTTGGATTATTTGGAATGGGATTTCCTTTCATATTATTGCTTCTTTTGTTTTGTTATTATTATATGGAAATGCTATTGATTTTTGAGGATATATTTTTTAGCCACAGCTTTGCTGAAACTATTGTTTTAACTAATATCTTTACTGATTACCTGGTGTTTCCCAAGTAAACTGTCATGTCATCAGCAAATAGGTATACTCTTGTCTCCTTTTTACCTACATCCATTCTTTATTTCCTTTCTCTTGTTTTATCACTATTGCTAGCATTTCTAATAATAGCAATATTGGTAGTATTTCCAACAGTAGGATTATATTTCAAATAGTAGTGGGGAGAGTGGGCAACCTGACTCCACTCTTGTATTTATTAGAAAAGTTATAATGTATTCTCCTTGTATATAATGCTTGCCTTTGGTTTTAGGTAGATGCTTTTATTATAGTTAATAAAGGCACTTTTATGGCTAGAGTTTGCAGTTTGTTTTATTTTTTTAGCATAAATGAGTATTATACTTTAGGAAAGCTTTTTTCTGAATAAATTGAGATGATTCTGTGGTTGTTTTGGTTTTCAATATGATTGCATGGATTTTTTCCTGATGTTAAACCACCCTCACATCCTTGATGTGTCTCACTTAATCATAATAATGGATTTCTTGTTTCATTGTAATATAAGAAGTTTTAAAATTTTAGAATCAATATTCATAAATAATATTATCCTATATTTTTCTTTCCTTGTTTTATCTTTTCCCAGTTTAGATATTAGGACTACATTTCTCTTACAGAAACATTCTGGTAGAGTTCTTTCTCAAATTTTCAGAATAATTTATAAAGAATAGTTACCAAATTTTTTTTTTTAATTCTGATAGAAATTTTTTATCAATCCATCAGGTTCAAGAGGGTCAGGTTTGTTAGGTTTTTTTTTGTTTGTTTGTTTGTTTTTGTTTTTTGGTTTTTTTTTTTTGTTTGTAGATCCTTTATGGCTGGATCTATTTCCTTTTCTAAGTATGGATTGTTTAAGATCTCTATGTGATCTAATATTTTGGGGGTTTTGTACTTTTGAAAGTATTCCTCTATATCTTTTATACCCTCATTTTTTTTTAGCATACAGATGTCCATAATATGTTCTGATTATTCTTTTTATTTTTTCTGGGTTTGTTGTGATTTGATTTTGATCATTTGCTATTTTTTGTTGGGTTTTCTGTTCTTTTTAATCAAATTGACTATTTGCTAATTTTATTAGTTTTTTCAACATACTTCATTCAATCATTCTCAATTAATGGGCATCCACACTCAAATCTCTCTCTCTCTCTCTCTCTCTCTCTCTCTCTCTCTCTCTCTCTCCCACCCATCTTTTGTTCATAAAATGAATTTTTAATCCAAATATAAGATAATACATTTACTACTACTTAATTATTTGAATTGGCTGATGCTCTGACCCATAAAGATCTTTTTAAATTCTTGTCTATCCAAACTTTATGGCATTTTGTTACTTGATTTTTATTTTTGTACAATAAAAAGTGTTGTCCGTACAAGTAGATCTTTTCCTACTCACTGAGACCTCTTTGTGGAATATCCTTAGTGGTAGTATTATGGAATAAAAGAGTATGCAAGTCTTAATATCATTTGGTGTACAATTCCAAAGTGATTTGTTGAAAGGTAGTTTTAATTCACAACTCCACTTATAATGCAAAAGTAAGATAATATGCTTGTATATTTATAAAATCTTAAAAAATCAACTGAAATGAAATGGAAATAATTAACAACTTTAGCAAAGTTACAGGATATAAAATAAACCCATATAAATCATCAGCATTTCTATATATTACAAACAAATTCCAGCAGCAAGCGATAGGAAGAGAAATTCCATTTCAATTAACTATAGACAATATAAAATACCTTGGGGTCTACCTGCCAAGACAAATTCAGAAACTTTATAAACACAAGTAGGAAACATTTCTTACAAATAAAGACAGATATAAACAATTGGATAAAGATTAATTGCCCATGGATAGACTGAGCCAGTATAATAAAAATGGCATTTCTACCCTAAATTAATTAACTTATTCAATACTTAAACTACCAAGGAGTTCTTTTACAGAATTAGAAAAAATAATACTGAAATTCATCCTCAGGAACAAAAGGTCAAGAATATCAAGAGAATCAATGAAAAAAAAAAGTGAAGTCAGGTAGACTAGCAGTGCCAGATTTCAAATCATATTACAAAGTAATAATCATGAAAACAATATGGTACTGGCTAAGAAATTGTGTCAAAACAGTAGAATAGATTAGGTAAACAATACACAGGAGTAAATGACCATATTAATCTAGGATTTGATAAACTGAGATTCACAAACTTTTGAGGACAAGAATCCACTATTTGCAAAAAAATTGCTGGGAAACAAAAAAGTTTGGTAGAAACTAGTTATAGATCAACATTTTAGACAATATACCAAGATAATGTCAAAATCTGTACGTGATCTAGATATAAAAGGTGATATCACAAACAAATCAGGGGATGATGGAAAATTTTACTTGTCAAATTTGTGGATAAGAGAAGGGTTTATAACTAAACAACAAAAAGAAGATCATACAAAGTAAAATGGATAATTTTGATTACATTAAATTAAAAAGGTTTTGTAGAAATGAACCAATGCATCCAAAATTAGAAGGTAAATTGAAAACTGGGAAAATTAATCATAGCACATTTCTCTGATAAAGGCCTAAGTTTTCACATATATAGGGAACTTAGCAAATTATAAAAATAGGAGCCATATCTCAATCAATAAATGGTCAAAGGAAACAGATAGGTTTTAGAAGAATAAATCAAATCTATCAAAAATCACATTAAAATGCTCCAAAATATTATGGTTTAGAGAAATGAAAATTAAAACAACTCTGAGATGCCACTTCACAAATCTCAGAATGACTAACATGATTTAGAAAAAAAGAAAAATGATCAAATATGGCAAAGATGTGGAAAAATTGCTCATACAACTACTCTGGGGAACACCTTAGAACTTTGCCCAAAGGGTAATAAAACTCTGTATACCATTTGACCTGTAATACCCCTAGTAGGTACATATCTCAAAGAGGAAAGAGACATGGTCTGTGTGTGTGTGTGTGTGTGTGTGTGTGTGTATGTGTGTGTGTGTGTGTGTGTGTTTATCAGCTCTTTTGTTGTGGCAAAGTATTGCAATTGAAGGGATGACTGTCAATTGGGCAATGGCTAAATAAGTTGTGGTATATGATTGTGATAGAATACAATTTTGCTATAAGAAATTCTTTTTTTTTTAACAATTCAATGTTTGATTATATACTTTGCAGCTAAAGTATAACTGTCAGTTAAAACACAAGTAGAGCTGACTCTGTTTCAGATGATGAGCTTCTTATTGTCAAATTCAGACTTTAATGGAATAACATAGGAAAAACCATTGGACCATATAGATATTACCTAAATAAAATTCTTTATGAATATGAAATGGAAGTGGTGAATTGATTTTAGGGACTAGATCTGATACAGTTCCTGAAGAACTATGGACAGAGGTTTGCAATATTGTAGAAGAGGTAGAAACAAAAACATTCCAAAGAAAAAGAAGAGGAAAAACGCAAAATGGTTGTCTGATGAAGTTTTACAAATGGCTAAGGAAAGAAGGAAAGGGAAAGGAGAAAGTGAAAGATATACCCAAGTAAATGCAGAATTTTAGGGAATAGTAAAGAGAGATAAGGAAAACCTAAGAAGCAATATTAAGAAATAGAAGAAAACAATAGAATGAGAAAGATAAGAGGTATCTTCAAGAAAATTAGAGATAGCAGGGAATATTTTAGGAAAATAAAATGGGCATGATACAAAACAAAAATAGTAGAAGAGATTTAGAAGAAGTGTCAAGAATACATACTTAAAAGAACCATACAAGAAATATCTTAACATCACAAAAAATTACGATGGTATGATTACTCATCTTGAGCCAATCCTGCAGAATGAAGTCAAATGGGCCTTAGGAAATATTTCTAAGAATAAGGTTTGTAAAAGTGAAAGAATCACAAATGCACTATCTAAAATCCTAAAAGATGATGCTGTTAAAGTGTTACACTCAATATGCTATAAAATTGGAAAGACTCAACAGTGGCTATTAGGTTGGAAAAAGATTAGTTTATTTCCCAATCCTAAAAAAAAGGACAATGCCAAAAAATGTTCAAATTACTGAACAGTTTTGTTTATTTCACATGCCAGCAAAATTATACTAAATACTTCAGCAATATGTGAATTGAGAATTACTAGAAAAACATGCTTGCTTTTGAAGAGACAGAGGAATTAGAGACCAAATTGCCAACATTCATTGTAATATGGAGAAAGCAAGAGAGTTCCAAAAATATGTATTTCTGCTTCATTGATTAAAGCCTTTGATTGTGGGGATCACAACAATATATGGCAAATCCTCAAAGAGGAAGGAGTACCAGATCATCTTAGTTGTCTCCTGAGGAACCTGTATGTGGGCTAAGAAGCAGCAGTTAGCACTTACATGGAACAACTAAGTGGTTTAAGATTAGAAAAGGTGTACAACAAGGCTGTATATGCCTTCCCTTTATTTAAAATATATGTAAAATAAATCATATGAAATGCTAGACCGGAGAAATCAAAAGCCAGAATTAAGGTTGCTGGAAGAAATATCAGCAACTTCAGATACATCAATGATAGTTTTCTCATGGCAGAAATTGAAAAAGAATTAAGAAACCTCTTGATGAGGGTGAAAGAAAAGAGTATAAAAATTAACATGAAGTTTAACATTAAAAAATATGATGACTGGTTCCATCATTTCCTGGCAAATAGAGGGGAAAAAATGGGAACAGTGTCAGAGCTTATATTCTTGGGCTCAAAGATCACTGCAGACAATAACTGAGACATAAAATGTCTTTTTGGTTAGCCACCAGATCAGTATCATTGAATTGAAGAGATGATGTTGGGAGGTAAAATGCAAGGCTATTGGAAAGGAAGGAGAGGGCTAGACTAGGAAGGACTTTGAATAACAAATAGAGCATTTTGTATTTGTTCCTGAAAAGAACAGGAAGTCCCTGGAGTTTACTGAATTAGGTGGTGTAAGTAAGGTGGATTTTAGCTATGTGTAAAGTGGATTTTTGTTATTATTTCTTAAAGTTCAGTTTCCCAGGATTGACAGTGATAACAATCTCTTGCTCCTAGCTACTAGATACTAGTTCCCACAATTATGGTTCAAAACAGCTACACTGTGCTTACTCAGCATTTTATAATGATAAATAATATAAACAACCTCTGTGACTGTACAGTTAGATATAGGGATGAGGTGATGTAAACTTCTGAGGCTATTGCTGGCAATATGCCTTCTTTGTCTGTTGCCTCTATAAAGCAGATGAGCTTTGGTCAGTGAACAGGGAACTTTAGGGTTGAATGCACAAATGCTGTGTGTGCCTCAACTGACCCCCATTGAGACTTAGGGGGAATCTTAAAGTTGAATGCACAGAAGCTGTGCATGCCATGATTGGCCCCCATCAAGGTTTGGAGGGAGTCTATGTTTGCCTCTGCTGGTTCCCATTGAAGCTTGTGCCTGGAGAAATAGGGGTAGTTGCCCCCTCCTCCTTCTCACTGCATTTGTGAGAAGAGAGATTAGCAATCCTCTTCTGAGAGGATTAGAGGATAGAATAAAATAAAATTATTAACCCCTTCTTAGTGTCTTTCCTGTCTGATCAGATCAAGAATGAACCTGTGCTAGCAGCCCTCCTCTGTGCTGTGTTGGACTTAAAGGTGGGGATGGTGCTATTGACATGATCAGACCTCTGCTTTAGGAAAAGCATTCCAGTGGCTGAATGGAAGATGGATTGGAATGGAGGGAGACTTGAGGCAGGCAAATCCACCATCAGGCTACTGCAATAGTCCAGATGGGAGGTGATGAGGGCCTGCACTAGAGTGCTGGTATGTGTGACATATACATATATACATTTACATGTATTTATAGTGTATGTTTTCACATATATGCACACATATGTGGATTTCTAACATACAGACATATATTTATCCACACATTATATACATATATTATACACCCATGTGTACACACACACACACACACACACACACACACACACACTCAGTACTATACACAGACATGTGCATAGGCTAAGAATCTCAGCTCTTTAGTCTTTAGTTCCTTCATCTAGAAAATTATGAAGCTAGACTAAATATCCTCTGAGTTACCTTTTTGTTCTGAATCATGTAAGGTAAGCATCATCTTTGTATAGCAGCAATCAGTATTGCTAACATTTTCTAAGATGTGTCTTTCTTAATAGAAGTGACAAAAAGGTGGAAACTGAGGATGTGGGAAGGTGTAGCAGTCTTAAAGCAATAGCAAACTATGGAAAACTAGAATTAGAAATCACAGTATTCTGTACTGCACCATCCCACCTCAGGTTCCACTGATGGAGTTCACTAATTATTGGGATCTGCCACATATAAATTCAGTGACATTAAATAATGATACTCTTACCCTGTCCCCCACCACCAATATGAATTGATGTTGCACTGACACCAATGGGGCTTATTTATCCTCCTGGCATTCAAATGTATTTCTGGCATATGTAGA